>CM043016.1:195479685-196089245 GCA_023690525.1 Holotrichia oblita
TCAGAAAAAAAAATTAAAAAATTAGATTTTTATGGTCAAATTTACTTGATATTCGGTATTAATGCTCTCTGATTGAGTTAACGAAATGTGTGCTTCGGCGATTCTTCAAACTTCATCATTAAAGGGGTGAAAGAGAGTGACAAAGTTTGTTCAGAAAAAAAAAAATTAAAAAATTAGATTTTTATGGTCAAATTTACTTGATATTCGGTATTAATGCTCTCTGATTGAGTTAACGAAATGTGTGCTTCGGCGATTCTTCAAACTTCATCATTAAAGGGGTGAAAGAGAGTGATAAAGTTTGTTCAGAAAAAAAAATTAAAAAATTAGATTTTTATGGTCAAATTTACTTGATATTCGGTATTAATGCTCTCTGATTGAGTTAACGAAATGTGTGCTTCGGCGATTCTTCAAACTTCATCATTAAAGGGGTGAAAGAGAGTGACAAAGTTTGTTCAGAAAAAAAAATTAAAAAATTAGATTTTTATGGTCAAATTTACTTGATATTCGGTATTAATGCTCTCTGATTGAGTTAACGAAATGTGTGCTTCGGCGATTCTTCAAACTTCATCATTAAAGGGGTGAAAGAGAGTGACAAAGTTTGTTCAGAAAAAAAAATTAAAAAATTAGATTTTTATGGTCAAATTTACTTGATATTCGGTATTAATGCTCTCTGATTGAGTTAACGAAATGTGTGCTTCGGCGATTCTTCAAACTTCATCATTAAAGGGGTGAAAGAGAGTGATAAAGTTTGTTCAAAAAAAAATTAAAAAATTAGATTTTTATGGTCAAATTTACTTGATATTCGGTATTAATGCTCTCTGATTGAGTTAACGAAATGTGTGCTTCGGCGATTCTTCAAACTTCATCATTAAAGGGGTGAAAGAGAGTGACAAAGTTTGTTCAGAAAAAAAAATTAAAAAATTAGATTTTTATGGTCAAATTTACTTGATATTCGGTATTAATGCTCTCTGATTGAGTTAACGAAATGTGTGCTTCGGCGATTCTTCAAACTTCATCATTAAAGGGGTGAAAGAGAGTGACAAAGTTTGTTCAGAAAAAAAAAATTGCAAAATTATATTTTTATGGTCAAATTTAGTTTGACATTAATTCTCTTTGATTAAATTAATAAAATTCGTGTTTCGATGTTTTTTAAAAGCCATCCTTTAAGAAGGTGAAACGAGTTGAAAGGGGTTGGCAATGTTTCTATATCAAAAAAAAATTTAGAAAAATTTGTTTCGGGAAAAAAATTATATGTTTATGGTCAAATTTGCTTGAAACTTGATATGAATGCTCTTTGACTCAATTAATGAAACGCATGTTTTGTGGTTTTTAAAAATTTATCATTTAAAGAGCTGAAACAGGATAATATATATAAATAATGAATAAAATCGATTGCATTGGTATTTAAAATAACAAAGTTGTGTTTTGTTAAGTGAAAATGGAACACCCTGTATAAATAAAAGTCATTGTGGAACACGTGCCATATCAAGAAACCTCCGTATAATTGTTTTTCAGGAAAAATATCTACCAGGGGAGGTATGATACTTGGACGCACTAAACAGACACCCTGGATTTCGGCGTTTCGTAAAATTCGATAGCTAAGGGGGTGAAAGACGGTGGCAAAGTTTGTTTAGGAAGGAAAAGTTAAAAAATTAATTTTTATGGTCAAATTTGCTTGAAACTTGGTAATAATGCTCTTCGAGTTAATTAATCAAATACATCTTTCGGTGTCTATCCAAGTTTAATCGCTAAAGAGGTGAAAGAGGATGGCAAAGTTTGTTTAGGAATAAAATCAAAAAATTATAATTTTATGGTTAAATTTATTAGAAATTTGGGATTAATGCTCTGTATCTCAATTAATGAAATACGTGTTTTGATAATTTTTAAAATTAATCTTTCAAGAAGCTAAAAGAGGATGGTAAAGTTTATTAGCAAAAAAAGAAGTTCTTCACGGGATCTCTTGGTGCAGAAGTTGAACACTAAACACTTTAGCCCACTAAACACCAAACAAGTTTTAACTAAAACACCGACGCGTTTCAACAGCAATGCAGTCATTATCAACGCGATAATAAAACTAAATTAAAATAAAATCTACAAAAACAGATAGGTAACCTAAATGTTATGCACGCTCAATCCGATACGCATCATTCATTTCCGATTAATGAAAACAATGACGAAACTTTCGAAAACATTTAGAAACTTACAATTATTGTTTATTTGTCTAATTAATTTAACATTCGTATGATCGATGTTGTGATCTGTTTCAAAAATGTGTTGGGCAACGCTCGATTTCTCAATTCTATTCAATCTAAGATGAGCCATATGCTCTTTGAATCTAGTTGAGACTGCTCTCCTGGTTGGCCCAATATATTTTTTTGGATTACAATCTTTGCAATTGATTTCGTAAACACCTGACTTTTCTAGAGGTTGTATTTTATCTTTAGGGTTACCGATGAGACTTCGTAAACTAGTTCCAGACTGTAAACTATTCTGAGATCTAGCTCTTTGAAACCTTTAGTGATAAAGGGAGCGTAAAGGAGGGTCACAACGGATGAAGCTTTAACATCCTCTCGAAAAGTCGTAGATTCTTTCACAGTTTTCTTATAATTAAACTGCCTAATTAACTTATAGATATGCTGAGGCTGGAAACCATTACACTTGGCCGCATCTTTTATAATTTTAAGCTCTTTCTCATACCTCGCCTTTTTCATGGGAAAAGTGAGAAGTCTGTGGACCAAAAAATTCAGGCTTGCCATTTTGTGTTGAACACAATGATGGGAATCTGAAGGAATGTAGCGAAGTGTACTGGTTTCCTTTCTATACACGTCAAACTCTAATCTATTGTTATTTCTAATTACTAAAGTATCTAGAAAGGGTAGCTGACCGTTGTCTTCTCTTTCACAAGTGAACTTTATGGTTTCGAACCGATTATTTAATCTATTGAGAAAATCGTCAATATTACATTTTTTAGTGTCAAATATAGCGAAAATATCATCCACATACCTCAACCAAACCCTAGGAAAGTATTCACTCTCAGATTCTAAATCCTTTTCAAAACGGCTCATGAAAAGGTTAGCCAAAAAGGGCGACCTATTGCCGTTCCTTCCAGCTGTTCATAAAAACTCCCGTTGAATTGAAAAATGTTCTGTTTCATACAGATGTCAGTTAAGCGAATATATTCCTGGACACATTGTTGACTCCAACTATTTTGAAGCAACAAGTCCTCGAGGTATGTGAAGGTGTCTGGAATCGGTACACTAGGAAAGAGAGAACTAACATCAAATGAAATCAATATTTCACCCTCCAGCAACTGAATATTTTCAATTTCTTTAATATAAATTCTAACGAATTTTTTGACTGCAAAACTAGGTTGTTGTATTGGCAAATTATTAAATTCATTGGTCAGCCATTTGGAAACCTTATAAGTCGGTGCGTCAATTGCCGAAACAATTGGCCTTACCGACTTGCCAGGTTTGTGAATTTTAGGTGATCAATATAATTTAGGGACAACAGGATTGGAAACATGTAGCTTACGTCTAACATCGGCAATAACAAGATTGTTACAAGCTTTAAACGCATTGTTGACGTCTCTAATCATTTTCGGTAAAGGATTTTTTGGAATTGACTTATAAGGACGACTACTCAACAGGTCATTAACCCGATCATAGTAGTCCTCTTTATCTAAAATAAGAACCTTGTTCCCTTTGTCAGCTTTCAAATAAAAACAATCTTTTTCTCGCAAAGTTTTAATGATTTTAATGTTTTCGGATTTCTGAGGTGATTTATAGGATTTCAAATTTTTTGAAATAGTATGTTTGCAGGCCTCCCTAACGAACTGCTTTGTGGGCTCAGGAAACCGCTGGATAGAGGATTCTATCCCGGCAATAACCCACTCAACATTCGATTCATGAGTTTGCAAACCAAATTTCAATCCTTTATTCAAAAGATTAAGTTCCCGTTCACTAAAAATTTGTGAAGAATGATTTTCTACTATGTTAATGGTATTCATCGGAACATGATGTTTATTTTTTTTAAAAACAACCTAACTTTCTTAATTTCCTATCATGAGAGAATTTCTTATTCTGAACTTTCCTATCGATTAAAATAAATCACAGCATAGTTGATATTCAACATCATTAAGATCTAATGTTAAAAATTTCCAAAGTTGGTAAGCTTGAATCTCAAGTTTACTGCGTTTGGCAAAAAGATATTCGATTTCTGAATATATATAACATGAACATATGAAACAGAACATTTTTCAATTCAACGGGAGTTTTTATGAACAGCTGGAAGGTGCGGCAATGTTGTCGCCCTTTTTGGCTAACTTTTTCTTGAGCCGTTTTGAAAAGGATTTAGAATCTGAGAGCGAATACTTTCCTAGGGTTTGGTTGAGGTATGTGGATGATATTTCGCTATATTTGACATTAAAAAATGTAATATTGACGATTTTCTCAATAGATTAAATAATCGGTTCGAAACCATAAAGTTCACTTGTGAAAGAGAAGAGAACGGTCAGCTACCCTTTCTAGATACTTTAGTAATTAGAAATAACAATAGATTAGAGTTTGACGTGTATAGAAAGGAAACCAGTACACTTCACTACATTCCTTCAGATTCCCATCATTGTGTTCAACACAAAATGGCAAGCCTGAATTTTCTTGGTCCACAGACTTCTCACTTTTCCCTTGAACAAGGCGAGGTATGAGAAAGAGCTTAAAATTATAAAAGATGCGGCCAAGTGTAATAGTTTCCAGCCTTAGCATATCTATAAGTTAATTAGGAAGTTTAATTATAAGAAAACTGTGAAAGAATCTACGACTTTTCGAGAGGATGTTAAAGCTTCACCCGTTGTGACCCTCCCTTACGCTCCCTTTATCACTAAAGGTTTCAAAGAGCTAGATCTCAGAATAGTTTACAGTTCTGGGACTAGTTTACGAAGTCTCATCGGTAACCCTAAAGATAAAATACAACCTCTAGAAAAGTCAGGTATTGACGAAATCAATTGTAAAGATTGTAATCAAAAAAAATATATTGGGCACACCAGGAGAGCAGTCTCAACTAGATTCAAAGAGCATATGGCTAATCTTAGATTTAGAATAGAATTGAGAAATCGAGCGTTGCCCAACACATTTTTGAAACAGATCACAACATCGATCACACGAACGTTAAATTAATTAGACAAATAAACAATAATTGTAAGTTTCTAAATGTTTTCGAAAGTTTCGTCATTGTTTTCGTTAATCGGAAATTAATGATGCGTATCGGATTGAGCGTGCATAACAGTTAGGTTACCTGTTTTTGTAGATTTTATTTTAATTTAGTTTTATTATCGCCTTGATAATGACAGCATTGCTGTTGAAACGCGTCGGTGTTTTAGTTCAAACTTGTTTGGTGTTTAGTGGGTTAAAGTGTTTAGTGTTCAACTTCTGCACCAAGAGATCCCGTGAAGAACTTCTTGTTTTTTGCTATATAAACTTTACCATCCTCTTTTAGCTTCTTGAAAGATTAATTTTAAAAATTATCAAAACACGTATTTCATTAATTGAGATACAGAGCATTAATCCCAAAATTCTAATAAATTTAACCATAAAATTATAATTTTTTTTGATTTTTTTCCTAAACAAACTTTGCTATCCTCTTTCACCTCTTTAGCGATTAAACTTGGAAAGCCACCGAAAGATGTATTTGATTAATTAACTAGAAGAGCATTATTACCAAGTTTGAAGTAAATTTGACCATAAAAATTAATTTTTTAACTTTTCCTTCCTAAACAAACTTTGCCACCGTCTTTCATTCCCTTAGCTATCGAATTTTACGAAACGCCGAAATCCAGGGTGTCTCTTTAGTGCGTCCAAGTATCATACCTCCCCTGGTAGATATTTTTCCTGAAAAACAATTATACAGAGGTTTCTTGATATGGCACGTGTTCCACAATGACTTTTACTTATACAGGGTGTTCCATTTTCACTTAACAAAACACAACTTTGTTATTTTAAATACCAATGCAATCGATTTTATTCATTATTTATATATATTATCCTGTTTCAGCTCTTTAAATGATAAATTTTTAAAAACCACAAAACATGCGTTTCATTAATTGAGTCAAAGAGCATTCATATCAAGTTTCAAGCAAATTTGACCATAAACATATAATTTTTTCCCGAAACAAATTTTTTGAAATTTTTTTTTGATATAGAAACTTTGCCAACCCCATTCAACTCGTTTCACCTTCTTAAAGGATGGCTTTTAAAAAACATCGTAACACGAATTTTATTAATGTAATCAAAGAGAATTAATGTCAAACTTTAAATAAATTTGACCATAAAAATATAATTTTGCAATTTTTTCTTTTGATATCGGAACTTTGCCACCCCCTCTCACCCCGTTTCACATCTTTAAAGGATGCATTAAAAAAACGACGAAAAATCTATTTCATCAATTGAGTCGAAGAGCATTAATACCAAATTTTTAATAAATTTGACCATAAAATTATAATTTTTTTTCATAAACAAACTTTATCACATCCTTAGCGATTGAATTTGAAAAGACACCGAAAGATGTATTTCATTAATTAATTCGAAGAGCATTATTATCAACTTTCAAGCAAATTTTACCATAAAAATCTAATTTTTTTTTTCTGAACAAACTTTGTCACTCTCTTTCACCCCCTTAATGATGAAGTTTGAAGAATCGCCTTACGCTCCCTTTATCACTAAAGGTTTCAAAGAGCTAGATCTCAGAATAGTTGACAGTTCTGGGAATAGTTTACGAAGTCTCATCGGTAATCCTAAAGATAAAATACAACCTCTAGAAAAGTCAGGTATTTACGAAATCAATTGATCAAAGATTGTAATCCAAAAAAATATATCACACGAATGTTAAATTAATTAGACAAATAAACAATAATTGTAAGTTTCTAAATGTTTTCGAAAGTTTAGAAATATATAAAAATAAGTCATGTGTAATGAACTGTGTCAACGGACCTATCCCACATTCGTCATTGTTTTCGTTAATCGGAAATTAATGATGCGTATCGGATTGAGCGTGCATAACATTTAGGTTACCTGTTTTTGTAGATTTTATTTTAATTTATTATCGCGTTGATAGTGGCAGCATTGCTGTTGAAACGCGTCGGTGTTTTAGTTAAAACTTGTTTTGTGTTTAGTGGGTTAAAGTGTTTAGTGTTCAAAAAACAAAAAAATATCATATTTTTATGGTCAAATTTGTTTGAAACTTGATATTAATGCTCTTAGATTCAACCAGTGAAATATGTGTTTTGGCAATTTTTTAATTTATCCTTTTAAGGAGATAAAATGAGGCGGTATAGTTTGTATAGCTAAAAAAAAAGAGTTAAATTTCCTTGAAACTTAATATTAATGCTCTTTAATGCAAACAATGATATACGTTTTTCAATTTTCTTTTTTAAATGGTACGGGAATAATATTGGAAATAAATACGGTTATTTTCATTCCTTCACCATAATTACCCGATCTATTTCAATTTCAGTATGTAAATTTATAAAATAGAACCAGTTTCGCAATCGGGAAATCAAGTTTAATGAAAATTGCGATTAATCACGAAGGTGAGCAACTTCAACGTGATCCATGTAGATATACATAAACGGCCTGGAACGCTGACAGTCCGCATTTCCCCGTAGAAAAATGAGATCCATCTTTATCGCTTTCTCCGTGCTAACCTTACACGCATACACGTCTAACGGCAAAAATCTACGTAAGCTCTGTTTTTTTTTTTTTTTGCATTTTAACCAAGGCTAATTTGACTATTTTATTTCAGCATCCTTTATTAAAAAATGCAAACGCGACGATCCCCAATTAAACGATTGCATGAAGGAGGCCCTGATGAACATCAGACCGCACATCCCGAACGGTATTAAGGAGCTGAAGCTACCACCTTACGATCCGTACGTCGTCCCCGAGATCGATATCGTCACCAGTTGGATGAAAACCACCGCCACCGACGTGAAAATACATCACGTCGATAAGTACGAAATCGACTCGGTCAGGATAAATTTGGACGGCAATCCTGTGATCACCATACTGTACCATCACGCATTCCTCGTCGTCGAAGGCGACTACGAACTGGACGGTAACTTCTTGCAATTCACGTTGCACGGGGGAGGGAAACTCGAAATGAGAATTAGTGAGTATAACATCTATATACAGGGTGCCCCGATTTCGTAGGGACAACACTTTTTTATTTTAGCAAAAAAAAAGTGTAGATTCATCCATTTTCAAATTTTACCTCTTAAATTTTGAGCTACAGGGTGTTCAAGTTTTTTCTAGATATTTTAATAAAATTTGGCATATCTATGCCTTCTAAGCAACAACAGCTATTTTCTGATATAGACACTTTTTACATTTTTTATCCAGTGGCGTCCGTACAGGATGTGGACTAGAAATTTTTAGAGAAATATTATGTACGCCACTGCTTTTTCTTAAAATAAAAATTATTTTTAAAATCTCCATTTATTTTAAGGTAAATTTGATTTTCTGTTTTCTTTTTCCTCCGACGAACGAAAAAAGATCATTAAATGGGGATAATTATTGCTATGTACCTATCATCATTTTGGAAAAGGAGGCTATGAACTTTGTTGTCAAGGAAACAATTGCAATGACGAAATAATTAGATAATGCCAAACAGTTTTGACAGATAATTATTTAAGTACACGAAAATTGATTGCTGATACGCACTACTTGTACGGGCTTGCTGACGGCAATGCATATGAAGCCAGAGTGGTATCCAAATAGAATAGTTGCGGATGCCCGATAGGGCGGGGAGGAACCCGCTCGTGGCCACCTAAATCCCCAGATCTAAACAGTCTAGATTTTTTCCCGTGAGGACACCTTAAGACTTTAGTTCATAGCACCCCAATACACACTGAAGAGGAGTTGAGAAATCGCATAATACTTTGTCGTGACACTATCAGGAATACTGAAGGAATTTTTCAAAGAGTACGAGACTTAATATGGAAAAGAGCTGAAGCATGCATACGTGCAGGTGGTGGCCACTTTCAACAGCAAATCTAAATTATAAAAAATGTCTTGGAAAATATTAAAGTTATGATTAAAAAAAACGATTTTTTTTCTCAAAACTTGAACATCCTGTAGCTCAAAATTTAAGAGGTTTAGGACATAGGTTTATTTGAACTTTTCTTCATAAAATCACGTCAGGATGTGTTGATGATACTTTTAATTGTTGTTAACACATCGTTGCGTATTATAGTTTTCCAAAAATTTTGCACCACATTAGAAAGGATGCAATTCAAAAAAAAAATTCAAAAATTTTGAGAAATAAAAGGAGTAAGTATTGTTATGTCAAAAATCAAATCAAGTTAAAATAATACATACAGTGTGGAACAGCCAAATGGAATAAATTCGATAACAAATAAATGAGGGTGTATTGGGAAAAACGCTTCGACACGTCGATTTGTATTTTTAAATGCGCATTTTTTTCAAAAAATAAAAAAAATTATACAGGGTGTGTCATGTGACAGTGGCCAATACCAACTTTCATATTTTAAATGGAAACCCCTGCATATTATTTATTTTTTGGGTTCTTCGGAAAATTCTAGACATAATTCGTGTACAATGTCCCATACCTATCTTCAACTGTTTCGGAAATATTAAGTGTTTTCAGATTTATTACGAAAATTAACATTAAAAAAAGAAAATTATTTTATTTCACAAATTCGCTACATTTACTGATTATTTCTTAATAATGTCAAAAAAAAACAAAAAACATTAATGTCAATGTAGTAAATGTTGAAAATGCTCGCCGCGAACGTCTTGGCAACATGCTAATCTGGTATAGAAATGTCTTCTAACATTACTCAACATCTCAGGCGTGACTGATCTAATCGCAAGCGTGATTCGTCTTTTCAAGTCATCTAAGTTGAGGGGTTTAGTTTTGTGTACAAGACTTTTGACATATCCCCACCACAAAAAGTAGTCTAATGGCGTCAGATCAGGAGATCGTGCTGGCCATTCTATCGATCCGCGCCTCCCTATCCACCGATTTGGAAGAATTTGGTTCAGAAACTGGCGGACATTGATTTGGAAATGGGGCGGTGCTCCATCTTGCTGAAACCATACTGTATTGGCAGGAACTTGTGGGTTTGCCGGATTAGGATATAAGTTTGCGAAAGTTGGCACGACATTATTTTGGAGCAGTTCTAAATATTTATCTCCATCAATGAACGATGTGATTTCCAACAATTCCTGTCCAAACATTAACTTTTTCAGGATATTGCGGCGTGTGTTCCTCTCTCATCGAGTGAGGATTCTCATTAGACCAATAGCGGCAATTTTGACGATTAACATGGCCGTGAAGTGCAAATGTGCTCTCATCAGAAAATAAAATATCTTCTAATTGGATCACATTGTTATCTAACATTGCCATCATCTGTTCACAAAAATACGTCCTCCTATCGAAATCGTCTTCCATGAGCTCCTGAGTTGGCATCATTTTATAGGGATGCATTTTACTTTCTTTTAATACTCGAAAAATTGATGTGGGACTAATGTTGAACAGTGGGGCTGCTTTTCGACCAGAATTATGTGGGTTTTCTTGAAACTCAAGCATAATATCCAATTTCGTATCATCACTTACTGCATTGGCAGATACTTTTTTAATATGTCTTAGATGACCAAGCTCGCAAAACTGTTTTTCTATTTTGCTAATTGTTCCTTGGGATACAGGCGGCAAATTTGGAAATTTTTCGTGAAATAAGCGTCCGCGTGTTATCTCCATAACCAATGGTTATTTTGTGCATTTCTGTTAAATGAACCATTTTTCTGATATTATTACGTACAGTTAACGAAATTCAAACGACAATAGCACTAACATTGATCACTACTGTCATGCAGGCACGAAAGTGGTTGCTGGACCCCAAAGGGGCACCAGCTGCCGACCGACCGTTAGGTATGCGGCGAAAACAGGGAAGTGCACACACTCCTCAGGACAAAGAGGCACGAAACCAGTTGCCCGCACGAGACCGACACCTCTCGGAGAGGCCCGGCGAACCGGTGGGCTCCTCTCCCCCGTGCTACCCATGTTAGACAAGTTTTCTTGTCAACGTTGGACGGGTCACCGTTGGAGACGCTTTAGCGAACTCCTACCTCACATCTAACCCCACGGGGCGTAGGCCTCCTTGCGGATGGCTACTATCGGCCAAGCGTGGGAAACGGAATCTGGCCGTGAGGTACAACCAGCCCGCCCGTGAATTAAGCCTGAACTACGCGGACGGCCGGGCAAAAGCCCTACCCCAAAATGCCAACCGCGCCAACCCTTTCGCCCCTCCGGCGATCAAGTATCCGCGGCAGCTACAGTGAAACCGTAGGGTCCCAGAGTCACCGAGTTGTTTTAGGATGAAACCGAAGGTTTCCCAACCAGACAACCAGCGGGCGGACTACTCCTCGGCGAACCGACTTTTATCCTCCCCTACTATCTTCGCCAAATTCTCTCGCCACGCCCGTTTCCCTGAGTGTGGCCACCAAGGATGGGGTAGTGCAGCTGCAGAGTTCTCTAGGTAAGCGCCGTAGGGTGCCTCACTTACCCACCGTATATTCCGACGGTTAGCGGCCGGACTGCCGGAGCGTATGCCCATGCCTACGCCCAAGAATCCTCCCCTATATACGAAGTCTACTCCCGCCACGCCCGTTACCCTGGAACTATGAAACCAGGGATGGGGTAGTGCAGCCGCAGAGTTTTAAGGGTCGACGCTATAGGGTGAACGCCGACCCGATGTCATGCAGGCAGACAACATGTTGCTAAGGCTAGAAGAGATTTTACGAAAATAAACAAAACGGTCTTTGTATTTTTTTAATTTCATATCAGTAAAAAGGAACGCAGCAATGGTTTTTGCTTACTTTATCAATATCAAGAGGTAAACGGGAAAAAGATTTTTAGTGTAGTGTAGCGAATTTGTGAAATAAAATAATTTTCTTTTTTTAATGTTAATTTCCGTAATAAATCTGAAAACACTTAATATTTCCGAAACAGTTGAAGATAGGTATGGGACATTGTACATGAATTATGTCTAGAATTTTCCGAAGAACCCAAAAAATAAATAATATGCAGGAGTTTCCATTTAAAATAAGAAAGTTGGTATTGGCCACTGTCACATGACACACCCTGTATAATTTTTTTTTTTGAAAAAAATGCGCATTTAAAAATACAAATCGACGTGTCGAAGCGTTTTTCCCAATACACCCTCATTTATTTGTTATCGAATTTATTCCATTTGGCTGTTCCACACTGTATATTAAACGCTTTACAAATTTTTTACCTAAACCCACCCCCTCTTACCTTAAACTATTGTTTAAAAAAAAAACTGTCCTTTAAATGTTTTAAAGCTTTTATATCTTCTACCGTTTTACTTTTTCTTCTCTTTTCTTCTTGTCTTTTCTTCTTTTTAAAAAGAACTTTTCTCCTTCACCTGACTTTTCTATTTTTTTCTAAATCAACTTTCTTCTAAACTTCTATTCTAAATAGCAGTAGCTTGTGCAATTTTGCCAATTCAATTTATCCCAAATTTACGAATTTTATTGGAAGTGATTAATTCTAACTACATACATGCTTTATTCAAACTAATAGATAATTAAATTTCGCTTTCAACTAACCCATAAAAATATAGTGTTTCAATTTGAAAAAAAAATGAAGATTTGAAGAAGAAGAACACTCTGTATAAAGTATTTAAATCTACATCTGTTTATTGTCATCATAGGAGATGCTTCTAATATTATATTAAGTTTAATAATGTTACATTTTTTCCTTATCGAAATAATGACATTTTTCTGAAGAGAGCGAAATGTCAAAATTTTCAAACAAATATCAATATCTTGTAAATTAATGAAAATAATTGAATATGATCCTGTATAAAGTTGCCTCAAAATTCCCCAGGCAATTCAAAAATTTGATCATGTATAGAGTGGTTCCATTTAAAAATGTAAAGATACTGATGGTTACGGACAAACTAAACACCCTGTATGTCGTAGAATAATTTTACGTTATAAATTTCGTAAAACTAAACAACTTTTGTATTTAAAGATTTGATATATTTTGCATAAAAATGGAGATATGGAAGAATATCGCACTATTGTTGCACTCCGTGTACAGGGTGTTTCATAATATATGCGCAGGACTTCAGGATGTGATAGTTTGTCCTTTGAAAACTTTGAAAAAAGTTTCCATCAACTTACCTTCTAAAATGCACCATTTTCGAGATACAGGGTGTTGAAATTTAATTTAAAAATTCGTTTTTTTTAGAAATATTTCCGGAACGGTTTATCGTAAAGAAAAAGTGAGGGAAAAAAAAAATTTTAAGTAATAATTGGTGAAGATTTTGAGGGGTAGTGGTTGTTTTCCTCCCCAACTTCTACGCCACTGGAAAAAAAGTACAGTTTTGAGACGCCCATTTGAACCGCCAATGTTTTCTTCACCAAAAAGGTACTGTTGGTCACGAGCTCTAAAAATTGACCGTTTTCGAGAAAAATCAACTTTTATACTGCTAACGTTTGCTTTTCTTACTCGTTCTAATGTTTTAGTAAAATAAAACTTTTATTTCAAGTTATTTTCAAGTTGATTTTTCTCGAAAACGATCAACTTTAGAACTCATGACCAACAGTACCTTTTTTGTATAGAAAAGATTGGCGGTTCAAATGGGCGTCTCAAAACTGTACTTTTTCCAGTGGCGTAGAAGTTGGGAAGAAAACAACCACTACTCCTTCAAAATCTTCACCAATTATTACTTAAATTTTTTTTCTCACACACAACTTAGCTTATTATAAGGAGAAAATGGTTACAGAAGTTGTTTTCTTTACGATAAACCGTTCCGGAGATATTTCCAAAAAACCCCAGGGGCGTAGCCAGGATTTATGGAAGAGGGGGCCGAATAGAGTTATAAAAATAATTTTCTATAGGTTTGTTCTTGAGAGTCTGGTGAATACTTCGTAGATAAGTGAGGGGTCCGGGAAATTCTCAAGCAGATTATGCCTCAAAACGCATTTTCCGGATATCTGAAAACCCTTTAAGTTGTTTTCCAAAACCTGAAAGTCTTAGATAAAAATTGCCACTTATGGAAGGTAGATTCTTACAGTAGTAGTGCTTCTCCTACGTGTTTAAAGATAAGGCTAGTCGCACTCTCTAATTTTGCAGTGCATATTCAGTGGTAATAAGCGGAGCCATACTTTACTTATTTTAAGCTGGTTAATGAGGTGAGTTATTATTGAAGAAACAAAACAATGAAATAACATGACTTGAATAAAATTAAATGACAAAAAGACCAATCTCTAAAACTATTATGATAAAAAATATCAAAGTTAATTTTGTAGAATTGATTGAAAATCTCATGTTCAAAATAATCTTTATTTCCTTTGATAGTTTTCCTATGGACACTCATAAGTCCATTCAGACGTTGACCTGTCATTGTGGATCTAAGCCACGATTTTACTCTTCTCAGAGTGCTGAATGACCGCTCTACAGTGCACGTTGTACATGGAAGAGAAATGGCAATGAGAGGTACCTTCTTCGTTGCGGGATAAAACATTTCCGTCCCTTTCACTAGTTCAACATGCTTTTAGAATTCGGTAGATATGATGGCTTAATCGGTAGATCAGTAGAAATGTAGAAAAATCGGTAAATTTTCGCCTTGACACATCTATCTTTCTAAAATAATCAAAATTTGACTAAAAAAGTCTGGTCCTAGGGAGGGATTAAGCTTAAATTTCCGAATTTTACATGATTTTATTCAGAAAAAAAATCTCCTTTTAAAAGAGTCGCAAAAATTGCACGGTTCCAAATTAAAATTTTCAGGTTAGGTGACATTATTAAAAATTTTCGCAAATGAAATTTAGTTTTATTAAGCGTCAATAAAAGTATTTAGATTACAATTCGAATTGCTTTAAACCGCATTTTAATATCTTAAGTAACAAAAAGTTATGGCAAATAAAAGAAATTCGGAGACTTCAAATGTTGTCCCTACGAAATCCGGACACCCTGTATACTATATAGGGTGGGGCACCACATCCGCCTCGGTTGATAAACAAAAAACGATAACACATATTTAAAATCTTCTTCTTGGAGCGTGTGCAGGTCCATTAGGAGCATGTTCTAAAATTATTTTGAAATATACAGGGTGTTCCAAAAGAAAGTTACACATCAAAGTTATTAAAATTTAAATGGAACACCATGTATATTATTGGATATCTCGGTAACGCAGACTAAATAAAGGCAAATTACTATTATATTTCCTATATCTAAGTTCAACAATTTCTGAGATATTTGACAATTTTTGAAAATGTAGAACAATATTTAGTACGAGTATCCGGCGTACATATTAAAGTTACCTCCTTCAAGTTGTATTATTTCATTAGCACAACCATTACATCTAATGCTAAAATAAAGATGTTTTCTAAAAATTATACAGGGTGATTAAAATCTTACCTCTAACTGTGGGTACCATTAACGCTCAATAACTTGCTTATTTTAGATGGAACACCCTGTATCTAACATCGTCGTTCGATTTTAATTTTATTTCTCTTTTAAATGTTATTAAGGTTCCCTCTTATAGTTTTTTTTGTAAAAGTCAATTTAGTGTTTTAATTGGGGATTATGTACTAAAAATTTGGTTAGATCAAGGTAGCTTTGACACGATGACACTAATTTCGGATATTAATTTTGTCTATTTTATTTTTGAAAAGTAGGCAGTGGTGTAGTAGGCGTAGCATCAAATTTATTGGAAACAAAACAAAATTTCACAAGTACAAATTTTCATCATAGACTTAATACAAAAGAAAACAAAGAAACTAATGATTCAAACATCACTCATTTTCAATACATAAATAAATTCCTGATTGAAATGTTTTGGTATTGTCAGGTGTTATTTACCCAAAACTTGGTTAAGATACGTGGACGACACCTTCCTCAATTTCCTCAATAGCGACATTAAGTTTAAAGAATTACTCCAAGAGAAAAGTTAGCCTCACGCTCAGAACACAACACTACATCACATCATCATGGTTGCAACGACTCCACATTTGAGTGTGGAGTATGCGAAGATCAACTACAGCAATGATCCTGTGAAGTATGATGAAAGTTCTGATGGAACAGATGCAAAGAGCTCTAAACACGGTGGACAGCTGGTGCAAACAAGAGCGGCTAGTAGTCAATGCTCAGAAAACACAAGTTGCCACGTTTACCATTAGTAATAGGTGGGGAAAGAATACCACAGGCCAAAGAGACGAAATACCTAGGGGTATGGCTGGATCAAAGGCTCTCGTGGAATACGCATATCCAAAAAATAACCAACAAAGCTACTATTGCCTTGGGCAGGTGCAGGAGGTTATGTGAAAAAAACTGGGGCCTTAGCCCCTAAATGATTCTGTGGCTATATACCAGGGTAATCAGATCCATGATAGCATACGGAGCTATAGCTTAGTGGCCAAAGGTGCGACAGGCGGGGGCGGCCAGAACGCTGGGTGGCGTACAAAGACTAGCTTGCCTGTGCGCCACAGGGGCAATGAGATCGACCCCCACAGCCGCAATGGAAGTCATTCTAAACCTGCCACCGATACAAATCTTTATACAAGGAAGCGCTAGATCTGCAGCTTACAGACTCATGCACAGTCAGGCACCGATAAGTAAATCGCACGGTGCAGAACATCAAAAACTACTAGATGAACTCATAATCATGAAGTATGTGATCGACCAATCATAGTTCTATCCCACAAAGTCTTACTTTATTATCCCCATCAGCTCTCCGATTCTGTGTGGTGTTTATACAGCAGCATGTCAGTCATTAGTCCCGTTACGATGCAGAGCTGTTTCCTACTAAGATCATAGTAGTTTCTCCAGCTGTTTTCCTGCAAGCCCTATAAAGGTTTGCCATGTACTATCTGAGTGAGGCTCTCCAGTATTTCTGCTGTTCATACGAACCCAGTCTCCTATGCCTCGGGCCGTACATTTCCATCTCTGACCCTCTGTTCGCGAATTCGTCAGCCCTTGCGTTGCCCTCTATCCCCTGATGGCCCGGTATCCAAGTCAACTAAACCTTGTTCGGTTCGCCTACATCATGAAGAGAGTAAGATATATGTTAGGACTGATAACATGCAATCAAAACACTTCCCAGTATTTACTGGGAGTGGTCTAAACAAGGAGGAGTACTAAGCCCTAACACTTTTTTGGGTCTTGGATGACATGCTAAAGAAATCTAGAGGAAAAATGACAAATCTGTACGTTGGACACCGTTACAGCCCCGTGTATCTGAGAATGTGCCTTCGCGGATGATTTTGGTACTGTTTGGTAAAAATGAAAGGGACCTACAAAGAAATATAGAAATGTGGAAAGAATTACTGTAAAAAACAACATGAAAATTAATGAGGAAAAAACAAAAATAATGGTGATAGGTAGATACAGTTCGCAGGCAAACATTATACTCAACGGGAAAAAACTAAAACAGGTGGACTCGTTTAAATACCTAGCAGTATACATTAACAACAAAGGATACCACGACATAGAAATAAACACGAGATTGGAAAACGCGTCTAGATTATACCACACCTTAAAAAGTCTTTCATAGAAAAAAAGAAATCTTGGAGAAGACAAAGCTAACGCTATATAGAACTGTATTTTTGCCAACTCTCATGTACGGATGTGAAACTTGAGTCCTAAGAACGAACATGAAGAGCAAACTCCAATTTATGGAGATGAAGTTTCTTCGCAAGGTAGTTAGTGTTACTAGAAGGGATCGGATAAGGAATACTGAGTCAACCAAATGGTTTGGACACCCTAACCAGAATAGATAACGAGAGACCCGTTAAACAAGTATGCCAAGCAAGGAGGCACGAGAACAGACTCAGACGACCAAGAAAAACGTGGGAGGGTAGTGTGGAAAAAAATTTTGACGGACAGAGGGATCAGTTGGACACAGCTAAGAGATTTAGCGAAGAACAAAAAGAAGTGGAGAAGTTTTATTTATGGAAACTGAAATAGCAGATTGGACATAGACCCTACACCTTCGGGTAGGGTTGGATTATATGTATATATAAATGTCCACTTCCAACAGCCACAAACAAATCGGCCTTTTTTTCGGCGTTTACATCAGCGAGCGTTTCGGGTATAATTTAAGCAATTTCGTGGCGTATGTTGGCTTTAAGTTGTTCGAGTTTTAGGTTTATTGGAATAAACCTTGCTTTTCAAAAATACCCACAGGAAAACCTCTAGAGTGGTCAAATCAAGTGACCGAGACAGCCAGTCATAATCGCCATTTCTCGATATCAGTCGTCTTGGGAACATTGGCTACAATAAATCGATGGTTTCACGAGGGGGTACATATTGTGCCATCCTGTTGGAACCAGTAACGCTCCATCTCAATTTCATCCACTTTATTTGCCAAAAAATCGCGTATCATCGCTCGATATCGCACTCCGTTCACCGATACTGTCGCGCCAGTCTCATCTTCAAGAAGTACGAGCCTATGACTCATTCCCATATATCGCACCAAACAGTCACTTTTGGCGAATGTAAAGGCTCCTCGTGAATCAATTGAGGGTTTGTGGGTCCCCAATAACGAAAATTTTGCGCACTAACACTGCCACAAAGCGAAAAATGAGCCTCGTCGATCTTGACCAAATGGCGTCAAATCTGGTTCTCGGACAAGATGGTTTGCATGTTGGTGGTGTACTGGATGCGACGTGGATGATCGGCCAGCATTTTGTATGGGGAAAACATGCAAATCTACTTTCAAAATTCGCCACATGGAGGCTGGAGACAAGTAAAACTTCTGAGTTCGCCGACGATACGATGTTCCGGGGATGTCAGCCACATCGGCTGGTACGATATCGATAACTTCGTTGCTTAATTTTAGGCTTTGATGTTGCCACTGAACCACTTTCATTAAATTTACCGGCCGACAGCCGAACTGTCTTCGGTGTGGGCACATTTCGACCGCGATGCTTTCGTCGGTACGCTCGTTTCGTTTGCGTAACCGAGGACTCATTTGAAAATAATTTTTCTCGTTTTTCATTTGGAGTTCTTTCGGTGTGTACTCTGACGTTCATGTTTTAAGACTCGTCTGAAAATGACGCTTTCATCATCATCGTTCGATGGCTGACGCTTTGTTAATCGACATTCTTATGCATGTTCAAGTTATGTCAAGTTTAATCTATTTGGTTACCACAGATGGAGCACAGATCTTCTGTAAAATTCCCAGATAATTTTCAGCGTTCCCAGTTTCCTCTTCTGTCGCACTCTGATGTTTTGTTTTACGGCCTGGTGGGGACAAGTCCTCATCAAAAGTTACAATTGTTGACTGTTTGTTCTATCTCATTCGGGACATTCTCTTTTATTTTGCAATGTCAAAATCCAAACAACAGTTGCTGATGGTCAAAATCTTCGGTCAAAATTCGATAGACTGAGGTGGCTCATGAATCATTTGAGCCAGTTTCCTTTTCAAGTCGGAATGATCACGAGACCTCTTGACAGCGGTCTATACCTCAAATATCTAAGGTGGTGGGGGAGAATAATTCTGGCACAGTATCAATATTCTCTCTTCTGTTTTGTTCTATCTTTCGCTCTCTATTCATTCTCTTTAATGTTTTATAGACTTTCCTACAAGAGAATATCTTTCTTTGTTCAAAAAACTGAATTTTCGAAAAATCAAACGACACGTTCCAATCGTATCCATCTCGATCAAAATCCAAACAACAATTGAATACTATCACCGAGCTTTATTCTTAGTAGTTCTCAAAGAGATTCGAAATGGTGTATTAGAATGACCACGATTGAACTCTTGAATCAAGATTATTAGCTTATTAAAATGACTCCTGAATAATTTTGAAGGAAGTATCAATATGATCATAAATAAATCAATAAATTACAAAAATGGAAATTTGAATTCGCAGACGGATTTTGAAAAAGTATTTTGGCTCTGATATTGTTGTCAGATATTAATCAATGTCTCTTGTTTGATACCTTCAGAGAATCTGGTCTTTAAGAATATCAAAACAATACAAAACTCTAAAAATAATGTATTGGTACAATTTACCGATGCCCCTAATGCCCATCGCTAGTCAATATAGCGTCCAATCTCCATCGTTGTCGATAATCCTATCTCAACGACGCTTCAGTGTGTCGAAATGTTAAAGCTTCAGCTTCATTATTGCCCAGACATTTTCTATTGGATTTGCATCAGGGCTCTGGGACGGCCATTCCAACATCGTGATACCACTTCCCAATTTCCATACTCCGCAGCTTAGCATTCGGAGTTCGGATCATTGTTCTATTGCAAAATCCACTGGTCCAGTAACTTTATCATTATTTCCCCATTCAAGTTCTCGGTGAATACGCACAATGATGCAAAATCAAGCATATTAAACCACCCCCACACATGTTGTTGTTGCTTGTAAACCAAGCTCTTTTTTTCCTGTGACCAAGCGAAGCCTCGTCTGCAAAAGCGACATCAAACGAATTTCAATGACCGTTGTTATTCGTCCAAACGCGATGCACTTCTCGATGTCAGTCCGATAGCAGCAGTTTCATTACCGTACTATGATATCTTCTCAGAAGCCCTCGTCCCTATTGGCAAAAAATTGAGACAGCCGATTTTCACAAACCTCTCTTGAAGCAAATTTTTCACTAGCAGAATTGTTCGCTATGGACAAGAACAGACCTTCTGAGCGATTGCTCCTTTCAGACGGTCCAATTGTTGACTGTACAGTTCCGAGTTAAGAGTTTTGCCGTAGAGGAGCAGCCATGGTAGATAATTCCCTGCCAATCCCACCAAAGATACAGCAAAATCTTCCTGGCCGTCAATCCTGGCTTGGCCACCATTTCCATCGGCTGATCACGATTCGACCACGACAGTTTTCGCTTGACATTCATCACTAGTCACCAACCGCTTCAGAAATGCGTCGATTTTATTGCGCTTCAGCAGCGATTCGCAGATGGAAATTCTGTCCATGAGGTTCTTTTGCGTTAACTCGTATGGCACCCATACATCAAGTTTCGTTTTCTATCCAGCCATATTCAACTGGTTTCAAACGGTTTTTTGTACAATCTCAAAGCTCTTGGGCAATCGAAACAGTGGTGACGGTCGGACTCGAAAATGTCCATGATTTTATCGATATTTTCGATAATTGGCCGGAATCAAAATTGGACCATAAACACTATTCACATTTGCAGCCGCCTGGATTGCGTTTTCGCCTTTATCGAAGAAAAACTGTAAAATATAGCCTATTTTCTCTTCGCTAGTCTCCATCTTTGACGGTCGTTCAAACAAAACTGTGTCAACTAATCACAAAATTGTTAGAAAAGTTTTTTAGTACGAAATTTCATCTTTCTAACGCCATCTAGTGGAACCCAATCGGACTTGAACAACGCTAGATACAGATAACTAAAACCATCTATTGGAAAAATAATGGATTTATTTTTACTACACCTTATGTTTTGTCATTTTGGGGATTTTGGGGTGAAGACACAGAAACACAGCTTCTAACGTTTTATGTACACGGCACTCATAGTTAGTCTTACTCTATTTCCTTTGGCTTACAAGGTACAACTATTAAATGAATAATGCCCATTGGGCCTAAATGCCCCCAGCCTAAGGACACATTAATCACGTTTAGTAGCTCACCATAAACAGGTAGCGACACTTTTTCTTTTGTTATACAGTCAATAGTCTTTAAAAAATTATTCAGAATCATTTGTTTTACATGGAAGACTCTTTATCATTTTTAACTCAGTTTTATACAAATCTAGGATGTATTAAACTTGTACAACATTATTTCCTCTTGAATTGCATTCCTCCATTGTGCTTGATATACATAGCTCGAAAGGAAAAAAGTTTAAGGAGACTTTTGTAAACACTAAACTAAAAACATAACTCCATAAATATTAAGTCATAGTGTCAACACACAACACTACAGAACTCTATTTCACTCAATGTGACTTGAGAAATCATTCAACCAAACTGTTTGCACTTATTTACAAACACCGAATAAAATTAATTTTGATTCTGTTTGTTAAAATAAAAAAATATGATTCGGGTTTCTTTTTGCGAACATTTAAACAAAAGGATTCAAATATTTTTGAAGAATACAGACACCACCAAGTTTTTAAAGGAAAGAAATGATTTCCAATTGGATACCATCGCAACATTAAACAATTTCTATCGCGTTTAAAACACCCAAACAATCTAATCACACATTTCCATTATAGGATCATCTAATTCCGAATTCAGCATGGAAGGACTACTCGGCGGCCAATACAAATTACGCATTCGAAACCTACGAAGACGAGAAGAAACAAATCAACGGTAAAGGACGTACCACCGAAACGTTACCTCCTAAACAATCTCGCGTGCCCAAACCGCAAGGGCGTCCGCCCAGTGTCCCTAACCAACAGGCCGCTGCGTACATGAGCGACACCAGGTCCCTGCAAAGACCCAGAGGCTCTTACCCACTGGGAAATTTGGACCGTAGCACTTTCTCCTTACCCAGGACGGCTTACGAAAGGCATAGGTCACCTCAAGATATGCAACCGGACTTTTATTTCATGCCTTCGCAGCGGAAATATTCCGGTGAAGTAGTACGGGTGTACGTGGACTATAATAATCAACCAAAATGACAGTCGTAACCTCATTTTGCACCGTTTGTAGTATTCTTGTATTTATAATTATTGTATAGGTTTGTAAAGATTTTTTTTTTTTCTTGTATAAGTGTAGGAAACAGTGTGTGGTGACTTTATAGAAATTGATGCAGCAGAGTCTTGTCACATATAAATAATATATTTTATATTAAGAGTGTACCAAAGGAAACATTTAATTATGCCCTAAGTCAGTACTTAAACGTAGCATTACAATAATATATTAAAATATTTTAAGAGAAAGCGGCACTATTTATTTAAGACTTTAATTTTTGTTTAGCTGGTGTAATTTCTTGATATTGAAGACAAAAAAAAATTGTGTACATATTTATAATCGTAGTGTAATGTTTCTTAGATTTAATTAGAGTTATATATTATCTATATTTGAACTAATACGGTTTATATATTTGTAAATAATAAAACTGTACAGTCGGAGAATGTATTGATTTATATAAAATTAGAAGATAAGACTAACAGTACCTACTTTATCTCACATCCTCATCACTGATATTGATCTTTGTATACACGGTGATTGTAAATGATGGTCCAGAATAAATTGATCTTTATTTGTTGTTTCTAGAATCTTCAGAATACAGTCAAAATTAAGGACAATCTCTGTGTAGACAAATGAAAATTCATTTTAGATTTTTATACATTTTTCCAAATCCCAAATTACCTGTCTTCCAAATATATTAAAAAAATTTTTTTTTCATAGAATATATTTATAAAATGTAATTACTATAAAAAGAACAAAGTTTTATCGAAGATGTACCTAAGTGAAGCTATTTTCTGTAATAAAAAACTATTTACCAAAGTATTTGCTGTGTTTCAACTTTATCAAATGTCCGATAAATGTATAATGAAGAAGTCTAAGATTTTCTTGAGTGCTGTGGTTCTAATGTCAGCTGGTGATACCCCAGAGAGCCGTCGCCAGTGAGTAAAGCCGTCATGGTGCTGAGGTCTCATCTGTTGAGCTCCAGTAGGGATTTCACCTTGTTGGCCGAAAAAGTAATACATTTTTTTTATTGTCTTAGTTTTATCTGGTCCAGTACCAGGGGAGAGGAGGCAGAGCTATTATTAATAGACATAGGGTGCGGAGGGGAGGGACTATAAACTGTGACTCATTGGACAAAGCTACGAGATTTTATTTTCATAGCTAACTATGAGAAAAAATAACAGATATTAGTATACTTTCCGTAGTTGGAATCAATCTTTAATAACTCAAAAACTAATATAATACCTTAATAGGATTCGATGTAGAATTAAGTGCTACAATAAAAAGTACTATTCCATTTGAAAAAAAAAGAATTTTTAATGTTTCAAGATATCTGAATTGGTTGCTAATTTCTGCACAACCTATATAAATTTATAGTTCTGCTGGTCCAGTACCAGGGGTCGGGAGGGGGAGGGGAGGGGAGGCAAATGGAGAAGGGGAAGGGGGAGGAGGGAGGGAGGGGGGGAAAGCTTTCTCAAAGAAGGGGAGGAGCGCAGGAGGAAAGGGAGAGCGGCTTTCTCAAAGCAAAATTATAAATATCTTTGTTGAATTTGCTAATGTCCTTTGTTTGTCTTGTATCCGTCTATGTACCAGACCACATCAGTTAAACTGTGTTTTTTTTGTTATGAGGGCTTACTCAACAACTTACTCAAACTCGACGTTTCGCCACTAATGTAAGTGGCTTCTTCAGGAGCACGGTAACTCAACATGTCAACCACGCTAGAGGCGAAAACTTTCTGACTACCTGTTTTTTTGGGGCCAGAGTATTGAGAGTGAGCAGACAGTCCTAGATTAGTTTAAATTTGCAGGTATAGGCTCCTACAGTTTTTAGTGCTGACTGATTATGTGAGAAAATATACATACGTGCACCTTGATCATGTCTTTTCAGACATTACTGGGCACAATATTCGGTGGCATATAATTCTGTCTCTTTCAATTCCTGAAATATTTTCACTTATAGGTCAATAAAACAACACGTAATTCAATGTCCAGTTAAAAATCAGCGTAGTCGATGTTAAAGACAAAATTTCTAAAGTTTTCTAATCCTAATCTAATTAAAACAATGAATAAAGCCGAAATTTATAGTTCATATTTAAAGTGTGCCGATGCTTGAGGGCTCAGCTTTAACCGCACAAGTTATTAATTTTTTTTATAAGGGACGAAATTTTCTACAAAAAAATCTGCGACGTCACAACCCTAATTATTATAGTTTCCTCGTAATAATCGTTAATGTAGGTCGTGGTGTAATATAGGTAACAATAAGTATGTTTCTAGTTTTATATTTTATAGAGTGTTGTTTGTTAAAATCGAGTATATCGCAAAAAAGGCTATTAACTTTTTTGATGACGAGTCACCTACCTATACGTACTGTACTCCCTTTGTTTTGGACGGTTAGTTTCAGGATGTGACAGGGGAGGGAGGGCGAGGGAGAGGGGGGGGACTGCATATGCAATAAATAATTGCTTAAAGCAACAAGTTTGAGTGGTCGATGAGCAAATTGTACAAGGAACAATTAAACCGCGAATAATATTCGGATGACCATTTCACGGTACAATGTAATAACAGTTAATATTTTTGAAATTGTTGCAGACTAAAATATTGGTAAAAAACAATTGAATTGTTGAATTAATCCTTGAGTTTTTCCACTTATTAAAACGATGTAGGTTGGTCATGAGAAAGCAGCTGTTTAGTTGTGCCGCTGTAAAACTGAAAAAATAATAGATTAAGTATAGGAGGAGTGGATTAATAGTAATTTGTAAACATGTTATGAGGGAGGGAGGGAGGGGGGATTGAGAGGGGTGGGTGGAGCGGGAAGGGGGGCGGATGGGAGGGAGGGAGGAGAGGGGAGGCGGGATAGAAAAGACAGCTTTCTTTCTAAATTATATCTGGTTATAGTTAAATCTCTGTTAAAAAAAGATATAAGCTACATAGCTAATAGATAGATACCATGCTAAGTTCAAGGTAAATGAATCCTTATGCAATTAGCAATTTTACTTTTGTTTTTTTGTGACATATTTCAGGGTTTTACATTTATTTGTTTTGTTTCTTGTAATTGTTGTCTTGAAATGTTTGTTTTTTGTATTATCAATGGCATTTCTTCTTTTATCGAAACATCTGATATTAATTAATCTGTGTGGTGAATCTACGGAGTATATAAGGAGCAGCAACAACGGGAAATTTTGTGGTCATTTTCCTCCACACAATATTTTTTTATTAATTGCTCTTTTGCAGAGAATTTTTTCTGAAATATACGCGTGCTTTTAAAACACTTCAGACATTCTCAATTGCATTGAGGTCAGGAGAATAGCCCGGCCAAGGTAACACTGGCAGACCGGCAGTTTCCATAAAGGATTTTATGGATTTATCTGTTTCGCAGGATGCGTTGTCGTGAATGGATGTGTAAGGGTCTTCATTTGGATCTAAATCGTTGAGATATGGCAGCAAAACGTCCTCCAATAGACTCTTATATTGGTGTTGATTAATGCTACTCTCGCAAAAATACAGCGGTGCAGAGCCTTCTGCTCCTATACAAGACCACGGTGGGTGTTTAACCGTTTTCAGTACACTGGTTTCACTAAATCGTTCATAAAAACGTTTTCTAATAAAGTGAGCTCTTTCGGTCATAACCTCTAATTTTGCTTCACCCCTGACTATGACCTGTGATATTCAGAAAATTTAGTGTTAAAATTGAATCAGTGAATTTTTATGTTATTCAAAAATCCATTTACCTAATTTATTTTGTCTTACTTTCCGCCAACCCTCAATTTTGTAACAACGTGCTCGTTTCATCGTCGGTGTTAATTTGGGCTTTTTAGTAGGACGCCTGGATTTCAAACCGGATTTGTGCAATCGCCTACGTACTGTACGCTCGGATATTTTGACTCCTTGTTGGCCATTTCATTTCTAATTTCTTTACAGAGCAAATGTTGGTTTTCCGTTTCCGGTGTAACCGGAAGTTGCACGAGTTTAAAAATATTTTAACTTGAAAGACTGCGGTCAATTATGTGAGAAGGTAAAACTTCTGGAAAAAATTCGCGTTGTAAGCACAAAACCTTCTAATATGCTAGTCAAACGAACCACCACTAAATAGTAGAAATCACACATGACATTTGGCAATTCGTACAATGGAAATGTAGAAGTGAATGTATTTAATATTTTATTGACAAATGTTTACAAAATTTAACAATAATTCCAAGTTCTTGAGCCAATTCAAATTATGACAGTACTTTTACCCCACCTTGTATTTTATCGTTGAAAGAACAAGGCAGTGGTACTCAACAAACAAGTAACTTTCGTAAATTTAATTCCCATCACTTGAATTTCCTGGCTCATATATTGTAATAGTAGATAATAATTAATCTGTCCAGTTGTGGAGCATATCTATGTAATTTGCTCGCCCAATTTAAAACAAACATCCTGTATATACACAATCTACTTTCATGTAATTCTCAATTACTTACTACAACATCATGCATACCTTGAAACGAACAATACTCACCAATATTTTCGAAAACCTTATCTCAGTTTTATGTGTTATAAAAATTCTTATTGCTGCAACTTTTTCTCAAATCAAGTGGACTTATCTTGAAATAAAACGATTTTATCTGCACAATAATGTAATATACATGTTCTCACTTAATTATGACACGTTAAACTATACAGATAAATTAGTTGTGTAATTAGGAACATATCTAAATCATTCAAGGAGGACGACGTAAATAAAACCCAGTTTTAATAAAATAAATTTATTATTCCAGCTTTTAGTTTCCTTTTTCTCCTTCAATATTTACAATAAGTATGAAATTCCATATATATTCAAGTACCTAACAAACTTCACAAAAATAAGTGCAAGTGTTGCATTTCCGATCTAATTAAAACAAATAAATAAATATAAATATACAAAAAAAGGGAATAAAACTATCAATAGTATTTGGTAAAGACTCTTATATCAAATATACAAAAATTTTTACAAAAATACAGGTAAAGAATCAAAATGCGGATTGCAGGAAGTTATATTTTAAATTAGTAGGCCGCTTGTTTGGTGTATGTTCCATTTTATTTTTTAATTTTAATACTTAAACGTTTACGGTGGAAAATGAAATTCCCTAAATTCTAGATTCTCTGTATAATTAGCTATAATACTAACATAAATTTATTAATTATTATTAAGAAATTTGGTTCGTAAAGAATCGTTTTTTTTTAATAAGTATTTATTTTTATTAAATCAGTAGCTACCAACTAAATAAAAATAAAAATTTTAATACTAATTCGATGAAAATATGTCAGATTCGTTTATAACGAGGATATACTATTTTAAAAAGAAATAGATAGATACATAAGTTGTAAAACATAAATAATATTGATTTGATATGCATTCACACTGTAATATAATATCGTATGAGTATAATAATAATGATACATTCAATAATAAAGCTATCATATCGTAAAATTCAATATAAATTTGTCATTCAATCGTTCCATAGAAAATATTTTCTTTTTTAACAGCGTATGTGTAAGAGAATGTGAAACATAGACAAGAGGGAATCACGTCTTAATCTAATTGGAAGTGTGTCGATAATGCCAAGTGGATTACATTCCTTTCTAAACATATTCAGTCTATACACGAATCACAGTCAAGAAAATTGGTAACAATAATTTCCATATTAATTTTTTTCCTATCAAACATTAAGTAGACAATAAATCTACGAAATTTTGATTACCTAAAAAGAATGTTTTGCTCCAATACTAAACTAAATTAGATTAGACTAAAACCTACGAATTGAGTAGCGCTAACTGTGTGAGAAAGATAAAACATTTGGCATTATCAAAAAGAAAGGAGGAAAACTATATTTTGCAAATTCGAGTTTTTTTTTGCAAATATATAACTCTTTTACTAGATTAAGTAACAATGGGTTTAGTGGACGTTTTCTGTAGAATATCGTCCGGATCTAACAATTCTTCATCGGCTGACAGCAGAATATCACTTTCGGAATCTCGACGTTTGTCGTTCCTCCTAATAGAACGGTATTGGATTTTTACGCGATTCAGCAGACCTTGTTCGGCGCTACTTCTGCGAGGTGTATTCACACGTTTCCTATTTCTATGCATCAAGAAGTTATCCGTAACCCAAAACATCAATATCTGCATGGAATAAAACAAAATCATTGATGTATGTAAAATAAACGTTGGATAGTTTGATTACTTAATAAAATGCAAAATGGATCGCCAAATTTCTGAATGTTGACCAAAAGCATGGAAAACAAAAACTTCAAGAAATATGGAAAATTCTCTGACACCGAAGTTTTGCTAAAGCTTAATCCACACAATGACACAAAGACTTTCAGATGTTGTAACAAGAAAAGGTGATGTTACCCAGTGGTAATGTGTAATGTAGTTTTAGTCTTTTTTTGTGTCATGTTTTGTTTGTTTTAATTAATTAGTTTAGTTAAATAGTTTTCTTTGTTATCACTGTTTTTTTAGCTATAAGATTCTAAAATGTTGTTGAATTGATAAATAAAAGAAATTGCACCCATTACTTATGTATTTGTACTTTAGATTGAATTTTTGAAAAATCTAACATTGAGCTAACTGACATGAGAAGGGGCTCGTATAGCATTTCTCCGCACATTTACCGAATAGCTCCGATCTAAAGACATCGGATACACCAGAAGTACCTACATCTAATGAAATTATCCACGAAAAATATTTATAAAAAATTGTATTATTTACGATTTGAAATAAATTATATAATGAAATTTCGAAGAGTTCTTTTGAATTTTAAAAATTCTGAATTTGGAAATTTTTAAAAATTTTTAAATATTTAAAAATTTTAACATTTGTTAAAATTTTGAATTTTGGAAATTTTAAAAATTTCAAATTTTGAAAAAAACAATTGTGTGAATACTCATATTTACAAAAAAATGGAATGATGAGCATTGACTTTGGTTTGCTTTTGTACAAGGGTGGGGGAAGGTCCAATAATTGTATTATTTACGATTTTAAATAAATTGTATGACGAAATTTTGAAGTTCTTTTGAATTTTAAAAATTCTGTTGAAATTTTAAAAATTTTGAATTTTGAAATATTTAAAAACTTGAAAATTTTGAAAATTTTAAAAATTTGGAATTTTGAAAAAAAAACAATTGCGTGAATATTCACATTTATCTACAAAAAAATGGAGTGATGAGTATTGACTTTAGTTTGCTTTTGTACGAGGATGCGGTTGGAGGTGGGGAAGGTCCAATTGTATTATTTACGATTTGAAATAAATTAGGTATATGATGAAATTTCGAAGTTCTTTTGAATTTTAAAAATTCTGAATTTTGCAATTTTTAAAAATTTGGAAATATTTCAAAATTTTGAATTTTTAAAAATTTTGAATTTTGAAAATTTTAAAAATTTCGAAATTTAAAAACTACAATTGTGTGAATACTCATATTTACAAAAAAATGGAATGATGAGCATTGACTTTGGTTTGCTCTTGTACAAGCGTGGGGGTTGAGGTGGGTGAAGGTCCAATTGTATTATTTACAATTTGAAATAATTATAATATGATAAAATTTCTCTCTTCTCTTCTTTTGAATTTTGAAAATGTCAAGAATTTTGAATCTTGAAATTTTTTAAAATTTTGAATTTTAAAGTTTAAAATTTTTAATTTTGAGAATTTTAAAAATTTAGAATTTTGAAAATAAAACAATTCCTTTGAACAAGCGCATACAAACCCGCAAAGTTTCATAACAATCGGTGATTTGCAGTAGAACATTTCCTTGTCAGAAACGCTATATACATATCTAAATTATAATTGGGAGCTATTCGGAAAGCGAGTGGAGTACTGCATGATCCATATCTGCCACTGTAGGTCGGTTGTCGATTCGTTGATTCAGTATGTTCTTGATTGAAAAATAAATTGCAAAATAATGTACAACACTTCCCCACTAATTTGCCGAATAGCTCCGCCAAAAGTACATACATATAAAATAAAATATAATATATAAAATATATAAAAAAAAATAAAGACTTACATTTACAAAAAATGGAATGATGAGCATCACAAACGCCAATTCGACTTTCGGATTATTTATCGGTGATAGAATAAAATCCTTAACTTTCTCCCAGAAATCTAATTGCATGAATAACGTAATTGTAGTCTTAACGATAACCATCAATCCAAGGTACAAACAGCATTGCGCAAGCCATGCATTCATGGACGGTGGCTTACCTAAACATAAACGTTGATGCGTAAAACGATATTAAAATAGCTGTTTATTTTACCATATTCTCCGAAATTTATTGCCTCCCAACCTTTCTTTCTAGCTAAACACTGCGACAATTTAATTCCGATAAATATAATTAGCAAGCCTATCGAAGAATCCAACAGGAAATTTATGATATACCTACGGAAACATAAACATATACAAGGTTAATATCATTTAAATCGCATACCAGGTACATGGATCTCCTGTATATTGACCGGCTAACCAAACATTTGCTAAATGTATTGCCAACGCTCCCATACCTTGTTTAGAAGTATCGTAAAACCAAATCAGCCATGATCTTCTTTCGTGGCGAGGTTCACAAAACCTTTTTGCTAAAATTATATCGCTGTTAGTGTTTAATAAAAAATAAAGTGGAATTTTAAAAGTTTTACCTATTAGGCACGTGAACGCTAAGCATGCCAGCAACACTTGTAGGAACCATCCAAAGACGTCGGTCAAGGCATCTTTACTACAATGTAAACCGCCTTGTTGATTAGTAAGCAAAGAGATATCAACAGTTTTGTTCATCACTGATACTTCCGATGTTTCTTTCGTTTTTGATTATCATTATTCATCGCACAAATACTTCTTTCACTATTACATTGCTGCCCACAAAAAATGCCGTATCGAATACATTTTTGACAGATAAATTTCACGATCTCTTGAACCTACGACTGTTCTACTAAATTAACTGAATTTCATTCGCTGGCGGCAAACCATGAAACACGATGAAACGTCAACCTGACGTCAACTTCACCCCCACCAGGAAGTTTAGAAAGGTAGGTTATCGAAATTAAACACTCAGTATATATATCCTATCTCGTTTCTAATCGTATAGATAAAATGAGATAAAAGATGTTAGTATTTATTTGACATAATATGATTTTCAAGTAACACCGTGATTATATAACAGACATATTTTTTATTACGAAAAACGTATTCAATATTTATTATTAGGGTTATTATCAATAATTCAAAAGTGAGAGAGCGAATCTTTATTTGATAATCATACGTTAGTGATATAGAAAATAAAAATAAACTGCTAACAATGACTTTCGATTGAACTTTGATCTTTCAATATGATTATTTTTTAATTTGCACTTGATAAGGACCATCACAGTACGCTCTAATTAAATAAAGTATTTAAATTACAACCATAAACGAACAGTTCTCATAAGTAGTTAAAATTGTATTTCATATTTCCCAAAATAAATTATTAATATCACCTGTTACTAATATTGCTACTTTTCACAAGTTTCAAAAATTATTCGAACTCTGATCTTCAAATTTAAATTTAAGCTTTAAAATGTTAAAAACACAATTAAACAAAGTTTAAATTAATACTAAATATATTTTTCATAATAATATTATAATTAAATTTACAATAAAATACATTTATTTAGTCGAAGCACGTGTACGTTTATTCCACGAAAAATTAACACCGTACGATTTAGGTTTCATCGGTTTTGTAGTTTTCTCCTGCAAAAACCATTTCCATCCATTCTTCTCGCAATAAACTATAGCTTCTTCCTTATCGGCAAACTGCACTTTCAAATTAGAATGAGGATCACCCCTGAAACATTTCCATATTTGAAACCATATTGATTTTAAAATCGTATAAACTTACGTTGAAGTCCATCCCATAAGAGGGTTTTCCCAACGTTCTCTAGTATCGAAATCTATCTCCCAAAGATTAATATTATCGGTACCGCTTTGCATACAATTTTTAGGAGGTTGATAAATTCTAACTCGTCTTTCTTTAATATGTTCTTCGGGTATCCCACTAATAGGACTGATAACTTCCTATAAAGCGAATGAAACCAATAAAATAGACTTAAAAAAACAAGTTAATCGGAATAATACATACTGGACCCTTGACAGTTATATAACCTTGCAAACGACGTCTATGTTCAACTTCACCTGGATTAATTAACGCTAAATCGTGCTTAAGTTGGGGAGCTTCCTTCTGGCTTGCTTTTACTTTAATATCATCGCTTAATTTTATTGAACTAGTAGAGATATTTGCTACTAACCTAAAAATTATGCATTATTGCATTTATGTTGTATTTTATAATAAAATTGTGTTCAAACCATGCAGCTCCCGAATTTTTTGTGAGTAAATTAGTAGAACGCAGCATTACAGATGCCATTATTTCCTTATTTATTGCTATATTTGTGAAATTATTGATTTGACATTTGACATATTCTAATTATGTCAAATTCGCGGGATACCAACTTAAATTATTCAGGATCATCAATATGTCAAAACTAAATTTTCCATTAAAATTGTTTAAGGTTTTTCTGGATTAAAAGTGCAAATTTGTCAATGCTCTACATTTATTACATATAAATAATACATTAAGTAACATTAAAATTAATTAGATAAAATGATTTTAAATTATTTAAGATAAACAATAACCAGGACCGTTTGGCGGTTGAGCCGGGATTCCCCTTTTATTCATTCTGCAACTATGCTCTTCTAATCTTTTCTTAACGTTATCACCTTTATCAGCATTACGAGCAGACCACAATTTTTCTGCAGTAGCAGAAGCTCTTGGCCACGTTCTGGGCAAGATGTTTTCATTATTAACAGATTCAGCCCACATACAAGCTTCTCCGCCAATAACTAATTTTAAGTGATCTTTCTGCCCGTTAAAATCATGGGGATCACAATCGTAGAATTGTTGCCAATCGCCACCACTTTGCAGGTGGTCTAAATACCAACAAGATGAGAATAAAGCTCTATAACCCTTTGAGGTGATCTAAAATTGATGTTACAGGGAATTTAATTATTCATGAATAATTATATTGCATTACCTGATCGAGAAGTTGTTGTTTATTACGCCAGACTTGTACGACAGTATCTTGTGGCATTTTAGCATCTGTTGTGAATACTTCTTCCCAAACAATTCCTGCCAGTTCTTTAGACCTGGTTATATTCAACATTCTTTCCATGAAATATCTCTGCAGAGCTTTATAATCATGACCAATATGTAATTGTTGCATAAAAGCTTCAATTTCTGGATTTTCTTTCCTAAAATACGAGGTCTATAGTGTTGGTGAATCAGAAAGGGGAGTGATTACTTTAATTACCAACAATCGAACGGTACTTCATCTCCACCTAAATGGACGTATTTATCGGGGAAAACCGACTTGATTTCACCATAAAGCTCGTCCAGGAAGGAAAACACAAATTCTCTAGTCGGATCCATAGGACCATATCGGTTTATAAACTTACCATTTTTGTAGCATTTCGTTAGCAGCTGCGGTATAGCTATACCCCAAGATCTGGTGTGTCCAGGTGCATCAAATTCTGGTATTACACGGATTCCTCTCAATCTGGCATATTCAATTATGGCCGCAACATTTTGGGCGTTATAGATTTCGTATTGGGGGTGGTACGCTCCTTTTTCACTAATAAAATAAAATTAGTCAAGTTGTGTGTAGCTATATGCATGTGAACAAATTGTGTGTGTTTTTTTTAAATCAAATTGGGTTACCTTAATTCTGGAAATAATGAGCTTTGGTATGGAAAACTTTGATCGTCCACTATATGCCAATGGAAGACGTTCATTTTGTTGTAAGACATTGCATCTAAATGTTGGTAGATTGTGTCTATTTCCAAGTAGTGTCTTGAGGTGTCTAGTAAAAGACCTCGGTGTGTGAATCTTGGGAAGTCCTCGATTTTGGTTGCATTTATGTATAGCTAGAAATATAATGCACTCAGGAATTGAAAGATCAATATAATAGAGACACAAAATGGTCCAAACTAATGGCAAAGAGGAGAGAATAGGTTACTGAAGATTTCTTTTTTAGGCATTCTATAGATTTCTGTTATAACATTTTCCTTGTTTGTGGACCAATGTTACTGATTTTTGCCAATAGTCTTAAATTTTTAGAATAGCAGTCACCTTAAGAATGCGCGATGGACTATTAATGCTAAACGTAGGTAGATGTATAAATGCTGTTGCAACGAAGGCAGGAATATTGGATATTGTCAGGGTGGTCCTTACCCAATCAGAGACCTCAATTTGAAGACTTCTTTAAATAAATGATCTATAAACAGCAATACCAAAGCTTGCATGTGATGTGAGCAGTGTTTTAGAAATGAAAGCAAAACTTATACGTATACTTTGACATATACGTAACGGCTTCAATGAAAATATGACGCTCAACAGTTGTTCAGTAACAACAAGAAAAGGAAATTTGTCGAAAAGAAACTCACAATTCTCAAATTTCACACACACAGTCAGAGAGAGCAGTGTTACCTGTCTGATTAACAAATTGACACCTGTCCACCCTAACCCCAGTCTAGGTCCTGTGCTTGTACATTATTTCATTTGGTTCGATAAATAATAAACAAAATAACAATGTACCATGGCCCAGTAAAACAACAAAACAACGCTTTAAAGGATGTAGGGAGTTAACTCATCGTTCATATTAAAACTTTGCAGGAAGAGGAAACATCTTCCTGATCAACAACCCAGGTAGCACGCTCACGTCACATGGACGTTATTAATTGGGCATTTTTTCCCAAAAGACGTCAGATTGGCGACGAAATAATGTCTTTTTGACGTCATAACACATTTGCTTGATTTACGAAGTTTAAAGGTTAAGCCAATGTGTACTGCAGCTCAAATTTGAAAAAAATATGCCGGTGTAGCTGAAGATTGTGTGGCCAGCGAGGAATGGCGAAAAATTCTCTCTATATGTGCATATATCGAAATGGTAATTTTTTAATTTTAATAAATATTTTAAAGTTTGTTTTATTCATAACTGTAATTACTGTATAAACAATATATATCTAAAGCTGACAGCGAAAGAACGTCATTCTGAACACGTCTATAAGACGTCTAATTTTCACGTGACTGGTCTGTGACATAATCACGTGATCTTACCGTCATTTAGACGTCATATTTAAAGTTATAAGGACGTAACCGATGACCAAATTATGACGTAAAAGTGTCGTCACTGTGCTACCTGGAAAGATCAAGAAATACATGATGTGTTGGTATCAATCACTGCCAAATTTCTTCGAACTGCTTGCTATTGTTCTATAAAACTATTATTCTTTAAAGTAATGGAAAACGTTATTGAAAAATAGCCTTTTATTTTGACAAAGATGGCTATAATAAAACGTGCTCATTTGCTGGGTAGGACCAAATTAAATTTTTCAAATCAAGAGATAATTCAATAAGTATTCATTATGGAGAGGGTGACTTTGATAAAGAAGCAGAATGTTCTCGATGGACCAATGAATTGGATGTTATTTTGGATCTTAATAACTTACTTATTAAAAATTACATGAACAAGACTTTGATGTCATTATATGAAACATTAATAAGCAATTATCAACAATATCTGTTTATAAAAACGTCGAGAAACACATAATACAAAAAAAATGTCGGTAATAGGCGCTCATGATACTCGTATATGGTTGGAAATCACCCTGCAAACGAGTGCAATGAAAATAGATCTAGCATTAGAAGCAGATCACCAATCTCGTCAGCGATCCTCCAAATGCAAGATCTAATTTCATCGCAACTCGCTCCCTCAACCTTAATCGGATAATACCTGCGATAATGTACTGATTCCAACTGCATGCCCTCTAGTGGTATTTTCTAAGAGTGCATGGGTGGGCGAATGAATTAGGGAGCAAGTAGAATACCCCAACTAAGTCGTGGTCAACCAAAACAGCAAGCAGGAAGATTAATCTTTTGATTCTATCGTAAAGTATGAATCATTTAGAAAATATTTTTTGTTAAAATAAAATCAGATTCGTATGAGGAAGGAACACTAAAGAAGACAAGGTAAAACATTTTATAGAAATTGAAATAATGGCCTCAATTAAGAGCAAATTCAACATCGTATAGATATTGTTGGTTACTCAACCACAACTGATAATCAGATATTATACTGATATCTCGAAAACTGGAGTATTGAATGACGTTACCAAACCTATAAACAACAACAACACGCACACATTAACAAAACTTACATTAGGATCATCATTGTTGTTGTATAGTAATTGCGAAAACGTCTCCAGACCTCTCAAGATACCCCAGATCGAGCTTGCCTCCAATAAAGCCTTCTTAGAAGCGCTGGTTGGAATTGTCAAAGTATCTTATTGTAAAAATAAAATTATGATCAAAAAAACAAGATTAACGACGAAACTTACAACTCTCATCCATATCCAATTCAGGAAACTCATCTCCAGCGCACAATTTCGTAAGTGACACATCTAAAGAAGTTAAATATCCTAGGAAATGATTAGTTTTCAGTTCAACTTTATTATTTCCAGAATATTTTTCAGCAATTTTCTTCTCGGTAAAAATTAATTTAGCATATCTAGTTACCGCTTCATCTAGGATCATACATGATTCGGAAACGATCTGAAATATTCCGGAAAGACCGATATTACATAGATGAGATGATTGAATTATGAACGATACTTACGTTAAATTGAAAATCCTCCGTGGACAATACGTAGTAATCGTCGTACGTCCGTTGTTCTTGCGGTTTTGGCCATACTTCACCTTTGGTGGCTGTCACTTGCGGTCCAGGATCTATGATCCACGCATGCGATATAATTAGAATTGAAAGAGTTATTAAAACTGATTGCAGCAATTTTGGATTCGACATTATTGGTTAAGGATCTGTATCCGTACTAAATTGGTTGCTTTTTTCAAATGACGAGACCGATAAAGAGTACTATCTTTTATCGCATTTTTTTAACAGTAGGACTGCTTTATCTAGTGTAGATATAGTATCTATACCAATCATTTAGACAAGTATCGCAGTTATCAAGATATTGAATAGGATGTAATGCAAGAATGATTAATTGGGTTCTTTTAAATTCAAAATTTCTATTTCTATATGCATTTGTATTAACAAAACTATCGAAAACGATAGATCTTAATCTTTGTTTTGCCTTTTTTGGCGTTTTTTTTTCCGAAGCAAAATCTACAACCTTCGTTTCGTTCGGCTTAGGTCAGGTTCCTCTAACCCTAATTTAATTGATCTAACTTGAGCTTTAAGCTACTACACGATTTCAAATTTATTTATTCGTTGGAGAAATGATTTACAAGAGAAAAAACTAGATAATATGAAATTGTTCTCTATATCACCTCCCCTCTAATTCGTTCACGTACCGAAACAAACTAAATTAGATTGCATAAACTCCAGTATATCTGCTTATCTATAGTATTGGTCAAACTACATGAAAATAAATCGATCGTTAAATGGTATTGTGCACAGTTATTACTTCTCAACGGAAAAAACCAGGAAACGAACAAAAGAGCCATAATTTTACGTAGCTATAAACGAAATACGATAAACAAATTGAAACCAATTTCTTTTGCCAGAAATAACGACGGCAAAAACAACGGAGAAGAGTTCTTATATTAGGTGACAGCCATGTTTGAAACTCAGCTAAATTCTATCGCAACTAATAGATCACGGAAAGTTTATTGTGCAGACTATCCAGGAGGAGCAACAGTCTTGAACGATTGCAACTCGAATTTAGTGATGAAAGTCTTTCATTTAATATAGCTAATATATGCTATATACTCATTGGATCCCAAACACGCTTAACGATTTTCAAAAAGTAGAGAGAGTAGGATTTGCTAGGAAAACGTCGGAAATGTTAAAGATTAATGATTTGTGCTTAGACTTAATTCATGTACTGGCAATGTGTTTTCTAATTATTTCAAGGATAGCGTTAGAAGGTCGTTGGCTAGTCTTGTCTGTTTCTCGTGCAGTCATGCTTGCTACTTCTACTATGAATGTAGCCTAATTTTCTTATTTTGACAATTCACCAGTTTCTTTCCTTTTTGATACGTGTCGACTTTTCTGAGTAACTAAACTGTGGTAGGCTGTTCGTTAAGACTTGGAGTCTCAAGCCTCAAACGATCCTATGGTCACATACGGCAATTATAACACCTATGATCACCTATGCTGCTTTGGTATGGTGGCCAAAAAAACAACAACAGCTTTACATCCAAAAACAGGCTATATCAAGTGCCCTATCTCTGAACAGACTTAAAGAATTAAAACCTGGGGATATTAGAGAACACCTTTAAATCCTTGAAGATCCCAACATCAACGACCTAATTCATATTGCAAAGGACAAGTTCCATATGCAATACAACTTCGATCAATCCTACAAAGTGGTATCATTGATAGGAGGAATATTAAACACGTCATTCATTTTAGATTCATTTCTAGAGTCATCACTAGGCTCACTATATACTCCTGCCTTAATACCTACTTATTTGGTGAATTTCTAGAACTTCTCAAATCTACCCGATTCCGACGGATTAGGTTGCGTTCTTCGTTTTCTATCCAACTTTCTGAACTGTGGTCATACACTGCTCGTATAACATTATTTCCTTCTTCAAGCTCCTTCAATTGGTTAGTACCTTGATCGTAGTACTTTCGTCCAAATTCCTACTTCTTTTTCAATTTTTCCCTTACATCTGGGTGTATCTTTGGCACAAGGAGTTCTGCTGTGACTGGTAATTTGGTCTTGTACATTCTGCTGAATAAAATTTGCGCAGGTGACAATCCAATGTGCTTCAATGAGCAGTTGTGGTATCTCATTAACATGCTATACATATCGTTCTTTGTGTCCATGGATTGTTTGACCATCTTTCTCCCAATTCCTAGTTTTTTTCTTAGTCCATTAGACCTTGGATAGTTCGGACTTTTCGTAACAATATTCAAATTCCATTCTCGTGCAAAGGCTTTCATTTTTTCTGTGTGTCTCTAGAATTTTAACAACTTCTAACCAATTTCAGTAAGCATCTATTACAACCAAAAAACTACGGTTGCCGTATGAAAATATGTCTGTTGCCAATCTTTGCCACGGTCTTTCCGGAAGGTCACACACGTTCAGCAGTTTCCACAGCTTTCCATAGTTCGGTGATGAAATTATCAAAATGTTGACCTTCTTTTTGGCCTATTTAATTAAGCACAAATCTCTGGAAAACAATATTTGTTCCTTGGGGCACAATACTCGTCAAACTTTTTAACCATCGTTTCAAGTTTGTTTTCATCTTCTGTTGCACTGTATGTAAAGGAATTGTACATGTCTAAGCCATCATCACCTACAGCTGTTAACAGGATTGTTATTTTTTTAGCTTTTGTTGCATCTTTTGTCCGGTTGCTTCCAGAGATAACTTAAACTTTTGCTCGAACTTATTCCAGTTTTCTGATATATTTCCTTCTAACACAAGCGGACCTGGTACTCGAAAACCATTAGTCTCCATTGCTCTAATTTCTTTGCTTTTCGCTTTGTATCTTAGGCAATTACACCTGACACCATGACTTACTAGCCGTCTAATAATAAAACTACTTGTTGTATTTTATTAATGCTCCTATTTATTATTTAACATCAATGACATTACATTCAATGTTATTCAATCGCTCTATTCTGATATATGCTAACATCTGTGGTACATAAGTAATGCTCTAACTATAATACTACGTAACTCTTCAGTGAATCTCAAGCCATCAAGGGATTGAAGGGAACGAAAAGGCAGATAGGCTTACCAAAGAAGCAGCGAAGATGGCTTTCATTGGACCTGATCCCTGTTGCGGACTGCAAAAGAGCTAAAATTAACAAATGGAAGGACAACAGAAAGGCTTCCCACTGACAAAAGTAGGCGAAGGCACTGTTATCAGAATCGCCTAAGACAGCACAGTCGTTGCTATCTTTCAGCAAAGGGGACCTTAGACTGCTGGCAGATCTAGAAACGGCAGAACACATAATATCAGATAATATCATTTATAAATCAAAGCCCTAATAATATTAATAATAGTATTTTAGTAATCACATCTTAGATAAATCTCAATTTATCTTGAGGCAGTTATAGCAGTTTCTGACGGTTTTTTTTTGGAGTTTATAATTGTTGGCAATACTTTCTATTGGTGACAGGGAAGTAGGTTAAGTTGGGTTGATGATAACTGCTGACCTCTGCAGTTATCATTGCAGTTATAGATGGTTATAGAAACTCTGATTGAAACAAGCAGGATAACGTGTAGTCAGGATTTCTGATAGCAAGATTATTGAAATCCACAATATATTACGAAATAATGAAGATTATATTTTTATTGGCAAAGAATTTTTGCTCGCAAATCGCTCTATGATTATCCTATAAATTCAATGCTTCTAAATATATTCATCTTGACAGGATTGTGGTATCCGTGTGTATTGGACTGTAACACAGTCAGTAGTCCAGCACCTGGCCAAAGTATTAGCAACACTGCTTAATTTAATACTATCATGAAAACACTTAATAAATTTAAACGCAAATTTTATTCGAAATACATACAATCCACCTTTCACCTTAATTACCTACTTGTTGCACTCTTTTTGGCATGCTCATTATACAAGCCCGAATGGTTTCTTTAATTGCATCATTATGCAGCTTTATTAGGATTGGCCTTTGCATAAACAATCTTTTTCAGTTGGTTCTACACGTTTTCTATTGGGTTTAAGTGGTGAATTGCCAGGCCATTCCAAAACAAACTTAAATAATTTTTTATTAATTTTGCTCTGTGGCAAGGAGCCCCATCATGCATGTCCAAATAAGGACCTTTTGTTGGATCTAATTCATTCACGTACGGTAATAGAAGGCCCTCAAGTACCGTTTTGTACTGTGGTTGCTTCATAAAACCTTGTACAAAATATAGAGGTCCAGGGCATGCGGTTGTTAAGCACGACCATAGGCATGATAGATTGTGGATGCTTAACTGTTCTGAGGAGACAGTCTTCGTTGTACTACGCTCTTGAAATTTTATAATATTTAAAATTTCCTGTTCCTAATATTTTGGCCAGGTACGTACCTGGTCATTATTATGCCACACTTGCTTATACCTTAGCTTTAGTAAGGAAAATAAAACTCAAAATTTATAAATAATGTATATGTAATGTAAAAAAATAAGGCGATACATTGTATGTTGTACATATATACTGCACATCAATAAGCTGATTTCTATTCATTCTCTTATATGTAATTAGTTATAAATAAAATAAAAAATATAACTTTGGTGTTTCGCAGAATTAACTAACAATTGCAGACCATGTATTTTGCACCTTTATACCAAGCAATAACCTGGCCCGTTTGGCGGCTGAGCAGGTATACCACGTTTATTTAAACGACAGCTATGCTCTTCTAATCTTCTAGCAGCATCTTCTATCGTGTCAGCTTCGTAAGCCGACCATAATTTTTCAGCGGTTGCCGCAGCTCTCGGCCAAGTTCTTTGCAAAACATTTTGGCTATCAACGACCTCACCCCACATGCAAGCTTCGCCGCCAAGAACCAACTTAAGCTGTTTGGCATCTCCGTTAAAGTTTTGTGGGTCACACAAATAATATTTCTTCCAATCACCACCTGTTGATAGATGATCTAAGTACCAACAAGTTGAATATAACGCTCTGCGTCCCCATAATGTTACCTAAAATATTAAAATTAATAATTTTTAATTTTTAATTTTTAGTAATTCTAACTTACTTGATCGAGCATATAATATTGGCTGTACCAAACTTGTACGATAGCGTCGGCTGGCATTGATGTACCTGCATTGAAGACCTCCTCCCAAACTATGCTTCCCAAATCCTTTGACGTAGTTATATTCATTAATCTTTCCATAAAATATCTTTGCAGCGCTTTGTAGTCACCCGTAATATTCAATCTAGTCATAAAATCTTCTATATCTGGGTTATCTTCCCTGAAATAATAAAACAAGAGTAACTCAAGAAAAATAAAGATTTAATTAATCACCAGCAATCGAAAGGTACTTCATCGCCGCCTAAATGAAGATATTTATCCGGAAATACCGATTTAATTTCACTCCAGAAATCGTTCAAGAATGAAAATACGAAATCTCGACTTGGATCCATAGGCCCAAACTGGTTCGTGATGTGGTTGTTTTTATAACACGACGAGAGCAATTCAGGAATACCTTCACCCCAAGATCTCGTATGACCTTAAACATCTTCCATATCACAATACCATAAAAAATAAGGTGAAAATGAGTTACCTGGCGTATCAAATTCTGGCACCACTCGTATCCCTCGCAATCGAGCATATTCGATGATGGATTTAACATCGACTGGAGTATAGATCTGGTGTTGGTTATAAGCTCCTTTCTGACTAATTGTGAGAAGAAATAATTTGGCCAAATTATTGAATCAGTACCGAATTGGACATTGCAATAAATACCTTAATTCTGGAAATGCTGCGCTTTGATATGGAAAGCTTTGGTCGTCCACGATATGCCAATGGAAGACGTTGAATTTATTGTAGGACATCGCGTCTAGTTGCTTGTAAATGGTGCTTACTGATAGGTAATGTCTTGATGTATCTAGGAGGAGACCTCTGTGTGGGAATCTCGGGTAATCCTCTATTTTCGTTACGTTTAAATAAAGCTGGAAACAAGCAAAGATTTGATATAAATTATTGTTTGAACTGGTTTTAACATGTCAATTGCACTTCTTCAAAAATTTTATTTGTGGGATCTCGAAGAATGCTTGAAAGGTTTGGCACATCAAAAACCACTCGGAATGAAGAAAACGTCAGAGTGCGGCATGGAAGTCAGCAGAAGAGCCAAAAGGAAACAAATTATGCTTTCAGAAAAGCAAAATCAAAACAATGCTGACCGTTTTCTTCGATTAAAAAGGAATTGCTCGCAGTGAATTCGTCCCAGAAGGTCAGACGGTGAACGCAGGATATTATTTCGGAGTTCTATAACGATTGTGGGCCAGAATTCAATGGGTTTGATCGGAATATCTTCTTGCATGACAATGCACCATCGCATAAAGCCATCATGGTACGTGAATTCTTGACCAAAAAAGGCATCATTGTTATCGATCATCCACCGTATTCATTGATTTGGCTCCGTGTTACCAAATTGAGAAAGAAAAATTTGCTGCGTTGTGTTGACTCGGAAGAAGACTTTCGAATAAACAAGAATAAAAAATCAAAATAATAAACGCTTTATATTTTTTTCAGACCAGTCTCGTTGAATCTGGGACGGACTGTAGGTATATGTCTAGCTTTTGAACTGTGGAAAAACATTAAACGGAGGGCTGCCTAAGATTTAATTTAATCAAGCAAGCGGAAATTGCTCTCCGCAATCAATAATTTGCCGTAGCAAGAGTAATAAAACTTAATTCAAGTTTGAGGCAATTACATTTAAGAAATTATGACCTACAAAGGAATTAGTGAAATTTACAGTTCAGTGACAGTTCAGAATTGTTAATTTATTCTTGTCCAACGGCTTTTTATATAAAAAAACTATTCTGAATTAACAAAACGGTTAAGAGAATATTAGACATAACATTAATGATAGTTTTATGCAAAAAAATTCTTAGAAATAACTGATACTAGTCAAAATAAACACAAATTCAAGTTTGTGCATTATACAGGGTGTTTTAAAAAAGTGCCGCATACTTTACCTGCTTCCCCGCTTATAGTTCTCGTCAAGGCAAACAAAACAGTTTTAATAAACATAGGCCTGCAAATCAATTCTTTCATAGATAGAGGTGATTCTAGTTTAGGCTGTAAAATAATTGTTTATTTGTAGAAACTGTCATTAATTTTCGGTTAAGAGCTGTCAGTGTCACGTTTGTCTTTTCTATTAAAACGAAATGGCTTTCTATACAAATGCACAGTTGGCATTATACGTCGAAGCATTTCCTAATCGTGCAATTTCATCTGATAAATTGTTTTCACGACTACATCAACGATTAGGTGAAAATGGTTCTGTTTTTTTTTTTTTTTTTTTTTTTTTTTTTTAAAACATAATGCCGGACGACCAAGATCAATGGCAACTCCAGAAACTGAGGAAAATGTTCTAGCAAGATTAGAAGAAAATCCGAATATCAGTACCAGAACAATAGCTAGAGAGCTAAACATCAATGCTTCTTTAGTATGGAGGATTTTGCGAGAACAGCTGCTATATCCTTATCATTTGCAACAGGCACAGGCTTTATTACCTCCGGATTATATTTCCAGACTTGCTTTCTGTAGAATCACATCAGAAAAACTTATCCAAAATTAAAACTTTGTTGCTAATATTTTATTTACTGACGAGGCTATTTTTACAAACAATACTATATAATGAATTTCAACAACCACATTTGGGCGGATGAAAATCCTCATGCTGTTATGGAGACAAGACATCAACACCGATATTCTGTGGTTCACCTTGTTAATCTAAACGAGAGGCCAAACTCCCAACAAGAACCGTTTGATGAATCTACTTCGCTCTCGGCCAGATGGTTCATGTTGTTAATCTAGACGAGAGGACAAACCCCCAGGAAGGAATTAACGCGTTTGAGCGCTGTGACCGTTCAAACTTTCATAAATTTTCTGGACTTTTTCATCATATAAATAGTACCTAGCTCGATAACCGTTTGATGGATCTGCTTCCTCCTCGGCAAGTAGGTTCACCTTGTTAATCTAAACGAGAGGACAAACTACCAGGAAGGCACATTAACGCGTTTGAGCGCTGTGACCGCTCCAAATTGATCAATTTTCTGGACAATTGGCGTTTGGCTGGGTATTTTTGGAAATTGTTTGATAGGCCCGGTGCTTTTACTAGAAGATGTTCCTCTAATTGACAGAGTTAACCAATGCACGCAGGTGCACCACCACACTTTGCTGTCGCAGTAGGGGAATTTTTAAATGAAACTTACAACAACAAATGGATAGAACGGGGAGGTCCTGTGCCATGGCCACCTAGATCCTCTGATCTAAACCCACTTGATTTCTACATTTGGGGATATTTAAAACATATGGCTTATTCAACGCCAATTAATAATGTGGGTGAACTACAGCAGCGAATACAAAACAAATGCCACACAATCAGATAAAATCCAGGGTTGTTTGAAAGAATACGAGCTTCCTTTCGGCGAAGATGTGAAGCATGATTAAAAATGGCAGGTAAACATGTAGAACATCCTGTTTAGGCTGTTTTTTGTAAAAATACTTAATGTAGTAATATACTGTTTGTTTATAAAAATGTAATTTTTTGATGAGAACAGAAATTTACCTCTATCTGTGAAACAATTGATTTGTTATGTATATTAAGACTTTTTTGTTTGCCTTGACGAGAACTATAAGCGAGTAGAATATCCGACACTTTTTTAAAACATTAAATAATTTTAATAAATATTTTTAATAAAATAGTTTATTAATGTGTGATGTATCATCCTTACATTGATTTCCAGAACTTCTAACACTATTCTCTGAATGAACTACAAGATTATTAAGAATTTTAAAAACATTGGTATTCTATTATTTGCTGGAGTAACAAACTTAGTAATGAGGGACCTTGAACAGAATTCACTAATTGAACTACAATTTTATGTAAAATTTTATAAACAGTATGTGGGTGACAGTATTTCCCACATACTAAATAATAAGATAAGAGTGCATTCAAAACATTTTTAATAAAAAATGCTATATTAAGAGTGACGTTAAGGTATGGTGTAATAGTTAATAATTAAACATTAATTTAGGCATGGACAGCACCATGTCTGAAAGAACGACTATTTTTTAAATGAAAATGTATATTGAAACGTATTGGTAACCGATTTTAATATAAAAAAATTGTTTCAAACAAAAACCTCATTACTTTTTTAACAACTGTCAAATAATAATAAAAATTCCAAATGCTACTCTTTTAATTGTCTAGCTGTCTAACGTATGTAAAAGTATTTCATTTCAACAAACATCAAAATCGAAATCTTCTAAAAATTGCGCATATTTTACACTGGACAATTTTTTTGTAGTTTGTCAATTAAGGGGTGGGGCGGAGGGGAAACTTACTTGGCAAAATACAAAAAATTTGCAAATTTTTTGGAGAAATCCGACAGAAGGCTTATTGGTTTATAATTTTTGATATCATTGCAGCTACCCTTGTCCTGTATACACGCTAACAACTTGAACTACGAAAGCCTATTCATAGTAGAGGGTGGTGGGAGTTAAAATTAAATGTATCCATTTTACTATTGTCAACTTTTTATGTGACAGGAATGTCAGTGGTTATGTCAATTACGTTACCGAACTATCAAACTTAATCGTAAGTGTTATTAAAACGTTGCTGGTTGCTTATTTAGTTACTTATAATATGTTTTCGAAGGTAGTTCTCCAAATATCTACAATTGATGAAAGTGTGTGGCCTCGATGAAACCAATTCATAATTTGCACTTTTTCATTAATTCTGTATTCCATTAGGATAAAGTTTGATGGTTCGGTAAAGTATTTGACATAACCACTGACATTCTGTCATATAAACAGTTGAGCATACTTAAAATTGATACATTTAATTTTACCTCCCATTACCTTCTTCTATCAACAGACTTTCGTAGTTCAAGTTGTTATCTTGTATAGAACGATGAATACCCTGGTCTAACGCCAGGTTAAATATATAGCTCAGAAAACTAGTAATACTAGGAAAAAAAGAAAAATGACTCAGTTTTTAGAAACTCAAGTCTTTAGAAACCTTCTGAAGAAACTGACAGCGTGATCAGCAAAACGTCAAGTGCAAACTTATCTAGGAGACAACACTCGGAAGATTTTAACATAGTAAACAACGGTCGTGAAAATCTACGCTCAACTATAAGATGGATTTCGCTTACTTATGTCTTTCAAGAGCAGAGGCTTATTTTTTTAATGTAAAACTTTTTTTATTTCGATGTGTTCGTCCACTATACTACAATAAGTATAATGTTCTTTTACTATTAAGACGTTTTATCAATTCAGCCGGACAACACTCAAATCTAGAACGCGATAGAGAACTTGCTGATATTATTATCATTACGAGTAACTATAATTGAAGTTCTTGCTTCCCAAAAGTAAGCAACTCCACCGTGTTTATTTGGACCACGACAGCAGCAAGTCACCAAATGACGGAAACCAAGAGATATTTCTTCAAGCTGATCCCTGGTTTGCCAGTGTTCAATACGTCATGAATGTTGTTTGTTTGGAGTGTTAATAAATAAAGCCCAACTATTATTGCTTGTCAAGACCACCGCTACAGCTATTTTTAGTGCAAATTTAACGCGAAAAAATATATGCATGCTAATCAATTTGTGATACAAGAACATGAGTGTCATGCCGAAGATGTTACGCAATCGCTGTAAGTACGTTTATGTATAATAAATATTGAAAAATATTTTTTTTTACAATAATAATCACGAATAAGTACTAACAGATGGTCACGTTCATTTGATTGCGGTAGATACAGAAAATATGTTCGATGTTCTGCATAGATAATTTTTTTCGTGACATGTACACTCACGAGCATTAAAAAAATAATCAGCTTGCTTTTTGTTAAAATGGAATTTGAAAGAGAGATTTTGATATTTCATCGTTTATTTTCAATGGTTCACTAGTGTACCTTGTTTTCGTATAATTTGAACGCATAAATTTCACAAAGTATGTATGTATATATGTACATACATGCATATATGTGAAAATAGCATTAACAACTTAATAAATAATATCTCGAAACATAGTACTAAACGACAGGATGCTTGTTAAATAAAAAAAAATATATGAACGCATTAATGTTTCTATTGTTAATATTATATACATCAAGTACTTTACGTCCTCATCACGTTTAATAGCGCAAAAAGCAATTACATCATAAACTCGTTTTCATGATATTTTCTGATGTCAACCAACTTGAAAATTTGCGCATTCATTACAGAATGTAATAACAAGAATTGGAACGTGAGATTATGGTAAATTGTAATTAGTCTAACTTAAACAATGAAAGACATACAGACAGAATGGGTACGAAAAAAATGGACACATCAAAACAATCTAGAAACAACATTTCAAATTAATATTTGGCGTAGCTTTAAGTCCAGGTTAGGTAATTAGTAGTTCCTTAATTAGTTCCGGCATAACAATATTTAAAGTTATCAACAACGTATCAAATTTACCGAAAATAATTTCCTGACATTGTTATAATTATTAAAATAGTATTAACGCTTGATACACCAAATAATCTTAGGCAAGATGGAAAGGCCTAGTTATTGATCAAGTTCTTTATTGAAGTGTAAAATTTTCGTTGGGGAATGCGAACTTCTTCAGGACAAACAATTGAATGAATTGTTATGTCAGGACGTTATGTGTAGAACACAACGTCTTTGCTTTTAAGTAAAGTTTTAAAATTTAGACAGCTGTGTTTTAATAAATTTGTATTGTATTTACTCATCAAAATTACAACGTCGATTAATGTTAATTATTTAGTATAAAAGTTCAATTGTTTGTCCTGAAGAAGTTCGCATTCCCGAACGAAAATTTGACACTTCAATAAACAACTTAATAACTGGGCCTTTTCATCTTGCCTAGGATTATTTGGAGTATCAAGGGTTATTACTACTTTAGTTAACAGTACTCCGTTACTGTCTTCCAAGTTATAATTACTGCTTTGGAATATTTGATTTTTACTAATTTCAGATTTTCTCTTTCTTTACATTTATTATTATTATTATTTAATATTAAATGAAACATATTTAAAAACGAGTAAGAAACCTTAACACTACACAAATAAAGCATAAGTACTACTTCATGGGAGCATTGAACTGATGCTGTAATAGTTATTTATGCATTGAGAGCCTAAAGAAGTCTTTATGGCGTAAGACGTAATTTTGGATCTGAACCAACAGTAGAAGGCTGCCGAGTTATCGTTGTAATTATTTTGTAATTTTTTGTGGAGTATAGTAATGTGAAATTAATAGATATACAGGGTGTCCCAAAAATACACCGACAAACTTTAAGGGGTGGTAGAGGTCATCAAAACAAACAATTTTTGTTTAGTAAACATATGTCCGCAAATGAGCCGTTGTAGAATAAAAAAGGAAAAATGGTTTTGGTATTCTATTACAAAAAATGTTTAGGATAACATTAATAAATCACTATTTGTTCATGTTGGACTTCGTTTTATGGACAAATGATGTTTTACATAAACTGTTGAAAATGTTGACCATTTGATTGAATACAAAGATTGCACCGTCGGTTCATTGACTCGCGGACTCTATGGAATATTCCGGGAATAGCTTCTACATGTGTACAACTCGCCATTATTCTTGCTAAGAGATCTTCCTCATTACGGATAGGCGTATCGTAAACTAAAGATTTGAGATAACCGCAAAGGAAAAAATCCAGGGGGTTGAGATCGGGAGAACGCGCTGGCCAGGCCACAGGACCTCCTCTTCCAATCCATCGGCGGGGAAATTGCTGATCTAGATGTTGGCGCACGTTTAAACCAAAATGCGGAGGTGCCCCATCATGTTGGAACCAAATGTTATTTCTAATGTTTATAGGAACATTTTCCAATAATAGAGGTAAAATATTTTTCAGAAAATTCAGATAAATGTCTGCGTTCAAACGAGCAGGCAGCAAGTGAACTATTAGGTTCTCTCCAACAATACCAGCCCACATGTTAACACAAAATTGTTGTTGGTGTCTTCTAGAGACCACAGCGTGAGGATTTTCATCATGCCAAATGTGACTGTTTCTACTATTAAAAAACCATCGCACGTGAAACATGCCTCATCAGAAAACAACACTACTCTCCCGAAATCAGGTTCGTTGTGACCCAAAAACCACTGGCAAAAACCCAATCGATGTGGATAATCTTCAGGATTTAAAGCTTGTACGCGTTGTAAATGGAAAGGGTAGAGAAGTTGTTCATGAATAACACGGTGTACCGTCGACTTCGATGATCCCATATAGTGTGCAATTGCGCGAACACTTGTAAATTGGTTTTCTTCAACGCGGTGTAGAATCTCTTCTTCAAATTGAACCGTACAAGCTGTTCTCGGACGACCACTACCACCAGGACGTTTTAGGTTCCCACTTTCTCTAAGGCAACGATGGATGGAAGCAAAGGTTGTATGATGAGGTTGCCGACGTGCCCGATACCTTTGTTCATACAAGCGTGCTGCTTCTTTTCCATTACACTGTGCTGCACCATAAGCAAGATGCATATCGGCAAGTTCTTCAAATGAGTAATTATCATTAATTTTCAATATAAATTTTATATTAACAATGAGTAAAGTAAATGTAATGATGACAACTAAATATCACAAATAATTACGTCTATCTCAAAATCGACATCTATCGAATGTTTACTATGATAAAGAAATGTTTCTCTTGGCCAAGAAAAACCGTAGGTGCATCGACAAATTTTTAACGAAAGATAGTTGCATCCAATTAAATCAAGAATTAGTTTAGTTATTTAGATATGATTTAAAACAATATAATACCAAAACCATTTTTCCTTTTTTATTCTACAACGGCTCATTTGCGGACATATGTTTACTAAACAAAAAATGTTTGTTTTGATGTCCTCTACCACCCCATAAAGTTTGTCGGTGTATTTTTGGGACACCCTGTATATATGAATTTTAATTAATTTTAACTGTCGTTATTGGGCTACCGAGAATCCTCGATGGATGATGGAGTATCGCACTCAACATCCTCAGAAAGTGAATGTGTGGTTCGGCATAGTCAAAGGAAGAATTCTGGGTCCTTATTTCTTTGACGTGAACCTTACTGGTGGAAGATATTTGGAGTTTCTTCGAGCCGAATTTATTCCACGACCAATAAATTTATATCCACATGAGGAACGTGATCTTCCATTTTCTTTCAACATGATGGTGCACCACTCCATTATGCTGCACCTGTCCGTGCTTATTTAGATGAAGTGTTTCCGATTCGTTGAATAGGGAGAAGGGAGGGCGATTGAGTGGCCAGCTAGATCGCCAGATTTGACACCCCTAGATTTGCTGGGGGTACTTAAAAAGCAAAGTTATTGACCATGTTCAACAAGAATTTATGAATCGTCTTGATTACTGTCAGGTAGCCAACGGTGAACAATTTCAAGATTTACTTTAATCATTATCATTAACTTCAGAAAAATAAATAATAATAACAAATAAAATAAATAATTTTTTTTTAATTTTTATATCAAACCTAAATAATAATGTAATCATATTTTTAACGATGTGGCGTCATATCTCGAATGACGATTACGTCACAAATATGGGTCGTATGTCGAAAAGTGCCCTCTCAATTTCAGAAATAATGAATTTATTTGTTACTATTCGAAAGCACTGTATATATATGTGGATAGTTCTAAAACTGACAAAGAAACAGTTGCAGAGGCATTCGAATTGTATTCCAAAAGGAGATCAATGCCATTGGCTTCTTCAAAAACGTAAGTTTAAATTTTGGGACAGCTGGATCATGCCTTAAACAACAGCTCGTTCGGCAAGACGAAGTTAAAGTAAAAGATATTTTGAGAAATTTTGAGAAACGATGACATAATGACACTGCATAGAATTTGCATCCTTAAATAAAATAAAATTAGACGAATAGGTACTTACATTAGCATCATTGTCGTAAGTGTAAACTGATTGAGCAAAAGTTTCTAAGCCTCTCAAAATGCCCCAAATCGATTTGGCTTCTAGTAGAGGTTTCTCCTGGATTGTCGAAGGAATTGTAAGAGTATCTGCAGCAGATATTAATACATGTTTAAGACAAATAATTTATGATTGAACTTACAATTTTCATCCATATACAATTCAGGCATTTCACTACCGGTACACGGTTCACTTAAACAAACATCCAAAGATTTTAAATATCCAATAAATTTGTCAGTCTTTATCCCCTCTTGAGTAACATTCGCTGAGTATTTCCTGGCAATCCTTTTATCTCTTAATATAATATCCGTGTATCTCAATTTCGCTTCTTGTAGAATAGAGCAATATTCCGATATAATCTAGAAAAATATTGTTTAAAAACGCTCCAGATTTAGATTAAAAACTATCTCACGTTGAAATGGAAATACGACGGCGATAAGATGTAATATCCATCTTCTTTCGCTTCATCTTGCGGTTTCGGCCATACTTCTCCTTTAGTCGCGATCACTTGTGGTCCAGGGTCAATAATCCAAGAATTGCATGTCGTTAACAGCGCTAAATACGCCAGTAGCAAGTGAACTTGTACTGCTACCATATCTATGTACACAGGAAAGCGAGTGAACTTGAACTGACTGCTAAACGGACATACTCTAAGTTGATATAATCGAAAGAATACTTTTTTTTTAAGTGTATGTATATATGTCATAGTGTTATATGCGCTTAAATATCTTTCATTATCATTTAGTGGGTTACTCCCAGGAGGTTATCGATTGTCTTTCGTCATAAGTTTCTTATTTTGTTGTTCCGAATTAAAATTTATGTGTATTTTCGATTAGATTGTGATATTGTTCCAGGAAATAAAACTTTCCATTATGACGATTAACGTGTTATGTTATGTTATCAACAATTATAGTAGTAATTGTAATTGCAATTGCAATAAAGACTTAAAAAAAAATTAAGCAATAAAACGTTTCTATCAATTTACACTTACATTGCCAGTATAAATTTATCCAATTTCATGCTGCGAGTTCTTATCAATGTTATTTCCATTTATGGATCGAAGAATTTGAAATATATCCATTTAAAATGTGAAAAAGAAAACCATGTCGGTTAAAAATTAAAGAAAAAATAATCTTGAATAATGTCAAGCACCTTGACAATGTCAATTTCTACAACTGTCAAATGAAGTCTATTTTTCGTATGAACCAGCCGCATTTTTTTTAAATTAAATAATGCGTTAACTTAGAAAGGTGATACATAAGCGTTCCTTTCGGCATATATTGGATGAGGTGGATGCCCTTAGTGTCCCAGAAAAACGGTGCACCCATCGCATTGATTCTGATTTTGTTTCTGCGTCCCAGTGATGCACCCTAATCTCGTCTTCTGTCACAATTTGTGCCCAAAAGTTCTAATTCTTCTCTAACGTTATTAAAAATAGCTTCGCAAAATCTTCCAACCTGATGACTTACTTAACAATGTAAACTGTTGATACTTTGCATTGTTTTAAACATAAAAACTGTATTCTAACATTCATTAACATTAACGTAAAAATTTCAAATTAAAAAAAGTATTAACAACATGGACTTCTTTTAAAAATGTTGCAAATATTTTCTGGGAAATCAAGGGAATGAAAACAAGAGCTGTCATTAACTGGAAGGTTAACAGCTAAGGGTCATATTTATAGTCCGCGCTTGAGGTTGTGTCGATCCTTGAGTATGCGATTTTGACAGATTTGTAATGACATTTACGTCAAAATCGCGTGCCCAAGCGTGGACTATAAATATGACTCCTCCCAAAGATCGGTACGAGGACCCACGTTATAGAATGTCATGTTAAACGATCTCTGCAGCGGACGCAACTGATTGGGTTTGTTGATGATTTCGCCCTGATTGTGGTAGCCATCAACGAGGTGACCATAATGAGTCTTACAGATATATGGTCCTTCATTGAGTTACCAATTGGATGAAGTCTATGGGACTAGAACTAGCATAGCAAAAATTAAAGGCCGTTTTGCTGACTGCTAAAAGAAAACATTGGAAAGATATAGTTCAATTTATTGCTAAATATTATTTGGAAAATTAGGTCAATATACAAACATAGCCTAGGCTAAAAGAACAATTACTGCTACCACACTCCTTTAGGGAAAGGACAATGACAGGCATCGTGCAATCCAGGACTCTCTACGCAGCATCGATGTGGTAGAAAGCGACAAAAAACACAAAACTACAGCAAACACAGCAAAACTAACCATAGCCCCAATAGGATATTGTGGATTACAATCTACAATGCATACAGAACAGCTTCAGTTGCGGAGGAAGAATGTTTCTTTTGGTGCTGTGTCCAAAGCGTAAGATACGTCCTAAAATCATTCAATTTCGCAATAAGTCTTTGCTATTTGACTTCAGGCTTTTACAGGTTGAATGAAAAGTCCGTTTGCACCACCCCCTGCTGAAAAAAAAAATTGAACTAATATTGACAGTTCTCCTGAACAGCTGTGTTTACTTCATTTGTGTTTGTGCAGGAGCTTGGAGGTTAGTGACTGTTTCTAATATGAACGGTTCCGAAAAAAATCGTGTTAATATTTCGTTCTGCATTAAACTAGGTGATAACCTAGTGGAAACGACAGGCAAGCTGAATGCTGCAACACTATCTCCAATCTCCATCTATAGAAATCGCCATGAAAACGAAAGAAGGACGACCTCCAAATCCGATTAATCCAAAATTGTTAAAAAAGATTATGTCAAACAACATCACTAAAACATCACTGGCCCTCTATCTTCTGTTAATATTGGCGAGTGATAAGGATACCTACAATACATTATCAAAACGCATCTTCAGTTCAAAATGATCTTGGCAAAGTGGGTGCTCAAGTTGCTGTCTAATGAGCAAAAGAAGAAGAGTTGAGATTGACGATGAGACTTGGGTTATTACTACTCACTACACACCTGAAATTCAGCTTCCGAATGCTCAGCTTTCTGGTCAGCCACCACCAGAAGTCGCACGTACTAAAATGACAAAAATTTTGCCTCAAAAATTGAGCCTGGTTTTTTAGGGGTTTTGACATGTTCAAGTCACAATTATCTAATGTAATTTAATACAAGGGAAAGTATTATTAATTTTTATACCAAAAAATTTTCGAGAAAATGAAACCGTTGATGCCTGTAGACGGACTTGTCCTACCAACTAAACAAACTTCAAACTAAATCTGTGTCAGATTTGTTTAGATTTCTAAAATTTCTTTGTATTCTTGAAAGTTATCTTGGGGTGGCTAGGATTTTGAGTTACTCTTAGATTTTGGTGGAAAATTTTTAGGACTTTGGTTAGCTACGTTTGGTCAGAGGTATTTAAAACTATTTTAGATCTATGGCGTTTGTTGGGGTTTTGAAATTTTAAGTTGATTGGTTGTGGCCACATTGTCGTAAGTGTTTGCATTTATAGGCGTTCCTTTCGGCAAATATTGGATGAGGAGGATGCTCTTAATGTCCCAGAAGAACGGTACATCCATCGCATTTATTCTGATTTTGTTTCTGCGTCCCAGTGATGTACCCTAATCTCGTCTTCTGTCACAATTTGTGCCCAAAAGTTGTAATTCTTCTCTAACGTTATTAAAAATAGCTTCGCAAAATTTTCCAACCTGATGACTTACTTAACAATGTAAAATGTTGATACTTTGCATTGTTTTAAACATAAAAACTGTATTTTAACATTCATTAACATTAACGTAAAAATTTCAAATTAAAAAAGTATTAACAACATGGACTTCTTTTAAAAATGTTTGCAAACATTTTCTGGGAAATCAAGGCAATAAACACAGGAGAGGAGCTGTCATTAACTGGAAGCTTAACATTTGTAGTCTATGCTTGAGGTTGTGTGTGTGGTATGACCCTAAGTTTTCCAAAGATCGGTACAAGAACCCACGTTATAGAATGTCAACAATCTCCGCAGCAAACGCAACTGATTGGGTTTGCCGATGATTTGGCCCTAATTGTGGCAGCCATCAACGAGGAGACCTTAATGAATCTTACAGATCTGGTCCTTCTTTAAGTTACCAATTGGATGAAGTCTATGGGACTAGAAGTAGCACAGGAAAAATGAGAGTTCAATTTACTGTTAGATATTTGAAAAATTGGGTAGAGACATAAACATAGCCAAGGCTAAACGAACAATTACTGCTACCACACTCCTTTAGGGAAAGGATAATGATAGGTTTCGTGCAATCCAGGACTCTCTACGCAGGATCGATCTCGTGAAAAGCGACAAAAAACACCAAACTACGAGCAAAACTAACCATACTCAATAGGATATTGTGGATTACAGTCTACAATGGTGCTGTGTCCAAGGCGTAAGATACGTCTTAAAATCATTCAATTTCGCAATAAGTCTTTGCTATTTGACTTCAGGCTTTTGCAGGTTGAATGAAAAGTCCGTTTGCACCACCCCCTGCTGAAAAAAAAATTGAACTAATATTGACAGTTCTCCTGAACAGCTGTGTTTACTTCATTTGTGTTTGTGCAGGAGCTTGGAGGTTAGTGACTGTTTCGAATATGAACTGTTCCGAAAAAAATCGTGTTAATATTTCGTTCTGCATTAAACTAGACGATAACCTAGTGGAAACGACAGGCAAGCTGAATGCTGGAACACTATCTCCAAATGATATCATTATTTCAAACGAGATGATACAGAAATCCAAAATTATTAAAAGCCATCACTGACTGTTTGGTGACGAATCGGCGAGTCAAAAGGATACCTAACACTTTATCAAAACGCAACTTCAGTTCAGAAAGGTCTTGGTAAAGTGGGTGCTGAAGTTGCTGTCTGATGGGCAACAGAAGAAAAGAGTTGATGATGCTCAATCGACTTTAGACGAGTATAGTGCCGAATGGAATGATTTATTGAATCAATCGATGAGACTTGGGTCATTACGACTCACCACAGACCCGAAATTCAGCTTCCGAATGCTCAGCTTCCTGGTCAGCCACCACCAGAAGTCGCACCTACCAAAATGACAAAAATTTCGCCTCAAAAATTGAGCCAGGTTTTTTAGAAGTTTTGACATGTTCAAGCCACAATATTGTCTAATGTAATTTTAAACAAGGGAATTATTAATTTTTATATCAAAAAATTTGCGAGAAAATGAAACCGACTTGTCCTACCAACTAGACAAACTTCAAACTAAATCTGTATTAAGCGAAATAGAAGCCCAAACACAGGCTTGATGAGAAATTGTATTTTGGTTTGGTCTTTCAAACATACAATCATCATTAGATTTGTTTATATTTTTTAAATTTCTTTTTATCGTTGAAATTTCTGTAGGGGTGGCTAGGTTTTTGAGTTACTCTTAGATTTTGGTGGAAAATTTTTAGGACTTTGGTTAGCTACGTTTGGCCAGAGATTTTAAAACTTTTTTAGATTTTGGCGTTTGTTGGGGTTTTGAAATTTTAAGTTGATTGGTAAAACTTTCTTTATTTGCAGTTGCGCGGCGTTTCATGTAGGAGGGAGGGGGAAGCGCATATATATATTTAACGTATACTCACTGATACTAGAAGTGTTACGCCCCGAAGGAGTAATTTGTTCAACTTGATTTTTTGGCATCAAAATGACTACATATATTTAAAGCATGTCAACTTTTTATCATTGATACTTTTTTGCGAAGAGATTCATGTTCATATGAGCTGACTAATATAGAAAAGTTTAGTTATTGCGTTCCCGTCTGCAAGTGTTAAGCGTAGCAAAATGCCTAGAGTTCAAAGACGTCAAAATTATCGTCTAATTTTTCATGTAAAAACTACCACATTAACAAAAAATCAAGTTAAACAAATGATTCCTTCTGGATGTAAGACTTCTACTATCAGTGATTATATTTCGTAGTTTGTATTATATTCTATCATGTATTTTTTAAACAAATATCAGAATATTTGTTTAAGATTTAACCTTGCCTGTAGATGTATACCAAATTAAGAGAGTATTAAATTAAATAATATTTTGTTGTATAACCATACTACGGTACTTTACCAGTAAAATCTGCTTATATCAACACTTTGCAATATATTTGTTCACTTGCAAAACTGCTAAACAACCTTGTTAAGTTTCATAATTAAATAATTATGATTGGCAGTCATTCTGGTGCGCTTAAAACTAGTCAATTTTGTACTGTAATAAGAATAAATAGCTCGTTGGGAATCACAGATTTTTCAATTTTAATTTTTACATTATTAAGAACACAATCATTTTTTGTAATACATTATTTTATATAAACTACAATGTGTATAAAATACGTATAAAAAATAAATATTACGTACGTATATTAATGTTGTTAATCTTTTTACAACTCGATTAAAAGAGATTTGATATAAAACTGGCTGTAAATAGGAATTATCTTATAACCTCGCTCAATATTGATAACAATCGAGAGTTAAAAATAATATTAACGTTAATCCAAAAGATGAACAAAACAATATAAAACATCAATGCATCTTTATATGTCCTTTAGGCAATGTGAAATCGAAAACAATCGCTGGATTATTAGGCATATAATTAATATCGCACGTTGAAGCGTTCACGTAAATAATTTTGCCATCAGTTGAGACACCATAACCTATAAAAGAGGTTTTATTTAGAATTTAAAAACTATCTTAGCTTAAACACAAAACACCTTCATGAATGTGTCCAAATACGTGGTATTTCGGCCTAACTCGTTTCTGAACTGTAGTTAATAATTCAACGCATCCAGTCCTTACATTCGTACACGCCAAATCTCCATGACCTAAAGGGGGAGTATTAGTAACGAGGATATCCGTATCGTCTGGTATTAGATCCCATTTTTCTAAAAGTTGTTGTCCCCGTTTTAGATTGAAGCCCCAATTGCCGAATTCAGGTTGCCTAAAATCGATCAAAATTAACATATTAATCGTCAAAACTATTATTTCCAATCAACCAAGGTGATCCGTATATTTTAATGCCGTAGAGCTCGATTGAGGAATCTTCTAAATAAATGCAATTCGTCAGGTATTGTTTGGCGTTTAATTTTGTTGTTTTTCCTATCGTGCAATCGCTTATTATCGGGGAATTTAAAGGTAATTCGTTATCCTTGATGCTACCACGTCGATTCGTTGTGTTTTGATGAGTTTCTAATCTGCTCGCTATTATATTCGAAAATTTTGGATCAAAACTTAATTCGTGGTTTCCGCTAATGACAATTTTGTGTTTATGGGGTAGAGTTCCTAAAAAAGAAAAAATAATAAAGATTAGATTATAATAGGAGAATTATTTGTCGTAATTACATTTAATGTTGTTTTGATGACAAATTAGTATTTTTGTTTAAAATATTAAAACTTCCCTGTATAAATTGTTGTGCAAGTTGTGTTATTAACAGCATGCTGATACAAATAGTTTTGCAGATATCTTTTTGTTGTTGATTTTGTTTTTATTGTAAATTGAATTACCTATACGTTTTAGTCAATCTAATGTTGGCTAACGCTATGGTTATTGCTAAATATCAATGGCAATGTACTCTGAAATAATTATCGGCCGTGAATGAAGCTGAAACCTGGTAACAATGACAGATATATTCTTACAATGTATTTCTTTTACAAGTGCATCTAATTTGGGGAATCCTTTTTCTGGTGCTGGCAAATTATTTGTCAAAACGTCGTTTGTAAATGCAGATGATACCTAAGAAAAACTGCCAGAGAGGGCGAAAAAAAGTTCAGTAAAACGAAAAAAAATTGAAAGTAGTGTAATTTGAGACCGAGTACATTCGTCATCACCTGAACTTTGTTATTACGTGGTAAGATACAAGATAAAGAGTTTTTGCTCATTCGTATGTCAATGCCATGTTACAATAAACCTTGTCTTATGACAATCGCTCTCTTGGCTCAATAAACAATGTACATACAACAAGGATAAAAAGGTGGTAATCTAACGGAGCTGTGGATAACATTGACACATTGCAGTGTTTCTAAAAAAATTAGTCCTTCTTCTAAAATTGAATCATTTTTTACATTTTGCTGGTTTATTATTGTATAATGGACAATAAGTAAGCCCTATGTGAAGACCGAATTTTACATTTTTTGGATAGTTAATAACCTTTCAAAAATTTGGTCCTTTCTCAGATGATAACGTCAAGAATTTTGCAGCAAGGATTTTTACCTACAGGCATATAACAGAGGTTCAACAATCCTAATCTTATAATCACCATGGGCATTGGATTTTCGCGACTTAAGTTCTCAAACAGATATTTTGTTTTTGTACGAGGGAGCGTTTTTATATTCGCGGAATGGGGAATAAGGGGTGGAAATAAAAAAACCAAATTATTTTTCTTTTTCAATATATTCACCTGCAAGACGGATACATTTTTCACATCTTTCAATTAATTTATTTATACCCTCATAAAAACATGATTTCTCTTTATCTGCAAAATACGCCGAAACTGCCTCCTTGACTTCATCATCGGCAGTAAATTTTTTACCCCGCAGCTCTTTTTTCATTTTCGGAAACAGGTAATAATCACTCAGGGCCAGGTCTGGGCTGTAGGGTGGGTGATTCACAATTTCGAAACCCACCTTATGCAGGGCAGCTAACGCAACGCGGCTCTTGTGGACGGGCGCGTTGTCGTGCAAAAGCAGCACACCTTTCGTCAATTTTCCCCGTCTTTTCTCTTTAATGGCTTCTTTTAGTCGCTCTAATATTGAAGCGTAATATTCTCCGGTTATAGAAACACCTTTATCTTTATAATCAATCAACAATATTCCTTCCGAGTCCCAAAATACCGTTGCCATGAGTTTCCCAGCTGATTGTGACACTTTAAATTTCTTGGGAGGTGCTGTGCCCTTTTTATGCCACTGCATGGAGTCTTGTTTGGACTCAGGTTCATAATGATGAACCCAAGTTTCGTCTCCAGTAACAATTCGACTCAATACACCATCCTTGTCTTCATTACAGAGGTCCAAAAATGCACGCGAACACTCTACGCGCTGTTGTTTTTGCGGCGGCGCGAGCATTCTCGGCACCCATCTTGCGCTGACCTTAGACATGCCGAGATGATCGTGTAGGATTTTAAAAATTGTTGTATCGGATACTCCAACCATTTCTGCGAGTTGTTTCTTCTTTAGTCGAGCATCTTCGAGTACAATTTTTTCAACTTTTTGGATAAGTGCTGGCGTGGTCACCTCAATGCTCCTGCCCGGCCTCGGGTCGTCTTCAAGGCATTCCCTTCCTTGTTTAAATAAACTATGCCACTTGTACACCATGGTTTTTCCTTGACAAGAGTCGCCGTAAACCAATGACATCTCATTCATTATGGTCGCGACTGATTTTCCTTGCCTGGTAAGGAACTTTATAACGGCACGATATTCGATTTTTTCCATATTTCACTTTTCACTCCTGATTATGTTACTTGGTTGACGATAGCTCAAAGACTAACTGTCTAATAACAATAAAACTTCGTATTTATACTAATTATGAGTCGCTGCACAGGCCACGCCTCCAATGCGCCTAATCACCCCCCTACAACCCGCTCATTCCGCGAATATAAAAACGCTCCCTCGTATGTATTTGGTACGATGAAAAAATTTAATTGAAAAATTCACCAGTGCAGTATTTGGGGCCATGGACTAATTTTGTCTTTATTTTTTTGCCGACAAACAAACAAAGAAGTAACATTACAGTTAATGGTGAGGCCTACAGATTGGACACAACCATTGTAACATATCACAAATCTTACATTATTACATATTGCAATAAATGGCAATGTGAACTGGCCATCAAGATTTCGTGATCTTACTCTTAAACTTTTTGGGACCTAAAAGGGCCTTCAAGCGGTAGATTATTTCCAAAAAGATCTTAAACAAAATATATCTTAGGAAGCTGCTCTACTGGCATCTATCAAACACGTAAGAAAAGAAATTATTTGAAATGATCGTGTTTTTTTTTCAAATTTCTGACGTTTTCTTGTGGAAAAAAGAAGCCGCGATCATAGCATGTTGCGCAGAAGATGCTTTACGGAAGAGTGGGAAAGAATAGAGATGTTAGAATATAGAATCGTGAAAATATAACAAAAATATTTGCAAATATGAAGAATAAGACATTGTTCCAAAAGCAAGCGTTACATCAAAAACTTCAATACAAAATGTATATCTGTGTCAGAAGATGAATTGATTGAAATTAAAACTGATGGTACTCTCAAGAATTACATTTGTTCATAATATTTATTTATTTATTTATTTTCCTAACCTCCAACAATATCAGGATAACCACCAAACGAATTCTGCTACTAATCGAAATTTGTAACTATTTATGATTAAAATAAAAGACTCTGTACAGTTAGCAGTAAAAACCGAAGAAGAGAACAAAATCCACTCGGGACTTAGAAACCAACATAACTTACCAAACAGACCATTGAACTATACAGTACAAGAAGGAACGCAAGAAGACATCAGATTTAAAATTTATTTTCTGGTGACATGAACTTACATCACCGATGTAAGTAATTTAAAAAACAATCACTCTTATGACTATGATAAGGCACAGCTTACATAATTAAGTCCTGTATCCTTTTACTGTGTGAGCCCTTATGTGAAATTGCTAACACTATAATAAAGGTCTTTATTGAACAGTAGGTACATACTTGGAAAGAATTTACGAAAGAGTAGTACCAAACAACGTAGTACAACAAAGTAAAAAAACAAAAGAAAAAAACTCTTTGTTCAAAAATGAGACGAAGTTCGCTGAAAGGCGCTCTTCCACTTAACCTCAGTGGCAGACAACAATTTGCATTACGATGTGAAAATTACAAAAAAGTGTGGTAACTGCATTAGTTTATATACGGGGTGACATAGCAAAAAGTACATTGCATAGTGCCACACAATAGAGGACACTAAAATAAGAAAAAAAATTCCTATGAACATGGGTCCGCAAGACCTTCGGTTAAAAGATACGGGGTGTTGAATTTTATTTCTTTTTTTGGGTTTTTTTTTGAATATCTATGGTTCCAGTACAAATGCATCTGAAAGCCGATAATGCACGCTAATTAATCAAAAAATAACAATTGAATAATGTGTCATAATGACACTTGTCAAACTGATGTAATTGTTGTTTGAGGAATTTTGTGTTCGTGATTAAGTTTTTCATTGGTTTTCTCACTGATTATTAAAATTTGCTTTCAAAAATGGTTCACTACACTTTTGAAGAATACAGGGACATGATTATGTGTTACGGCGAAGCTAGATCAAATTCTTACGAAGCTCAACGTATTTATCGAGAAAGATATCCTTTAAGACAAGTTCCTAATGTTCGAACATTTATTGATGTGCATAGGCGTTTGAGAGAAGATGGCTGTTTTAGAAAACGAAAATTGAATAGTGGGGTTTTCAGAACTCGTCGCACTGTGCGAAACGAAGAAACTGTTTTACGAATGGTAGAAAATAATCCAAGAACAAGCACCAGAAAAACAAGTTCAGCGGTACGAAACCTTAACCGTGAATCAGTTAGACAAATTTTCAAAGAACAACTTCTTCGCCCATGTCATTTCCAAAAAATTCATTCACTATTGGAACATGACTTTGTTCCTCGTGTACAATTTTGCAAAACCAAAGACAAAACATTATTTCATCAATTTTGTTTACTGACGAAGCTGGTTTTAGTCGTGATGGTATACTGAACCTACATAACATGCACCATTGGAGTGATGAAAATCCTCATCAAACTGTAATTCGAAGTCACCAATATGGGTTTTCAATTAATGTGTGGGCAGGTATAATTGACAATTATTTAATTGGCCCATTTCGATTGCCCAATCGATTGACAGGTGCACTGTATCGAAATTTCTTGGCGAATGATTTAAACACATTATTAGAGGATGTCCCATTGGCCATTACTGGAAGAATGTATTACATGTATGATGGGGCGCCAGCTCACTTTTCTCGAGTGGCAAGGGAATATTTGGACAGGAGATTTGGAAATATGTGGATTGGTCGAGGGGGGCCTGTACCCTGGCCAGCTCGTAGTCCCGAACTTAATCCCCTCGATTTTTCATTTTGGGGATTTATGAAAAATGAAGTTTATGCTGTAGAAATACATAATGAAGAACAATTGTGGATAAGAATTATGGAATCGGCAGATAGATTTCGTAATAACCCAGGAATATTTCAAAGATGCCGTCAATCATTAAGAAGAAGAATGGAAAAATGTATTGAAGTACAAGGGCAACAATTTGAACATCTTCTAAAAACTTAATTTTTTGTTTTAATTAATCATTGTTTTTGCAAATAAATTAAAAAAAAATTCAACACCCCGTATCTTTTAACCGAAGGTCTTGCGGACCCATGTTTATAGGAACTTTTTTTCTTATTTTAGTGTCCTCTATTGTGTGGCACTATGCAATGTATTTTTTTTCTATGTTACCCTGTATAAGGCTGACAAATGTAACTATGGAATGGATATTTATTAATGACTTCCTGTTTGAAGCCATTTAGTTTAGAGCAGAGTAGTTGATGATTAATAGTATCAAATGCTTTAGAAAAGTCTAGAAGAACAAGCGCTGTGATTTTATCTATATAACTGGTTCCAATTATGCTGTCAGATAAGTAAGACAAGGCCGTAGCTGTACTGTATTATTTTCGAAATCCAGACTAAGTACGCAGAAAATATCATGTTTAAGAACATATGCTATTAGTTGGTCGTTCATTATCCTCTCAAGTATCTTGGATAAACAAGGTAGGATGCTTATAGGTCTAAGATCAGAGAAAGAAGAAGGTTAGCTATTTTAGGAAGTGGAGTAGCCACGGCAAGTATTTATAAGGAATGTAATATATTTTGTTGTATGAGGTATGCATAGGTGCAGCATCCTCACAAACACCCCATCTACGCCTGTGGTTCGAGTCTTCAATGATATATGTATATATTCTTGACAGGTATCTACTTAGAATTCCTAAATTTGTGACACTAACAACGTGCTTCTCAATTCAATAAAATAAACTTTATGTTTCTATTAAAACAACCGAAACTCTAACACTGTTCAAAAACACATTGCGTTGTAAGCTTAAGTATTTGACGTTTTCATGTATTACTGAATTGGATATCACTTTGTTAGGTATTTGCAAGACATTAACTAAATAAATTTATACTTTATTAACCATAACCCTGAGACATCTAACAATTATGAAGGTGATGATTTTTGAACTAAATAAAACAATAAAAGAACTTACCTAGCCAAGCATTAAAATTGACAATCTCTTCTATATCTCCAGCTTTAGTAAAATTACCGGCATGTATGAAAACATCTCCGTCGGGGATATCAAAACTTATATCGTGTATCAACGAATGTGTATCACTCATGCACACAAATCTCACTTGATTATCACTTTGTTCTTTTGCGGGTAATTTAGTTTTTACTTTTATATATTTCTGGTTTCTTCTTAGGATATCCCACGCTTTCGTGGGATCTTCTGTTAATGGATGCACACCTATAGACTGCATTTTGTCTGGTATAGGTTGTAGTAACAGTAATTCCAAGTGTAAAAATATTTGTATTTATTTGAAATATTACGTGAGATAAATAGATAAGATTAAATTCTAACCATCTGTATATGCTAGATTATTTATTTAATCATTTTTTCAATTTTCTCTGTAGAGCCCGCTAATGTTACGTAAATGTATGTTTAACTATATAATATGTATATAAGTATATATACATATTCAATTAATACCAGTTTCCGATAAAATTCCTTCATATGGGAGGAATAATATTTACAATAGCAAAACATGTATAAATATGTGTAGCACTTGTTCGAGACCAACTAAACAAACAAATCAAACATTAAAACAAACTCCAATGATAAGATATGCAAAACGTGGTAATTTTAAATATGATACTCGATTAAAAATGTAAACATTTGCCTGAAAATGTTTTGTTTCCGAGATACAGTGTTCATTCTTCTTCCTATTTTTATAATTTGTTGAGGTACCTTTTGGACGTATTGCAATGTCCGAACCTTTACCGAACACCGACGTCTTTTGGTACTCTACCTTGGACTTCACATTCATTCTATTAGCTATTATGCTGAACAATAAAGATATATTACGAGGACAGTTCTGATATTATTATCTCTGACATAGAATGAAACGACTTGGACCCTAAGACGTTGACACCCTCGGTATAACGATGATAAAGAACTTTAACGCCCTTAGAAAAAAATATTTTGTTTTTCCAGCTGCAAACCTCTATCATCAGTGTCTCATCGTCCCGGTGAATCCTGCGAAGGTGTTCATTGAGTTTGGGAAATACATGGAAGTCACTATGGGGGCGAAATTTTCGAAACCTGCATTATGAATTGCGATCATTGAAACACAACTCCTGTGGACAGGAGTGTTATCCTGATGAAACAGCACACCTCGCCTGAGTTTGAGTAGTTATAGTCTAACCACACGGTAAAAAGTCTATAGGAATAATTTCTTGGGTATCCCAAGTCCCCGGTCCCTGTGACCATGATCTTCCCTAGAGATGTTGTTGCATAAAACTTGCGAGGGGATGGTGAACCCTAATGTTACCTCCATTCCATGCCCTGCCTTTTTGATTCAGGATCATAATGGTCAACCCAGGTTTCATTCACAGTAACGAATTTTGCTAGGAAGTGTTCAGGATCTCGCTTAATGATGATCAAATTCGTCTCTGAAGCGACCTATCAAATTCGCTTTAGCTCTAGTGTCAATATTTTCAGTATCCATCGTGTAGCCATTTTTTTAAGATCTAATTCTTTATGTGGAATGGTTTCTACGGTGGGTGTTGAAAACCCACAAGACTGAACTATGAATTTTACAGAGATCTGTCTATCTTTCAAGACTATATCATGGACCAGATCAACGTTTAAATTGGGTTTGTTTCCTCTTTTTAGAGTGTTATGTCTAAAATGTCTTACGAGATTTGTAGCAGGCAAATTGCTAGAGTCTTGTGTTTAGCCTTATCCTTTTAAGATTGTGGAAGCTTCATTATTGTGTCAGTAATTTTTTGAGGGAATTTTTCTGCAGACGTTCTAAACGTGCTATCGCCAATATCAAAGAAATTATATATTTTCTCCATGCCCACGCCCTAAAACTGCCAGATCAACTGTAATTTGTCCAAATCGGTCCATACCTTATTAAGATATCAGGATAAATTGTAAAAATATCACTGGTACCGGCCAATTTCTTTTAAGAAAACCTACCAAGTTCTTGGACAAAGAAACTACAGAAAACACGTTAGCAAAGTTTGTTCTGTCATCGAAAGTAGGCTTTTACGGCGACTGTTCGATAAAGATATATCTTTCGGGTGCTGCTGTGGTCGTTGTAACAAACTTGACGTTTCGCTAATCATACAGTCAGCTTCTTCAGAAGTTCTCTTGAGACTGATGTTGATGTCTTCTGCTTCTCGTTATATACCCAGTCCCTGCTCCGCTCCAGTGATACGTATCGGTTTCAGTCGGCTGACCCATGTTAGATAGTCTCGGATACGATTTGGATGGTCCTTGCTGCTCCGGACACTCCAATCTTCGTTATCAATCTGTATCCGTCTTCCAGTTCTTTATTATTTCCCGGGATTCTCCGAATCTCCTGTGGTTTTTAGCCGTTCTTCTGCAGTGCATCTTTGACATGTTGAATTTCCTCGGTTTTGTTAGTTGTATCACTAATTATTTCCGCTCTGTGTAACAGTGTGATTATTGCAGACAATATCGAAAATTTGACGATAACAATGACTGCTGTTCATCCAGATAATATTATAAATTATGACGATCCGGGAAAAATTCGAATTGTAGTACGAAGAGGATCCAAGCATGGAAACAGCACAACAAGGGTTGTATACCAAAAACAGAATTTAGGAGGTTACTCCGAAGAACCATTGAAAATACGCCTAATAATGAAAGCAATATTTTAGCTGGTTTCAGTGCTTGTGGGATAATACCTCTTGATCAACAAAGAGTTTTGAATAAACTTATTCCCAGAGGAATTGAAACGGTAGCCACTGATGCCTTCAATACCAGCTTCTCGAAGATTATAAGCAGTCTCGTTAGGGTAAATGAAACCAAAACAGTCAAACGAACGAAAAAGATTAATGTACCGACAGGTAAAGGTATTCGTTCAAATGATCTACCTCAAGAAACCACTCCAAAACCTCAAACTCAAGGACGTAGTAAAGGTAAAAAAAAAAGCTGATGTCCCATCAACAAGTCGCAGCAATGATGAAAATGGCAGTGATGAAGTTGAAGAACTTTTCGGAGAAGATCACACAAGTTAAAACTATTGCTAATGAAATTTCCAATTAAAAAAATGTGGATGAAGAGCAACCGAATCCATTTATGTCACAGTTAGAGACTAATGAATTTGTGATAGTTAATTTCACATACAATGAAGGTTTAAAAAAAGAAACGTTTAACAAATTCATTGCTCAAATAGGTAAAAAACCAATTGTTGGTTGGATCACTAATCATTTCCACACTGTGTAACAGTGTGGTGACGAGAGATCTCTTCTGTTGTGGATGTCCCAATTTTCCACTGTCGTTGCGTTATCAAAGTTTGTTCTGCTCACATTTTTATAACATGATTTATGAGTTGGAATGGAAAAATTATTTATTTCATAATCGGAAGAAAATTTATTTAAAAATTTTATTAGAATCTACATATTTTTGCAAATTGATACATATTTATTATTCAATTAAAAAGGCACATTTATCGTATATTTTAAAACCCAATTTCGTAAAAAAATTTTGAGACACAACATTAGTATCCATAATACAGCTATGTGGAATTAACCCATGAGTTGCCATTTCTTTCGAGATCATCATCGTTACATAGGTGGCATATCCTTTACGCTTGTAATCGGGCAGTGTTTGCAAATTACTTATAGTGCCGAATTGATTCAATAACACCCAACATACCAGCTTATCGCTAGATTTCAAAAAAAGTCCTATAGACATATTGATTTCAATAAACGTTCGTATATAATCTTCAGTCCCATTGGAATGGTACTTCCAATAATCATTCACAATAGTAGCGTGTGATTTATCTAATTTTCCTACGTAGAGATCATTGGGACATCTGCAAAAATATCCAAATTAATCGCCACAAATTAAGGTTAAAACATCAAATAAAAATACTCTGCTGAAAATTCTAAAGCTGTTTTCGTCTCCAACGACCATAATGACCCATATAATAACTCATTATGATATGGTCTGATATCTTCTATAATTTTAAACAATAGTGGAGTGTGTACACCAGATAATGAGTACCACATGACTTTTTTGTTCCAGTCGATTCTTTTCGTCTTTGTTAAAGCTGTATATAATTTATTGTGATCTTCTTCCCGAGTGTAAAAAAATAAATCATACATATAATACTACAACATTTTAAGTTTATAACATAACCTATAACATTCTCTCTGCCGTTAAACTTACATCAAATACAAAAACGAATGTCCCTGTTTCTAACCAATCATTGTTTACACCGTAAAAATATAAATTGCTATCCGATTTCTTCTTGATTTTCCAATCAATGCAAATTTGGAACAAATTATAGATATGAGGTGCTTGAATTCGATGCTTTTCGCATAATTTTTTTAATAGGGGAAGATCAGCGTCAGGAATGTCTTGCAAACTATCTTCCGAACACATATTGAGGTTATCCGCTCGTAGAGTGTTAAATTTCTGAATCAATACTGCACGTTTAATAGTAAAAGTTTTATTACACTATTATATTTTATAAAATAAATATTTCAACCGCAAAGATTTAATTATGAAGATAAAATAAACATGACTTTACATGTGCAGTTATTGTAATTATATGCTCTCGAAAAACATATATTGTTGGTATTTATGAAAGCCTAATCTTCCAAAAAAATTTTTCCGACACATCGTTGCCTTTAATGATAATACATCCGATAAAATCATTTTCCCTTCTAGCCAATTCTTTAGAGATAATCTTAACCAACAAACTCCCATATCCTTTACCGTAAAACTCCGGTAAAGTTTGTAAGTTACAGAGGAGGCCAAAATGGTTTCTCAATACCCAACATATTAAATTATTGTTAGATTTGAGGAATATCCCATAGGAGTCGTTCCTTTCGATCAGTGTTGATAAATAGTTTTCAGATCCCTTATGATTATGCGAACAATGTGCGTTTATTAAATCGACGTGGGATTTGTTTAATTTTCCGGAATAGATGTTGTCTGGAATTCTGCAAAATAAGATTTATTTAATTGTAAAGATGAAGAAAGTCGATGGTGTACTCTATCTGGTATTGCAGAGCTATCTCCCTTTCTAAAATCCATATGCTGGCGTGTAAACATTTATAATTTGGTAATTTTAAATCTTGCACAACTTGATTTACTGCAGGAATACAAACATCTGGAACTAAGAACCAAATCCTTTCTTGGTTCCATTTGATTCTTTTGGTGTTTAGTAACGCTTTATATAAAGTTTCACAGTCCTTTTCTAAAGTGAATGCGAAGACGTTCGAACTGGTATACTGGAAGAATTAAAAATCATTTTAGATTACAATCGGAGGAACATTTAATAGAAGATTGTCATTTAACTGATGTTCTATAACCTTGTCAAGAAAATAGTATTATAGATCGACCAGAATTCCGTGGCAGTTGCGCTTAAATCATCATCACTGTCACGGTATTCTGGTCGACCTATAGTTTTGTTTGCCTTGCACTAAATCCCAACAATATCACGCAGGCATTACACCTCTCTTTTTTAGTCCACGATACTAGCATCCCTTAAGACGTTTTTGAAGTGGAAAATAAAAAGTAGTAACCTCACCACCCGGGAAGGTAAGACCTAGCAGTTTCTTGCATACCTGTCGCACGTCTTAAGTAAAAATTATGTTGTAACTAGATCCAGCTGTTTAACCGTTGTTTGCTTTTAGCGAAGTGGTTTTGATGGTGTTAATCTAGTAGTTTATTTTGATAGCTTTGGAATACCTGTTTATTTGCACTTAACGATTCTACTGGTAAGAACTTCAAGAAGGAGGGCTTCTAACTTTCTTGCAGACGTTGCTTGAGAATCTTGTTCGTATTTAACTTGCTTCCTTAAGTTTTACGAGCTGGCTGAAAAAGTAATAAATTGTGTTGATTGTCTTTGTTTTGGGGTGTTAGTTCAGAACGAGATTTTCTGTTCAGTCTCCTCTACTGCTAGAGATGAGTTTACGTGGCTTTTGGTAAGGCCACAGAATGGTTCTTTGCAAGATCATCGGTAGTCTAATTATTCTCATATCCCCGGCGACCTAGTACCCACATCAGTATGATTGTGTTAGATTAGATTAGATTAGGAATGGGGTGGCCATGCAAACCTGTTTCACCGCGACCTTTGAAGGTTTATTGTGATCCCCTTTTATCCTAGAGGACGCTCTCTAATTTTGCCTTCTTAATTAAGCCTATCCTATCATTTTTGAAGGCAGATCTTTTATGTAGGCGTTAACTGTGGGGTTCTCTACGCTCATTGCTAGAAACCTTGTCCTCGCTAGGCCATCGCAGTGGCACAAAACCTGAACTGGGTTTTTGCTTCCTCTTGACAGAATCTGCAGAGAGCATCATCTGCCAGGCCGATGTTAAACATATGCAACATATTCAGCATACAATGATCGGTCAACAGACCTACTATCACTTTGACAGTCTTCCCGTCTTTACTCAGTAGGTCTTCAGTAAACTCTGGCCTCTGTTCTCTTAGGAACTCCATTGCCTGTCTTTGTCTTGGTGATCTTTTCCACCATTCCTTGGACCTGTTATATGTTATATGACGAACCTCGTCTGGCCAGCTCATCCACCGCTTTATTTCTCTTCACGCCTGTGAAAGGCTTTGGGGGCCCAGGCCAAAGTTAATTTCTTTTGAGTGCTCACCTCATTTAGGGCTCTTACACAATCCCAAACCAGCTTTGAGTCAGCACTTCCTAGCCAAGCATTAAAATTGACAATCTCTTCTATATCTCCAGCTTTAGTAAAATTACCGGCATGTACGAAAACATCTCCGTCGGGGATATCAAAACTTATATCAGCGAATGTGTATCACTCATTCACACAAATCTCACTTGATTATCACTTTGTCCTTTGGCGGGTAATTTAGTTTTTACTTTCATATATTTCTGGTTTCCTCTTAGGATAGGTATCCCACGCTTTCGTGGGATCTTCTGTTAATGGATGCACACCTACAGACTGTATTTTGTCTGGTGTTGGTTGTAGTGACAGTAATTCCAAGTGTAAAAGTATTTATATTTATTTGAAATATTACGTGAGATAAATAGATAAGATTAAATTCTAACCATCTGTATATGCTGGATTATTTATTTAATCGTATGAAATTTTCTCTGTAGAGCTCCCTAATGTTATGTAAATGTTTGTTTAAATATATAATATGTATATAACTATATATACGTATTCAATTTATACCAGTTTCCGATAAAATGCCTTCATATGGGAGGATTAATATTTACAATAGCAAAACATGTATAAATATGTGTAGCACTTGTTCGAGACCAACTAAACAAACAAATCAAACATTAAAACAAACTCCAATGATAAGATATGCGAAACGTGATAATTTTAAATATCATACTCGAATAAAAATAGTTCTGTAAACATTTGCCTGAAAATGTTTTGTTTCCGAAATACAGTGTTCATTCTTCTTCATATTTTTATAATTTGTTGAGGTACCTTTTGGACGTATGTATTGTTATTCCAATGGCCGAACCTTTACCGAATATCGACGTTTTTTGGTACTCTACCTTGGACTGCACATTCATTCTGTTAGCTATTGTGCTGAACAATAAAGAAATATTACGAGGACAGTTAAGATATTATTATCTCTGACATAGAATGAAACGACTTGGACTCAGTAACTTTTTGATGCCGGGATTTTTCTGCAGACCCTCTAAACGTGCTATCGCCAATATCAAAGAAATTATATATTTGAGGAATCCATGCTCACGCCCTGAAACTGCTAGATCAACTGTAATTTGTCCAAATCGGGGCATACCTTATTAAGATATCAGGAAATTGTAAAAATATCACTGGTACCGGCCAATTTCTTTAAGAATTTCACCACACCTTATTGGAATGTACAGCAAAGCTACCAAGCTCTGGACCAAAGAGACTACAGAAAACACGTTAGCAAAGTTTGTTCTGTCATCGAAATTAGGCTTTCACGTCCACTGTTCTATAAAGATGTATCTTTCGGGTGCTGCCGTGATTGTTGTAACAAACTTGACGTTTCGCTGATCATACTGTCAGCTTCTTCAGAAGTTCTCTAAAGACTGATGTTGATGTTTTCTGCTCCTCGTTATATTGCAGTATTTTCTCCGCTCCAGTGAAACGTATCAAGGTTCCAGTTGGCTGAACCGTTTTAGATGGTCTCGGATACGTTTTCGTTGGTCATTGCTGCTCCTGGCTCTCCAGCGCCAACTTCCAGACCTGAGTCAATCTGTATCTGTCTTCTCGGTTGAAGTTGTTCGGGTTCTTCATTTTTCCAGGGGATTTTCTCACTACCCGTGTAGTAGTGATTGCAAAGGGCTTGTATCTTCACGTCATTGTAGTCGATTACGTGACTGCTTGACCAAATCGGTATCTTAGTGTTCAGCTAACTGGTACCGGATTTTCCAATATTCACCTTATTCGACATCTGCTGCGAAGCGCTTTGACTCTGCATTTATAGTTTGTTCCCCGGTTTGTCCAATATTCGATTTGCCGTGGTCACTAACATTGAATTTTCTGAGATACTTTTAGATTCTTGAAGTCTCAGTATCGAGTCTTCTGCTTCTCGTGGAAGCAGTTCTTTGATTTTCTGTGACTGTCGGCTGAACCGTGACGTTGATCGTTCTTCTTCTCCATGGTTTTCTTCAGTCTGTCCGATGATCTTCAACGTTTTATATAGGCCCAGGTGTGCGTATTCTGAATTGGCTTTAGTTCCGTTGGTCATTCTTCATTATTTCAGGGATTTGTAGCTCCGACTTTAATCTTCGAATCATTCACATGTTGAATTTCCTCGGTTTTGTTAGTTGTATCACTAATTATTTCCGCTCTGTATAACAGTGTGGTAATCAGAGATCTCTTCTGTTGTGGATGCCCAATTTTCACTGTCGTTGCGTTATCAAAGTTTGTTCTGCTCACATTTTTATAACATGATTCATGAGTTGGAATGGAAAAATTAATTTATTTCATAATCGGAAAAAAATTTATTCAAAAATTCATAGAATCTACATAATTTTGCAAATTGATACATATTTATTATTCAGTTAAAAAGACACATTTATCGTATCTTTTAAAACCCAATTTCGTAAAAAATTTCTGAGACACAACATTAATATCCATAATACAGGTTTGTGGAATTAACCCACGTATTGCCATTTCTTTCGAGATCAACATCGTTACATACGCGGCATATCCTTTACGCTCGTAACCAGGTAACGTTTGCAAATTACTTATCATACCGAATTGATTCAATAACACCCAACATACCAGCTTATGGCTAGATTTCAAGAAGAGTCCTACAGACATATTAATTTCAATAAACGTTCGTATATAATCTTCAGTCCCATCGGAATGATACGTCCAATAATCATTCACTATAGTAGCGTGTGATTTATCTAATTTTCCTACGTAGAGATCATAGGGACATCTGCAAAAATATCCAAATTAATTGCCACAAATTAAGGTTAAAACATCAAATAAAAATACTCTGCTGAAAATTCTAAAGCCGTTTTAATGTCCAACGACCATAATGACCCATGTAATAACTCATTATGATATGGTCTGATATCTTCTACAACCTTAAGTAATAGTGGAGCGTGTACACTAGATAACGAGAACCAAATGACTTTTTTGTTCCAGTTAATTTTCTTCGTCTTTGTTAAAGCTGTATATAATTTATTGTAATCATTTTGCAGAGTGTAGAAAAATAAATCATACATATAATACTACAACATTTTATGTTTATTAAAATAGATAACCTATAACATTTCTCTGCTGTTAAACTTACCTCAAATACAAAAACGAATGTCCCTGTTTCTAACCAATCATTGTTTACACCGTAAAAATATAAATTGCTATCCGATTTCTTCTTGATTTTCCAATCAATGCAAATTTGGAACAAATTATAGATATGAGGGGCTTGAATTCGATGCTTCTCGTATAATTTTTTTAATAACGGAAGATCAGCGTCGGGAATGTCTTGCAAACTATCTTCCGAACACATATTGAGGTTATCCGCTATTAGAGTGTTAAATTGGTGAATAAATACTGCACGTTTGATAGTAAAAGTTTTATTACACTATTATATTTTATAATATAAATATTTCAACCGCAAAGATAAGTTTAATTATCAACATACAAATAAAAATGACTTTGCATGTGCAGTTATTGTAATTATATGCTCTCGAGAAACATACATCGTTGGTATTTATGAAAGCCTAATCTTCCAAAAAAATTTTCCGACACATCGTTGCCTTTAATGATAATACATCCGATAAAATCATTTTCCCTTCTAGCCAATTCTTTAGAGATAATCTTAACCAACAAACTCCCATATCCTTTACCGTAAAACTCCGGTAAAGTTTGTAAGTTACAGAGGAGGCCAAAATGGTTTCTTAATACCCAACATATTAAATTATTGTTAGATTTGAGGAATATCCCATAGGAGTCGTTTCTATCGATTAGTGTTGATAAATAGTTTTCAGATCCACTGTGATTATGCGACCAATGTGTATTTATTAAATCGACGTGAGATTTGTTTAATTTTCCGAAATAGATGTTGTCTGGAATTCTGCAAAATAAAATTTATTTAATTGTAAAGATGAAGAAAGTCGATGGTGTACTCTATCTGGTATTGCAGAGCTATCTCCCTATCTAAAATCCATATGCTGGCGTGTAAACATTTATAATTTGGTAATTTTAAATCTTGCACAACTTGATTTACTGCAGGAATACAAACATCTGGAACTAAGAACCAAATCCTTTCTTGGTTCCATTTGATTCTTTTGGTGTTTAGTAACGCTTTATATAAAGTTTCACAGTCTTTTTCTAAAGTGAATGCGAAGACGTTCGAACTGGTATACTGGAAGAATTAAAAATCATTTTAGATTACAATCGGAGGAACATTTAATAAAAGATTGTCATTTAACTGATGTTCTATAACCTTGTCAAGAAAATGGTATTATGGATCGACCAGAATTCCGTGGCAGTTGCGCTTAAATCATCATCACTGTCACGGTATTCTGGTCGACCTATAGTTTTATTTGCCTTGCACTAAATTCCAACAATATCGTTACACCTTTCTTTTTTAGTCCATGATACTAGCATCCCTTAAGACGTTTTTGGAGTGGAAAATAAAAAGTAGTAACCTCGCCACCCGGGAAGGTAAGACCTAGCAGTTTCTTGCATACCTGTCGCACGTCTTAAGTAAAAATTATGTTGTAACTAGATCCAGCTGTTTAATCGTTGTTTGCTTCTAGCGAAGTGGTTTGATGGTGTTAATCTAGTAGTTTATTTTGATAGCTTTGGAATACCAGTTTATTTGCACTTAACGATTCTACTGGTAAGAACTTCAAGAAGGAGGGCTTCTAACTTTCTTGCAGACGCTGCTTGAGAATCTTGTTCGTATTTAACTTGCTTCCTTAAGTTTTACAAGCTGGCTGAAGAAGTAATAAATTGTGTTGATTGTCTTTGTTTTGGTGTGTTAGTTCAATACGAAATTTTCTGATCAGTCTCCTCTACTGCTAGAGATAAGCTTTTACGTAGCTTTTGGTAAAGCCACAGAATGGTTTTTTGCAAGGTTATCGGTAGTCTCATTATTCTCATATCTCCGGCGACCTAGTACCCACATCAGTATGATTGTGTTAGATTAGATTGGATTAGCAATGGGGTGGCCATGTGAACCTGTTTGAGCGCGACCTTTGCAGGTCTATTGTGATCCTAGAGGACGCTCTCTAATTTTGCCTTCGTTATTAGGCCCATCATTTTTGAGAGCGGCTCTTTTATGTAGCCGTTAGATTTGGGATTCTCTATGCCCATTGCTAGAAACCTTGTCCTCGCTATCTCAATGGCACAAAACATGAATTGGGGTTTCTTCTTCCTCTTGACAGAATCTGCTTTAACTGCTGCCTGACTGTCAGAGTAAATACCGACACTTTTACCTGGTTCGGTCCATCTCTCTGCTTCTCTGATATAGTCGTGAATCGCTGCAACCTCAGGCTGGAATATCGTCGAGTCCTTGCTGAAGCTCAGCGAAAGGGCCCTGCTAGGCTTCTTTTCATGAATGCCACCCCTACGCCGTAATCAGTTTTAGAGTCATCTGTGTACCAGTGTGAGTCGCTTCTTACTGCATAATAAAATAATAATAATAAGGAACTTCTTACCTCCCAAATAAAAACAAAAGTTCCGGTTTTTAGCCAATCATCCCCAGCTACACTAAAAATATTAAAACTAGCGGAATCTTCAGTATCTCGTTTCCAAGCTAAACAAGAATTAATCACACCGTACACTTGAGGCACTTCCCCCTTGTAATTCTCATAAACATTTCTCAATAACGGCAAATCTTCATTGGATATTTCATGTAAAATATCTTCAGACATGGCCGATTAGATTTACACGTAACTAGAAAATTGTCGAGATGAAATAAAAAAAACGTCTTATCAGTTATAGATTATATACTCTCATATAAAAAAAGATATACATGTCATGTAAACATTTCTAAATTGTAATTATCTTTAATGGTAGACCTTGATATTTATCGTTTATATTATAATTTAAAACACTTGAATCAGAATATGCTGTTACATTCGAAATAAATACATCTCTTAATCTGGTGAAAACCCAATTTCTCCAACATTGTTTCTGAAGCTGTGTTGCCTGTGACTACGGTTGCTATAGGATGGTAGCCTTCTTCAGCAATTTCTTTTGATAATATTTTAGTTATGAGAGTACAATATCCTCTTCTTTGATATTCGGGTAATGTATGCAAAGATCTCAATTGACCCATATAGTCTTTCAACCCCCATGACACCAATTTATCATTGGACTTCAAGAATATTCCGTAAGAAGTATTCATTTCAATGAAAGTCCCTAAATAGACTTCTGAACCTTCATAGCGATGCGGCCAATAAGAGTTTATCAACGTTACGTGAGATTGGTTTAATTTCCCAACATATATATCATCTGGACATCTGTAACAAGATTAATCACATCTGTTTTGAACAAAATTTCACTCATTAATATACTGTGGTTTAAATGCTACAGCTCTCTCTCGTTCTAATACCCAAAATCCACCGGAAATTGGTTTGTAGCAGGGCGTTTTTAATTCTAAAACTGTAACTATGGTTGGGGCATGCTCGATCATAACGGCATTCCAAGTCATCCTTCTAGTCCAATCAATTATTTCCGTGTTCAGTAATGCTCGGCATATAGCTTGACAATGATTTCCCAAAGTAAATACGAAGAAATCGTAACATCCATACTAAAATTCAGCAGATGGGAAAAAAAGCAAAATATAAAGATGATTTCTTACCTGCATTAATAAAATAAATGTGCCCGATACTAACCAATCGCCATTAATTCCAAAAAACGTCAAATAATTGGAGTTTGGTTTCTTGATCTTCCATGCTATGCACGTGTGTAATAAACTGAAAACGTGGGGTGCTTCCTTTTGATGATTCTTGTATAAATTAATTAATTTTGGTAAATCTTCGTTAGGAATTTCTTGCAAAACATCTTCGCTCATTTTAGTTTTTATCCTACAACTTCTGAATTATTGTACCAGACAGAATATCAGGTTTTTTTCTTTTATCTCTTTATTAATAATATGTACAGATATTGAGTAGATATGAACCGCACAAACTAGGTTAACTATGATGAAATTGGAATTAAAGAGTATGTAACAACAGCTATCAATTGTTTATTGTTATCTCTATGTGTCTAATATAAACGATACTTAATTTAGAATTAAAAGAAAAACAATTCTATATATTGCTGGTTTGAAAGGTTATATTGGTTGCAGCAATGCAGATGGGTATAATATTACTTTGGATTTAATGTAAAACAGTTGGGTGATAATTATTAATGCAAAAAATTAAAGGGTGTGGTATAAAATTTCTTCGAACCAATAAGGCGCAAATCTTCAAAGCACTGCCAGTTTGGTTTTAGGACTGGATCATCAACTTTCGAAGCTGTATATCATTTTTTACAGAATGTAAGGACATTCAAATCACAAGCAATTTGTCGCAACAGTGTTTTGCGATTTGTCTAAGGCCTTTGATTGTGTCTCTTATTGCCTTCTGCTTCGTAAATGTGAAAGGTATGGTTTTCGGAGAGCCGTTAATGATTGGTTTCGCTCTTATCTCTCGGATCGCGCTCAATATGTAAGCGTGAGAGTTGGAGGCACCTATGTTGACTCGGACATTAATCGAATTTCATGTGGTGTTCCACAGGGCTCGGTATTGGGACCAACCCTGTTTCTTATATTTATAAACGATCTGGCATTTATACATACATCTTCGATCCCATTCAACCCTCTTCGTTGATGATACATCCTTGACCTGGCATGCTCCAAGTTTAGAAGATCTGGAAAGCTTTATAAATAATGCACTTACTAGAGTGCAGTTGTGGTTTGATGCGAATAGGACCAGCCTTAATTTGAGTGAAAGTTAATTCTTACTACATTCTTTATTACTTTCTCTGTATTCTTCTCTATATTTTCTACATTCTCTACATTGTACTCTACAGTCTATACATTTTTCTCTACATTTCTTTCTATAGATTCTATATTCTATAGATTCTCTACATTCTGAGGGCTTCTGTTTTGCGAAGGTTGGAACTACTGTTCCTTAAGCCTTTTATTCCTCTAAGGATATGGTCAGAGTAGCCATGTGGGAGATAAATGAAGTTGTGTCGGGCTCATAGTGCGGTTCGATCTTAACCAATTTCGCTGTCCAAGTTCCCGGATGCGTCTAATCGCAACTCGAGGAGGAAGTCTGTCTCGATCCTGTCTAAAGACTTTCTGGCCAATGCCAACGTGCACTCGCTAAGCATCAGAAATTGTAGGTCCCAGTGAATCTGTGCATTGGCGATGAACCAAGATACTGTCAGAAGCATACGCAGGACTCTGTTCTGCAAAGCATTTCTGAAGAGCATTCAACAGTTATGTTAGAGGAGATGGCTCTGGAAAGTGCAATATCAGGGGTATCCAGCCTGATGCCCTTCACATTCTTCTATATTATGCAAATTCTTTTACACATTTGTTACATTCATGCTATGCAGTCTTCTCCGAATTCTATACATTCTATTCATTCTTTGCTATATTCCCTACATTCTTATCTGGAACCTTCAAACATTCCCCTCTCTCCCCACATTTTTCTCTAAATTCTATAAATTTTCTACATTCTCTATATTCATTCTCCACATTTTTACATCTTTGAAATTTTCGAGATTTTCGGCATTTTTTGCCATTCTAGGCATTTTCGAGATCTTCAACATTTTCATCACTTTTGGCATTTTCTACTGGCATTCTATTGCAACATTGTTCACTCTTTTTGGCCATTTTGGTCATATAGCGATCCATTTTCGAAATACTGTTGACATTATCGATCTCTTTGGGATTTGAGACGCTTTTTGGCGTCAACAGCGTCTTCATCACTCTCGACATTTTCACTATTTTCTACATGAACCACGTTTCTGCTAGTTTTGTGATTTAACAAATTTTACCATTTTCAATTTCGATTTTTCTGACATTATTGGCATTTTTGGAAAACTCGACCCATGCATAAGATTTCCTCTACTACAAGGGGTATCTTATTGCTAATACACTGTTTATAAATTCTTCAATCAAAAGGAATTACAATTGTAGTAACATCTTTATATAAAATTAGTTTATGTATGTGCAATTGATTACTGTGTGGATTGTTTTTCTATGAATTGCTGATGCAATATTGTTTGTTATTTTACCTAGATTTTGACAAGTGTATTTTCAATTTAGTTCGTTGAAGGGTTCACTTATCTCAAGTCCTAAATTAGCTGGATTTTTAAATCTAAATTTATAAGCAATTGACGATTTTATCAGCAAGTTTGAAGTCTTACCATGACTTTATCGCTCTTGCAGTTACAAGAAGTACATATAATTACTTACTCTACATTTTGGACCATTGCGAGAAAACTTTTGATAACTTTTCCATCTCCACACCTCATGAAAAAGCATTTCAGCACGTTTACCAATCCTCTTACAAAAAATGGGACAATCTATTGAGTAAAAAAATATTCTGACCAGAATTTAAAGAAAGACTGATATTTTTCAAGTTAATTTGTCACACCAAAAATTAATAATCCTCTTAAAAGAATAGATATCTAATTCTCAAGAAGGCCATTGGAGATGATGTTGAATCCTATTATTTAACCAATTAGGAAAAATGCAAATTGCAGAAATGGGCAGAAATGGGGTTGGTCTTGCCCATGTAAAAGTAATAGATCTGGTGCAATGTCACAGTATATAAAACAACTTCGTAACTGACTCAAAAAGCCAACAACCCGGGCCAAATTAATTCATCTCATTTCCAATATCCAGGCTACTCCATAAGTCGTTTAGGACTTTTTCAAAAGTCGACAAGAACTGTGACAAGAACTTGGACTACAGGATTAATTCTGTCTATATTTACAACTGTGACAAGACAGGTTTTTGTCACGACCTTTCAAAAATACAGTACCTACAGTAAATGACTGGTTTAGAAATATATTTACGATGCACATGTTTCAACGACCAAGCATATAAGGCTATCTCAGTAAAGTGAAGCGACAATCATGAAGTTTCTACCACACACCACCCATGGCTGTTATCAACAGTTTTAAATCTAAGTGTGACAAAGGTTTGTCTAAATAGCAAAGACAAAATCCCAGGACAAAATTGACTTCTTAACAATTATAATTAAAAATGCTCTTCAACCTTCCTCTGTGAGAATATCATCAATTGATTCAAGTTAATTCAGAGATTAAAGGACCAAACTGAATTCATGTTTGCCTTTCAGGGTAGAGCCAACAACAACTAAACAGTCTCGTTGGTAGACCTCTACCAATACCTGAGCAGTATTTAACAGCCATGATGAAACATCACTACCAGCAGCTAAACCGCCGATTAGGAAAGACAGACATCTGAGCGGAAAGAAGAACTGCAAGTAGGTTTTTCAAGGAACCTATAATATGAATCTGATCATAATAATAAAATAATTCGATTTAAATGCTGAAATACACGTGGAATTACATTACCTGTAAATTAGAATTGATAACACTATTTGAAAAACGTATTATTTAAATCGATAAAATTTATGCGTTTTAAAAGTACCCACAAAATAATTATAATTGGTAAGAGCGACAGAGAAAGAAATTACAATTCATTGCTTATTATACGAAAATTAAATCTCAAGGCAGCCATGAATATATTAAACAGGTAGATTAAATCCTATCTACCTTCATATTGAATGAAAAAAGTAGTGCATATTTTATACTCGTAGATAACTTTTCTCTGATAAGATTTTACTCACACCTATTAATAGCCGAACAAAATCAAAATTATCTTACTATTAAAAAAATTCTTAATTGTTGTTATTTATATTTGAACGTGGAATAAACTTTAAAAATGAGTGAAGATATCTTACAAGAAATTCCCGACGGAGATTTACCAAAATTAAGCCAAATGTATAAAGATCACCAAAAGGAAGCTCCTCATGTTTTCAGTTTACTAAACACGTGCATAGCATGGAAGAAGAAGAAACCAAATTCGAATTACGTGACGTTTTTCGGAGTTAATAGTGATTGGTTAGAATCAGGCAGGTTTATTCTGTTAATGCAGGTAAAAATGATGTTATATTTTAAATTAAATTGTCTAAAATATAATTTTCAGTATGCTTGTTATGATCTATTCATATACACTTTAGAAGGAAACGGTCAGGTTCTCTTCGAAGCATTAACCCAAACGAAGAAAATCGATTGGACCAAACGAATGGTAGTCTATGCTGTAAATGGTAAATACGCTTCCACGGTATTCGATGTTTTGGACGAAACCAGACCGAGCAATTACATACCTCTTCTAGGTTGGTTTTGGGTAATCGACAGAGAAAAAGCTTTACAATTCGAAATAAAGTACTAATTAATTAGTTTCTGGTCCTGATCTATGAAGCTAAACAATTTTTCTCGTTATATTATAGATGTCCAGACGATGTATACATTGGAAAATTGAACCAATCTCATTTAGAATTGGTCAACAGTCTTTGGACTCATCGTTACGAAGGCTCAGAAGGATACTTAGGTGCTTTCATGGAAATGAACAATTGTTACGGTATTTTCTTAAAATCAAATGATAAGTTGGTGTCTTGGATCATGAAGAATATTATGGGTCAGTTGGCTATACTGCAGACGCTTCCCGAATATACTAGAAAAGGGTATGCCACCATTCTAACGAAACTGTTATCGAAAGAAATAGCTGAAGAAGGCCATCATCCTTTAGCGAATATTGTTGCTGGTAATATAGCTTCAGAGACATCGTTTAAGAAGTTGGGTTTTCGTAGAGCTGATATATGTATATATTTTGAATGTCATTAAAAATTTAGTGCATTGCAGCAATCACCTTACCAAGCAAAAGTAGTAGTTTGGTAGGTTTTTTATATTGTAGCAAATCATTTGAAAGCATTGTATTTGTCGAAAATATATTTATGACATATTGGACAAAAAAATACAATCTTGATGCTTATAGAATCCTAATTTTTGAAACAGCTCCTCAGATACAGCGTTGCCTTTAATAATAATACACCCTATAAAGTCATCAACTCTTTCGGCCAATTCTTTTGCCATAATTTTCACCAATAAACTACCATAACCTTTCTTACGATGTCCTGGCAGAGTTTGAAAGTTGCAAAGGAGACCAAAATGATTTCTTAATACCCAAGATACCAAGCTATCGTCAGATTTCAAAAATATCCCATAAGAATCATTTTGACTAATGAGTACTGACACATAATTGTCAGATCCTTCATACTTATGAGGCCAGAAGTTATTTATTAAATTCACATGATTTTGGTTAAGTTTTTTTATATAAACATCATCTGGAATTCTGCAAATAAAGGTGATTTAATCTGATTTTAAGATAAAACCACCCACTACTAATTTACTGAATTTGATATTGTGAAGCCTTTTCCTTCCTTAACATCCACATAGATATATCTGAACGATTATAATCCAATTGTAAGTCTTGCACGACTTTCATTATTGTGTCAATATGATTATCTGAAACTAACCAGTTTATTTTCAAATTCCATTTAATTCTTTTGGTTTTTGATAATCCTCTACGCAAGGTTTCGTCGCCTTTTTCTAAAGTATACGCAAACAAGTAACAGCTCGTATACTAAAAGAATGAAATGAGGTAAAAATATATCATAAATCAGAGAATTACTTACTTCCCAAATAAATACGAAAGCACCAGATTTTGACCAGTTATCTCCCTTTACATAGAAGCAATTAAAACAAATTGTATTTTCGTGTCTATTCCAAAACAAGCATGAATTAATCACACTGTAAACATGGGGAATCTTCGTTTTGTAATCTTCGTAAAGGTTCTTCAATATTAAAATATCTTTTTTTGGGATTTCGAGCAAAATTTCATCAGAGATGTTCATTACTAAAAAAAAAACAAAGTATGGTCTTATTAGAGATAACCTACAAAACTTTTATAAACATAGGTACACGTAATAAAAGAATAATCTTATCAAACATTTATTTATTATTTCTAAAACTAAACATCTGTAATAATTGTTTACTTTGATGATTCTTATTTTCAATTTCGATTAAGCGTGTGTACAAGGTCTCAAGTATGAATTTTGAACAACTGAAAATGAAAGGATGTTATCCAAATCTTTTTTTAAACCTTGTTGTTTATATATTTTTAAATTTGATACCATGACCAGTACACAACACCGATACATCTACCGATTTTAACAATGTTTTCCTGCCACCACTTCAATAGTAAACACCATCTTTCGGGACTTCAACATCCATAAAATTGAACCTACACAACATAAGTCTTATTATCTATTACAGCCATTTTCTTTTTTTTTAATATAATGAACGTCATGGTAAGCCGTATTTGGAATCACCATTGACTGCTTAATAAATCGAGATACCTACAAATCCACAAATTGTCCGAGCTAGATCAGTATCTGATGTCCCGACTTGTATTGAATACCGAATTCGGTTGATGATGAAAGAGAGAGCAGATAAATCCGTTGAAACATACTTTAACGTTAGTTGCATTGACGCACTTTGAGCTGTCAAGTTGTTAGATTTTCTTTAACGACTGTTTATCCGTTGAATTCTTAGATTTGATCTCGGTGACTTCAGTATTTGAGCAAAAAATGAAAGAACCAGGAGGAATTGATATCTCTGTGCAAGAAGGTAATAATTTTATTTATTTTATAATAATCCTAAAGATAAGTGCAACAAAATTCGATTGAGCGACATTAAGGTTATTCGGAAGACATTTTATTGTATTCCTGATAAAATCACACAGGATGTGAAACTTTGTCATATGATGGGGGTTTGTTCAGTAATGAGAAATCGCTCTGTCAGAAACGAACTGAACGCTTGTTCTATTAATATCACTTACCATTTAAAAAGTAAAGAAAATAAGTTGATTAGAGTCTGCAAAAAGTTTTTTACCATGGTTTTGGGGATTACCAAAAATCGCATTAATACTATCGCAAAAACCATTCATGAACGGAAATCACCTAAAGAAAATCGTAGTGGCGATCAAATTTCTAAAAAGTCAGAACATAAAATGATAGCATCAGGAAATTTATTGGAGAACGAAGACGAATAGAGAGCCATTACTACCGGTCAAAATCTCAAAGAGTTTATTTGCCTGCCAATTTAAGCATTGCAAAACTACATAAAATGTATAATTCGAAGTGTCAAGAAAACTGTAAAAGTAGCTTGTCCACGTTCTCAAGAATTTTCTGTCGAGAATATAATATATGATTCAGTTCACCTGCATTGTGTACACCCTTCAAGCGTAACATCAAGAAAAAGATCAAGAAAAACATATCATTCAAGAAAAGAATCCAGTAGATTGTTGTTCATTATGTACTCCCTTCAAGTTTTGACATGCAACAGGTACAACCTCTACCACGTACTCCCATTTCCGACGCCTTTTACTCGCATCAAGTAAGTTTCTACGTTTTTTGCTGCGTTGGAATGAACTCTAAGTCTCCAACCTTCTATACATGGTCAGAAGATCTAGCCGGAAGAGGCTCAGTTGAAATTGGTTCTGCACTCCTAAGTTATCTGGATTCTTGGAGGGCAGAATAAGAATTCACATGTTATTCATGCTTTCAGTTACTGGCTCAAGCTAAAGTCTCCCCCTGGACTTCAGGAAATTCAAATCACATACCCAGTCGGAGGTCATAGTTTTTTGCCAGGCGACAGGGTTTTTGGGCGGGTAGAAAAGTCTTTACGCAAAAATATGACTCTTATCAAAAAAGGAAGAGTATTTTAAAATATCTTCTGAATTTGGAAACAACTTGGCGTTGGAAGCTGTACGATATTAAAAGTTTACAAGATAATCTGAAAAAGTGGAAGGTATGTCTGACTACAAACGAATATTCATACAAAAGGAACAACCAGAACCAGAACTTTTGATTTGTTAGTATGTCTGAAACGCCACAGAATTTGCTCAAGAGAGGAAATACGTTTCCAAAAATATTGAAGGAGATTGAATTAGGTCGCACTCTTCCAGACAAAAAGAAAAGAAACTATTAACGAAAAATTAAAGGAAGATGAAAACTTAGACTGGTACAGAAAGATATTATCTAATGTTGGTATGGATGAGCCAAAAGAAGATGAAGATGAAAACATACACTGTGATTGCTTAGAATTAATATTCTGAATAAAATTTTTTACAAAAATAATATATTCATACATACCAAAAGTATGCAATAGGGCAAGGATTGCCTTCATGCCCAAATCTGGGCGACCCTCGTACGCTAAGGCTAAGGCATTCCGATCCATAACCCTTTCATCATTCACACTGAAAGCTATGGAGGAACTCCTAGAAAAATACATTAGAGAAACCTTTCTAGGATAGAGGCCACTACACCCTAATCAACATGCCTACCAGTCAGAAAAAATCATGTGATAGTGCCCTACACCAACTCGTATCACGAGTAGAGACATTTACCAGCAATCAAGAAATTGCACTAGTGGCGTTTCTGGGTATAGAAGGAGCATTTAATAACACCTCCTTTAATTCAATCGTAAGAGCTGTCAACAATCGTGATGTGCAAAATACTATTTTTAAGTGGATCAAGACCATGCTGCAAGAAAGACTAATTGAAACATCACTGTCGGGGGAAACAATGCAGCTATCCGTGCATGAGATGGTCCCACAGGGAAGGGAGAGTGGAGGGGGTTGTCGCTTCTGCTGTGGGGACTTTGTTATCGCTGAACTGCTTCTAATCTTAAACAATGCATGAATAAAAAGTGGACAAAAATTATTAATGTTTAAATCTAAAGGAATTACGATCTTCACATCTAGTCCAAACTTGTCTTTGCTTATAATAATAACATCACTATAGGATCTACATACTTTCATTGAAATGGGAGACTTCACTGTACACGGTTACAAAAATTAATGCAATACTGTGGGATAATAATATTATCGAAACAGATAGGAAACTTTTTCCTTTTTTTGCACTTTCTCGGGCTTTGCCCCTCGTTTGCAAGTCTTTTTTTTTTCTGGGGATTATGGAGTTTGAATTGAAACCTTTTTTGTCTTGAGTGGAGGTTACTATCACTGAACCAAATAATCCAGCACAATTTGTAGCGACCGATAGCTGAGATTAGAGCTTAGATCTGCATCGAGAAAATGGTCTATGGAATGACCAGTAGACAGCTTAGCAGATGGTGACATCTAGCGGAATTGACAATCCACGAATTATCCAAGCTAGATCTGTATCTGCTGTTACCGACCTGTGTTGTGTAATGCTCGGTGGTGGTACTTCCGACCATTTCCACTAGTAGAGAATATGAAGTTGGAATCAGTCCATGATTGCTGACGAGATCGGATAGATCGAAACCATGTGGTCCAGTGATGCTTGATTTTTTATTACACTCGTTCGCAGGGTGATTTCCAATAATATACCATGAGCGCTAATTATAGGCATTTTTTAGTATTCAAGCTTAAGATTGAGATAAAACCTGGTGAATCTTCTATGACTATACTTGCACACCTGAAAGAGAATGTAATAAAACAATTGCGGATAACAGTTTATTTTTTATTTTAAACATATTGTAACACATATATATATACATAAATTTAAATTTGTTTTAAACAGAGACAGCTAAACCTTTCATCGGAAGCAAAATAACATTGTAGAGGAATCGCTTGAAAAGTTCAAACATCTCTAAACTCAACCAACAAAGCATTTCGAAAAAATTACGCTTAAATAAATTCAGTATAAAATGAGGGAAACAGTACATTAAATTAATTAAAGCGAAAAGATTTCCATGTTCTAGTGAAGCATATTTAACTTTCGAATATGAATCTATGCTTGATAAAACGCCAACATTAACAATAGCTGCACAGAAAACAGTAATATGGATCAATATTATGTGTTTAATGTGAAATGACCATTTCATAAAACAACAAATCATTGCCAAAATCACAGAAGATAGTACCATTCCCATTTCGTACTCGGAAAACTTTAAAAGTGGAACAATGATGATTACGCCCAAAATAAATGGGATGTAAGATGTTGTCCATATCAGCGTGCTTTTCCAATCATTCTCGTAGAAATAATCAACGGTCCAAACTGGTTTAATACCTCTAAAGAAAAAATATACTAATAATTCAGTAATTACTAATAATAAACTGATTCTAATTAGGATATAACAATTTTTAATTAAGGTAAGAAATGATACTGATACAGAAAATCTCTTATCACAATTTTCACATTTCGATTTTAGCTTGACCTTCTTCTCCTTAGGCAATATCAGGAATAGGATCAAATATAAACCGCTAAAGATTATATACACTGACGTTATTCCCGAATTATCATACAACATTGTCAATAATGGTGCTAATACAAAATTTCCGAAACCTTGCGCAGCTATTAGGAAACCGAAAGCTACGCGGCGTTTAGCTCCTTTGCCGTACACATTTGCTATCGATACTAAACAAGAAACTTCCACGAAAGCTGATCCTAATCCCTCACAAATGCTAGCCGTTAATAGGGAAAAAAGACTTATCGAAAGCGAAAATGGTTGTTGATGATATCATCAAGGAAGCACCTGATTTGAGTACCCTACTTCCGCCACGACTATCCACCAAAGCACCGACAAATGTGTGCGATATCAATGAGGTAGCACCTCGTACAGTGCAATAAAAGTTTCGATAAGTAACATCCTCAGGTATCGTGTACACGTACGCAGTTCTCGTAAAAATAGATCTCGGATTAGCTTCAGTCGGTGTTTCAACCGTTGGTTTTTGGTGGTACTCTTCTTCTACTATCGATAACATTAAATATGCTGCTTTATTTAAGGTTGCCATAGCGCAGATTGTGCCCAGAATTCGGACATATTGAAATTTTGATAGAGGTTTCGTTTCTGTTTCTTCATCCATCTTGGAAATTCTAAATAAAAGAGATTGAGGTTAGATTTATCAAACCACAACAACTAACTTGTTAATATGATAATATATTAGGGTAATAAATAAAATATTACTTACCAAATATAAAATAATTTCTTTCTAGTGCAAATAAAACAGAAAGGTAGATTGAATAAATACAACACTGTTTCTTTGACTGTAATCATCGCTCAAGACGCGTTTGAAATGATTACCATCAATTTAATCCAATTACATTTATACCGGACTATCTATCATTGAAAATGTGTACTAAGGAAGTCGCACCATTCTATAATACAACTGTTTTCTCCTACCTTATTTCGTTTATACAGGGAGTGGCAAAAGTCTGCAATAAAATTTGCAAATCTGAAATCAAAGATAAATGCAAAGTATTGCCAAAGTTAAAGTTCTGTGAGGAAGTAATTGATTAAAAAGCAGTAACTGTGCAGATGTCCACAGACTCTTCCAGCAAATAATAAAACTTCTAACTGATTTTTTTCAGAAATATTGAAAAGTGATTTGACAGTTTTTGTATCCATACAACTCTGTCAAAGTTTGTGGAAACATTAATGAACTTTGGAATATGGAAAACCTCATGAAATTTGGTCGGTGGGTGGTCAAATGATGTTGTACCATTTTCAGCGTTTGACCATCTCTCAAAGGTTGGAAAAAATGCTCTATTTGTATGTAATTTCAAGGTCGGATCAAATAAAAATTAACCGGTTAGTGGTCAAACGATGATCTAGAGACACAAGGCAATAAACTTTATGAAAATTGCGATCAACTTTAAAAAACTCTATGGGCAACTTCAAGGCGAGATAGAAATGAACAGGTGGGTGGTGAAACGATAATTTTTAATTTAATGTATTTTAAAGACTTGCCAGAACAAGTTGTAACATTTTCTGGCTTTGACCAAATTTGAAACTCCCAAACAGAATAAACTTTGGCAGCTCTATCAGATGCAGCTTCAAGGTCGGATAAAACTTAATCGATTGGTGGTCAAACGATGATTTTTATTTATTATGATCTAGAGACACAAGGCAACAAATAGTGCTATTTTCAGCGTTTGACCACCTTTCAAACTTTGTGAAAACTGCAGTCAACTTTCAAAACTCAAATGCAGCTTCAAGGAGAGATAGAAATGAACAAGTGGGTGGTGACTAACTCTGAAAGTCCTTGAAAAGTAAAATAAAATTTGATAAAGTTCTTCTTTATCTAATTTCAAGGTCGACTAAAACTAAAACTACTAAAACTAGTGTATAGTCCAAAATGTTTTGTGGTTTAAAGAGATGAGATAACAAATCGAATAATGTTTAACGTTTGACTATCTCTCAAGTCTTGGAAAAACTTTGTTATATAACGGATATCTCAAAAGTTTTCGGAAAAAGTTTCAATAATGTCGTACAAGCACTGCCTTTCAGTTCGGAAGAATTCACTTTACGTGATACAGTTACCGTTATGGACAATGAAAACTGTTTCACGTTGTCCAAGTCGGAGATCAATGATAGTGACGGTTTCTATACGGATATGGTACGCTCTTCACAATATTAAATTCAAAAGCAATCAAGTTTGAAGATAAAATTTTGGTGTAGTGTGCCATAACAGAAGCTGGTGGTTCACGGCCGGATGCTGGATGTGTTCGAGGTGAAACCATGAGAGTAGTTAGCCAGAAACGGCATCAATTTTGTTCCGAAGATAGATAACCTTCCAAATGTTCCTCAGGCTAAGCCCATTGAGGAATTTTGGTCTTATTTAAGCAAAATATATGGAGGGGGTTGGGAAGCCTAAAATGAGGAGCAGTTAAAACACAGAATCTTTCACATAATTCTGGAAGGCAACGGTGCTACCGTCCAAAGAGTGAAAGATAAAATAAAAAAATTGACTTTTACTTTTTTACCGGTAATTTTTAGAACATACGTCATAACTTCAAGGTTAGATAAAAATTTACTGGTGATTTAGAGGTAAGAAACAACAAGGTGCACCATTTTCAGCGTTTGCCAACCTGTCAATGCTTGGTAAAAATGTGGTGAACTGTGGAAACTCTGTTAAATGCAATTTTAAAATTGGATAAAAATTAACCGGTGGGTGGTCCAACGTTGATTTACAATTTTGATGGTCTAGAGGCAACAAGTCAAACATGATGAAACGATAGTTAAAGGTTAAAGATTTTAAAGGTGGTCGAACATGATGAAACAATGGTCAATCGTGTTCGATGAATCAAATTTTTGTATTTCAACTTTTGACATTTTTGCTGCAAAACCCTTAAATATGTTTACAGTGGCTGTAACGTAAGCAAAAAGTAGCCAATCTAAATAATGGTCAATAAGTAGTCAGTCCTTTCCATCACTCTGAGGTGCCAACTGCACGGATCTATTTTATTTATCTTTGTGTTTGTGTACTTCATCTAGATAAGAACGAATCAGGAGCATTCGTTGTAATTAGGTGCAATGTCGGTGTTCACCCAAAAAAATTGGTTGTTTGAATTTATAGGAAATTTGTGTTTAAAGAAAGTTGTGACTTTCCACAGATCATTTTCGTTTAATGCATTAAGCTCTTCTTAAACAGCAATCTCTCCCAGCTTTAGTTATATCAATACTACTCATTGCTTTTTGGTACATTTAATTAGATTAAATTGAAAGACTGTTATTTTGATTGGAAATACTTTATTGATAATAGGATTTTACTATCAATAGCTTTCGAAATACATGCTAGCATCAATCACACGAAAACCTAATTTTTGAAACAGCCTCTCCGAAATCACATTATTCCTCACTATATCTGTAACCGGACAATGTCCATCTTCAGCTATATCCTTCGCTAATACTTTAATTGCGAGCATTGCATATCCTTTTCTAGTATGCTGGGGATCGGTTTGTACTATCCCTATGTGTCCGAGGAAAGTTTTGAAAGCCCAACTTACTAATTTATCGTTAGACTTTAGAAAAACACCAAAACAATTATTCATTTCGCAGAAGATGGATAAATATTCGAATGATCCATCGAAACGATGTGGATATACGCTATTTATATATGGAATATGGGATTGGTTCAATTTTCTAATGTACACTTCATCTGGACATCTAAAAGAAAAGAATCAGTTTTATTCTGGACCAGATTATACCGAGCTAAATTTTAAATACTGTATTTCAAGTTGTAGAGCTTCTTCTCGATCTAGCATCCACATTTTATCAGTTGTAATTTTATACGGCCATTTATCCAATTCCTTCAAAATATTGTAAACCACAGGTATGTGTATAGCCATTATAGGATACCAGATCGTTCTCTTCTCCCAATCTATCCTTCTAGTTTGCGTTAAAGATTTGAATAACGTTTGACAATCATATTCTAAAGTATAAATGACTAAACTATTATTGCAAGCATACTGGAAAATGTATTCGTTTTAAGTCAAAATTACAATAAATTGAGATTAATTTCTCACCTGGAATAATAAAATAAATGTGCCTGTTTTAAGCCAATCATTATTGACACCAAACAAGCTCAAATAAGTCGAATTTGGTTTCTTATTCTTCCATACCATGTACGTATTTAACAAACTATACACGTAAGGTGCTTCATTTTGATGATCCTTGTATAAATTCCTCAATAATGGGACATCCTCATCAGGGATATCTTGTAAAATGTCACCCATCTTTATTCTGATGAATTTTAAAAAATGTTTCTCTTACAGCTATTTAGACGTTCAATATGATGCAATTTTTAAAATTGATCTGGATAACATTGCAGTTTTGTTTCGTCTATATTTGAACAGTTTGCGGATTATATGGCTATTTTTATAATACAATAGGACAATATGTCATATTTAAAATAATGTAAATCTAGAAAAGTATCTCACTCATCATAAAATGCATAAATGTTACCTTTTGTAAGTTGCTATAGCAACTACATTCGCGAAAATGCGACTTGATCTTGATATGAGATTGTGTGTAATTACACAGTTTCACCACACCCACATGCCAGTAACATTATTGTGTTGGAGCCGTCAAAATGAACTGATTCTGTTGCTGCTTGGTGGCCCCAAACCAAAATTTAAATCAATGTGCGCTACAGACTCCAATCGAGTTTAATGTAAGCACCAAGGTCATAGTTCCACATGATAATAATAACATTATTGTTTATTATACATAGCTTTGTGTATTCCAATCATTCAATTGAGATATTCTTTATTGTGGTTATATGTGCAGATGCACCGCCATCCATTATCCAAATAACATATACAGTCTGTTCCAGATACGATGCGATTGATTCCACCAAAAACAACTTAGCGCAGCGACATCTATGAATGAATGATGGTAGATTATTCATCTACTTAACCTCAAAATTTGAGCGAATTCAAACCATCATGGAACAATAATAATAATAATATATTTTGGTAATAGGTCCATAACATTTACACACGTCAAACATTATAAAACAATAGAAGGAAAAAAATAAAAAAAATAAACATATACCAGAGTCACAATATTCCATACATCACAACAACATATCAACAAGAGACATCATATTATTGCACATCATAATTCATAAACTCGTCAAATGAATATAAACACATACCAATCAAAATCTTTTTCATTACAATTTTAAACATATGCAAAGACAAGTCTGTAATACGAGCTGGAAGCTATTGTAAAATTTGGGGCCCTAATAATTCACCCCATGTCGACTATTAGATAGCCTTATAAAATCGGGTCTAATGCGAAGGCTATTTCTAGTATTATGGTTATGATAGCTAGCATTGGTTGCATACTAGCCGAGATTACGTTTAACGTGCAAGACACACTCCAGCTCCATAAAGAGCAGGGACACGAATGTGGTTGCTGGACCCCAAAGGGATACCCAGCTGCCGACCGACCGTTAGGTATGCGGCGTCACGGAAAATGCACACACTCCTCAGGACAAAGAGGCACGAAACCAGTTGCCCGCACGAGACCGACACCTCGCGGAGAGGCCCGGCCCCGTGCTACCCATGTTAGACAAGTTTTCTTGTCAACGTTGGACGGGTCACCGTTGGAGACGCTTTAGCGAACTCTACCTCACATCTAACCCCACGGGGCCTAGGCCTCCTTGCGGATGGCTACTATCGGCCAAGCGTGGGAAACGGAATCTGGCCGTGAGGTACAACCAGCCCGCCCGTGAATTAAGCCTGAACTACGGGGACGGCCGGACAAAAGCCCTACCCCAAAATGCCAACCGCGCCAACTCTTTCGCCCCTCCGGCGATCAAGTATCCGCGGCAGCTACAGTGAAACCGTAGGGCCCCAGAATCACCGAGTTGTTTTAGGATGAAACCAAAGGTTTCCCCAACCAGACAACCAGCGGGCGGACTACTCCTCGGCGAACCGACTTTTGTCATCCCCTACTATCTTCGCCAAATTCTCTCGCCACGCCCGTTTCCCTGAGTGTGGCCACCAAGGATGGGGTAGTGCAGCTGCAGAGTTCTCTAGGTAAGCGCCGTAGGGTGCCTCACTTACCCACCGTATATTCCGACGTTTAGCGGCCGGTCACCGGAGCGTATGCCCATGTCTACGCCCAAGCTTCCTCCCCTGTATACGAAGTCTACTCCCGCCACGCCCGTTGCCCTGGAACTATGAGACCAGGGATTGGGTAGTGCAGCCGCAGAGTTTTAAGGGTCGACGCTATAGGGTGAACGCCGACCCTAAAAGAGCAGGGAGCAGGGACAGTAAGGAATTAATTTCCGTGTTCTATCCACTTTAGTTTCGGATCAAGCAAAATTCTCAAGTATTTAACAGAATCACTATTGTTCACCCCAGTCAAGGCACGCATGCCAAACGTCATAATCTGCGTCTTATTCTCATTAATAAAGAGCTTATTCGCGCCAAACCACTCAACATCGCGTTGCATTCCTCAGTAATCCTCTCCGGGTCCCCCACACATCTAGATAGCACTGTGTCATCAGCAAATAAAGTGCAATGTGTGTCAGACACATTATAAGTTAAATCATTGATATATAAAAGAAATAAAATGGGACCGAGGACGGATCCCTGCGGCACCCCCGTATATACTACCCCAGGACCCGAGCAAACACCCCCCCCCAGGAAACCACTTGGGTGCGATCCGTCAAATACAACCGCAGCAGAGCTCTTTTATTAGTGTCAAAAATATATTTGACTAATTTTTGTAGCAGAATGTCGTGGGACACACAATCAAACGCTTTAATCAGATCGAAAAATATTGATGTTGAACATTCAGTATTCTCAAAACAGCTGATGGTTTCCTGTACAAAGGAAGGTACTGCTTGAGTCGTAGATCGCTGGGATCTGAATCCGAACTGCTCCGCACAAAATAAATCATTTTTCTCCAGAAAGAATTTTGTTTTTGAGAATTTTCTCATAAATTTTAGAGACCACTGGTATTAATGAGATGCATTTCCTCTCCGTATTCGACACCCCCTTCTTAAATCTAATATAATACCACACAGCTTTGCTCTTATTATTTGCGTTTAGGATGAAGTTGTCAAGCGAGCTTGTTTTCATTCGTTTTAATTCGCACTTGTAGGAGGATCTATACCTAGTCCTTAAAACACGAAGATTATCAGTTTTATATCGTTTATATAAATTATTTATCAACTGCAGGTTATTACGCATTGATCTAAGATTGTTGTTATACCAGCTTTTAATAAAGTTGGACTTGTTTAAATAGCTTTTCAGCGAAAGCAATCCAAAAGCATCACCAATATTCTCAATAAATGTCTCGAATTTAACATGGATATCCCAATCTCTCCTCTCTATGTATGCCCAATCAAAACCCCCACCATAGAAAAGAAAGTATTTTTACTCGCCATCGTTATAGGACGACAAAATCTAGATACAGATGCTGCAGTGTACCCGCGAATCGACACTGAAATCTCCTGTGCCGCGTGATCAGATAAAGCCGGATCGTAGGTAAAAGTATCGGGCCCAAAATTGGTAAAAATGTCAACAAGACCATTTTTCCCACTAGTCGGTCCATCAACAACGCGTGAGTAACCAAAGCTGCCAAACAGGTCACACCAAAGAGTGAATACTTACTAAATTTTGTTTTAAATTAAGTAAAAGTGGTGCACGGGGATGAAATCATGTCCCGTGCACAGATTTTCGCTTTGTTTGCAGCCAATTCCGTGACAGTTTGAAGAACTTGCAGACGATTACCGAGCAGCGATGCTAAAAATCACTCGCAATGAAGAAAACATCGATAAAGTCAAAGAAATTCTTCGAAGCGACCGCTGTGTGTTTGCAAAACTCATAGAAGAGGAAACTGTGATATCGAATAGTACAGACTATTGAATTTTGACCCGGAAGATTTGGGCAAACAAAAGGTTTGTGGGCGCTTCATGGCACACACTCTGACAGAAGACCAAAAAGATTGGAAAGTTCAGCATTCCAAGGATATGCTAAAAATGTCCCCAAGGATTCCGCAAGCATGTCAGCCATTGCAGCCGGTGATGAAACGTGGTGTTTTCAATACGAGGTGAAAACAAAACGTCAGAGTACGGCATAGGAGTCACCAGAAGAGGTAAAAGAGAAAAATTACGTTTTCAGAAGAGCAAAATCAGAACAATGATGTCGAAGAAAGCGCGTTTTCTTCGATTCAAACGGAATTATCCAGAATAAGTCTGTTCGACGACAGTTGGTTTTTGTTGCACGACAATGCACCATCGCACAAGGCCATCATGGTATGCATATAATAAGGCATCATTGTTATCGATCATCCACCGTATTCACCTGATTTGGCTCCGTGCAACCAAATTGAAATTAGCGAAAAATATTTTCTGTAATGGAAGCAAATACATTATTAGAATACAAATCTTTGTCTTACAGGTTTTTTTCAGCTTTGTGCAGAGTGCTCGCTACAACTCAAGCGAACTAATTTTGATTTAAACTCCTCTACCAATTTCTAATCACATGTAGGACTAGCTTTGTTTCTTCATTTAGTAACCACATTGTTAAAGTGTCTTTTTTCCCAGTAAGAGAAGCCATGCTTAAAAAAATATCTAAATAAAAATTAACTGAATGCTTTGTATAAATCGAAATATATTTATTTCATTTAACAAAATTAGCAGTGCATATATAAGAAGATATTTTAGTATCAATAACTTTCGAAATACATGCTAGCATCAATCACATGAAAACCTAGCTTCTGAAACAGCCTCTCCGAAGCTACATTCCCCCTCATTGTATCTGTAACAGGACAATGTCCATCTTCAGCTATATCCTTCGCTAACACCTTAATTACGAGCGTAGCATATCCTTTTCTAAAATGCTGGGGATCCGTCCGTAATACCGCTATGTGTCCGAGGTAAGTTTTGAGAGCCCAACTTACTAATTTATCGTTGGACTTTAGAAAAACACCAAAACAATTATTCATTTCACAGAAGATGGATAAATATTCTAACGACCCATCGAAACGATGAGTCCATACGCTATTTATGTACGGAATGTAGGATTGGTTCAATTTTGCAATGTACACTTCATCCGGGCATCTAAAATAAGAGATCAGTTTTATTCTCGACCAGATCTTACCAAGCATTGAATTTTGAATACTGTATTTCAAGTTGTAGAGCTTTTTCTCGATCTAACATCCACATCTTATCGGTTGTAATTTTACGCGGCCATTTGTCTAATTCTCTCAAAATATTGTACACTACAGGTATATGTATAGCCATTACAGGAGACCAGATCGTCCTCTTCTCCCAATCTATCCTTGTAGTTTGCGTTAAAGATTTGATTAACGTTTGACAATCATCTTCTAAAGTATAGATGACTAAACTATTATTGCAAGCATACTGGAAAATATATTCGTTTTAAGACAAAAATTACAATAAATTGCGATTAATTTCTCACCTCGAATAGTAAAATGAATGTGCCTGTTTTAAGCCAATCGTCATTAACACCAAACAAACTTATACAATTCAAATTTGGTTTCTTATTCTTCCATACCATGTACGTATTTAACAAACTATACACGTAAGGTGCTTCATTTTGATGATCCTTGTATAAATTCCTCAATAATGGGACATCCTCGTCAGGGATATCTTGTAAAATATCGCCCATCCTTATTCTAATTGAATTTAAAAAAATTCCTCTCTTACGGCTGTTTATGCGTTCAATATGGTGTAAGATTGAAGAATGACGTGGATAATATTACAATTCTAAGTGCTGTTTCGATAATATTGGTATAGTCTGCGGATCGTGTGACTATTTTTATAATACAATGGGACAATATGTAATATTTAAAATAATATAAATCTAGAAAAATATATCACTCATTATAATACGTGCACTACCTTTTGTACGCTGCTATAGCAACTATATTCGCGAAAATGCGAAATCTTGATATGATATTGTGTGTATTATTGTTAACTATGCAATTTTCTGATAAAGTATAATTTTCTATTAAGATCTTAAAAAGAGGATGGAAACATAACGAGTTCTCTTTCTGTTGTACGGCACAGGTATCGTGCATACATATTATAACAATTTAAATGAATCTGAATATACTAAATACAATAAATTATTTAATAATTAATTGTAAATAAATAAAATTTTGTGTTTAACGAAACACCATACATAATAAACATTATTAGAGATTATTTTGTTCAGTATGGATATAACCGTCCATTCGATTGTACAGTTATAAACTAAAATATCCGAGCAAAGTGAATCATTACTATCTGAAGACGTTAACCCTTTCAGTCCCGAAATCATGTGCGATGAAAAAATAATTAAAATTTTATGCAATGATCTGTTTATTTTTTTAAGATTTTTAGTATAAGTAAAAACTGTCAAAAACCTTTCAATTTTTACATTTGATACGTACACCACAGTGCACACTGGGACTTAGAGGTACTACCACTACACATAAGTAAAATTATAATAACACATGATGCAGACCTAAAAAAAGCCAAAACAAAGCCTTTACTAAACAAATGTTTTATTTCATTGTATGATACAAATTGTAGCAGTTTTGTTTTTTAACAATGCATAAATGCACATCATTACACTTTTGACACATTCAGGAAATTTGCAACGAGACGCAAAACTTTTATCGTCAAACGTAGGTAAGTGATTGAATGCATCTAGTCGGACTTCATTAACAGGCTTAGTTTCCGGATGTGTAGATTTTTTACTAGCAGATGGCGAATCAGTGTGTGATGAAGTCGAAGGCTTATCTGTTGAGTTTTGATTTATGCCAATAAGTCCTTCAGCAATATATGCCCGAAAGTGAAATAGATCTACGATGTCTTTTTTAGGAATTCCAAGAGCAAGGGCTTTTGCTTTATGCTCAAGCCATCCATCTGTACAAGCTATGTCTATGCAATGGATAAACATCCGAAGTGTCCATTTACGAGTCAATTTTATTGACGCCGCCCATGTTGACGTTGTAATTTTTAACAACTTCTGGACGAGGAATATTTACATACTCTTTCGATTTTTTATCCCATCTCTTGCACTGATCTGTTCCTCTGCAGCACCACTGCCCATTTTTGCCATCTCTGAATCGGTAGAAAAAGGAGGACATTTGAATCGATCAATTCTTGCAGTTCCAGTTGCATAAATTAGCTTTCGTCTCAAATACTGGAGGAGGTTGTAATTAGAAAAGAAATCAAAATATTACTGATGAATATTTTGTTCACTAATGCGCTCACCAAGCTTCAGAACTACGGCAGCCCCTAAACCAAAAACATCTTGTTGATCAAGATTTAATTCTGTCATGGAACCTTGATGTATTACATGCCCCATGGATTGGGCTTACCTTTGACATATTGCTTTATATTCAGCCGTCCGTTGAAGGGTATCATTTGCTCGTCAACGCATAAAGCTGTTTCTAAAGTTAACTCTGGCATACGGTTTCGAAGAAAATCGTAGAGTGGACGTATTTTCCACAATCTATCTGTATTTTCCGGAAGCCTTTAGTGTTTAGGATCGATTTGTTAGGTCCCCTTTTCACAGTAGTCTAATCCGGCTGCTGCACAATAGGACCAGCAGCTGATCCACGGAACTAGGCTGTATTACCTACTGGAACTGCATTTTCTAGCTCTTGATTCTGTATGCAGTCATCAATATATGTTTCCCCTTCGAGCTGATGCAGGACAGGAAATTGCAATGCATACCCTAAATTCATTATGAGCCTCTAAGAAAAATTATCATTCTAGGCATAAATACCAAATTTCTAGCTTCGATTTTGGTCAAACCATTTTTTTTTATCGTCATTTACTTTCCATCCGTCGTCCACTTCACTTAGATACTCTAGATCTCAATCCTCATTTTCTATGTGGTGCAAAAGCTCTTCGTATGTGAGGTATCTTTTACTCATTTTTATAAAACACAAATATATAGGTTAGGGTTGCAAACCTCTTCCGAATTCCGAATTAGATCGGATAAACCACAAAATATTATTCTTTCACAAAGAAACACTATATTGATTTCTTTTTCAAGTCTTTTTTATCATAAAAAAAATATATTCACATCAAAATAGTATATATTCACAAGAAATTACAACATAAACAAATGGAGTACAGCCCGCATGGTCCGAACTATGCCCGTCATAATAAAACAGAAACCAACTTTCGCTACTTTTCTCATAGATGGCAGCAATAATTGACAGAGTACCCATAAGTGCACGTTGGGATCAGATGGTCAATTTGAAATCATACTTTGCATTTAGATAGTGTTAAATGTCCAAAAATACACTACAGTGTCCGCAAGAACTGGTAACATCGATAGCATATTTATATCACTTAGCAACCAAACTACATTTAATAGAATTTTGACTAATTTATTTGATACTGAGAACATTTTAATGTGATTATAATAGCCTTCAGGCTCATTGTAAACGGATAAATACCTAAACAACCAAAATAATTTAATAAATCTTATCTAATATAATTGATAGCTGATCTCACTTGTGCAACTTATTTTAATGTTAGAGTAATCCCACGTCTGTGTATTCAAGTCACCCACTCTAACACGGTAGTCTCCTCCATTAATCTGTAGAGGCCCCTAACCGCGTGGGTAAGGTATGTCTCTGGGTCTCCTTTCGTTCCTCTGCGATCTAGTGCCTCACAATCACGTAGTATATGATCGGCTGTCTCCGGTTCCATCTCGCAAAGTCTACACCTTGTGTCCCCGTCAAACACTCCGATTTTGTGTAGGTGTTCTTTCATCGCAGCATGTCCGGTCATTAGGCCCGTATCAATACAGAGCTGTTTCCTGCTAAGCTGTAGCAATTCTCTGACTCCCTTCCTACATGGTTTCCCTATAAAGGTTTTACCATATATTGTGTGTGCGCACTCGAGGCTGGCATATACTTCCGCCTAAAACACAGAGGCATATTTTCCCTCATTCTGAGAGTATACCTCTGCGCCAGTACTGGAAGCGCTTGATTAGAAGCGGAAAAAAGCACTTACCTGGTCTCAAAAGGTACAGATTTTTATTAGCCAACAAGAAAACCATCTCACCATCTCACTGACTTCTTCATGCATTTCGTCTGAATTAGGGTTTACCATTATATAAACTTTGAGTCCAGAACAAATTTGACACAAATTTTAAAATTTGTGATATGACTAATGGTTTTGGCGAGAATGAATTTTATACTAGCCCACCCTTCATCCAAGGAATTAACACTGGATGCAGAGCTTCCAGACTTGTCTCCAGCATTATGACATACTTCTCGAGTATTTTCCAAAGCCCTGCCACACCCAAGCAAGGCAAATTTGAATCACAATGATAAAAATAATTGTAATCATAATGTAAAAAATAATTGTCAATTGTTTAAAAGAGTTTAACGAAAAAAGGAATCAAGTTAAAAATGAGTATATCCAAAAGGAAGAAACAAAAAGCTAAGTTAGAAAGGTTGCTGTATATGCTATATCGGTCAAGCTAAGCAATATTTAAAGGAACAAATTAAAATAACTATCAATTCGACATCATTTTGATTTTGGAAGCACTATGTTAGGAAAGGAGAATAATTATAAAAAATAATTCATTTTAAAATAGATTAGCAATAGGTATTGTGAATTGAGGGTGACAAAATTGTGAAATTCATAAATACGATAAAGCAACTGTTTTATCTTAAGGAATAGATTATGGTTATTTCAAATTTGCTTCGATTTTTAAGAACTGATTCAATAATTCATTTCCGCAGATAAATTTTTAATGCAAACTTCATTCATCAACCAGATAACTCGATAAATCTTCATGAAACGATCTGTAAAGCAAAGCTGTATTGCTTCCGCCAAATAGAACACCCCTTATTCAATCAATGGATCAGAATGTGATCAAGTTACCAAACAATACTTCAGAATTAGTCCTCTTCGCACACTTGCTAATGCTGCAAATGGCTGTGATTGCATTCAAAGAATTACTTCATGAAAAAAACAATAATCCCAGAACCCCCACAATGAAATGGCACCAACTCAGCATTTTTAGTGACCCTCTGAAGTATGATTTTTTCGTCGCGTTGATTTTCCGGTCTTCTCTTTAGGCGATTTCTCTTCTTTCAACTTCATTTCCTCACGAGATGTCCTTTTGGTGGTTCTTATGAGTGTTGATTAATATCTGAAATCAGAAAATTAGAATGAGTGTTAGTCACGTTAGAGGCTGCTTGTGCCAACTCGAAGAATCCTCCGTTGAACTTTCTCAAAAACTCGTTCACGTCCTGGACATCAGCTACTGTTAAGTCTCGAAGGATAACCAGGGAGGTGTATTTAGAAAAGAGGAATACAAGTCGCAGGATGCATACCAGTGAAAGGATGTGGGAAGGAGCCGCCTTGGCCGAGGCTGGACTAGAGTAGATTAGGATTGGATGGATGTGTGTTTTGTACAGCATCCCACCCAAATGATTTTGTTTGTTGTATTTAAAACCATAGGAGTTGCAGTTTATCTAGGTTTAGATAACTCTCTAGTATACTAAGCAATTAAGAAAGAAAAAGCTAAGATAGAAAACACTTCAGGAGATGAAGTTGTTCGAGAGGATAGCAAGGAAGGGTTGGATAACATTTGAAGATTCTGAAGTGGATAACTTATCATTTCCTAGAAGTCGGCCCAACAGCTTTCAATTATTTGCACTTTATAAGACGAAGAAAACGTTTCAATCGAGCATATTTGAAGGGATAATGTGAGCAAGTTCTGCGACTGACTTATAAGACATGGATACTTTAATTTCAAAATAAATTTTCACAACGTTTCAATCTGTCAAACCTCGATTTACTGTATTATTTTGTAGTAATTTTGAATGCTGAAGGGAAATCAATTTCCCTTACGCGAGTACAACCGCGAAATAATATATTTTGATAAGACAATGTAAAATGCTAGAGACTTACAAAACTAGAAACTATAAAATAACAATACAATATAATCTCAATAAATTTTTATTTAGATCTATCTAATGCATCACAAAAGTGCTTGTATCAATACTACGAAATCCTAATCCACTAAACATAGTTTCAGAAGCAACGTTTCCCCGAACAATTGTACCTAACGGATTAAATCCATCTTGGGCTATTTGTTTAGACATCGCCTTCGTTACAAGGCTCGCATATCCCTTCCGTTTATGATTAACATCCGTCTGGAGAGTGGCCATCTGACCCATCGGACTTCTTAGAACCCAACAGACTAAGGTATCGTCGGATTTTAAAAACAACCCTAGAGAATTATTCATTTCAATGAGGATTTCTAGGTAACCTTGAGAATTTTTCGATTTATGAGGCCAAACGTCATTTATCTGCGCTGCATGAGATTTTTTTAATCTGGCGAAATAAAGGTGTTCAGGACAACTGCAATAATATAACATATTTTACTCCTTGATGATTAAAAAAAATTATATTGGTTTTACGTGTATTCAAATTTTAATGCGTCTTCTTTATCTATTACGTAGAGTTCCGTCACAACGTCGACGTAAATTGGAGTTCTTAATTCCTTTACGAAATCGTATACTGTTGAGATATGTCTCCTGATACCGCATACCATAACATCCTTCTGGTCCAATCGATTTTTTTAGTTTCTTTCAAACCTTTGTACAGGAGTTGGCAATCATCCTCGAGGGTGTATACAAACAAGTCGTAGCAGCTGTACTAGAAATGATAGTAGTAATATTAACAAATAAGGAAATAATAAGTAAAGATGTGCTTTAAAATGGGGTCACTTCAAAATTACATACTTCATCGTGATGGTTAGTACAAGTTTAATTAAGTTTGATCGAAGATTTTGACGACTAAAAAGATTGGAGAGTTCAGCAATGCAAAAACATTTTAAGAATGTCCCAAAAGAATCCGTCAAGCATGTCAGCCATTGTAGCCGGTGATGAAACGTGGTGTTTTCACCACTAGCCCAAAACAAAACGTCAGAGTACGGCGTGGAAGTCACCAGAAGAGCCAAAAGAGAAAACATTACGCTTCCAGAAGAACAAAATCAAAACAATGCAGGCAGTTGGTTTAGGTCCGCGAAGTTTGCACCACAAAGTGGTCAAAAATTTATTGACCATCAGCGATTTCGATTGACCACCTTTTGTTTAGGCTATAGCCGCCGGAGGATGGTCAAACGATAATTTTCAATTTTCTGTGGTTTAGGGACACGAGACAATAAGTCCTATTATTTTCAGCGTTTGACCATCCCTCAAAATTTGTGAAAAATGCGAAAAACTTTGAAACTCTTATGTGTATCTTTAAGTTCGGATAAAATTTAACCGGAGGGTGGTCAAACGATAATTTTCAATTTTATGTGGTTTAGAGACACCATACAATAAGCCCTATAATTTTCAGCGTTCGACCACCTCCCAAAGTTTGTGAAAAGTGCAATAAACTTGTTGTATGAGACTTCGAGATCGGATAAAAATTAACCGGTGGGTGGTCAAACGATGATTTGCGATTTGCTATGATTAAGTAGCCTGAAGCAAGAGGTTGTGACATTTTCTGGGTTTGATGTCATTTCATTGGAGATATGAACTGGTTCCTTTAATTTCTTCCGACTATTGTTAAGTTTACAGAAAAATAATTTGGTGGTCAATCATGGTCAAACGTTGGTCAATCCTATCCTGCAACAAAATTTAAGTGTTTGTAGTAAAACAAAAATTTTTTTTTGAAAATTTTGAAAATGTGGTGTGGTGCTCAAACATGGTCAAACGATGGTCAATCGTATCCGATGAACAAAATGTCTACATTGGCTAATTTTAGCATTTTCACCAGTAGACCGCAAAATATGGATATAGCGGCTATAGCTTAAACAAAAGGTGGTCAATCGAAATCGCCGATGGGCAATAAATGGTCAATCCTTTCGCAGCATTGTTGTCGATTTTTGACCACTTTGTAGTGCCAACTTCGCGGATCTAGTTGGTTTTTATTGCAGGACAATGCACCATCGCACGAAGCCATCATGGTACGTGGATTCTTGACCAAAAAAGACATTATTATTAAAACACTTCGACCGCCATACTGAAGGCCATTCCGGCCGATGAATATAAAATGTGTTTAGAAAAATTTGCTGTGTTGTATTGATTCAAAAAGGAGACTATTTTGAATAAACAAGAATAAAAAATCAAAATAATAAACGCTTTGTATTATATTTATTTTAGACCACTTTCATTTAGATCTGGGACAGACTGTATAACCTTCAGTCACACGATAATTCCTGTTTGATTAAATTCAAGTTATCAAGAATAGATAAGACCTTGATGATGAGGAAACAAAGAGATCAAACTAAATTTAAACACGATTCTAATAAATGGTAGATAAATATTTATCATTAAACAAAGTTGTATCAAAACATGACCTTAATTTCATTTCTCTTGACTTACCTGCATTAAAACGATAAAAGTTCCTGTTGTTAACCACGTATCTTGTACTCCGAATACAGTGACATAGTTTGAATCTGGTTTTTTTTCCCGCCATTCGATACAGGTTCGTATTGTACTATAGGCATGTGGTGCAGTCGCCTGATGCTTCTCGTATAGATCGGCTAATAAATTTAGATCTTTATCTGAAATTTCAACTAAAATATCTTCACTCATTCTAACAAGTATAGTTGTGACAATGCAATGACTGAATGCGATACCGCTGATACTCGAATTCTTATTGAATAATCAGGCACGCAGGAATCATTCACGCAATATAACACCGTTGAATTGCATTATTACAGCGATATGTGATATATATTTAAGTAGTATTAATCTATGTTGATATACTAAACAATCCAATTTTATCTTTAACATTTAAATATTACTGTATTGCATCATTTTTATTTTATGTTAATATATATTTGTTTTGAACAGCTCTATTATAAATACAACACGCATAATTCCTAAATGGAATTAGCGAGATTTGCAGCATCATCTTCGTTTATAAATTGGCAACGTGGTACGACCTTAAACTAAATACAATCCTACAATCTAAATATAGGATAACAATACAGAAAACGCGTACTTACTTCATAAAATATAATGTATGCATGTGACAACTTAGTCGATATTTCCAATAAGTTTAGCAATTATCTACATATTAGATCATAATATATTCTAAGATATTTTTAGTTTAACCGCCTTAACCTATTTCACAATATTTCCCAAGAGTTGTTTTATTAATTTGTATCTGATTGATTTTTCTGCCGCCTCATTATATATGTCAGTATTTTTGAGATTAAAATAACTATCTGATTATAATCAACAGAGAGGGATGGATGTGTTCAGATTTTAATTTAATCAATAATGTCAATAAAGCGTAGGAAACGTTTAACAAATTTTTCAAGTCATTTTTTTATACTCATCTGTTGGAATAATCTTTAGTATGGCAGTCAAAATCCTTTGGATGATCGAAACGACGCCTCTCTTTGGTCAAGAATTCATGTACCATGATGGCTTTGTGCGATGAATCTATTTTGAATCGAAGAAATCGATCAGCATTGTCTTGATTTTGCACTTCTGATAGGGTTTCTCTTTTGAATCTTCTGGTGATTACCATGCCGCACTCTGACATTTTGTTCTTGACTGGTGTTGAAAACACCACGATTCAGCACCAGTTATGTACAATGGCTGACAGAAGAATGCTTGCCAGACTCCTTCTAAAGACATTTTTAATATGTCTTTACAATGATGAACTCTTCAATCTTTTTTGTCTGTTTCGATACCTTCCAAATCAAAATTTCTTTGCTTTTCGATTTTTCTCGTTTTTTCCTTGTTTGTTTTGCAATGCTTTTCATTTGTTACAGGTATAGAGTAAAGGAAAATTTAGTGTCCAAAAACGGTCATCAATTGGTGTTCTGCACCTTTTGCGCGCTTCTTGGGTCTTCGTATGAAATTTCCAGTATCATTTATTACCTGTGATAAGCCCTATTATTGCATTTTTTTGTGCTAGGTATAAAAGCTGGCTTTCATAATTGCAATGATCATGTGTTCTGGCAAATTGGCGTCGCCCCTCGGTAATCGTCCTCGCAAGGTCCTTATGACCATCACGAAATCAGCCAAGCCAAGTGGAAACCTGTGCATGAGACTGCGCTTTAGGGATGCAATTTGGACGAAACAAAAGCAATTTTATTTAACCAATTTTTTTATTAAAACAAATCCAATTATTCAAAACATTCAATGTATGTACATTTATCGATGTAATGGAAGCCCAATTTCTCAAACATCGACTCAGAAGCGTTATTACTAATTAAAACAGTTCCCAAAGGATTATGACCATCTTTTGCTATATCTTTAGACATCACTTTAGTTATCAAACTGGCGTAACCTTTCCTTTTATATTCCGGTAGCGTTTGCAATATACCCAATTGACCCAGATGATTTTTCAACACCCAACAAACTAATTTATCATCTGATTTTAAAAATATCCCATAACAGGTATTCATCTCAATAAATCGGGATAAATAATTTTCGGAGCCTTCATATTTGTGAGGCCAGTTATTATTTATCACTGAAACATCTGATTTGGATAACTGTTTGACGTATATATCATTCGGGTATCTAAAAATGTTAACTCTAAAATACGGTTTATAAGAAATACGTACCAGATTACTTGAATTGAAACTCTAATGCTTTTTCTCTTTCAATAGCCCATAATCTAGTTTCCGTACAATGGTGTAACGGTAGCTTTAGTTCTTTTATTACTTCTAATACTGTTGGGACATGCTTGTTTGATACAGCAAACCACTGAATCAACTTTCTCGTCCAATCAATTCTCTTCGTTCGTATTAGTGCTTCCTTTAAAGTTTCGCAACTCTCTTCTAAAGTAAATACAAATAAATCATAACATGAATCCTAGAATTCTTTTATTAGTTTTAGTTATAAGAAGAAACAACTACAGGTACGGAGATAATATAATTAAACAATGACTTACCTCGTTTAAAAAAATAAATGTACCAGTTCGGAGCCAATTATTTTGAACGCCCCAAAACGTCATTTCTTGTAATTCGGGCTTCTTCCTTCTCCAAGAAATTTGAGTGTTTATTAAACTGTATACGTGAGGAGCTTCTGTTTCATGATTTTTATACAACTTGCTTAATAATTGTAGATCTTCGAATGGTATTTCTTTTAGAATGTCTTGATCCATTACTGTTTAGTTACTTTATTGAACTAGCCACTTTCGATTAGGAATTCACCAACATAGTTTATTGTACTGCAAGGAAATTTTTAACTAAAATATTTGTTATTTGACAACTTAATGTTTATTCTATTCTTCAATAATTATCGCTTATTATATTGTCAGAATACTCTGTATACTAATTAGATTACTATAAATGTACTTATGTAATTATCTTGAAGCTACATTGTAAATATAATTGTATCTACTCCTCATAATTGGATACATTAATTACAACCAATCTGCAACGCATCTAGACCTTTCAAGAAGAAATTTTTATCTTTCTGTGCAAATCATCTCTCCACAATCAGCAGCAGATTTTTTAACATGAAACATCTTAAACCTTGGAGAACCAGAGTGTCTCTATTTCATCGATTCTTGCTTTGTTTCTGGCTCGTAGAAATGTACCAAAGTTTCATTCGTAGTAACAATACGGCTTAAGAAGTTTCAATCATTTTCAAACCGAGCATAGATCGAACGTAGTGCTTCAACATTCAAACATTTGGGTATCCATTTTGCAGAAGTTTTTCTCATGCCGAAATCGATGTGATCGATATTCGTTTTAACACAATTCGATTGTTTGGCCAAATCATGTCATGAACTGCATCAGCGTTTTCGAGAACGGACACAAAAGTAGCCTTCTGGATCGGTGTTCTTCGTTAATGGAAAAGTTGCCCCTTTTGAAGCTTGCAATCCAATTTTTGGCGGTCGCATATGAAGGACATCGACCGCCAAGGTTTTCAAACACATCTTCGTGAATCTCCTTACCTCTTAACTCCTTTAAATGATGGCTCGATACTCCAATTTTTTACATGAAACTCTATACTGACACTCCTAATCTATTATTTTTCGTTGTTATGGTAACCTGGTTTCTATGCTAATTAGATATCAATACATCCTCATAATTATCAAAATAAGTTTGACAGTTGTAAGTTTGTCACAACTTTAACATTTGCGCGAGTTAGAATCTTTCAAAATACAGTCAAACTATAAAAGAACTTTTTTAGTTGTACGATGTAGATAATTGTAACTGTCAAAATTTCTGTTCTAATTTTAAAGATTTTCCTGGAAACTGTCAGATTGGAAACAACAGTCACTTTTTTTCTGATTTTGCATGGAAATTTCAAATGTTCGTTATATTAAAAAGGCCAGCAGGATTATTTAACATAGTCATTAGGAATAATTAGAGCGAAACTGGACGCAGATGCTGAAAATAAGTTGTCGAAAGAAGACGCCAAAGCCCAGGAGATCATAGTTAGGCGAATGGAACAAGGCCCACTTACACACCTTCTACGGTGTGATAGCACCAAGGAAATGTGGTCCAAATTCAGCTCAGTTTACTATAAAGACTAGTAGTAATGTTCACCTGTTAGAACAAAAATTTTTCTTGAAGGGGTTGGGCACCAAATCAGTTTCCACATATTTATCTGACTTAGGAGAAATTGAAAATAAATTAAAGCAAGCCTTAAGCCTCTTAAGGCTTTGCCAGAAGAGTATAAACATTTAAAGGTCTGCATGGGAGTCTGTATCAAGTGGAAAACAAACACTCGATGAACTAACTTCAAGATTGTCGGCACTGCCAAGCAGAACTACACGAGGAAATAAAAACAACCATGAAAGATCTAAAAACAAATGCTATGTATGTCATAATCTAGGTCATACAGCAAAAAACTCCTATAAAAGAAGGGACGCCATGAAAACAGAAATAAAGAAGTACCCATACTGTAAGAAAGCAGGATATGCTGTAGGAGAGTGCTGGTTTCACAAAGATAAAGAAGAGAAACAAAAGGTAAATGAAGATATAGCCAAGAATGCATTTATGGGATCATTTCTAAGACTGTGTGCAAACTAAATATGGACCATTTTCTATCAAGCAGATTAATGGGTTGTCCAATGTTTTAGGAAATTTGACTCAGTTTCAAGCCGTTTTATAATCTTCAGAAACTCTGGACTAGATTCATCTGGAATAGTCCTGTCAACCACAGCAACGTCATCCAGATACACCAAACAGGTAACCCATGACAACTGGTTCAATATCATGTGCATAACCAGAATGAGATCGTGAGTGTGTCACCTTATTGATCCTCCTTTCAATGCCGTTACTAACTCCAAACAGATTATTTCTTTCTTGACAGGATAACCATTAATCTTCAACATTCTTACTGGTGTACTAGCTTTTCAGATTTTATTAAATGGTCATCCACTCCTATTCCACAGATTTCCAGAATCGTCCAGATCAATTCTCTTTTATTTATATTCAAGACAGCATCTTTCAAAATCAAATTGGTTTAGACTTTAGATAGAAATTACTAAGGTCTTAGAAGTTATTTCTCCAAAAACAACGTCCATATAAAGACTATTGGATTGGTAGTGTAGGGGTGCAATTTGGACAGTAGTTTTTGAGGATTCATAACTCATTGACTGAGTTTATATCATATTTAGACCAGATTTGAATACATAAAGTTTATATTGCTAGAACATGCATTGACAATACTGAAATAAAAGCAATTTCAATCTATCATTTAATAAGATATCACTGTGACTAATCAAACACAATTTTCTTGAAGCATTTTTTTATTGAAGCAAATCGAATTCAAAACATTATTTCAAATTATAAAGACAGACACATGAAAACTTTAAAATTGTCTGAGTTAACTTGAGTCGTCTTGAGTGATTTGTTGTTTGGAACATCATAAAAATTCGACTGTAATACTGTCGGTAATGTCGCTAGCATTTATAACTAGTACCTGCACAAATCCAATAGATGGCGCTATATAGAAAGATGGAATTAGATGTTAAATAAATATTTCTATCTTTTAATTATTATATTTATATTCTTATCCGTCAATATTCGACATAATTCCAGGAATAATATTGACAATGTTGACTTAGCACGATTGAAATGTACCTTTCTACAAACGCCTCACCTGGTATAGCTTATCTACGTCCCGAACGTAATATAATGAAAGCGCACGCTTATTAGGGGTTGCAACCCTCTCACGTGGAACATCGATTTCTGGCATTCGCGCGTCTGTCAGATAGCAGACCGTTTCAGACCTCTTTTGTATTTACAACTCTTATTTTATTCGTTCCCCAAAACGTAATCCGTAAATGCCAACGGCGTCGGGAGCTGCGGTTTCGTTGCGTTTCTTACATTTTCGTTGATCGTTCTTTCTTTCGGCCCGATTTTTTCGTGATTTGGTTTTGTTTGCCGCTTTGATCGACCTGACAAAATGACTTGTCACACTCTAAAAACGTTGTCGGACCACGATCTAATCAAACTTAGAGATATTTACGAGAAGCATCTACCGTACGCGACGCACGTTTATAATTTGATCAGTACGTATATGAAATGGAAGAAATTAAAGGACGGTGGGAATTATATGAAATTCCTGTCGTTGAGCGATGATTGGAGCACCACCGGCACCTTTATAATGCAGGTAATACATTTAAACTCTTTATGTAAGTCTCTTATGTAATTGCGATAATTATCTAAATTATTGATCAGTTCGAAGTCAATTAGGTAGACGAATTAAAAGGTTTAATTATGTTGAGTGTGGAAACTTGTTATGGTCATATTGATGTATATGCAAATAAATTGTTGCGCATGCAAAATAAAGCAATAGAAAAACAATTTTGGATCAAGCACATATTAAAAAATTATGAATTTTTTAAATATAAATGTAATAAAGAATAAATTAAAAATAAAAAAACAAAAGATACAGAAAATAAAACAAAGAAATCCATATTGATTACGTTTGAAATGCCAGGGTAAACAAGCCAATATCAAACAAAGACGAAAGCATTTCTTCCAGGAATATTTCAGAAAATTTGTACCAAAAATGGTGGATTCAAATCGAGCTAGTAACATGCAGAGAGAGAGAAGACCCACTCAAACTACACAGGGGGTAAACTAAGTGATGACTCATTGATGCTCAAAATAACTTTTAACGAAATACAGTACTGCACAAAAGAACCTCGATCTATCACTGATTTTTTAGCTAGAAACTAATTTATATTTTACATTGGGAAATCGTATTAATACAATTTTGCTTTCAAAATATGACATTTAAACATTTCATAGTTCTTTGAGGTGGCCATTTTAGACCTTTAAATACACCATCTTCCTTTTTTCTCGTCAAATAATTCTGAACAATTCTGGCTGTGTGTTTGAGGTCGTTGTATTGTTACACGATAAAATTGTGATCAATTAGTGGTCATTGTTAGCTTTCTGGGTCGTTTAGATTTATTGGGGTCACTGACTGGCCCTGTTCCTTTCAAATATTAAAGGACCAGAATTTTCTGCAATGCGTTATCTACGAGAGCATTTTTTTTGCTTTGTACTTGGCAGTTGGTTATATTTATCGTCATAAAAATAATTCGGTAAAAGTAGACAATTTATATCTTGATCATTTTAGACCTCAATATAACATAAATTACAAGACTCATGTACTTTACTCTCTCTTTACTCTTTACTCTCAAAATTAATTTGGGTGCTAAGGATTTAATCTGTTCAGCTGTTAAGTTCTCCTATCCTAGATGTCAACACATGTGTTCGGCTGTTTCAGTTCCCAGTTCGCAGAATCGACACGTCCCTTGATCAACTTTGCCCATCTTTTTAAGATGGTATCTTTGAGGGCAGTAGTCAGAAAGACTGTAAAAATCCTTAACTCTGACTTGCTAAGATCAAGTAATTTTCTATTACTATTTGAAGAGGAGTTAATAATTTTGTTCGCTTGTGTTCGTTCCCTCTTCCCTCCTCACGAACCAGCTGAAGAAATTATATGAACCGAAACTGACGTCTAACTTTTTTTTTGTTAAATTTACAAAATTCTACTGTAGGGGGACTCGAATTTCGAAAAAATCGGAAACTGATAGGGGGCCAACCTCTGATCATCCATGAAGTGGCATACGAGTGACATAACTGATTAAAAATATGAGCCTAGCACCAAACCTATTCTAGAGATTTAAAAGTTCTGGCTTCTGCTTTAGAGACAGACAAATTTAATATAACGCGTTATACAGGGTGTTTCATAATATATGCGCAGGACTTCAGGATGTGATAGCTTGTCCAAAAGTTTTAAAAAAAGTTTCTAACAATTTACACTCTAAAATTCACCATTTTCAAGATACAGGGTGTTGAAATTTAATTTAAAAAAATAATTTTTTTGCAAATATCTCCGGAACCGTTTATCGTAAAGAAAACAAATAATAAATTATACAGTCAACATAACCACACACACCGCACACACATTCAATAAGAACATAAATTCAATTTGTAGAATTTTTTACACAAACCCTGAAATGTGCCTTTACGGAAACCTTTACGGTTTGGAGAATTTTAAAAAGACAACTTTTGTATCATTTTTTAATTTTATTTTAATTATGCAATTATGAAGTTCAAGTTTGCTGTTCTTACTTGTTCTAACGTTTTAGTAAAATTAAAAAACCATAAAAGTCGATTTTTCTCAAAAACGGTTAACTTTAGAGCTCATGACCTGACCATGACAGTACCTTTTTTGTGTAGAAAACATTGGCGCTTCAAGTGGGCGTCTCAAAACCGTACTTTTTCCAGTGGCGTAGAAGTTGGGGAGAAAAATAACCAGTACCCCTTCAAAATCTTCACCAATTATGACTTTCAAAAAATTTTTCTCACACACAACAACGGTTCCGGAGATATTTGCAAAAACGAATTGTTTTAATTAAATTTCAACACCCTGTATCTCGAAAATGGTGCATTTTAGAGTGTAAGTTGATAGAAACTTTTTTTCACATTTTTGGACAAGCTATCACATCCTGAAGTCCTGCGCATATATTATGAAACACCCTGTATACAAAATGTACATACATCTGAACGCTTAATCTTCCTCCTTTATTTTATATTGGATTCTGTTCTGCCCAATAGAGTGGTTCTATATTTGGTAAATTTTGAATCACACGTGCAGATGATTTTATTTAAAAAATTTCCAAACTCATGAATCTTTGCAAATATACCAGTCTGGGAACTTAGTGACTTCATCATCAGTCAACAGTAATCGATTTGAATTTTGAAAACATTTTTTGGGCATCTTTGGCAATTTATGCCCAACATTGCATATATCAGAAGAAAACAGTTACTCATGCATTGATAACATTATGATCTGATTGGTTCCTCATTAAATTTCGACAAAAGTAAGTATACTAAATCATATTTGGGCCACCCACTCGACGTGGACACACTATACAGGCTAACAACTTGAACTACGAAAGCCTATTGATAGGAAAGGGTGGTGGATCCATTTTATTATTGGCAACTTTTTATATGACAGGAATGTCAGTGGTTATGTCAAATACTTTACTGAGCCATCAAACTTTATCCTAAGTGTTATTAAAACGTTGGCGGTTGCAAAACTGAAATTGTATTGTATACTAATTGCAACTAAAGAACCGTAAAATAAAAAATGAGTCCAACAAAATCAAATGTATTGTCACAATACAACTTTAATAAACAATACTCTTAACAATATAATTAATGAATCATAAAAACCATGTCTAACATTTGCCAGCATATCGGGCGTAATCGTAATTTCTGATTTTTTGACGTATTTCGTCTAAATTATTTGACTGTTAATTGATGTTCGAAACCGTACATTTTTGTCTTTAGATACCCCCACAAGAAAAAATCATTAGGGGACAAATCTAGTGATGTATGAACTCCATAAAGCAACTTTATAATTTGCTCTTTTTAATGAATTGTGTATTCCATTAGGATAAAGTTTGATGGTTCGGTCAAGTATTTGACATAACCACTGACATTCCTGTCATATAAACAGTTGATAATACTAAAATGGATACATTTATTTTTATCTCCCACTACCTTCTCCTATCAAGAGGCTTTCGTAGTTCAAGTTGTTATCCTGTATAAGCCAGGTAGGTACTAGATACGGCCACGCGATGACTCATCAATCACCCCCGAAGGTCCCTGATAACGAAATTTTCAGTCAGCGTCTATTTTTTGTACCTCTGAGTCGGCTGCTTAGAATCCCTCATACCATCACCGTTCCTCATTACATCATAAACTTATTGTCCAACAACAATATACTTACCTGGTTTTGAAATCGACATATCTGGTTTTAAAAACAGCTTATCTGGTTTCGACAGGTTTTAGACAGGTTATCTGGTTTTGAAAACAGTCTACATAGCTTTGAAAACAGTTTATCTAGTTTTGAAAATTAGATTGTTGTTGCTGGGCAACAGTTTATGATGTAATGAGGAACGGTGATTGTATCAAGAAATCTAAAAATAGATACTGACTCAGGGGGTTACGTCCTTTAGGAGTGAGTACGAGGAGGCTTTCTCCCCAACAAATAAAGGTCTTTCTCCCCAGCAGCTGGGGACGGCTCTTATACAGCGTGTCCGCGTGGCTGTATATAGTGTCTGGCTTATACAGTGTATCCATTTAACTTATCATTCCAGGTTGCTTTTACAGATTTAAGTACGGAAATATCCATTCGGTTGTAGAATTAATATATTTTGTAATCTATATAAATCAATGAATTATGTTCTGAATACGTGCTGAAGAATGCTCTTCATATATGGTAAGTACTGGTCTATGTTCATTCTAGTGAAGAGATCATGAGGAGCTTGCTATTGGTCCCAAACATTGTCACCGTTCTAATTAACCGATCTAATTAATAAGTAGGCAATCTTTTTTCTCCAGAAACATTGGTCAATAATGAGACCAGGAGTACTAGTAACATTAGAGCATCACAGTTCTCTCTTGCTGACAACTTTCTTGATTCTTGCTTTACTATAAGATCAAATTTGGGATTTTTTTTAATTTTAAAATATCCATAAATTACAAGAGGTCATAGTATACCTGGTTGATATCAGAAAAAAAGAAAAGAAAGAAATGGTGTCAAAATCTAATACAGCTTCCACAAAAATCAGAAACTTGATGATGGACAGAAAGAACCGAAACCTCATTACATAAAACGTCAAAAGTGACCTTGAAAACGTGTTTCGATCTTTCAAAGCCGTCTTATATGTTATAGGTTGTAGTAATGTGTCAGTTTAATTCAATTGTTAATAGATTACTTTAATTTCTTTTCCAGTTCAGCTGCTACGACATTTTCGTCTTTACACTGCAAAAGAATGGTGCCGACCTATACAAGGCCTTAACAGATACAAGAATATTAAACGTCGACGGGAGAGTGGTGCTATACGGGATCCTAAACGATCATTACCCAACAGTACTAAAATCTCTCATCTACAAGAACATCACCAAATTCCACACAATCGAAATGATGCTGTATTATTTACCCAAAGAGAAAGCTTTGAGTATAACGGTGGTGTATGAGTGATCTATCAATCGAATATTTTAAAGAATTTACGCTTTGATCTCTTCCAGGTGCCCGGATAACGTGTACGTCGACAAACTCTGCCAGTTACACATCCCAACTATCACAGCCATTTGGCCTCACAGATTCGACGGCGCCGAACGATACCTATCGATATTCCTGGAGATGAACGGCGGATACGGCGTCTTCTTAAAAGAAGACGATAAATTAGTGGCTTGGGTGATGCGCAACCATTGGGGTACCATGATAAACTTGCAAACCTTACCAGAATATAAACGTATGGGTTTCGGGCATTTAATTGTAAGCGTTATGGCGAAACACATCGCTGAAGACGGTCAAAGTCCGATGGCCACGATTGTTATGGGAAATTTCGCATCGGAAATGCTGTTTCAGAAGTTGGGTTTTAGGCATTTGAATAGTTTAAAATTTGTAACGTTGGAATAGTATTTTGTAGTATTAATAGAGGAATTATTTTAAATTGTATACTAAACTAAAACCAAATCGATACGAATTCCATTCATTATTTTGCAGGAAGATGACGTTTAACCTAAACTATGACGTTTCAACCAAACTTTGACATTTCAAAATCTAACTTTGACGTTTCATCCTAGCTTTGACGTTTCATCCTAACTTTGACGTTTCATGTTTAAACTTTGACATTTCAACTTTCGACATTTGACATTACTTACTTTCGTATGATCGGGTCTGAAATGGTCTGTTAAATTTATAATTCCACGCTTCAATTTTTTAAATCTAATTCGTTCTTAATTGCCACAGGAAATTTTAAATGGAACTCATATCGAACCGTCTTAAATTAAAACAGAGTTTGTAACATTAAATAAAGCAAAATATTATTCTGAGTATGTACAAAAAGAATGGCAAATTACCAACATATAGACAAAAAAAATATATAGAAGACTCACGTCCAAATAAAGCATAGATCTGCCTATTCGATTATTATTGATTAATTTGTCACACCAATAATTCTAATCTAATTTTTTTAAAGCAGATGAAAATAAAGGAGAGGTAACTGTAAGGTGGTTTTTTGCTTGTTTTAATTATTTTTTCTTTCAAATGAATCGCTTAAATTCGTTAAAATATTTAAGGCTAATATTAACATTCCATACCTATAAATTAGTGGTTGTCCTTAATAAGCCAAGATCATGAATTAAAATCTCTTGTTTAAAACTATAAAATATTAAATGAAGATGTTTGCACAGAATTATTTCGTTAAAGCTAATTTCCTGTTACACCTTTTTAACATAATCAATTAAACTTGCGCAAAACACACACATTAACACAAAGGAAAACTAACAATGACATACTAATCTGAATTGTTGTTTATCGCTAACCGCTATGAAGGCAAAATGTGTAATAGAGTGAGGCTGTTAATTTTGATTCCCACCAAAACGATGATCATCGGCGTATCATCGCCACGGACCAGTAAGTTTCAATTGGCTGTACTTCCACTACCACTACAGCATAAACAGCCGGAAAAGTAAATTTCGTAAAGAGCGCGTATTTAAAACATGAATAAACAAAAGACGGTATTTCTAAACGTTGCACTTCCTTGCTCTTTTATTCCACGTTTAAAAAAGTAAAAGATATCAGTCGTCAATGGATAGTTTTCTCTAATACACATCACACAAATGGATTTTGAACGGACGATTCTTATATTCCTAGTAAGTTAAAAAGTTATTACATCTTGTTTTAACAGATTTTGTTTTGTTTTTGTTTTTATTTTTAGAATGTGTTACTGTTATATTCGATTGATTTAACTCAAGGATTTAATGAAGAAACAGTGCATATCAATTCTAATAACGAAATATCATATATTTCTGCTCCGTTAACGAAGATGCCTTTAGCTAGTTGGATTCAAGTGCAAAAAGGAACATATCCAAAGGTAAATACATGGTATGTATAAAATATGAAGGAAATCTAAGACAACAATTGAAAAAATTGATAACAAAATTGTGTTTATTATTTAAAAAATTAGATTTAACTTGAAATTGAAATATTTAGATTTTTTATTCTTGTTTATCCTTTTGAATCAATACAGCTCAAGAAACGTTCAGCAAATTTATCAAAACATTTTTTATACTCATCGGCTTGAATGGCCTTTAGCGTTGAAAGGCCATTTCAACGCCAATTTCATGGGATTGGGAGCCAAATCATGTGGTGGTGGTGATCTCATCAAATTTTGGTCCACAATCATTGTAGAACTCCCAGATAATATTCTGCGTTCACCATTTGCACTTCCGGAACAGATTCACTGTAAACAATTTCCTTTGAATCGAAGAAAAGGTTCAGGATTGTCTTGATTTTGCTCTTCTCAAGGCGTAATTTTTTTTCTATTGGCTCTTCTGGCGACTTCCATGCCACACTCTGACGTTTTGATTTTGACTCGTACTAAAAGCACCACGTTTCATTACTTATAGTTACAATGGCTGACATGGTTGTCAATCTTTTTGATCGTTTGTCAGAGTGTGTAGCACAAAACGCACACAGACCTTCTGTTTTCTTCTTCTTTTTATTATGAACAATATGGCCACTTGTTCCAGACTCCACCAGTTTATATTATTGTAGTTTTGACTGCCAGTCTTCCTTCCACTCCCACTTCTACTTTCTTGTGTTTTAATCTATCGCACAAAATTTATTTTAATTTAAATTTCGATTGTGTAATGAATGTAATAGTTGTTTTTACATAAACCTTCATTGGTATTGGTGGTCTTCCTTCTTTAAATTCTGGTCCAGTCTAGAAAATGATAATTGGCTTCTCCATGGTACCCACACATCACTTTGTTTTATTGTAATCAATGATTGTTTGCAGCTTTTTTGTTTTCACCTTGAGAAATTTCACCACTGTGGTGCATACTTGACTGAGAGTGGATAATAATTTTTTTTCTGAACAGACTAAGGCTTTGTCCACCAAATTTTGTTGAATATTCATCTCTTCCTGGAGGAGTACTGGTTTATTTTTTCGCAGTATGCCACCTCATTAATTTTTTTCTTTTCCATTGTAGTGCAACTAGGGTAAGCATGAAACGACTTACTCTAGAACTTCTTAGCGAAACGATCGCAATCCTTTTGTCCATTCTACTGATGGTAATTGGCTGGTTCCATTGACGCATCCACATCAGGAAAATTGACAAAAGGATTGCGAGAGCCATCACAAATAGCAATCTTGATGTAACAAGTAGCTTAATAAAGACTTGTCCTACTAGTCTCCGAATGTGTATTATTTGTGGCGACGACCACCTCGCCAAGAAGTTCTAGAGTAAGTCGTTTCATGGTTCAAGGTTTGTAAACAAAATTTAATGGTTACATTTATTTCTGATCTTTTGAATACTTTTGTTATCTCTAAGAAAAGTTGGTTTTGTTAACTTCACGCTTCACGATTTAGAAGGTGAATACTACTTGAAAGAGCATCTATCACGGATCTTCTTCTTTATTTGATCCACTGATAGGTAGAAGATTTTTTGAACCATTTGAATGGTTAACTCAATCTTTGTCTTCACCATCAGAGAGTTCAGGAACATTAGGAGAAAAACTAGAACCTATTTCGTGATGTTTCGATCGTTTGGTACTTAATTTATCTTCTTTCTCCTATTTTTTCCACCCCATCTTCTTTTTTTTTTCTTTATATTCTTTCTTTCTGGGTTGACAGCTCTTTCTTTTATTGTTGACCGTGTTTACTGGTGGCATTCGCTTTTTCGGTATCTTGCTCGTTACTTTTGCCTTATTAATTGTTATAGCTGGACAGAACAGGCACCTTCTAAATCGGGTTGGAATATTTGACAGTTCTCCTTATTATTATTGGAGGCTTCTGTAACAGTTGTTTGTTTTTGTCATTGAGTAGTATTTCTATAGAGATTGTTTGTTCCAAGTAAGGGGCTAAATTAGACGATCCAACTACAAGCACAACTTCAACAATCTTGTTCCTAGAAGAACCATAATGAGAAGATACTGAATTTACTAGTAAAGATGAAATTACAGATGCGTTAAGATTGTTTGAAGATACAGGGGACCGTTTCCAACAATAACCTCTGCCGTAATGTTGCTTCTAAGAGAGTGTTGATGAAGTTGGATTATGCAACTTCCCTGGACAATAATCGGTATTTTTCCTCTTTGCCATTTTCCTCAAGGGATTCAAAAATTTGAATTGATACTTTTGTTTAAGATATTTCAAATGTTCCCGAAGTTCATATCTTCATTGTCAATATAGAAATCAGTTCCAGAGAAAAAGTTCACACTTGCGTACTCCATTAGCCAGAATAGATATGATTATCTATTAACTCTTTCGAAAGTTTCATAAAATCTTTCTTTTATTCAGATATAGAGACATCTCAATTATCCATAATTTTCTTCTCATCACAAAACTTGCATATATAGGCTTACATGTAATATGCATAACCATCGACAAATAATATTATGATTTTCTAACCATGGATAAAAAATATTAGTAATAAACTCGTAGAATAGTTCACTTTGCATTTATCCTAATTCACTTTTTCCCATAGCCCAGTCAGAGAGAAAATTAAGCCTTATATCAAGTGCCCATACTAATAAACTAGTATGGAAGTATCAACTTTTTTTGCCTTTTCGCGGTAGAAGTTTGTTTCCCTTTGGGATGCGAAAAGAAAGTTGTTTCGTTGCAGTTTTGAGCCATCTTCTAGTATGTTCAGTAAATTATTTGCCTTTAGATAATTTTCCAACTTAGCAAATCATTACCATTAACTTTGTCTTTTTGACTTTTCCTTTTAGGAACCGAAGAATTTCGTTGAAGAAATGATTGTACCCAACCTCTTCCGAAACGATTATTTGGGGATTGATTTTTTCTTTTAGGATCTTAACCATGCCATTTTTATTACACCACCTGTCAGAATATTTTCTTTTGCTTGGCTTAAAAATGATTGTGGTCCCGTTCATCTATCAATGAGACCATTCACCATACATTTGCAAAAGTTTCTAAATACGTAAATCTGATAAATGCCTAGGACGTGGAAACCTCTTTTCTTGGCTATCTAGAATCCACGCTTGTATCGAAAATTATGGAAAAAAATCGGGATTACATTGCCTTTATTTTGTTTTAATGTGAACTTACTTTTCTGACTCTTTGGCTACAATGTTTATTTTCTCTAGTTGATAGCTTAATTTTCGTAAATTGAAGTCCAGAAATTTCCCTATTTAAATGCTTTTAGCACCATCTAGCGGTGACAATAGCAATAACAAACAGCTATTTGCAACAAGACTAAGTTTACAAAAGAAGATTAAGTATCACCTAAGCTAAAAACATTGTTTTCCTCCTTTCTCCTCCTCTTACTTAATCAGACTTAAAAATATATCAATTGTCTTCGATCGACTGTATAAAATGTTATCGATTGAAAACAAAAGAAACTTAAATAGCACTCTCACACCAGTTCTATTTATATGACAATATTATATCCACTTCATATGAAAGAATAGAAGCTCACTAATAATAGAAATTTCTCCTTTTAGCAAATCAGTAATATACGCATGTTATTAATGTCTAACATCTGAAATAAATAGCTATCATTGCGAAGAGAAAATGATACTATTATTAATGTTATCGTTAGAACAATATTGTGCTAACTTTTGCTTTCACACACCGTTCACAAAAATAGAAAGCAATAATAAAAGATTGCTATCATATGTTATATAGGTGATGTGGCGAATTTATCACATATTCGTGGAAGACTGTTCAAATATTATAGCTATAAATAAACATTGATTAAACAATTATGTACAAATATAATCATAAATAAACGTCAAAATTAGTAACAATATAAATATAAAACACACACAGGAAAAGTTTTATTTATTATTAATATGGTATTGATTTTCGCAAACAGAAATTTAATCCATATTGAAGGTTCTATTTTAATCAACACCCGATCATTTACTGTCAGATTAAATATCAAACATAATTAAATTTTTACAAGGTTAATTATGGAGGAATTACTCAAGTAACTAGATCTTATTATTCATTATAGATCTCACCGATCAAAGACAAAATCAACATCGGCGAAACAGTCACTCTTTTAATTTACTTCAACGATCCAAGTCGAAAATATGACGTATCGGTTAGCGATTGCTGGGCGTACGACGACAAAGACTATAAGAGAGCGCGAAATAGATTGAATCTAGTCAAGGACGCAAAGTATAATCGAACTAAATTAATATCCTAATTTATAATTTCAATGTATCGTTTCAGAGGGACAAAAGACTGGGTTAAATTAAATTATCCAACAGAATCTAATCTCACATCTATCCTATATTCGACTTTTACCTCGTTCAAGTTCCCAGAATCGGATAAAGTGTATTTAACGTGTAATATAAAGGTAATATAGACGTGGTTGTAATCGAGATATAATGACTTTCTATTCTTGAATATAAGTGTTAATAATGATTTCCGTTTGTTTTTAGGTATGTTTTTTTCGTTGCGGTAAGTATGAAGATACGTAATAGGAAGGGTACCTATCCTCAAGAACAGGAAGTCTACTCGGAGGAAAAAAATGTTAATTATGTTTATTTTAGATAAATGTTGTTTATTTCAGTTAGGCGGTCAATTAAATTAATGATATCGGATGTATTTTTCTTCCTAATTATAATAATAAAACTTAAAAGATAACTGTAGTTTTGCATTATCAAACTCGTCACAAATTTATGTTATAGTATATCCTTGCAATTTATTAAAACAGAATCAGAAAATGCAGAGAATGGTAGTCATTTTCAACACTAAATGATGTCTTCATTCGGCCTCTACAGCAAAAAAATACAATGATGGTTATGGAAGCCGCCTTCCACAGTAGCTGCAGTCTCATACAAACTGTTAGCTTTGAAGGTGGTGGCATAACGCTTTGAGGAGACATAAGTTGAGATGAGCTTGTGGAAACCAATGGAAGAAAAACTAGTAACTGGTATGAAGTTCTTCACTGGATCTCTTGGTGTAGAAGTAGATCACTAAACACTTCAACCCACTAAACACCAAAAACTTTTAACTAAACAACACTGACGCGTTTCGACAGCAAAGCTATCATTATCAAGGCGATAATCACCTTGATAATGCTGTCGAATGTTGTTAATTTTGATTGTGACAACTTATGTACTATTTCTTGTTTAAGAGACGCAAGATGTAATAATTTCATACAGCTTACATTTTCTTGAGTACTCTTGGTCATATTTTCGTCTTCAATTTCTTCTCGGCCCTTCTCTTCCCGACAAACTGCTTGAATAATCATTTCATCGATCATTTGCTGGCAAATGTCTTCACCATCATCTATCCCTATCCAGTCCATTAAGGTACTGTGCATTAGTTCCGGTTCGTCTAATATTTTGCGGATATTGAAAATGTCCGCATCAGTGAACAAGTTGTCTGGCGTTATTGGATCGGAAGTCAGCTGCATCAGGACTGTCTTGGATTTTAGGTTCAATTAATTTTTTCCAGCAATTTTTAATAGTGTTCATACCTATAGCTTGCCACGAAAGCCCAATGCTGTATGAGACATCTTTGAGATTCATTGTTTTCAAAAATGTACCGACCTCGACGTCTGATGCCAGTAATGACTTCAGCATTTCTCTCCGATAATTTGTTTTGAAAGCATGAATTATGCTTTAATCTAAGGGCTGTATAAGAGCAAGTATTTTTTGGAAGATACATAATTTTTACTTTCCCATCTTTGGACAAAAGGCAGTCGGCAGTCGGTGAGCTGGGCAATTATATGCAAGGAGCAACGCTCTTGATTCGCGACTTTCAGAGTTTTTTGCACATTCGGAACAAAATAATTATGAAACCAGTTGGGTTACTTTTCAGATGTAAAGTTTTATTCGGTAACATTTTGTAGTATAAGGTAGTTTCATCGCAATTATAGATTTGTGTGTCACTATAGACTTCTCCCTTAATATAGGTTCCTAACTGTTTACAAAATTCTGCACTTTGCACGTCACTCGACTTTTTTTCGCCGGAAATTGAAACTTGTGAGATTCCATGTCATTTCTGCCACCGCCACAACCACCCATCAGAAGCTTTGAAATCCCCGTCAAGGTTTAAAATGTTTATGAAACTTTTCTGCTTGTAGTTTTAAATCCGGCCCAGATATTGGAACGCCTTCACTTCTTTTTTGTACAAACCAGATATACAAACAATTGTCCACATGTTCTCTCTCTTCCTCTTTATTTTAATTGTTTACCAGTGGCGGCTCGTGAATTATGAAAGAGGGTGGGCACAAAAAAAAACTTATTTTTTGTAGGTACATTAAATCCATTTTCCTATTTTTCATGCTGGAAAAGACGTCTATGACTTTGTTGTCAAAATCCGGATAGACTGGATTAACTTCTTTTCTATTGATAGGACCGCCAATGCGTTCAGTCCATCTTCTGACATTGTGCTTCTCAGAAAAGTTTTAATCATCATCGCACCCATACCTAAATTGCTGAAAGTTCAGTTTTCAATTTTACACTATCCAACATAGGATAAGATTTCACAGTATCATCAAAATGATTTTGTAGAAATGAATGACTATAAGTTTCAAAATTTTGGAAATCAAATAATTTTGATGCACTTAAAGTGATCCCTAAAATCAAATCGTAATCGGTCGCTAATTTGGCTTAAAATTGTGTCACATACTTCCTTTGCAATAACAGCTCTGTTATCTCCAGCTGTCGTTTTTTGTCTTTTCCTTGCAAGTTCTTCATTATTCCGTTCTTGATTGTCATTGTTAGTAGAATTTCTTAAATTTCTAATGTGAGTAATTGGAAAGAAATGGGGGCTAAGACCAGACATGCTGAGTTGGATATACAGCATGGTGGTTAAGCCAGTAATGACGTATGCAGCTTTGGTATGGTGAACAAAGACGCAACAAAGGAACGCTATTCAGAGGCTGAGCAAGGTGCAAAGACTTGCCTGCCTAGGAATAACGGGAGCAATGCGGTCGACACCGACTGCAGCCATGGAGGCACTCCTGGACTTGCCACCGTTGCATCTGGTCATACAGGGGGAGGCAAGGATGGGGGCATACAGGCTGCAACACACAGCGACTCCGAAAAGGGTCAACACAAATCATATGTCGATAACTGAGCATGTGGGAAAGGGGGTGTTGGAAATGCGGTGTCTATAGCGGACGGACGGGAAGAGGCTGCCAGGTATGTACTGAGAATCAAAGAGCAAGACTTAGTCTAGTACACGAACGGATCTAAGACGGCTAATGGTACCGGTGCAGGGATATGCTCTCAGAATGAGGGCCACAGTTACGCACTGGGGGAGTATGCTTCGGTGTTTCAGACGGAAGTATATGCTATTCTCCAATGCGCACACACAATGAATGTGAAAGCGGTCACCAACAGACGAATTCACATCATGTCCGATAGCCAAGCGGCATTGAAGGCGTTATTAAGCCGGATGGTGTCGTCCAGGCTGGTGACGGAATGCCTCGACGAACTGGTGAAACTGTCGAACCGGAACAAGGTTTGGTTGACTTGGATACCGGGCCATCAGGGGATTGAGGACAACGCAAAGGGCTGACGAACTCGCGAAGAGAGGGTCAGAGATGGAAATGTACGGCCCACAACCTTTCTTCGAGGTCACAAGGCAAACGGCCCGGAGACATATAGGAGACTGGGTTCGTACGAAACAGCAGGAATACTGGGGAGCCTCACCCGGTATAGTACATGGCAAAACCTTTATAGGGAACCCATGCAGGAAAAGAGCTAGAGAACTACTACATCTTAGTAGGAAACAGCTCTGCATCGTAACGGGACTAATGACCGGACATGCTGCGGTGAAAGAACACCTACACAGAATCGGAGTGTTTGACGGGGACACAAAGTGTAGACTTTGTGGGATAGAACCGGAGACAGCCGATCACATACTATGCGACTGCGAGGCACTAGATCGCAGAAGGCAGAATCTGTTTGGAATAACGAAAGGAGACCCAGAGATATACCTTACCCACTCGGTTAGGGACCTGTACAGGTTAGTGGAGGGGTCTACCGTGCTAGAGTGGGTGACTTGAACAAACAGATGTGGCACAATAAGCCTGATGGCTGCGGTGCCTACCGGTGGCTATAGGTCGGACGGGTCTGGGAAGGAAAAAAAAAAAGTGAGTAATTTGCTGCTAGAATTGCCTTTTGCAGTTGAGTACTGCCAATTTGAGACTGATTAAATAATATTTCAATGCCAATGGCCGATAATCTAGGTTCTTGATCAACTGTAACAATTTAAAACAAAAGTTTCTACTTAACTCGATTCCTCCAAAACCTTTCAGTAATGTCTGATTGTTATTGTGATTGATTTGTTCATTTGTGGCTATTGCTTAGCCATCATTTGACATAAAAATGCATATCCGATTAGATATTTTGTTGAAACAATATATTTGTGAATTCAATTATTTTAATGGTCATATAATGGCCATAAAACTATTATTTCCTTCACAAACTTTGCCACCCACCTTACAAGTGGTGCAGAAACGTACGAGATGCTAAAAAATGTATACTGGGATGAATCCATGTCTCATACATAGATTTTCCGTTGATTTGGTAAATTCCATGACGAAGTCAAAAAAATTCTTCGAAGCGATCGCTTTACCGAAAAGCGAAATTTATCGAATTTTGATCGAAGATTTGGGCAAACAGAAGATTTGTGCGCGCTTCGTGCCACACTCTGGCAGACGACCAAGAATATTGGATAGTTCAGCATTGCAAAGACATGTTAAAAATGCCACAAAAGAATCTGGCAAGCTTGTCAGCCATTGAAACGTGGTGTTTTCAATACAAGCCAAGAACAAAACGTCAGAGTGCAGCATGACAGTCACCAGAAGAGTCAAAGAAAAAAATTACGCTTTCAGAAGAGCAAAATCAAAACAATGCTGACCGTTTTCTTCGATTCAAAGGGAATTGTTCACAGTGAATTCGTCCCAGAAGGTCAGACGATGAAGGCAAATTATTATCTGGCAGTTCCACAACTCGTACCTTACGAACAGACGAAATTATGTTTATCACAAAGGACATAAATCCAAAACCTTTTGTTCTACGTCTGGTGTCCCACAAGGAACAAATCTTGGACCACTTTTTTGTATACTGTGTTTATTAACGAAATTGCAGAAGTTTTGGACTGTCACAAATTTCTTTATGCATGGTGTATCAAGAATAAGTTATATTTGAATGTTCCTAAATGTAAAATTATAACATTTACTAGGAAAACTACTCCGACGAACTTCAATTGTATTTTGGATAACACTCAACTTGAGAAGTGGACTGAATTAAAGGATCTAGGTGTTACCTTTGATTTTAAATTGCCACTGCTTTGAGGACCCTGGGTTTTGTAATTAGAACAATAAGCTGTTTTTCGTCGATTGATTGCATATTGCCATTATACTTTTCCTTCATTCGATCAAAATTGGAATACGCATCATTAGTATGGTCTCCATTTTACAAATTACATGCACATTCGTTAGAACAAATACAGAGAAATTTTCGTTCTACGAGAGAATATCCATCTCAGTCTTAAAATGTCTGCATTCTCTTCTATATAAAATGATAGGCGGGCCTGAAATTTTATCTATATAGATTCAACTTCTTAGTTCCGAGACAAGTTTTTAGATCAAATAATACTTTTTATTGTAGTCCATCAAGAACTAACTTTATTTTAGGATCCCCTGTATATAGAATAAGTACTCTTTATAATAATTTAGCATGTACAGATGTAAACATAAATTTCAGTTCTCTATCAACATTACTCAACCATTGTACCGATAATTATAAATACATTTAAGCACACTATTACGTTTCTTCGTTTTTATCATTGTAGTTATTAAGTTTAGTTTTTTTTAAGTATACTTATATTTATGCATATCACATATGTTTTCGTGATGTATTCTATTTTGTCCTGTAATGAGGAGTTACTTTTAGAAAGTCTAAGATCGCTAGAATATTTTGGGAAGAAAAATAAAACACAATTCAATGTTTCAACTTTTTATCTTTCATTTTTACTCAGAAAAAAAAACACATCATTTAATTTCAATCCTTTTCTATCATTTTATCACAATTCATCTTTGACACGCAACCATTCACATTCAGGAAAACCTTCCGGAGTATACTTCCAATCTATCTTCTTTTCTTCAATAATTCGCTTATAAATATGAGCAGACATCTTCGCCGTTCTAGGTCGATTAGGATTTTCAAAATCAACAGCGAATAAACCGAATCTCTCACTGAAATTAATTGAGTCAGATTGGACATCTCTCTACAAGAATACTTACAAATAACCGCTTCGCCATTCGAAATTATCCATGAAGCTCCAAGCTGTAAAACCTGTCACTTTGCAACCATCTTCGTGGATAGCTTTTAATAATTCTTCAAGATAAGCCTAATATATCACACACATATAAAAATTAGTGTTTAATAAGTATAATCACTAGATGTAGGTACTCACATTATAATAATAAATCCTTCTGCAATCATTAATTAAATGCCCGAAATTAGAGAAGCCATTTTCGGTAATAATAACTTCAGGATTATTGTACTGATCTTTGATCCAATTTAAAGCCTTTCGGAACCCTGACGGGATGACTTTCAACCAGAAGGACGCAGCACCTTCCTCAGTGAAATCGGATACACAAGAAGCGTCAGCATCGCCGTAATAAAATAATCCTGGGTGAATTTCTTCGTCTCCGATATGGCTGCATGACGCTGTCGTATAATGATTGACGCCTAAAAAGTCCGCGGTACCTTTAATTAGTTCAATTTCTTCGGGAGTTAAGTCTACGAGTCGTGAAGATGGAGTTTATCCTTCTTGCTGGCGCTTTCGACTGATGATATCATGGTAGGTGGATACCCACCTTTTTTGGTGAAAATTGGATGAGCAAGCCAACCTGCCTGGAGCAATAAATTGTAGTGAAAATTTTGATTATAAAATTACCCCTTACCGTGTATTCTAAAGCTGATTGAGCTGCGTTAATGTCTTTGTAATACCTCTCCATAGGTTCAAACCAGATAATATGCTGTGATATTCCAATACGACCTTAAATTAAATCAATTAATTGTAAAAATTTCATCTACTTAAACTCTATAAGTACCATTTTGAGCTTCCCTATAACGCTCATTGTAAAGATGGTAGACCTTTGCATGCGCTAATATAACAGTTTTTCCGCATTGATACGCAGCAACCTTATCCTTCAACATCGGTGCTATAACATCACCTCCATATCCGAAATGGCAAATATGCGAAGCTTCATTAAAAGTAATCCATGTCTTAACGCGATCCCCAAAATGCTCGAATAAAATATTGGCATACTCAGTAAAATAATCCACTAAAGCAAGATTCGTCCAACCACCTTCTTCTTCTAAAGTTTGAGGTAGATCCCAATGATACATGGTGACCATTGGGGTGATATCATTCGCTAATAATTCATCAATGAGATCGCTGTAGTAACGAATGCCGTCAGGATTGATGTAGTCTGTTTTGCCATTAGGTAGAATCCTGCTCCAAGAAATCGAGAAGCGATAAAAATCTACGCCTAAGAACTTGAGTAATCGAACATCCTGTTTAGTTTTGCTGTAGGTATCGCAAGCGATATCGCCGTTACTTTGGTCGGCTATTGCTTCGGGATTTGCGTGCGTTAATCGGTCCCAATTGCTTTCACCCTTTCCTGAAAATATGGCAAATCTAAATGATATCGATCATCTAAATTTTGATAATTTCTTTGGAAGTGAGAGTAACTATCCTTGATTGGTATAGAATAAACCAATAAAGATATCATGAAAGCTATTGAGGTATACCTGTCAAAATATTTCTGACAGCTGTCAAATATTGTTGACAGAACACTATTCTAGCTGTCAAAATATATCTGATGACTGTTTTTTCACAATTTATAGTGTTGTTATTGTAAAGAAAAACTGCTGGCTACTACCAAATTGTAACCGATGTAATGTTTTTTCTTCCTGTTTTGATGGGTATGACAGTTAGAATACTTCTAACAGCTGTCAAACTGTATAAAGAATGATATTTTACGGTTTTAATCAAATCGTAATAACAATACTTGCTTCAGTTTGTACAATTTTGTAGCTGTAAAGTTGTCAAATCAACAGCAACAGCGAGAGATTTATAAACACATGTGACAGTTATACAATATAAAATCAAATATTTTTAAAATTCTAATCGTAGATAATTGTCATCAAATATTGTTGATAGCTGTCAAATTATAAATACAGTAACTTTTCACAGTTTCAATTCTGTTACTAGTTTTTGACGGTTGTCACTGTCATAATTCTTCTGGAAACTTTCAAATTGTAAAACTTGTAACCTTTATTTTTACTTCTGACAGATGTCAAAGTCTACAAACATCGAAATACAGTGGAAAGCAAAAGAGTAGACAAAAGTCTGTTTTCTGTCATAGATATGATCGAAATGATTCGGTGTAAGTGTAGCTTCAAAGTTATCTGTCAACAGATGATTACCTAAAAAAATTTACAAAAACCTTTAAATAAAAATAAATACGGTTATATTACCAGATATTGTTTAGATTCATTGATCATGTTTCTGACAGCTGTCAAATAAATAAGCATATTTCTTCAAATTTGACAATTACAACTACCAAAGTATTTCTGACAGCTGTCAAAATCTCAACAGTTGCGGACGCTTTTTGTCTTTTTGAAAACTATGAAACGAGTACAAAAACAGTTATCTCCTTCTTATTTTCGCCGACACACTATCTAACACACTTCCGGTAGGCGTCATATCAGTGATTTTTCATGACAGCTGTCAAAACTTTAATATTTACGGGATTTTTTATGCTTTGGAGGTTGTGAAACTAGAAAAGCCGTCTATTTATTTTGACGAACACGATAGTTAATGTTATGATTTTATCAGGTGTATCTGTCAAAATATTTCTGACAGCTGCCAAATTGTAGCTGTACCTTTTCATGTTTGACAATCGTTATCGTCGAAATTTATTCTAACAGCTGGACAGCTGTCAAATCAGTTATTTTTCCAATTTTGACATTTACAACTGACCAAACATTTCTGACAGCTATACAAATGATAAAAACATTTTATGATTCCACGACTTGTGGGCGTTATTATCGACAACTTTCAAACTGTTATTTTTTACGGTTTTCACAGGTTTACATACAAACATATTTCCGAAAGCTGCCAATTAGAATATTTCTGACATTTCAATTTTCCACTGTGACAATGACAGATCTAATTTTTCTGGGAGCTGTCAAATTACATATTAAAGTATTTATATTGCTTATTTGCAATTCATATTAAATGGATAAAGTTTTGCTTTGTTTAATCAATAAATTATGAAGTAAAAAATATACTTACCACTTACATTCCATGCTCCTTCTACTTGATACGCAGACGTACCGGTGCCAAATTTAAAATCAGCCGGGAATGTATATTCCCGGCCATAACAAACACATCTGAAATTATTTTAATTTTTTTTATTTGAAAATTTTACATTTTAATTCCAACTTACATTAGAAAATATAGTAGTACGAAAGCTTTCATTATCGTCGATACCGTGGACTCTACTAGTCGTGTACTAATTTTATTTACCTTCAAAAATTTTTTAACTAAGCATTACATTGAAGATTAACAATTCACCATTTCGATTCGATACTTTAATACCGGGTTAAGCTTATCTTATTAGATAATTTTAAGTAAAGGAGCTTTAGTTGAAACAGCAACATAAATATTAACAAAATTATTAATAAAATATAAAACTAAAGATGTAATCATTTTTTCGTCTGTCTTGCCCAATGCATTATTAATAATTAATAACTAACATTTTTGTAAGTCACTATTATGACCATGAGAAGCGAAGACTAGTTCAATAACATAATATAACAACTTGATAAGCACATTTAAGACGTCATAGAATCCATTATAATAATGATTGTTTTATATGCAACAAAAAAGTAATGTACATTCTAATTAGTATATCTATTTTTAGGACTTGTGAATGTGTGCGCCGATATTGGACAAAAATATTCCAGGATTATCAGAATTTGCTTATCTTTTAAAGTGAGAAATTATTACGCAATATTTTTTTAATAAGATCTAATTGTTTGGTATTATCGTAGTCGATTTAATAAATTTCGTACTGTTGAGGACCGAATAAAACTAAAATTGAAGATATTCAAATTTTTATTCGTTATAAAAAAATTCTACAAAACAGTAATATTGTTAAATAAAGCTTGCACAGTTTCATAAACGATTTATAAATAATAATGAGTTTTGTTTTCTCTATTACCGGCTATGTAAATTGGCTATTATATACAGGGTGCGGCAAAAAGATCTGACGGTTTTAAAGTAAAAACAACATAAAAATGAAGTGTGCAAGACTGGAAGAATGCTTGTTCGAAAAAGGACATTATTTAAAAGACGTTATCTTCAGATCTTAAACGGACGAAATCGGTTGTTCTGATTTCATTTTCATTAATCTACATGTACTGCCTTCTGTAATATGTAAGCAATAAAACAATTTCTATCACTTTTCCTTTTTATGTTGTTTTTACTTTTAAACCGTCAGATCTTTTTGCCGCACCCTGTATTATATTAATCCGAGGAATGTAACTGAGATTTACGGCTCCTGTACATCAGTTGCCTTTGGCAGCAAATTGCAATACATTAATTACCTCCTTAAGGAAAACATTCTTTTTTGCATCAATTTAGGGCCGATAGTAAACAAAACATTGTATTGATATAAAATTTTAGCATTTAATATTATTATCACGTTAGCTACCGCCACAAAACTGAAAAAAAAAAAATAGGTGTACTGCTGTAGTGAGGTATGGTGAGAATAAAATCACTATTGATACCATAGAGAAGATTTAAAAAATATGGATGTAACCCAAACCACGAAATATGTCATGCCTATGACCCTACCTACTGGAGATTTGTGACAGTTTCTGAATTAAACACAGAAAACACTATTTCCCCCACAAAACACTAAATATTCATAACATAAAGCTTTCAGCTTTCGAAGCAAAAGAGATAGGTACAAACAAAACGGAAATCAAGGTCAACTCGGGTAAGTGTTGTGTCCCAATAAAAACATAATTATAGTTAAGTGTGACCGAATGAATTGTAAAAGTGTAAATCTGTTCTTTTGAGGTTCTTAGATTGAGATTAATTTAAAAATTACAAGCACAAAACGGAGATGACTTCAAAATACTGACAGAATGACCTTCAAACAGCCGTTCTAGATATTAGAAAAAAAAGAGTGGAGGGAGGGAGTCCCTGCGCAGACGACCACCTGAGGGGATCTCGGTGAACTGATTAGTTCTCCCATGGAGTTCTATCACCAAGTAATTGACTAATTTTATATCAAAAGGTAACCTGGAAACTCCATGCCCAACATTTAAGAGAAAGATTCTTTACCGCCAGAAACATGTTGATACCACTTCTTAGCAAGGAAAAAAGGCTCAATCTGCAAGACCACACTTAGATCCATACTAACTTATGTCTCGCTGGTTTGGTCAGCGATCTCAAAGACTAATGTCAATCCATTAGAGATTGTGCAAAACAAAACTTTGCGTATGATATGCAATGCTCCTGATTTTATGAACAACTCTCTAAGACCCCCTTAAAAACACGACACGCTCTACTCGAAATAGAGCAATGCAGACAACAAATCCTCTACTGCAAGGTGTTGTTAATCCACAAGATCGTCCACCGCCCAGAGTTAGGGTTAAGCCATTCTCTGGAGGTTGTTTAATAATTCTTTTACCCAAGCCTAGACTTTGTTAAAATTGTTTTTTTTGCATCCAGTTCATACAATGAGCATTTAGTCACCCTTATAATCCCTTCTTAACACCTAAACTCAGCAAAATTTCCCTTGCTGAATCTTTTCAATTAACAACTGGCAATCAAACAAACTCGAATATCACAGGCATGAAAAGCCTGACATTAGGAGTTAAAGGGTCCAAATATGAAAAATCTGACCTAGAATTTATAAACAGGGGCTCCAAGACGAAGTCCCTAAACCGACATTTTTTGATCATGTGATCCCATTCAAAAATATCTTGAATCTTAAAAAAAAAATTAAATATGAAAACATCTCAATCTATTCAATATTCCAGAAAAAAATATATAATAGGTTCGCTTGTCATCAACCAATATTGCGATCTACTATAAGCCTTAATTATATTTAAAAGAAAAATGGGCAAGATTCTTAGCTGCCCGATAAAGAAAATCGCTCTTTACTAAAACTGCTCCTACAGTCAGATTAGTACAATATACATGCCAGCACTCCAATTATTACAGATCCCTCCACCCTCCCTCTCCCCCTGATGTCTAGATGGGATTTTAAACTCGTGGCTTGGCAAAGGAAAATTTTCAGTTCAAGAGAAGCGTGCCCTGAACTCGGTGGAAAACCCTTAAAGGGGTTGGATCCACAGATATTTAAAAACGGGTCTCGAAAAGCAAGAATTCTCCCATTTAATCGCCAGATAATTTCAGACGGCGAATTTGAACCAAAAGCTTTGAACCAGAAAGCTATAAAAAAACTGAAAGCAAGTCTCTTGAAGAATTATTGTTAAATACAATGAAGCAAACCTAAATAAATAACTACTTCTAGAAGTAATAACCTCTCAAGAGACACTGGGTAGCCTTCCAAAGGAAAAGGGACGATTACAAAAAAGAAAAAATGAGAAATCTGCAATAAAACAAAAAGAGCGGAACAAAAGAACAAATAAAGTAGTTCATCCTTAGAGGAAGGAATGGAAGGATCAGTACTTAAAATTAAATGGAAGTGTTTAAAGAAGATGAGACAGTCTACTAAGAAATTATTCTATTGCTGCCATTATATAAATCCGGCAGTTAACGTGTTAATTATATCGCTGGTGAAATAAATTAGCACAAAATTAATTTAAATTTAAATACTTCTAATAACATCTTTAAGATTGGACCAATCAGGTAGTCGTTTCTCTTTGAAATACTGATCTTTTGTTAAGGCCTTCATCGATACTATTTCCGTTGCTCCATAAATAGCAGCTGTAGACAAAAATATAAAATACAATTAAACTCGATTTCTCCAATCACAACAATTAATAACTTATATTTACCTCCCAACCAAGCCGTGTAATTTTCTTTCGCAGGCGGTGTATGGAATTTGATCTTTTTAATATTCTTAAACTTCTTGTACCTCTCGTTTTGCAATTGCCTGTATAACTCGGCCTTTAATCTTGCCTTAAAACCAGGAGCCATGCAAGTACCGCCAATCAAAACTATATTTTCTGCTAATAAAGTCCTCGATTCAACATCTACGCTAGCTATGACGTTCAAAATCATCGTCGAAATACACAAGTGATCGAGATCCTCATCAAAAAATATCTCGTACATCTGCTCCCGCAATCTTCCAGAAATTGTTAAGGATTTTGTACCGCCAAGTGGATAAACGACGTTCGGACATGGTTTGATATCTGATGATGAGTTCCGTAATTTTTCTGCTCGTTCACGTTTAGTAACGAAACAACATCTCACTAAATTGAAATGATATAATTAGTTACACTTTAATATAAATTAAAAAAAAAATTAATACCTTTAATATCTTCTAAAACAGATTCGTTTATATTTTGAATACCAGTATTATCAGCTGAGAGCAGCGTTTTAACATGACTGCAACGTTAATGTATAAAATTTTGAATTATATTATAAAAATGCTTAATCTTACCTGTGAATAGCTTGCGATCCTAACGGTAAAGCTTGCCAAGCATGTAACACAGGTGATCCGTGACATATTGGGATCGCTACAGCTTCTGTGTACCCGATATCTAAAACGAGGCCTGTATCGATCGCTAAAGTAGCTAAACTTACTAAATGCGAAGGAACGACTAACAGAGATGCAACTTCGTAATGATAAAAAAGCACCTAAAACACAATTCTGTTTACTAAAAAGAACATACAAATTAAGAGCGGCATTTACTTTAGCTAAAGTTTCACGAAATAATGTCGGACATAATAGAGATTCCACGATAACAACAGCTCGATCTTTTGGGCTAATCAACGCATATCTGTCGATATAAAATAGGTGATTAATAAATTAATTCTTATGTAGAAATTGGTATACTGACTTGAAATATAATAAATGTATAAATTCAACTAGTAAATCGTATAGATCTTCTTTATCTTTATAATCGTAGATATTACGAACTTGATTAGTATTCTTGCATCGTACTTCCGAAGATACTATAGCTCTTGGGGCAAATTCTGCACTAAATCCGATTCTGTAATGTAATAGTGTTAAGCAAGTTTCTTAATCGAATTGTTTTTAATTATTTACTTAGTATAAGCAGCTCCAATATCGATTATAAACGTTAATTTATCTGTAATTGTACCATATCCTTCGTAAATAGGCATTTTATGTCATAAAACAACAATTTTCGTAAATTATAACCTATAAATGTGACAGTTTGATGGGTTTGATGTTGAATTTGACATCGTTTGACAAGATGGACGAAGTACCAACTTAAAATTATCTTACAAACACTACCAACCTTTACAATCTGGCAATCCCTGTAATTAAGTTGGTTGCCTATCTAAGATTTTTTTTAAATTCTAAAATTTGATATCCAACTCTAAACAAGAATATTACTATAAACAATATATGTAATAGCAAGTTAGAGTTTCGATAGACATCTTTTTCTTTTTCCGTTCTTGACATATTAAAGTTTGAACCTTGATGCTTACATTTTAATCACATTTTACAATTTTCAAAATATGACGAAATATCATTTCAAAATCCACATATTGGGATTCTTACTTTAGCGTTGTGGACATGCTACACACCAGCACGATGCAGAAGGTTTTGATAAACTTGGTGTGAATTTTACAACTCCGAAAATCGATAAATTTCGAGCATTTTTGATTTACTGCTTAGAAAAAGCAATAGTAAAATAAAAATATGAGTGTTAACACTGGAGAAACTCCTAGAAAGTAAAGATTACAACAAGAGATCAGAGAAGGAGAGCTCTCAGATAGCACCGGACGTCCTACGGATATCCGTTTTACGTCCAAAAGTAATCCGAACGTCCATGGATGTAAAACGATATCCATAAAACATACCTACGAATATATTGGTATCATAACTTTCGGTTACAGCATTTATAACATAAAAGGCATGTTTGTAACAGATGTCCATAAAACGCCCATAAGTTGTCCGGACGCAAGTCCATAGAACGTCCGTTCGGATGTTCGTTTTAAATCCATGTTTGTGACAAAAGGACGTCCAATGGATATCCATAGGATTTCCGATGGACCTCAAATGAACGTCCTATGGATATCCGTCATAGCCGTAGCAGACATCCATCGGATGTTCATTGGACGTCCATGTGCTATCTGGGCTTCCACAAAAGGACGGTCGGTGGAAGAGAAACTACAGAAGAAGAAGAAATAATAGATTAAATATTGAAAGCTACTACACCCAAAAGGATGAAGAATAGGTATCATCGCGCAAATCTACAAGAAAAGATTTATAAATCATAATAATAGGAAATATTGGAAGACTCTAAGAACTAAATTAGAAAGAATCTGAGAGGATCTAAACTTTGGTGATAAGCCGAGGAAAGAAGTTAATAATCCAATCTCTATACTAAAACAAATCGGAGGAAAAGAGTCACTGGAAATGTTCATCTATGTTTTATAGACCTCGAAAAAAGCCATGTTAAGATAGAGATAAACTTCTATGACATGCTGAGGAAGGTGGAAAACATGGGTAACAGCTTATAGAAACCTGAGTATTAGAAGACTCCCAGCAAAACAAGGAGAATGAGAATGGGAAGAAAATAACAAGAGAAAAACACAGAGAAACATGGATTCAAGAGGAATTGCAACTCTGGTATTTGCACAAACTCATTTAGGATGGACAATAATGGGGACAAAGAACGCTTAAACTGGACTAATAGGTCGTTTAGCTCCTTAATCCCGAATGAATCAGCCCTTCTGGCCAGATGTTGTATGTGTGCAAGTAGAGCTTTTCAAGATGACTCAATCTTAGCTTAGGACAAGGTATTGGTTTCGAGGATGTGTCTTAACATTGGATAGAGATTTGTCAGGATTTAACTCCCCAATCAGGTATTGGATCAGCAGCCAGCACAGCTACATTTTTACATAAAATTAATATTTTGAAACTCTCTGTTTCTGATATTTTACATTTTAAGTATAGTTAATAAATAGAAACAAAACGATGAGCTACTTTATTTAAACTGGTAAGGTTATGGAAAATTAAAAAAAAATCATTGATTTAGAAATCTTAAGCTGATCGAGACATATGTTTTCGCGTATGGGTGCAAAAACAAGTTTGAAAATACGCTTTCCAAATATGCTATAAGTAGGTTGCAAGGAGATATGACGTCATTTACCGGCGTGTTTATTACCGATGTTAATTTCAATTTCGCTCTACAGCTGCCTTTATTTTTATGATTTTTCTAATTATTAATTAGTTTTCCACAATGTTTGCAATTGTAAGATATTGATGTGAAAATAAATATTTTTTCTCGTAGAATATTGACGGAAATGTTTGCAGTAATCAGGATTGCATAATAATAGTGTAATGCAAGTAATGAATTCAGTGAAACACGTATTGCGTAGCTAACCATGAAAGAAAGGACAAATTTACGAGAAATATTTGGTTTTAAACGCCATAATCGATGGAAGCAAATTCCAAATTTCATCTTGTTAAAATTTATATTAGATAATATACTATCCATGGGTACATTTATATCTCCCCCAAACATAATAAATTTAACACATTTATCGATTATGGTAAATATTGACTTTTTTTCTAGAAGAACTTGAATTCCTGTCATATCAAATCTATCTGTGCATTTATGACAAATACTTCGAAGAAAGCCCACAACGTCTCGATCAACACGTAAAGATTAAACTCTGGAAGGATGCTAAAAATAAACCGGATTCATTTCATTAATTGTCTATCCTGACTTATTCTCTTCTTTGTTAAGATCCGAATGTGTTTTCTAGTGCTTCTAACTCCAACGCATTTAACGAAAAAGTTCTGACAACCTACACGAAAACTTTCTCCTTATAAGTCACATTAACGATTATATCGTGAATCACCGTTGTTTAGTCGAGGTTTATTAAATTTATTATAAACGCGTTCTTGTTTTTTGGAGTTTGCGGGAGTATAGTTTGCATTTTGTCCCCACTGCTCCGTTGCAAAATATCTACAATGTATTATAATCTTAGATTAACACAAATTTTATCTTGGATAGAACCTTGAACGTGTCTTCAAAAAGAAATGTGTTAAGTACTTAAATACTAATTAATCCCGTCATGTTACATCCAAGGATTAATTTTTTTTAATTTAATTTTGATTAAACTAAAAAAATAAAACAAAACGCTATTTAAGAATATATATTTTATTATTTGTGTCAGTTGTTGCTTTGATTACCATTTGCGGTATTACACTACGTCATTGCTCAAACCTTTGGTTGAGCTCCTACACGTTTGTTTTTTTTTTCTTTGAAATGTTGGAGTAATTTTTTTCTACGAAGGAGAACGTTTGTTTACATGGAAGTGGTGAATTGGCGAAGCGGACAAAATTTCTAGATTAAGGTTATTTAAACTGAGGTCATTGCAGTGTCGCAAAATTGATTATGTTTTGATATGTCTGCAGATCATGCATTCAGTATATACAGCGTGTTCCATTGCAATACTACAACGTCGTATACCATATTTGATTTTATCCTCATTTTAATCAAATTAAAAGTAACTTACTTTGCATGCAGTAAATACAGGCCACACAATAGAAACTGTTCTAAATTGCAATTGAGTAAGTTATAAAAATCATAACAACAAATAGGAGAGAGGAGGGGGTAATCAATAGTTTCAGTAGATTTAGAAACAGCAAGAGCAGAAATGGCCTAAAACAGTAATTTTTATGGCAAAATCAATGCTTTTAACAATGCCTTTATTTCTTCAACATAATCATGAGGACATCCAGGAACAATATGGCAACCAGGTGTGTTTATTTTAAAATTTGATGTATACAGGTGCCAACATTTGCAAACATGGATGATCAGGATGTCACATTAAAAAAAAACAAAGTTATTGACATTTAAGTGTTTCCACATATTGGCGCCAGTAACTGTATGTCAACAAAAGGATCCGTACATGTTAACATTGGAAATAGTAAACCAATTCAAGACGTACCAATTTGCGCAAACCAAAATTTTCTACCTTTTCTAATTTTGATCCTACAGCTCATTAACGAGAGCGCTCCAATTGCAAAGTTTTTGATAAAATATTTATTTTATCGAAAACAAAAGCAGATAGGTCTAGAAAGGTCTTAATAAAAGTTACTTAAAATAATAATAAAGTTACATACGCTTTTTCTATAATTGGGACATCCTGTATATTTGAAAATATTTTCTAGCTATACGTCGTTTAAATAAGGATAACTTTTATTTAAATCCTTTTTTTTCTATACTGTAAAATAAACAAATTATTAAAGAAACCGCGTCAGCTGGGACATCCTGTATATATCAAACTGTTCAAAGGAGCAAGTGGAAAATATAAAGTTGCACTTTAACGTCAAAATTTTGTTGATTGGATTTTTAAAAAGAAAATATTTACTAGATCAAAACTGAATTCTCAGAGGGAACTGATAATTTCATAGAATTGAATTGTTTGGCTGCAAAACTGTTCGAAGAAACATTGCTTGATCCAATACCAAAACGTGAATTACCACTTTGAATAGTCATGCTCCCTAGATATAGCCACATTCACGAGAGGAATGATTTAATTTTCTTAAAAATAAAATTCTTTTAATCGAGAACCGATATAATTTTAAGTTATTTATAAATATGATCAAAATTGTTTAATATGTAACAACAATGTAACGGAGCTTCTAAATACAAATGTTTTTGTATGTCTGCTGTTTTCAGAGTTTTAAGAAAAGTGATGTTATCACCAGAGGAGGTTATTACATCAATGACAGCTCACAATCGAATGATTTTGCCAGAGACTGAATTTCCTCACTTAACGAAAAGAACGCTGGAAATGATCAGATTAAATATGGAGAAAAATAAAATAGTAGGATTTGAAAGTACTAGGACATGCCTTCTAGATCATCATTGATCAATCATTTACCGATATTATTAGTAAACGCAAAGGAAAAGAAAATTAAATGTACCTGCAAGACAATTAATAAAACTTGCTGATCTTCAGTTTCTGATGCTGAAGATGGACAAATTGAGAATGTAACATCATCACATGACGATGCTTCTTCAAAGGTCCCCGTAACTGTACAGTTGCTTCTTCTAGAACAGACTATCCACAACATATCAACATTCCAAAGAAGAAGGGACACATTTGTATTCCCTCCCATTAAAGATATCGTTATTGTGACGTTAGAAATTATAAAATTAAATTAATATCTTCAAAAAAAAACAATTTATTATATGAGACAAATATATTTTCCTCGACATTTTTCATCTCTTTTATCGCTGTGGCAGTATGGTCAAAACATAGTTAAAACTGTGAGTATTTTTATAATGTAATGTCATGTATCTTTGGTAGAATACTTCACTTTTCTTTTATATTGGGATGAAGAACATTCCGAAATTAAAGTCCAACAGTAGTCAGCAAGCATCTCGCTATTCCACTTGCCCTGATATAGCGTTTTTCAATAGTGGAAATATCCTGATGAAATCTTTCCCCATGCTCATCACTAATATCGCCAAGATTCGGGGGAAAGAAGTTCAGGTGCGAATGCAAGAAATGTATTTTAAGACTCATATTACAGCCTAATGCATGGTAACTTCTAACAAGTTCACTAACAATTTCCTCGTAATCTTCAGATTTTTTATTTCCTAAGAAATTCTTTGCCACACTTTTAAATACATCACAAGCAGTCCGTTCTAGATCGCTCAAGAGTACGTCAAATTCTCGATCCTGTTGTAACAGATTAATCTGGGGTCCTGTAAAAATTCCCTCTGTAAGTTTTGCCTCAGATATATTAAGAAGTTTTTGTTTAAGGTATCGAAATCCTGGTCCCCATTTGTCCAATGCTTTGACTAAATTCTTCCTCAGACTTAATTTTATGTGTAATGGCGGTAAAAGTATTTTATAAGACTCCACCAACGAACTATGGACTACATTCTTTTCTCCAAGAGTATATTGTATTCTGGTTGGCCATTGCTTAACAGTATAGTCCAAATTTCTCGCTCTACTATCCCATTCACAAAGGAAACAGCAATACTTTGTGAATCCAAGTTGTAGACCAAGTAGAATTGCTACTTTGAGATCACCACTGATGTACCATTTATAGGTTTTGTAATTGATTTTATCAAGGAGACGTGTCATATTACCATATATTTCCTTCATGTGCACGGCATGACCAACAGGAATGGCGGGATAGATGTTTCCTACATGTAGAAGGACAGCTTTCAAACTCAATTTAGAAGCATCTATAAAAAGACGCCATTTTCCGGTTGGTGTTTGTAACCTAATTCTCGCAATAAACCGTCAACATTTTTGCATAATGAAAGACCTTCTTCAGTTGAAAAATACTGTTACAGTTCTAGATAAATTGAGATCTCGAACTAGGTTATTAATTCCAATTGATTTATTAAATGAGACGTGTCCTCTTGAGATGGCAAATATTCTTTATCTGTGTCCGACAACTCTGAAATGTATTCTTCTATCTCGGTTTCAACATGTTCTTGGTTCGAAACATCCATAGGACTTGATGGTACTGGCAAAGCTTCCGAATGAGGAACTGGACAAATGGCAGAAGGTAAATTAGGATAGGTAATGTTATCCTTATTTTTACTGGATAACCAGAAGGTCTTTACAGCAAAAGTAGCAGTCGGTCGAATGATCCTTTTGTTCTCGCCAAATCATACGCCTACCAAATGCCATAGCTATGCTCTTACCTTTTATCCAGCTCCTCAAAGTAACAGCACATTGTGAGTGGTCCACAACTTGTCTTGATTTGTAATTTTGAATTTAAAATAAGGATTATACGATTTTTCTATTAACGGTGTAATATTTCGTCTATGCTGCTGAACGGCGAATTCTTCACGTACATGACAAAAACTATTAGGACTGTTTACACACCTACGGGATATTGCGAATTCAAAAAACGTTTAACTAATGTTACTACCACACATTGAGTCAATTTGAGTCTCTTATATATACTCACATATGCACAGATCTATTAATCCCTTGATTTGATAGTTTCTTTTAACTTACTCATAAAAAATATCTATAGACAAACAAAAACATTTCTCAGAAACCTGACGTGATAGCCTATTTTTGAAAATATTTTCAGAATTTCAATGAAAAAGTCCATAACGTACACGTATCAGAGTGTAAGAAAAAAAACTCTGTTGACCAGTGTTATTAAATGTATTCTTTTTATTTTATAATACAAGATATACGACCAAAATAAACGTACATGTAAAGGCTGGCCCATAATGTAGAGACACATTTTGAAGCCTAACTTTGCCTTTGAAAAACCTATAGGTAAGTTTTTGGTGTTGTTCGATAGAAAAACTCAAAAAGTTTCTTTGTATTGCAAAAAAAATACAGGGTGTACCAAAGTATAAAAATTGTAATCAAAAGTCAAAAAATTACTAAGTAAAGTGACTTTCTGTATACTACTATTTTTTTGAAGTGTAACCATATAGATTTATAACTGTCTAATAGACAATATCGTACTGACGTTTTCGAAAAATGAATAATCTCGCTCATCATCGCGCTTTTATTGTTGAAAATTTCTTGAAAAATAACGAGTCTACTGCCGTTACTCGGCGCCAGTTTCGCACAAGATTTAATTTGAATTCTCCGTCTAGAAACACAATTTTAAAATGGGTTGGTCAATTTAGAACCACAGCATCATCTCTGAAGAAGAAACCTGCAGGTAGGCCTATTTCAGTTAGAACTCCTGCAAATATTGAAAGAGTTCAAGCTGCATTTTTAAGAAATCCAAAGCGATCTGCAAACAGACAATCTCAAACACTAGCAATCTCAAGAACTAGCCTGCAAAGAATATTGCATAAAGATTTACGCTTAAAACCATATAAAGTGCAACTTGTGCAGGAGCTAAAAGACACCGATTTTGCAGCCAGACTTGCTTTTTCTAACCATTTCTTAGAGCTTTTAGAAAACAATGCTGATTTGTCCGAAAATTTATTTATGTCTGATGAAGCACATTTTCATATGTGTGGCTATGTAAACAAACAAAACTCTCGTTACTGGTCTCAAGAAAATCCGAGAGAAATACACCAAACTCCTCTTCATTGTCATAAAGTTACTGTTTGGTGTGCAGTGTCAGCACAGGGAATTGTGGGACCTTATTTTTTTGAGGATGAAAATGGAGAAAATACCACGGTAACTTCGGAACGTTATGTAAACATGTTGGAAACCTTTTTTCAACAAGAGTTGCGGCGCTTTCCTGAAAACATGTGGTTTAAGCAGGACGGCGCCACATGTCATACTGCCCGCGCATCCATGAATGTCCAGCGGCGAATGTTTCCAGGACGCCTGATTTCAAGGTTTGGTGATCTCCAGTGGCCCCCGAGGTCATGTGATTTAACACCCTGTGATTTTTGGTTATGGAGCTATTTAAAATCCAAGGTTTATATCATTAATCTGCAAAATATCGACGAATTAAAAGAAAATATTCGAACAGAAATTCTGAATATTTCTCCATTAATGTTGCATAATGTTATACGAAATATGGTAACTAGAGTAGAAGAATGTTCAAGAAGAGAAGGTCATCATCTTTTAGACACAATTTTTAAAAATTAGGCTAGTTATTACGTGCTCAGTTAGTTTCTCTTGTTATTAAATTTATTGAATTCCATATTTTGATTGAAACGTTTTTATTATTTTTGATTACAAGTTTTATACTTTGGTACACCCTGTATTTTTTTGCAATATAAAGAAACTTTTTGAGTTTTTCTATCGAACAACACCAAAAACTTACCTATAGGTTCTTCAAATGCAAAGTTATTAGACTTCAAAATGTGTCTCTACATTATGGGCCACCCTTTATTACAGTTCCAGTCAGAAGAAGAGACTGACATCGCCGTTAAATGTTTTTTTGATAGTATCCCTAAAGACAGCTGGTTGAACGCTTTTAAACTATGGAAGGAGAGAATGGTCAAGTGCATTATTGTAAATGAACATATTTGAAAAAGTTAAAATAAAAATCCCAAAAACTTGTATCAATCTTTCAGTTCTCAATAATTATAGCGTTATCTTCCAGTTATCTTATAGATATCTATAAGATATCTTAGTCTTAGCCTGTGGATATCCTATCATATAAATTTGTTTTTAGAAAGATGAATTTCATCTGTTATTTGAGTAGAGATTTTGTTAACTTAGTTTTGATTATCGCTATATATTTATTTAACATTCACTTGTAAAATGTCGATTAAATCTATCAAGTGGTTCCATATTTATAAAGCGCTTTAACGTGTGCTACCGACTGAATAAACCATAAAAATTCACATGATAATCTTTATCACGATTATGTAATAAAAAAATGAATCCCATTGATAATGTTTTCCATCAAAAATATTATCTAGAATACATGTAATTATAGGAAATGCAATTTGTTAACCTTATCATGCGATGACATTAATAAAAATTACTGTCGACACAATATCTACTTGCAATTTTTTCCTCAAGAAGCATACAAAATAATCTATCGTATCAACGATTAAAATAAGCTTAATTAATTAAACTCGTTTATGTTTTCCAAATTTTTGTAAGAAAAGTAATCTTGGCATTATTAATTCAAGTAAATCATCGCGTTACGATCTAAAATAAAAATAAAAAACGAGTTTTATAAATATGTAGATGTTCTTATAGCAGTTTTAGCTGAGATTATTGGCGATCGTATGTAGTACCTATATACATTAAATGGGTGGGATGGGATACCTCTCCTTCCACACGCTACACCAACACTAGAGCATTGGCAACTTTACCATGCATTAAATGTACCGCTATACTTTCAAAAGCATCGCGGACGCGATTAGTTCAACACGTATTTTTGATATATTTAAGTAAACCTGAAGTTATTGTGTGTTATTATTTATTACTTTAGTTAAACATTTTTTTTGGTTATAAATAAAAATTCTATCTAAATAAATAACGCGTGCTTCGTAAATTAAAAAAAAATTAAAATGACTGTGAATAAATCCGTAGCGACGACTAGCACAAAGACTAAGAAAAAAAGTGCCGTAGGAACGACGAGTTCTTCATCGTTAACGCAAGCGACCACATCCACATCATCGTCGAAAAAGGTAATCGATTCGTCTTCATCGTCAAAAACAGTGACATCATCGCAACAGCAACAAATCCATCAAGATGGTGCCGTCTCTAAATCATCGTCAGCTTCCAGCTTGCAAATCTCAGATATCTCGCATTTACCGGTCAACACCCAATTGGTATCTTATACGGTGACGGAAGCGTTACCGCAGGGTATCGGCGAGAAGATTACCAAATACGAAGATTCAGGTGCTACCAGTACGGAGTATCGACATTTTATCGCTCAGGATCAATCTAATACAACGCAATCGTCTAATATCACCCAAATCAGTTCAGTTCTCAATCAATCTTTATCGAATTTGTCGGAAATATCAGCCGCTACAAACGAAACTTATATCGTACACGAACCTAAGGAAGAAGTGCGAGTCGTTAATAAAAATGATGCCGCATGGAATGGTAAGTTCACCTACGAAACACCCATCAAATCGAACGAAATCGTCGAAAGAACATCGCAGTCAACATCTTCACAAAAACGATCGTATAATGAGAAAAGCTCATCAGATAGTTATGTGATAGAAATCGTCGATGGTAAAGAGAGAATTGTAGATAGGAAACATCAGGAATCTGAATTCGCGGACGCTGCGAGCAACGACGAATTCTTAGCGACGAAAAGCGGTACTAACATCAAACCGGAAATACATTACTCGCAAAAAGTTAAAGAAAGCTCTTTAGCTTACGATAGCGAAAATCCAGATCTTAAAACGCCGAAGACGAGAAGTTTGGAAGCCGGGAAAGATATCCACAAAATCGGGGATTCGGAAAGTAGATCCTCGTATAAAACTGAAGATAACGCCCTCACTGATGGTAAGACTTTTAAATCTATTAAAGATCAATCCACTAACATTAAACCTAGAACCGTTACTAACGAGAATGGTACCATCAGTTTAGAAAATATGGGCACCATTACTGACACCAGCAAATTTTTAAATCAAGATTCCTCTTCATTAACAAAACATACCGATACATCCAAAATAAGTACCCAATCGAAAATCAGCAGTCAATCCACAAGCGATACCAAAATTTCTAAATCATCCAAAAGCAAAACATCAAAATCAGAAAGCACGTATATCGAAAATATTGAACCAATCGCAGGGGATGATATCGATACTCTAGTAACCACCACTATCACTTACTATGATTCCAAAGGTAACGTGGTCAAAGTCGATACTGACGTCCAAAAAACTGATGTTGAACACGCACCTATTCCGGTAGAACCTGGTACTCAAACCACAACTACAACCACGATCTATTACGATTCTAGAGGTAACGTTATCGAGGAAGATTTCGATATCGACACAAAACGTTTCGATTCATCATCATCAGATACGAAATATATCACAAAAGATTCTAAATTTATCTCAGAAAACAAGAATACCGAAGATATCAGATCATCAACTGAAATTACTGAAGACGTCAAAAATATTTCCTCAACCACACTCAGAGATATCGATATGACAGATCGCCGGCAAAATATTTCTTCCACAACCCTAATCGATGACAAGACAAAAAATATTACTGACGAGACCACCAAACTAACCGATACGAACAAATTTTATTCAACAACAGATACCACAGACTCGAAAATCGATCATCAAACACAAGATGTTCGTTATGTCGATGAAAATTACGTCGATCTAGCGAAAATTCGCAGTTCCCACACCGCTACGGATTCAAAAAACTTCTACGGCCACGCAGTTGATTCTAGAGGCACCATTGTTGATAACACCTACGATACAACTGCAGTTCAAAACGTTATAGGCACCAAAGGTAAAGTAATAAAAGATAACACACTAGATTCGACCGATGTAATATATTCGAACGACCGACTTTACGGAAAAACTGGATGGAGTGGAAAATTTGTTTATGAGACGCCAACCCAGCCCAAAGGGACGTCAACCCCTAAAGAACCGAAGGATAGCAAGCCAGGCACGGATAAACGAGGACCACAAGATAAACAGCCTAAAAAACCCGAAGATGCTGATAAGAAGACAAAAAAACCTGAAGATGGTCCCCAACCACAAGATAAAATTATAGAATACGTGATTCTTACCACAACCGAAGGTCCTAAAAAGCTTCCAGTATATAGAAACGAAATTGATACCACCATTACACAATCTTCTACGACCACAGATAAGAAATATAGAACCCAAAATATAAGAGATGTTAAGAAAACAAGCAGCACCTTTATCGACAATGAAAGCACTGTGGAATATATTATGGTCGATGGTAAAAGAGTACCTAGAAGACCTGGAGATAAATTAACCGAAATTACCAAATACATCCTACTCGATGGTAAAAAAATTCCTGTGGAGCCAGTTCGTAAACCTTCTGCCAAACCTAAAAAAGATGCCCCACCAGATGTTGAATACATTATAATTGGTGGTAAACTTCGACAAAGACCTAAACGACCTCAACCAGCCGATATTGTCGAATATGTCCTAGTTGATGGTGTAGCAAGACCCAAAGGCTCAGATCATGCGATAATTGATTCCAAGACAGTCAGCGAGAGCTACGAAAGTGTTACAAACCTTCGAGACTCAAAAACGACCATCATCAAGGATTCCCAAACTTTTCTCGATGACCAGCGAAAATCTGTCGAACATTATACGACATCTGATGTTTATGACAGCTCGAAAGATGGACCTCGAAGACCTGGATATCCAAGCAAACCAGGTGATGACAAACATCCAAGGAAACTTGATGACCGTCCAAACGACGATTATGGTGATGATTACATCATAGTTGCTGGGAAATTACGACCTAGGAATCCGGATCAGAAGAGACCGAAACGACCAGACGACACCTACTCGACAACTGATTCTAAAACTGTCGTCGAAAGCTACGAAAGTGTTACTAATCTTCAAGATTCGAAGACAACTATCGTTAAAGACTCACAAACTGTTGTCGATGATCAGAGGAAGAGCGTTGAACACTACACCACTTCAGATATTTACGATAGTTCAAAAGATGGACCTCAAAGACCTGGATATCCAAGCAAACCAGGTGATGGCAAACATCCAAGGAAACTTGATGACCGTCCAAACGACGATTATGGTGATGATTACATCATAGTTGCTGGAAAATTACGGCCTAGGAATCCGGATCAGAAGAGACCGAAACGACCAGAAGACACCTACTCGACAACTGATTCTAAGACTGTCGTCGAAAGCTACGAAAGTGTTACTAATCTTCAAGATTCGAAAACGACTATCATTAAAGACTCACAAACTGTTGTCGATGACCAGAGGAAGAGCGTTGAGCACTACACCACTTCAGATGTTTACGACAGTTCGAAAGATGGGCCTCGAAGACCTGGATATCCAAGCAAACCGGGTGAAAAGATTCCAATTCAAGATGGTCCAGATGGAAAGAAGAGTCCTAAAGATGGCAAGCGTTCAAAATCACCAACCAAAGATGGTAGATATCCCGAAGATACCAGAGCTAAACCTGATGATAAAAAAAGACCAAAACCTGATGACAAAAAAGGACCAAAGCCGAGCGATGATGGACCTGTAGAATATGTCATAATTGGAGGTAAATTAAGGCCGAGGAAAGTAGGCGATAAACCTAAACAACCTTCCACCACTGAAGTTATAGAATATATAATTGAGGATGGGGTGAGACGTCCTAGAAGACCAGAAGATACTTATTCAACAACTGATTCCAAAACAGTCATTGAAAGTTACGAAAGTGTGACTAATCTTCAAGATTCGAAAACTACCATCATTAAAGATTCGCAAACTGTCGTCGATGATCAGAGGAAGAGCGTTGAGCATTATACAACTTCTGATATTTACGACAGTTCAAAAGATGGACCTCGAAGACCTGGATATCCAAGCAAACCGGGAGAAAAAATTCCAATTCAAGATGGTCCGGATGGGAAGAAGAGTCCTAAAGATGATAAGGGTCCAAAATCACCAACTAAAGATGGTAGATATCCCGAAGATACCAGAGCTAAACCTGATGATAAAAGAAGACCAAAACCTGACGATAAAAAAGGGCCGAAACCCAGCGATGATGGACCTGTTGAATATGTCATAGTTGGAGGGAAATTAAGACCGAGGAAACCGAGTGATAAACCTAGAGGACCTTCAACCACTGAAATCGTAGAGTATATAATTGAGGATGGGGTGAGGCGACCTAGAAGACCAGATGACACTTATCCAGTAACTGATTCTAAAACGGTTATTGAAAGTTATGAAAGTGTTACCAATCTTCAAGATTCTAAAACGACCATTATTAAAGATTCGCAAACTTTCGTGGATGATCAAAAGGTGGTCGAACATTACACGACATCTGATGTATATGATAGTACAAGAGATGGGCCTAAACAGCCTAGAAGACCGATCGATGAAGGACCGGATGGTAGAAAGGACCTAAATATCCTCAAACTCCAAGAGATGGAAAACCAAGGGAAGGAAGTCCTGATCAACGAAGAGGACCGAAGAAACCATCCGATCTTGTTCCGAAGGACGATTTTGAAAGTATTGATGTTACTACCGTTGACAAGAAATTTGTCGACATTAAAAGAACTGACGTCGTCGATCGAAAAGATGTTTTTATACAAGAAAATGTAGTCGATATAAAGGATATTGTAAGTAATTTATCTGTTTAATATGATAGGGCTAAAATTGAATGAATTTTTCAGAACGAGGTGACGAATGTTACGCATATTGATCGAATCGTCGACAATAAGGTCATTAATATCGAGAAAATTATAAAGGAACCCAAGAAACCCGATAAACACTACGTACCACCACGGAAAGAACAATGTATATGTGAACTCTGCACTTGTGGGTAAGTCAATAAACTTTTACTATTACTAAGATTGTTATATTGTTAGAGTCTATTTTCTACTAAATGGAAGTTCGATCATTTCCTTTATTGAAGGTATTTTAAGAAAGAGTTGGGGTTGCGTGTTGTCCCTATTCTCGTCTTTATTTGTACAATTTGAAATGTAAACAGGAAATGTAGGTGACGTCCTGTTTGTATTTTAAAAATATATCCTTTTAATCTATAAATGTTATTGAATAATATTAATTTAACGATATATTAAATCATCTTCAAACTCTGAATAATTGGCTGGAACGTTGTGGAATAACATGTTATTTGCAATGCTAATTTTAATGCGGAAAATTTGTAAAATCCACGCAATGAAATGTATTAGTGCGCGCTTGTGTAAGAATTTTGTCATATAATGGTGGTAATAGAGATAAGACTAAGGTCTATTGCGTAAAGGAAGGTGCGCTACACGTGCTGTACTTGTAAAACTATGGACAAAATACTATTTTTCGTCGAAAAGATATTAAAACAAATCTTATATGTGTTAGCTAAGATTATCAGCGTTTGTAATTACATACTCGGTTATCGTATGTTTACAAACAAATATACTAGATGTTGTTGTAAATATTGATCATTATATTTACATATATAAAGTTGGTTCTAGTATTATGCTCATCGTTTAAATTTCAATTGAAAAAATTTATCTTTGAAACAGCTAATTAATTGAATATCAATTTATTCCAGAACATAAACACAATTTAGTTTGAGCATGCGATTTTGACACATTCGTAATGACATTTACGTCAAAATGGCGTGCTTACGGTTGTGCCAATACATAAGCACGCCATTTTGACGTAAATGTCATTACAAATATGTCAAAATTGTGTGTTTGACCATCGACACAACCTCAAGCACAAACTATAAATATGATTCTAGATCTTGTATTTTGCGTTACCAAAATGTGTTATGTTTAATCTATATATCAGGTGACAACGAAATGATGTAACAGATTATGACTTGCAAGTCAAATTAGGCTAGGTTTACACGGTCAAAGAAATTGATGAATTTATTCATGAAAAAAATTCGTGAATATATTTCTCAATTTATTGTATCATGTAAACAGTGAAAGTTAATCCAATATCTTCAACGAATTCATGACTGCCAATCCTCAAATAGTGACTTTTGTTTTTTAGCAACCTAAATCTGTTGAAGTTTGTTTCATTTATGAGAAATGAAACAGAAATGGGAATTACAAAGAAATCAAAAGCACGCCAACGACAATATCTGCAGATTTATTGCAATATAAGAAATCGACGTTGGTAGGTGAGGTCTTGGTTTTCAACACGACCCTGGTCAATTTAAATCATTTTTACGAATGTATGACAAATACGATACTCTACTACTAATACTTTCTCAGCCTAACGATGTTTTATAAAAAGAACACAAACATCATGAAAGTTGGTAGTAAATTCTAATCCGAAATGTAACCATAACACCCTAGAAAATTGGCGAAAACTTAGAGCAGGTTGTAATTCGTCAATTTATTCATGAATTTATTTGACAAGCAAAATTCACGACAATTTTAGCGTTTACATATTCCAATAAGTTCAAGGTCATTTATTTGACCGTGTAAACGTAGGTTAGGTTAGGTTAGGAGTGAGGTGGCATGCGGGTCTGTTTCACCGCGACCTTTACAGGTCTATTGTGATCCCCTTTACCTTAGAGAACGCTCTCTAGTTTCGCCTTCTTAATCAGACTTATCATTTTTGAGAGCGGCTCTTTTGTGTAGCCGTTGGCTGTGGGGTTCTCTACCCCCATTACTAGAAACCTTGTCCTCGCTAAGCCGTCACAGTTGCACAAAACATAAACTGGGGTTTCTTCTTCCTCTTGACAGAATCTGCAGAGAGCATTTTCTGCCAGCCCTATGTTAAACATATGCCTATTCGGTCTGCAATGACCGGTCATCAGACTTACTATCATTTTGACAGTCTTCCTGTCTTTACTCAGTAGGTCTTCAGTAAACTTAGGCCTCTGTTCCCTTAGGAACTCCTTAGCCTGTCTTTGTCCTGGTGATCTCTCCCACCATTCCTTGGACTTGTTTTGTGACCATTCGTAGATGGACCTGTAAACTGTGTAAACGTAGCTTTAGTCCTTAAAGTTTTGGTTAACTCTGCAGGACTACATTTACATGTACGTCAGTACAGCAATGAATCCCTTCTCGTCGATCTTTAATCTCACCACAAGACAACAAAATGTTCTGGTGATTGATTTTGCACCATCGCTACACCTAACCAAAAAGAACAGCTTAATTGTTTTGTAAGTCCTGTCCTTCGTTTAGTTAATTCGTCCATTTCGAGAACTTTTTGACAAGTAGGAAATTATTTTGAACAAGTGAGACTCCAACCAGACAAATCTAGATATCGCTTGGCTATATTGTATTCAATTTTTTTTTTTTCAAATAGAACACGCTGTATATTTTTGCAGTTTCGAAACGCTTGTCATATTTTGAGGTGCCTTTATGTATGTATGCAATTATGACTCTATCTTGTCGCATTTTTGAAATATTTTTCTTCTTTGTAATTTTTATCAAATGGACGCGTCCGAAAATTTTAATTTTTTTTTATCCATATTGAAGTAGAAGCTTGATTTTTCAATCAGAAAATTCGTCATGGAAACTGAAAGGATTATGGAAGTATGAGCTGCTTCTTCTTCTTTATTCATCTGCTTCATCTGCAATTTCTCTATTTCTATTAATTCATTCGATCAATTCATGTTACGATTACAGATATTATGCAAGTAGTTTGCTGGTATACACTTTGATTAGTTTTTCTTGGGGAAGAATTACAGACTCTGTCTGAATCCCTCACCTATTGGTAGGCTAAGTATATGTAAAAAAAAAGAAGTATATTTTGTATGTTTGTGTCTGCCAATAAAATTACTATTATTATTATTTCAAGATTGAATTTATTATAGCCCCACAATCTACAGCTAAGCATAGTTATGTCTTTTGTTATTATTTTTTTTGCATTTTATTATTTTTGTGTAATTGCTGCTTTGCATGCTAGTGACAAAGTGGTTACCAAGATGATTATTTGCAAATAATTTAAAACCTTTCAATTTCCATGAAAGACATAATAACGTTGTGTAAAATTTCGAAAACTGTCTTTTTGCTCAAGTTTAGCCCACATTTTTTTTAAACTTCCAAAGATCAAGCTTCTATTTCAACATAGGTCCAAGAAAATTGTGTTCCTCCCGGTGCTTCTATTTGGCATTATAAAAAAGAATACATACCTCGAGAATGGTACAACATGAACTCGTAATCGAAAATATAAAACAGATACAGAATGAAGCCGACACGTTGCAATAACAAAGCCGCAATTATCAAGGCGATAATAATACTAAATTCAAATTTAAGCTTCATTGATGCGATGATCTGTTTCAAAAACATGTTTTGACGTTTGAAATCCATCTGATTTGCTTCTTTGTTCAATTTATTTTTGAGTACAATCATCACAATTTATTTCGTAAATTCTGGTCTTTTTTAAAAGTTCTACTTTATCTTATGGGATACCGGTAACATGTCCCGAAAGAATAAACCATGCCTAAACTTAATTCTTTAAAGATTTTTCTTAAAACTTTGGTAATAAAGGAAGAAGCGTAGAAGAGAGCAACAAGGGGTAAAGATTTTAAAAAGTTAGATGACGAACTAACTTGTCCAGCAATAATAGTTGACCAATTTCCTCTTCTTCGTAAATAGAAGATGGGAATTTTTCCTTTCCAATGAGGGAATTGTGTTTTCATTGGAATTTGATGAATAGACTCTCTGGGGAAGAGGAGGGGGTGGTATTACACTCAAAAATGTTGTTGATGAGTTTTTTAAAGTAAAAAATGATTTACCATTTTAAATGGTAATTTAAAACAATGTTGATATCATGCTCGGTCAAATCAGAGATAAAGACTATCTCAAATTTTCATTTCGTTTGGAAGTAGTTCAGAATTGACAAACGCCAGAATATGAAATTTTATTCTGGGACTGCCTGAATAAATTTTAAATTGTTGTACTGCATTTTTATTAATTTCTAATTCTAACCTAATAAAACTGAATAATTCCCATAATTCCCAGATTACCGATGCCTTGTCTTGTTTCTATTTGATTAATTTCTTCTCTTGAAGCTTGCTCTGAGTTTACGTTTGTTTCCCATTGTCCGATTTGTTTCCTAAATTGTCTTTTAGTGGCCTCATTCCAACGAAATGCATATTGGTTCTGTGTCTTGCAAGTTCATCCTTCATATCATTTCCTCTAAGTAACATTGGAGTACTATGGCTCTCATATCAAGGATATGCTTTCTTTTCTTTTTACCTGCTCCAACTCTCATCCACTTACTTATCGTGGATACTATGTATACTCCATTCATCGCTACTTGGAAATATCGCTTTTACTGACTTTACATGCTTTAGCTTGACAGGCATCCTGTCTGCTAGTTTTTCTAATCATTTTATCGCTGTTGGTTTTGGCACCACTTCCATTGAGGCAAACTTTTCATCGGAACTTTGTGCTTTCACCGTTTCAATTTAGGTTTCGATCAAAGAAAGATATTTGGCTTACCTGAAATATTCTAGTTATTTTTGATAGATCATTTACTGATAATATTGAGAACATTTTGTGTTAGACTAGGCCTTTCATGTTTAACCCTTATTCTCATCTATATAACACTGGCCGTTAAAACCTAATTTATGCAGGCTAGAACATAATATGCAAAATCTCTTAAAATCCATACATCTATTTAATTCCTACAATTGTCAAAATGACAGCTTATAATACTTTTTATGCTTAAAACTTATTTGAATCTATTTTCCAATCTAATATTACGAAATTTCCCACAAAATATAACTAATTCCAACATCGTGCAACAAAGGAAAACATCAATTATCTTGCAAATTAAAAACGCAACGAAGGTCTACACATTTGAATAGTAATCATGTTCTGTGATGAGAATGCAGGAATGGAAATACTTAGTTGCGAGCACACAATGGCTAAATAAGGAAAATACTTCCACGACTACATTTACCTATACACATTATTAAATCTAGATTTCTGGGTGTCTCCGCAATGACACGTTCCTGCTACTCAGAAATATTGAACATATATCTAATACGTGTACCTATCTAGAAGAAAAATAAGTAAGTTTCTCGAAATCGAGATACCCATGACATCATCGTCGCATTTACACTCGCCAGTTATATTCTACATAACCTGTTTTGTTACTTGGCTGACCTGTGTGTGTTATTGCTATATCGTTTGTTTTTAATGCACGTCACAGACGGTGTAGAAATTGTTGTTCTTTTATTTTCCTGCAAAAAAAAAACGTTTTAACGTTACATAACTCGATGGATTTTTAATGCAATTTTACGTGAGGAAAAAATTACTGCCTGCAAAATGGTTAGTTTTTGTACACGAAGTAGTAAAAGTATCCGCATTAAATTATAATTGCTAAGACTCGATTAGTTTAGCTCTACTTACATTAGTAAATTATTTCCTAATTAGCAGCAATTGTTCATAAATACTAATAACACTTCGTTTAGCTACAGAAAAAATGTCAGGAAATTACGACTTAATGCCTCTAATGCAGTGTTATGCTTTAATTTCAGTTAATTTGGATCAAAAAGCATCCTTTTCTCTGAAAAAGGAACATTTTTTCAAATTCGTCAAGAAGATTCAAAATATTGAGTTGCTAGAGAGAGAGATTGTTTTCACCACAGCCTCACCTTAAATTTGCTTTTAGTAAATCGGGCAACGTCTTCCTCAACTCGATTTTTGATCATAAGTGATTCTTTTTAAAGAAATTTCCCTTGTTTTTGAGTTATAATCAAATGTCAAAAAAAGTTCTCAGAATTTATATTTTTGAGTTATCACTGAGTTTATATATTTTTTTGATAGAATTCAGTTAACAAGTATGTAAAAGAATTATTTATCGTTAAGCAGAATTACATTTTTGGTTAACATATCGTTTTGATAAAGTGTTATCTATCAGTATTGTTTTTATAAAATCCTTCTTAACATTACAGATTTTAAATTGTTACTCTTTTCATTTCAGTGCATTAGAAATCTATTTAGAAATATCCCATTATATAGGTGTTAATTGTTAATTCGAAATTAAATATGTAAACACGTGTAACATTGCACATACAATAAATCTTAATGAGTAATTAATGACAACCTACACAATAGACAAATAAAATTATATTTTGCATCCAATTTCCAGGTAATTTAGATTACAGTCATTCGAAAAAATAAAAAATAGAAAGTTGCATCACATCATGTTGTGCTGTTAGAATAGGTAATGCTAGCTCAAGGTGTCGTTTTACACACATATTTCTTTTTAATGTTTTATGACATAAATTGAAACTATTTTTCACTTTTTTGACCAAATTTTAGTTTGTTTAGTTCTGATCTGTTTGCCAAAGAAAAAACAAATTGGGTTAAGTAACTAGATCTTTAAACTAGCTTCTTCTTATGCAAATATGATTTTGTTAGTAAATTTATGGCTTTATTTGAAATACATACAGGGTGACCTATTAGTGCGTGGAAGCTCGATTAATCCGACATTGTAAAAGATATTAAAAAACTTTATTGGGGAAATGTGTAGGTATTCTCAAGCTTCATATTTTAAAATTAGTTGCAACTATACAGGATGTTCTATAACGCCGTACCAGACCAAAATTCTATTTTTTTTAATGGAATGGAAAGGCATTTTTACGTCTAAATTAAGGTGTATTAAGAGAGTTAGTTCCGGCAAGAAACAAAATATACAAACTTTTTTATGAACGTCTTCTCTTTGCTGGTTCAAGAATTTAATTATTTCATTTTACAGGGTGAGTCAAAACTCGGATCTTTAATTTTCTTATTAAATTTAAATGGAACACCCTATATTTTTTATGATGGTTCGATAGATATTTATTGGCTCTTTATGACCATTTTTAACTCTTTGGGTTTGTCTAAATTAAGAAAAATTGTGTATTAAGAGAGTTAGTTCCGGCATAAAAGAAACAAAATCAAAATACAAACTTTTTCGTTCAAACCACTACATGATTTGGCTACGTCTTTTAATTCTGATTCTTTCCGCTGGTTCAAGAATTTAATTAACATAAAAAATTTCATTTATACAGGGTGAGTCGAAAAACTCGGATCTTTAATTTGAAACTGCTTATTAAATTAAAATGGAACACAAAACACTAAAATTTAAAAAAAGGAAAATAATTATTTTTTACGAAATGATGGTTCGATAGATATTTATTTAAGGCTCTTTCAATTTTTGTGAACCATTCCCTATAACTCTAACTAGGTTTCTTTGGGTTTAGAAAGATATTTTAAATTTAATATGAATAAAAAATTGATTTATTTTTAAATTTCATTATTATGAATTAACAAGTTAAACAATATTAAATGTCAATTTCTTAGAGAAGTTAAACGAAAAAGTATAATATATATATATTTTAAAGTGACTCCGTAAAATCGCTTGGGCTATACTGCAAATAAAATTTTCAGCAAAATGATTGACCCGAATAAGTCGTCAATGAAAAAACAACGAATTGCGGCGTCTTAGTTCAAACGATTGATTGTATTTAATTATTTATTGAACCAATGGAAATAAATCAGAAATTAAAAGAAAGCATTCAAAAAATACATATATTAATCTTATTCTTTCTATCATATTTTCCCGTGTTGTTACCGGTACTTGATACACACGATCTTTTACGTAGCCCCACAAGAAAAATTCAATTTTTGTCAAGTCCGGGGATCGAGCTGGCCATGCCACTGGTCCTCCTCTTCCAATCCACCTGTTGGGGGAAATTTAGTATTGAGGTAGTTGTGGATTACTGCAGTGTTATGTACCGGAGCGCCATCGTGCAAAAACCGCATTCGTTGACGTATGTTCAAAGGTACATCTTCCAAATACAGTGGTAAACTTTTTCGAAGGAAGTCTAAATAAACTCGGCCATTTACTCGTCCATCAAAGAAATGTGGTCCAATAATACAATTTCCAACTATGCCACCCCAAACGTTTAAAGACCACCTAGTTTGGCTGTGTTCTTGAGTGATATGAGGATTGTCGGTAGAATAATAATGGAAGTTGTGTTTATTTACGCTTCCATTTCTGTAGAACGTTGCTTCATCGCCAAAAAGAAGACATTCATCAAAATCTACCCGATCATGGATTTGTTATTGAGCCCATTCGCAAAACGCAACCCTACGGGGAAAATCTTCGTCCAACAACTCTTGATGTAATTGAATGTGGTAGGGATGGAATTTGTGCTTTTTTAATATCCTTTGAATGGATGTTCGACTAATATTTTGTATGTGTGAAATATCGCGTTGACTACTATGTGGATTTTCTATAACGCATCCGATCACATGAAATTCATTTTCCTCGGCAGTGCATTTTTTTCCCTTTCGGTCGATTAATCTTTCCAATGTTTCCTTTTTCGGTTGTCGTCGTGCGGGATATCTTGCTTCATAAACTCTTTTTGCCAGAACGCAATTTTTCGAACACTCTCCCAATACCCAAATCATATCTATTAATTCTTCAGCCGAATAATTCATTCTGAGAATGTATTTCTACAAACTAATGCTGTTGTTGTATTATTTGACGTTTGACGTTTTCATGATATTGCCCCGCCAGCGCCACCAGATATTGGTATACCTGCTATTACTACTACTTACGTGCTAAAAAAATCAATTTTTCATATTAAATTTAAAATATCTTCTAAACTCAAAGAGTTAGGTATAGGGAATGGTTCACAAAAATAAAAGAGCCGATAAATATCTATCGAACCATCATAAAAAATATAGGGTGTTCCATTTAAATTTAATGAGAACATTAAAGATCCGAGTTTTGACTCACCCTGTATAAATGAAATTTTTTTTTAATTAAATTCTTGAACCAGGGGAAAGAGAAGACGTAGCCAAATCATTTAGTGGTACGAAAAAGTTTGTATATTTTGTTTCATGCCGGAACTAACTCTCTTAATACACCTTAATTTAGACGTAAAAATGGTCATAACTTTTTAAATATTCGGTATAGATTCGGCAAACCGTATATAAAAACGGTCGTAAAAATAAGCAGATTTTAAAAATGCAAAAAAAGTATACCGTAAGTAAGTTTGGTTTGGTACAGCATCATAGAACACCCTGTATAGTTGCAACTAATTTTAAAATATGAAGCTTGAGAATACCTACACATTTCCTCAATAAAGTTTTTTAATATCTTTTACAATGTCGGATTAATCGAGCTTCCACGCACTAATGGGCCACCCTGTATATAGAATTTAAATAACACAAAATCACTGCGTGTGTATGAATTTTATATCCTTGAATCATTTGGTTCTTTTTTCTTTAAAGTCACGAAAAATAAAGAAAATATTATTAAATATCACTATATTTAATGTTTGTAATGTAATTTTAAATTTCTGTCTAGGCTAGCTTAGATTCATTAGGTATGTTTATGGTCATGGATATTTCATAAAAACGATAATAAATTTAAAAGCAATTGATTTAACATTTAAGTTTAAACATTTGTATTTAATATTTGTAAGTATCAGAAAGCACACTAATTGCATTTCAAGTTCTTTGGCAGAATTTGATTGCGATCTTATTGGCCGAAAATAATACTTTGTAGAGTTAGTGTGGAAATGTTTATTTCCAAAAGTACAGGGTGTTAAAAATATATCACAAACTTTAAGGGGAGTAGTACCGATTTTCCATAGTTCCACAGAAACCTAGTCCAAATTTTTACAAGAGCATGTAATGTCTCATCGTGTGATGAAGAGATTTGATCCAAACCAACTATTAAGAAGGGCAATGTAAATGATCTATAACAATGACGGTTTGTTTGGTGAAATTGTTTCTCTTTTGCCTCTTCTGGCGAATTCCATGCAGCACTCTGATGTTTTGGTTTTGGGTCGTATTGAAAACACCACGTTTCATCAACAGTTACAATTGGCTGATATGTTTCACGGATTCCCTTGAAATACTTTTAATATGTCTTTGTAATGTTGAACTCCCAAATCTTTTTCGTCGTCTGACCCAGAATCGTTGTAGAACTCCCAGATAATAATCTAGGTTCACCATCTGGCTTTCTGCTACGAATTCACTGTAAACAATTCGTTTTTAATCGAAAAAACCGGTCAGCATTGTTTTGATTTTGCTCTTCTGAAAGCGTAATTGTTTTCTTTTTTGACTCTTCTTGTGACTGCCATGCCGCAGTCTGACGTTTTGTTCTTGGCTCGTATTGAAAACAGTACGTTTCATCACCAGTTACAATTACATTTTTTTTAGATATCTTTGTAATGCTGAACTCTCCAAACTTTTTGGCACGTACAGACCACAGAAGTAGCTTAATCAATGTTGATTCTAGGACTTTGTACTAATTCTCCTGTGTACGTTAGCTATTTCGCACAGCGAGATATCGCTGTGTTACCCCGATGTAGTGGAAAATCAATTAATGAGAGGTGTACCACAATCATGTTTCGATAGCGTAGCTAACGTCTTGTAATAGGTACACACGCATTCGTGATGAATCGGAAAATAGGTCATTGAAATCGGAGGTGTATGTCCTCGTCTGAAATTCTTCGAGACATTTTTTATTTGTGAACATCTGCGTTGGGTACCTGAAGGTCGATTTAATTGCACGTCGATTTCATTGAAGATTTCCATTTTACGAGATAAACAAATAAAAGAAAACATTCTTCTCTCGGTATAATTTGAATTTAAAATTTTTCTAGGTCAATCAATTAATTAATCAATCAATCAATCAATCACTGATAAATATTTTATTACAATAAAATAAAGTATGTATATACGAGCATTGAACGCGTTTTAAATGGACCTAAACATGTCCCCTCATTTCGAGTAGATTAAATGCAATTTAATCTGCTTATTAATTTATTGCAGCGAGCAGTGACTTTAGGTCAAGTGTCCGATTGCAATTAGCGAGTTCGAAATGCAAACGCAAGTGTTATTTATGGAATTCTATTCATCCGATACGTCATGAAGGAACGTGCAATCACGATTGTGTAGACTATTAGATAGTTTTGAAGAGCAAACAAAACGTCGATTTCGAATAAATATTATCGATAATTTTCACGAATTAGCATATTTAATAAGTATGGTTTGCAAGTTAAGAATGTGCTAGAATTATGAATCATTTTCTTCGGTTAAATGTTCCGATAATTTTAGTGCAGCATTGTACAAATTAACAAAAAAAGGAACACAATATGTATACTGTGTATTACAAATCCCGTTTCGCATGAGATTTCGACAATGTAATCATTTAATAATTACTTCACAGGAAGTTGAAGTTGAATAGATTTAATTTGTCCATTAAAACCCAAAACCTAGTCGACGTAATCGCTTAAAATATTAAACGTAGATAACACAAAAAAAAATTACAAAAAAGAGCACCACTAATTCTTTAGAAAAAAGATACAGACGGTCATTAGAAATAAATTAATTATTCCAGAATAAATTAGAATTTTTTTTTAATGTTAAGGTCATTCGATCAACCTTTCAATATTGAAGGAAAGTCATCAGAATGTATGCATATAGATTCTGGTGTTATTGTGGTATGACATCATTAATATTTATAGATAAAACGAGACTAATATCAAGTTCAAGAATTGTTTTATCTGAACCTTTTTTTTTGATACAATTGCAATTAATTTAAAAGAGAACATTTCAAGGCGTGTTTATTAGGAAATTGCTTATCTCCTACTAGATCCCCAATTATTCTCCAATAATTGCCAAATTATCTTCAATTAATTTATGTTTCGCTATTAAATGATCGTTGAGTCATTTACCATAAAAGGAAATATAGATAGATTTGGAAAAAAACGCATATATTTTTCTTAGAAATGTATGTTCGAATACTTTATTTTTAAGTATTTGTAAATATACATAGCTTTAGTTACATTAGATAACGTTTTAGTGGTATAATTTATTGAATATAAACATATACTGCTGTTGAAAAGTTTAAGTGGATTTAAAACAACAGTTACATTCAGCCAAAACTAATTTCTTTGGCTTCTGCTGGAGGTGCACTCAGGAGGTGTCTTAAACTTTGACATTAAATTTGTAGTTTTTGACGGAAAATACACTTTTCTTTTTTCTTCTTTTCTGAAGTTATTATTGCAGGGATCAAAGCAAGATTAATAAATTCTTGAAGCACTTTTTTGAGCTCTTTACGAAGGTATTATTAGATTTTGCTTAAAGCGTTTCGTCTCGCTTTGACCACCATCAACTTCATTTTTTCTTATGGCCGCCATATTAGTTTTTGGCATCATTAAATACAGTGTATCTCCTAGATATTATGGCTTGGTCAAACTTCACAAAAATGGTTTCCCTTTAAGACCTATCATCTCCTGCATAAATTCACCCAGCCAAAAATTGGGTAAATACAGGGTCCGCCACTGAAGCGATGGGGAGCTTAGTGTTTTCAGTTGGTAGCACATGCCTTGCCATTTTAGTAGTCATCATGATTTGGATGGGCGAACATCGTGCTGTCATTATCGAAACATTTTTGAAAAATGAATCTATGATTACAACCCAACGAACTTTTCGTGTGCACTGGGTATACATGTTCCGGTTCCAGATCGCAAAACAATACTGCTTTGGGTTTCGAATTTTAGAGCCACAGGTTCAGCCTGTGTGGCCAAAAGGTCCATGAACGTTTTAAGGGAGATGTTTCCAGGACACGTAATCTCATTACATGGAGACGTTGGCTGGTCTGCGCGTTCACTCGATCTTGCCCCATGCGACTTTTTCCTTTGGGGCTACGTGAAAGCGAAGATTTCTGAATACCATCCCCGAACCATTGACGAATTAAAAGCAGCAATACGTCAAGAAATTGCAGGAATATCGCCTCAAATGACTGCTCGAGTAATGGAAACGTTCAAAAATCACATTCGAATGTGTATCGAAAACAACAGTCGCCACTTGAAGTCTGTAATTTTCAAAACTTAATGAAAACCAATGGCAAACTATACATTTCCATTTAATAATAATAAAAAAATTAAACAACATTTACAATGGCGTTTTTATTAACGATTAAAATGTGGGAGGTTATTTTGCCGGACCCTGTATATAGCTAAAATCATCGATCGCGTCTTACAATGAGTTCGGTGTCAGAGACAGCTTTGAGTTTGTTGAACGCCTTAATAATTTTCAACTACCTCCGGGTTACGCATTGGCATCCTTTGATGTTACCTCTCTGTTTACCAATATTCCCCTGCAATTAGTCCTTACCATTATCAATAACAACTTCCAACTCATTTCAGATACTTGCTCTATTCCGCAAACTGAATTTATAGAAATCGTGACCTTCCTCTTTGATTCCACATATTTTAGTTTTCAAAACAAATGTTATTCACAAATATCTGGCTGTCCTATGGGTGGTACCATTAATCCCTCTGTAGCTAATATCGTGATGAGTTGCATCCTCTATCATGTTATCAACACGATTGATTTTGAATTTCCCTTCATAACACAATACGTGGATGATCTGCTTGTAGCTGTAGTTTACTGTCGAATTAGAGAAAGATAATTCAGTGCCTTTTCTGGACACTAGAGTATATCATGATCGCGATAACACCATCAAACTTGACTGGTATCTTAAACCTACCAGCTCCGGGCGGTACCTCAACTTTAAATCGTCCCACCCTATGAAACACAAAGTCAATTTAGTTTTAGCCCTAAAACACAGAATTACTAACATTACCCACCCCTCCTTCCATCAAAAAAACCTTAGATGGCTTAAAGATCTCTTAATTCAAAATTCTTATCCGACCACATTTATCAATAAAATCCTCAACACTCTCCTTCGGACCCTCCCAACACAAACAACACTAGCATAGTTTCACCTACAAACACTACATCCATCAATAGAACGTTATTTTCTAAACTTCAATTCATTCCTCACTTAACTCCTGGTATTATTAATTTGTTTAAACCGTTTAAGAACATTAAAATATCCACCTACCCACCCAAGAAACTCAATATTTTTTCATCTTATCTTAAGGACAAACAAAACCATTTGCAAAAATCAGACGTTGTATACCAGATTAACTGCTCCAATTGTAGTGTGTAGTTATCTACATTGGTCAAACTTCCCAAAAACTTAAAAATAGAATTGCTAACGACCACAGCAATGTTCGCCTTAAGACTTATTCTACTTCCTTGAGTTGCCATTGTAGAGACACGAACCACACTTTCGATTTTGATAATGTAAGAGTCTTTAAATTAATGAATTAAAAAACTCCATCAACTTTAGAAAGAATTTAGAGAATTTAAGCGCCATTTATTGCGATCTTATAGCATAATGAACATTTGGTCCATTACTTTTAAGTAACTCTGTATGATTACTGTATACATACTTTAACGTTCGTTCGATCAGCTGTTTGTCGTATTGCATTTTTACTACTACATTTAGATTCCCATTTTTAGGGATAACAAATTACGTGGTTTTCAAAACGGGTGAGTTATACTTAACAACAGCAATATTGTATTTAATTTTGAATTTTGTCATGTACCGAATTGTTAGCGTTTTTCCTACATTGCGATTTTTCTCCTTTCATTAGTATTGCTTTTGTATCTGTATTGACGTATACCAACAAAAAAAGAAAATGGTCTATTCAACTGATGTCTCGTCTTTACTTTATGTACACTCTAAAGCGGCCAACTGTTAACATCTCATTCGTACGTTCGTGATCATGACGACCTTAATATTAGTTATATTTTTAAACTTATAATATTTCACTTTACGTAAGTAATTCATTTATTGTTTTAATGTTCTTTGACTGACTTGTATTTCGTTTTTTCTGTTCGATAGTGTACCCTGATGAAGCCTACATATTTTGGGCAAAAATTTGGTATTTTGTAATAAAGAAATAATAAATAAGGCGTTTTCCATCTTTATTGTTTTGAAGGAATTTTTTTTCAAGCGCAAATCGGTCTTATAGTTACAAAGTACTCCGTTACTTCTTTCCTTGTTTAATCATTAAATAGATCAATTTTTTCTGATATTTTCTTATATATCACGCATCCGCATTAAAGAAAGTTAAATGGCTATAAATGCAGAAAATGTTAAAAATAACAGTGCTAAGAAAAGTATGGTGTGCTGTGACGACAAAAACAAAACGTTGTGACATATCTCCGCATAGTTTTGTTTGTTTACTGTTTAACTCGAATGCAATTCGTTTTAAACTTATTCAAATAAAGAAAACAACGCGTAACAACGTGACATGTTACAACTTATTATAATAATAACAACACAGCGAGCGAACTTTACTTCATCACATTCCCAATCAGTAAGCTCACGTCATTTTCACGTGATATTTTAGCCATACGTTGTTGAGTCGGTTTTACTAAAACATCGACGTTGCACTTGAGTCGTTTTCGTTTATTTATTTTTCCTAACAACGGATTTTTCATAGCAATTCGCCCATGAAGACCGACTTGTTGTCCGGAGCCGTTTTTCGTCTATTTCTCTTGCTGGTGACTATAATTTTACGATCCTCTGCAACTATTATCTTTTTTGGCCTCCCACTCGACAGTAGCAGGGTGCAACTTTAATTCTTGGGCTATTTCTCGATTGATTTTGCCACTCTTATGGTAGGCGATTAAATGCGCGTGTGTTTCAATATTTAGTTCTTTTGTTTTCGGCATTTTCAACAACCGTCACACAGTATTTCACACTTAATCTTATCACAATGAATATTAAAATACGACTGATGCTAATTTCGCAATTTTACCCTAAGACTTTCACAAGAGTAGTATAAATTCATTCCACAAAATATAATAAACAGATAAATCCTTCCTGGAATCCCCATGAGCTTTCATAGTACATACTTGCATTGTTACGACGATTTTATGACAATAATCCCTTTTCAGGTAATAGAATACTTTATATAGTTTTATGACGAGATTTTTATGTATTATGATTGTATTTCAGATAAGTATCTATTTGTGCAAGAATGGTTTTTAAAAACAAAATATTATATAAATAGTACTAGATAATATGGGTGCCTAAATAATCTACTCAAAAATAAATAAGGAATTTTTACTTTTTTGTTTTTTTTGGAAAATATGGGTAAATATTTGTAGGGTATTATATTAGATACATAATTGTACAGAACAATTTAAAATTTTCAAGTATATTTATTCAGAAAAATCGTTAGATTACTAAGAAGTGATCAATTATGAAATAAGCAACTTTTTTATTAATAACTAAACTAAATATTTTTCTGTAACAATTAATACAGTAGAACCTCGATTATCCGTGTGCGGATTAACCGTGCTGCGGATTAACCGTGTTAGCAAACAGCTTCGATTATCCGGGTTTCAATTATCCGTGCAGAATGCGAATTAGTACAAACGGTGCACGTCAATTCGCCGTACCATCATCGTATACATCGTACAACTTATACTGCTTTCCACGTTAACGCCTTGAATCGTTTTGCAATAGCTCCTACAATTTTAACTTTTTCTAAATCATTTTTTCATCAAAAACTTCTGTAGTTCTCTATCTTCAAGTTTGTCGCTGGAAGTTTTTCGAAATCTAAACTTTCTTCGATTCAATTGTCAATGAAAGTTGAAGAAGCATTCCGATCGACTCGTATTAATAAATAAAAATGAATTTTTTGAAAAAAAAAACTAATGAAATTAACTGATTATTTTTCTTAATTAAGTTTTGATTTAATTTTTTACACAATTATTGTAATAAGAAAAGCATGTTTTGATTTTTTTATATCTATATGTTATGTGTTATGTTTTTTGAGAATTTTATATTGTTTTTTTGATATTTTCTTTGCCATAATAAACTTTACCAGCTTAATTTTATATTTATTCCAAGTTAGATATTTTTTTCGTAGTACGGTAAGTAGTCATAATAATTTGTAAAACAACTTTTTTGACTAAAATAAGTAGGTGCGGATTAACCGTGCTTTTCGATTTTCCTGGGCTTGAGGTTCTACTGTACTAATATCGGTTATAATGGCCACGGACATCTCTCACAGCTGTGTATCTTCGGGGCATACTCATGATGCAATTATTAATGTGTTCTTGTGACACTCTTCTCCAACACAGTGGTAAAATTGTCCGCAAGTGTTGCACGTTAACTGGGGGTGGATTATGTTCATTGAGCTGTTCTTGAAGTCTGTTCCAAATGTGCTCAATTGGATTCAAATCGGGAGACGTTGGTGGTAAAGGTAAATGGTTAATATGAAGGCCATTTATTGCGTGCATTATCATCAATAAAAATCATGTTTTCGTCGACAGCCTCACGAAAGTCGACCACATATTGCTGAATAATGTTATCTCTGTTTATGTGTCCATTAACATTGTTTTCGAAGAGATGGAGGTTCGTACATCCATCCAACTAATGCCCGCCCACACCATGACACCACCGCCGCAAAAAGGCACCAGAGCTTTTGTCAACTTGGGTCTATAACGGTCTCCTTGAGTTCTACAGACACTTACTCTTCGATTATCACTAAATAAGCAGAATCTGGATTCATCGGTGTATAAACCATGCTCCCATTGAAAATTTTCTCTAGTCGTTGGTTAACCCAAGCTTTTCTAGCCATTCTGTTGGTATTAGTTAATTTTGGGCGTCTCACAGGTCTGCAGCTATGAAGATCTATTTCCCTCAGACGGTTTCTGATGGTTTGATCCGAAACTCTAATTCCAGTAACTATGTTTCCAACCATACGGCACTTCTAAACGGATTCATCCTTGTCTGAATTCGTATGTAGCGGTCTTGTCTCTGATTTGTTTTCCTCTCAGATCCACTACCGGGTCTTCTCTTTGCAGATCCTGTCTGTTGAAATCTTGTTAGAGCCCTACTAACAACACTTGGAGACAGATTAAAAATTGCGACAATTTCTGATCCAAATTGCCCTCGCTGATGCAATAACGCAATTAAATCAAAAGTTTCTTTATTTAAATGACGTCTTGGCATCGTGAAAATGTGAAATGACGTTTAAAATGAATAATATTTGTCAAAAAATGCGATTTTTATAATTTTGCATTCCAAATTAATTTAAGGTTAAAATACAAGATTCAATATTTTATCACACAGAAAAGACATTTACCAAATAAAATGTCCACAAACGACTGTGGGCCTTCTAATTTATCTATAGTTTGATTAATTAATTTCCTATTCATTTTTGGGTAGTTTAATTATGTGCGGTAGTGTATAAGTAATTCACCATTTCGACGATACAGTTTCCGGTGTGAATCAAAATATTGCGACTCAAATCTTTAAAGCTGTCAGCAACATCAGGCGCTATAACGATGCCGAGCTCAAAGGGTTAAGAATGATAAATTTCAAACAACGAGAAAATAGTTGTCCTCGTTTTCTTTTTCTCTCGACTACTTTTTGATTTATTGAATATTATTGATAGAAAAAAGTATTAAACGATAATGTTTTTTTGCAAAAACTTATTTCCACGAATGAATGTACATAGTTACTATTACGTTACAGATAGTTTTTTGTTTTAATAGAAATAGAGAACATTGATTGACAAACAATCCAAACGCAGCAATAACATTTTTAGGTTGCATTAGAATATTAGTCATTCGTTGTGTTACGAAATTTGTTGCCACAAAATATTTTGTTTCCAAATACGTAAATGTTCTAATGCAAGCTACGAGGGCGACCTGAAATGTTTCCGGAATCGACAAGAAAAACACGGTATTGGTGTGGCTTATTATTTTTATTTTTCGATGTAGTCTCTTCGAAGATCAACATAGTTTTTCAAACGGTGCTTCAGTCTCTTCAAGCCGTCTGAAAAGTAGGATGTTTCGAGATCTGCAAGATAAATATCTGTAGCCGCGATGATCTCCTCATTTGAGGCAAATCTCTTTGGAAATAGGAAAAAGTCGCTGAGAGCTAAGTCCGAATATGGAATATGGAGGATGAGAGACACAAACGAGGTCGTTTCTCCCGATGAGGATCACACTTTCAATTAATCCTATAGTAAAATGATGATCGTCCTTTCCTTTTGAAGATAGTCGATGAGCTGATTCTTTGGGAATCCCAAAAAAATCCATTGCTTCGACTATTTCTTGGTCTCCGGTATGTAGTGGTGGATCCAAGTCTCATCCACGGTTACAAAACGAATGAAGAAATCGTTTGGATTGCGTTGAATCCTGGCCAGACACTACTCCGAAACGATCACCCGATTTGGTTTTTGCTCTGGTGTGAGCAAACGCGGTACCCATCACGCCGAAAGCTTTTTCATGCCCAAAATTTCGTGTAGGATATGACCAACGCATTCCTCTGAGATGCCTGTTGTCTCTGCTATCTCTTTTAGAGGTAATCAGCGATCGGCTAACACAACATCATTAATCTTATCGACCATTTCATCTTTGGTAGCAGTTTTTGAGCGTCCACTGCATGGTTCGTTACTTGTGTTTTCGCGGCCATGTTTGAACTCGCTCACCCAGAAGCTGATAGTCGAAAATATGGAGTAGATCCGCCATAAACCTCTAGCAAAATATTTTGAGTTTCCGTTGCTGTTTTCCCAGCCATCTAAAAGTATTTTATCGCTGCACAAAATTCGATTTGTCCGCCATCTCTTGCCGATTCCGGAAACATTTCAGGTCGCCCTCGTAAAATTAAAAAAAAATGAATAACTGTTTTACAGAATGGTTAAAACAGAATTAAATAAGAAATTTAAAGTGTTCATATGAAAGTATGTTCTGTGGGATGGGTGTTAGGAGGAATACATACATCAGATTATTTTAATTACTCTTCCGCAATCAAAATTTTTATGTCTGTTTTATTGCTCCGAAATCTCAAAGTAATAAAACATACCACGTAACATAGTAGTTAAAAGTGTATCTGTTTACGTTTAATTCCAACCAATCCACACAAAATATGATTAAATATATTAAAGCCTGTCCTGCACGTTCGTTTTTCTTATTCACTCTTCTAATATAAAGGCGAGATCATCGCCAAATATGTACGATGTAGTATGTACACGTTCCTTTATAGATGGATATGTAGTTGTTCGCTTTCATCGGAATTGTTATTCAAAACCACGTCTGTTTGCGGTCGCACATATGATGTTACGTATCCACAATTACACGGGTACACGAATACAAGCGCAAAATATAATTCTTTATTCATTAGTATGGAATCGGTGGGTACTGACATTCGGAATACGTCGCCTTTGTGGTCGACGTGATCGAGGCAAAACGCTGAGGTCATCCGCGGTGTATCCATATATGGAATCAGAACTGGACTCTTTCTTTAAGATCGTAACAGAATTCATTTGCTCTAAACGCCTCTTCCACCTCGCTATTATTTTTACAGTTTGCATTATCTATTTTCTATAGCATAGAAAGTGTTGCATTGATTGACGACTACTTCAGAAGACAAAAAAAAATTGCAGCATTATTTATATGTTGGAAAAAATTTATTAGTAACATTTAGTATAGTGATACGAGTTTGCGAAATTAGTACATAATAATAGTGTCATCAATTTTTTTGACAGAGAACCAACATTATTGCGAAACTATCATTCACGAACGAGTGATTGTTGGATGAGTAATTGTTTTAAATTTTTAAATGTACTAAATATATCTCAACCAAGCATTTTAACAATCCTACACAATAAACTAGGTGTGTGTAACAGTTCAGTCAGGTGGATTCAAACATTACTTAATTAAAGCCTTAAAAAATTATAAGCGAGCAACAATTATGTCTATTATTTTACACCAATTTAAAGGCCTTACTTCTTAAACAAAAAAAAGTTGTTTGCAAAGAAAGCATTGATCTGATGTAATGGTGAATTGATAACTCAGACTTGTGGCTTTTACATAAAGAATTAGATCTAAAAAAGATGGCCGCTCCATGGATACCGAAAATGTTGACGCCAGAGCAAAACCGCATTCGACAGGTCACTCCAGAGTCGAATTTGGCCATAATTAAGCGAGATTCTGAACACTTCAACAAGATCTGTTCCTGTGGATGAAAACTGAGTTCATCCATCATTATGATCCTAAATCGAAAAGGCAAAGCATGGAATGGAGGCAACGTAAGGGTTCGCCACCCCCTCGAAAACTTCGTGCAACAGCATCTGCGAGGAAGATTATCGAGACGTTTTTTTGGGATACCGAAGGAATTATCCTTATAGATTTTTTACCACGTGATCAGACTATAATTGGGCAATACTATCCTGCATTAATTTCAAAACTGCGTGATTCCATCGAAGAAAAAAGCAGGGGGGAGGGCAAGCTCTTTAAATTACTATTACACGCTTATGACTCCACGAAAATCTAATTGAAGTGAGGAATAAAGATGTAGATTCCAAAAACGAAAATAATTTGATTCTTTTATTTAATGCCAAATTTTCGTCGAGAGGTTGTCTATTGCCATCAATTTTCCAACAGATGGTGGAGTCCGTGCTTTTTTGTTTGGTGGTAGAGACCCTTTATGAACCCTCTGCATTGATTCTGATTTTATTTCTGGGTTTTAGTAATCCACCAAAGTCTCATCTCCTGTCACAGTTTGTGCCAAAAAGTCAAAATTCTTCTCTAAAGTTGTCAAATGGCATTGCAAAATTTCTAGCTGCACTATTTTTACTCGGGTGTCAACAATCATCGAATCCACCTGGTTGACCTCTTACTCATGTTAAAATTGTCATGAAAAATGTTTGTTAGATATATATAAGGGTTGCCACTTCTTGATCATTCTCGATCGATTCCCGAAACTGTTCAATAAAAGAAAAAGTAATGCAGATGTACATTTAATGCTTTGAAGAATATCAAGTACAACATGTAAAATTTATGTTTTAAATACAACATCAAGCGTCCAGAGAAGCGTCAAGTATATTGGCCATAGCTTAACGAATGTTGTTCTGAAGGTGATCCAGGATCCTAGAGCGATCGTTGTAAACAATTGATTTTAGGTAGCCCCTTGAAAATAATCGCAGGGGGTTAAATCAGGTAACCGTGGTGGCCAGTGTAGATCGCCTCTCAAGGAGATTAGGTGTCCTGGGAAGTGTTGCCACAAAACAGTCATTGACACACGAGATGTGTGTGCTGTGGCACCGTCCTGCTGGAACCACACATTTCCCAAATCCATCTCGTTGAGAGTTGACTCCTCAATCATATGGACATAACGGTCAAAAGACACTGAAACAGCCCGTTGGTTTTCTTCAAAAAACCATCGACCAATTATTCCAATTCGCGATATTGCATACCAAGAAGTCACACGTTCTGAATGTAGGGGACGCTGGCGAAATTGTCCGGGGTTATGAGGGCTCCAATACTGCTTTTTACAGTTTCTGAAAGATGAAAGTGAGCCTCATCACTGAAGAAAATTAGAACGTCGTCAGGTATTGCAAGAAGCGTTTCACATGCATTTTCTCGAGCAACAAAATCACGTGGATTAAGTTTCTGTACTATAGCTAATTTGTACGGATGAAACTGCAATTCTTCATGGAGAATCCGCCTCACAGAACGAGCAGAAATCTAACAGCAGCAGCATGTTTTGGAGTAGAGCGCCTAGGGGATCGCAAAACAGACTGTCTTATCAAATTAATGTTTTGCGATGTCCTTACAGTTCGTGGAAGTCCAGGTTTCTTCTTTTTGGCATCATCAGTTTCCCTAAAGTTGTTTACCCATGAAACAATCGAGCAAGTTGCTCTGCCCCAAAATGTGGAGAAATTTCTTCCTCCTCTAATCGAAATTGCACCAATTAATGATGATTTGAATCTCGATTTTGAATCAGTGATTGGATTTGTTTCGGAAACAGACCTTTGGAAGATTCTATTTCATTGTTTTGCTTTGTTCCTATAAACTCCTGTATGATTTTTTATTCTATTGCGTCCACTTCAAAATTTCAAAATCGTTTTCTTTGCTTTCTCAACTGTTGGGTGTTGTGTGTATCAGTTGCAATTATCTCCTCTCTGCCTTTCCTGGTTTGGTAATTGAAATCTCTTGTTTTCAAAAGCTCGCAACTAATTTGTGGAGCATTTCAACCATCTTTGATGCAGTTATTTAAATTGAACGCCCATAGAGGTGCTTATTTTCACAATCTATAAGACTCCAGCATAAGTTTATAATAAAATTTTTAACTGGTTGTAAACAAAAGAATTATTTCCATCCGGTCCTGTCCTACCTTACGCCTGCATTTGCATTTCGTGCAAGGAAAACACAAGCAGACAGCTATCACGCTCAAGTTCTTTCTCCGTGGCCTACATTCGTCTATAAACACATACAGCTTTTACTCTTGAACAAACGAGACAAGTGTCTGCATTCTTAATCACTTGTCGAGATATTAATTGCCAAACGCACGGACGAAAACAGTCAGCAATGTGTCTAAGTGCAATTACAAAGCATATCGGCACGTTATCCGTTTCAAATATGCTGTATATATATATACAAGTTAGTGTCCAACTGAAGAAGCTTGTACTAAATAGACAGGATTATATCGAGATGGACGGCATTAACTTTCGAATATGTCTGGGAATGCTGTTCCGTGGCGACTGTTCTTATCACGGTACTGAAAAGGCTATTGTTAGGACGTGAAGTCATCCGTGGATGTAATAGTTATCTCATACTGGTTTTAGTTCTTGTAATAACGGGGATGGATTTTATTATGGATTAAATTGGCTTTTTATTGTTGAAGTCGCAAAAGTATAATTTCTAAGCTGTATTAATTATATTAATACAGCTTTCACCCTGTATAAACTATAGAAATATATCATTAATCTTCAATGCGTCCGTAAGTCGGAGACTATGCAAATGTATGCAAATTTGCGAACGTATATGGCATCAAATCTTATTCGCGTAAGAGAAAAGATTTAGGTTATCGTGTGCCACATAAATATACAAATTCAGAGGCGAAAAAAAAAACACTATGATCCGATATGGTATAACCGCTTGATTTCACAAAAGGAAAGTACTTAAACCTGTCATGTCGAGGTTGTCGATTATTCAAATGTAGAATTAGATAAATCTCTATACTGTATTGGGAATATTTGGTAGTCCCAGGGTTAACTGTCGAAATAGAATTTTTTTCTTGGAATCTTTCGGTGAGCTACCGAGGAGTAAGAGGTTACATATGTATGTACTAGACAGATGGTTTGAGAAATTATTTAGGTTGAAGGCTTTCTCAGAATGAATAAGTGATGTTTGTGTATTATTTCAACATAATTTTAAATGAAATACAGCTCAGACAAATACATGAATATAAAAGAAAATAAAACCTGAAATAACGAAAGTACATTGACTTCTACATAATGAAAATGAGGGCTGGAAAGGAGACTTCCAACGAAATAAAAGAAAAATTCAAGGATACGATTTATGAGAAGCTCAACGTAGAAAGAAGGCACAGATGAACTCAATTATAACGAACAATCAAGACAGTTCAGATGTCATCCAGACTTTACGATTGTCGTTGTAGCATGTTATTGGCAGTGAAATAAAATCTTTAAAACATCGTGATGATTCGGATTGGCCAATAACAAACAATTGACGTTTTTGAGAACACATTTTCTCTTGTCGAAATTTTAGTGTCTTGTTAGGGATTAGATAGATATTAGATATTTGGGCAGTGGCACTGCTACCTTTTGTCACCGCGACCTGCATGGATCTATTATAGCCTTGCCCTTCTAGTTCTTAGACTAGTTTTTGATGAACTTTAGAATATGACTGGCAGCAACACATTTACACAAAATGTGTTCAGTCTCTAGATATTCTTGACATAGACAACAGATTTGATCTTCAGCTTTTCCGAGTTTATGTAGGTGGTACTTCAGGGCCACATGTCCTGTCAAAAACTCTGCCAGCAGTCTAAGGTCTCCTTTGCTGAAAGATAGCAACGACTGTGCTGTCTTAGACGATCCTGATAACAGTGCCTTTGTCCTGGCGTATTCTGCCAGTAGGAAGCCTTTCTGTTGACCTCTCATTTGTTAACTGTTTATTTTAGGTGGCTCTTTCTGCAGTCCAAAACAGGGATAAGGTCCAATGAAAGGCATTTCTCGCTGCTTCTTTGGTAAGCTTTTCAATTTCTGAATTGACGATTGTGATGTTTTTTGCGTAAATGGAATGAACAACACACCGCCTATTGTGTGCAGAGCCTTGCAGTATAGATTGCGTTAGATTATTCTAAATTGATAGAAGTAGACACAGTTCGTTATAACCGAAAATATCGAAGTTCGTTTTGGACGTCTTAATCGAGGTCATCTGTATATTTTGACAAAGAAAAGGAAAGAAATTTAGTTAAGAGCTAAAATATTTTCAAACGAAGACAGAATACAAACAAAGAATAAAGTTTCAAACGACAGAATACAAACAAAGAATAAATCGAGAAAGAAAATGAGCAAAAAATTTAGAGAACGAATGAAACGTCTTTATGGAAGTTACCAGAAACTGCTGAAATTGCTTGTAAATTGGTGATGATAATAAATCAAAGTCTTAGAAGGATTCATTGGAGGACAAGAAATGAAGATGACAACTTCCAGGAAAAAGATGGGGTGTGGCAGAAAATTACAGCTTTGGAATATTATTCAGAACAATTACAAAAATCTTCACTTTTAAATTTCTTAAAAGGAAGGAGGCTAAGATCAATATTTTGTCTCAATCTGGAACTAGATGTTAGTAGCAAAATGTGACTGCAGTTAAAATAAGGAATTATCTTAACAGACAATTTTCCAAAAAAAAACCAGCACTTAATTTATTAGCTCACGACACGTGTTTCAAGTTAATGAATTAAACGTTACGGTGATGGTTTTACCAACATACGACACTTCACTTACCAGTTCTGCAGATATGAAACCTGGAATAAAAAAGTAAGGTTATAGACGTACGAGGTAATCGAGTTAACCGTTTAAGAGGTTATAGGGTTTAACAAATTGGTTTTCTAGTTTAAAGCTTGAGACAAACCGTTACAGTATTCAATAGCTCAGATTATGAGATTTTTTGAAGTTATGCCGAAACTCTGACGTTCTAGGGTTAATTTGACCCCCGATTCGGATTTAGCAAACCCAAAAACACATAGTAAACATGGTCTGACCCCCCCTCCCAGGCTTCTCTTCCCCTCCCAGACGCTGTGACCGTGTAATTAATTTCAATTTTATTCGATATTTTCAATTTATCAAAATAAGTTTGTTGTAAATGGTCCTTCTCTTTTAGTCTTTAGGCACACGAAACCGTCGGAATAATTCTGACTCACCCTATATATATAATAATAAAAGTAACTTTACTGTAATTTGCTCAGCACTATATTATGAGTGTTTTAGCTGTCTCATATGTAGGTATGTATAAAAGAAAATAGGAATATTTGCAAAAAACCGAAGTCAGTCACCGCGAATAAATTAATCGAATCGAATCATTTGTTTCCGTAACTATTGATCAAACTTGCGAAAATATAAAATTGGAATCCTTTGTAATAATAATGGGTAAACGACAAAGAATTGATGTTGTATGTACTTTAGATATCTCTTCGAAATTAAGTTGTATCGGTTTTAAAGAAATAAAATTTAACGACATTACTGTGTAACACGAAAATTGTATTTTACTGTTTTTTTTCCAGAAAGAAATATAAACTTTATACTTCTTCAATTTCAGTTTTTTGTAACTATCATTTTGCAGATTTATTTCTGTATTTTATCACAAAAAAAATCTCTGTTAAAAAAGCTTACTCCATAGTAAGTAAAAACTTTTTCTTCAAACGTACAAAAATATTATCATTTTATTACTGAATACGTATCTTTGAAACAATTAATTTCTTTACTAGTAAAAAAATCGTCTCATTTCTTTTAAATAAAGAACGATTATTTCATAACTGTCAAATATTTACAAAATGAGCGAAGAAGAACTTTAATCTACGCCACCAGAAATAATCAAAATCGCGAATCAAGCAACGAAGACAACGAACAACGAATGAAAAGTTCCTGAAATATAACGAGAGAACAAAATGTCAACAACCACACCGAAAACGTGTTGTTGGCATATTTTTCAAGTTTAAACCATGTTTAAACGTAGTACTTTGACAGTTGTTTGACAAATGCATCAAATTTGCTTTTAAGCAATGATAATAATACATGCTATATTTAAATGTGTAGTTTATGAGATCAACGAAAATCGTTTGAAGAAAAAATAGTATTAAATTTATATTCATAGTTCGAAAAGCTTTCTTTATTGTTTTTTTTTTGTTATTTTTAAGATTCGACATACATATGTATGTGTATTACACTGGACAAGATTCAATAATTACGTTTTGAAAAAAAATTATTTTTTAGATGGAACAAATTAACATATCACATGGGTCAAATAATATTAAAACATATAGCTATCCCTATTAATAAAAATGTCTAAGAAATCATTGATATATGGTATAATATTTATTATCCACTTTGATCTGATTAGAAATGAAAACCACTCTGCCCTATATCCAGCGTAACTCATAGCTAAGCTTGTCCAGAATTAGGAACAGCAGTACCAAGCCTTGTTTTCACGCAGAGTGCAACATCCATATTAGCCAATTTGAATAGTTTAAAAAATTGAAAGACCCATCAAATTTTAGGGACTTTATTTTCCGCACAAAATTTCAGTTCATTATCCGCCTCTCTAAAGTCAGATATCTGAGACTGAACGAAGTTCCAAAAACCTCTATAAAGGTCTGAATGATTTCGGAAGCTGGAAAGTGCACTTCTAGTCTTCTAACTCGAAAAATATGAATATGTGACATGAAAGCAAATCACTCGAAACGTTCAAGGAACTTTGTTCAAGGACTTGAATCTGAACCTAGATTGTATTTTCGAAATCAAAATGATCTTATCTACGTTTAGATTGCCCGGACATGGCGGTTTCAGCAGTTACATTATGTGAAAACCTATTGATGGTGATAAATTCGTTTTTGTAAATGTTGTTTTGTTTGATCAATTTTTTTGTTTATTATTTTTTTATTATATTATTAATAAAACCGCTTTAAAAAGCCATACTGACGATGAAAAACCATCAGTTCATCTTGTCTAAATAGCTCATATGAAAAGACCTGAGGTAATATGAAAATTTAGCTATTAAAATACAGTATCAGCAGTAGGTACCTATTCTTGTCGGATATTTTACAATTTAAAAATTGTAGTAATTGCTTTAAAATAAAGATAAGATAGAAAATAAGAAACAGAGGGAAACAAAAATGTCATGTGCTAACCACTTATTAATTTTGAAAAGTAATATCCACCCTACTTGCATATAAAACTTGGATTAATGAAACATATTGTCGAGATGATGGTCAAGGTTTCCTATTTCTAAACAACACATTCCTCAAAATCAATCAGGCGAAAGTAAAACGAGACGTACTTTTCGATTAAAATGTAGTAGAAAATCAGCTGAGTGAAAAAAATCACGAGGAAACAACTTATCTAAAACGTAATAAAATTTTCTTCGTCAATGCTATTCTGATCATCTTGTACCTCTTCTTTCGTGCCAATTTTTTAAACTTGAGCTCATCCAGGTTCATCCATCACTGCAATATTCAAACAAACTAATCAAATCCTCTAAATCATTAAAAACTGGCTGTTCTTCGCCATAAACGATAGGTGTCTCTGGAAGTAGAAACTGTATAAGAAAAATTCAGCAATCTTGTCTTTTCACATTTATGCAGCAAACTTCAACTTTCTTGGCTTAGATGAATGATTGTAAACTGTAAAAATAGACGTGGTAGAAAAATTTGGTTAAAGTTTAAAATTGTCGCCTAATGTACCTAATTAATAATTCTAAAAATGCCCTTCTTTATAATAAATATAATCGAGTTATATAATTAAAATCTAAAAAATTCTAGACATTTATATCTGCTACCTATGGTCTCCTTCTAAATTGAAAAAATCTCAATGGTTAAACACTGTGTCTGTGGAAAAGAATCTGCGGCACGTAGCAATTAGATCCGGTTAATTAAACTACACACACACAAGGAAACCCACAGACCATGAAGAATACGACTGAATGGGAAATTGTGAACGAATTTACCGGAGCATAACCAAGAAGTTTTGTTATTGTTTCACTTTTTAATTAAGCCATACACTACAATACTGCATTCAGTTTGTAATTCACGTGTATGAGTTTAAAAGTAAAAGAAAGTTCGGAAGCATTTTTCTAAGCTATTTAAGCGCATTAGTTAGATTTTCGAATCTCATTCTTATCTACGTATGTATATGTAGCTGCACATATTAAACCTTACGTAACACGATCATTAAATATCCACCTAAAATTATCTCCCAATGTCAGTTGTGCACGCAACAATTGCACGGAACAACATGTAATTATTCTCCTTCAAATAGGCACCTACTTACTGCTCTATTAAACGCATTAAATTAGATAAAATTGTTTTCTATTGTCGAGATATTGGTAATGGCATCTGACTGGACTCTGCTTAACACTAATTTGTATGACCTTACGGATTTTTCTATTTTAAAAGATTGCAGCAACAACGTCGCGTGGTTGAATTAGTGGCAATCCTTGCTTCGTTCTATAACGCTTATATGTATATATGTATATACATATTAAGGAGGTCGATTAGGAAACATATAATCTTCGCCACACAAGCGTTTATTCATTTTTTTTTAACTACCGGGTGTTAAATGAATATGACACGTTATCTTATGCTCTATTAATTTAAATAATTCAAACAAATAGATCTACTGATATATATATTTTTTAATAGTATTTCAATATTTTGCTTGTAACACGTGGACGTCTTAATTTATGTAGATTCATTTATTCATTCTAGATGTTTTTTTTTTGTACAATAACATCTTCAACAATATTTTTGCGTATTATCGCCAAAACATCAATCAAAATGAACTGCTTTTTGAAAAACTGATGAGTAACCGAATCAAGTTCTCATACTGAAAGACTGACGAAGTCCTGAGTGAAGGATTTCAAAGAACTAGGGTGTGTACTACTATTGTAATGACTCTTTCGACATTTTGCTACTTTGGGAAAGCTGCAAAGTAAAGAGAAGCAAACAATAGTAGGTAAACTATACTAACTCCCAATACAGTCACTCGATGTGGAGATTCTGTATAAGGCGGACACTATATACGGCCACCCCCTGACTCATCAGTCGTCAGAGGACACGCTTCAAGACCAGGTAAGCTGGTAAGGTCCTGGTTTTGGCCTGGGTGTCCATTAGAATAATTGGTTCAAAATTCAATAAGCCTCTAACAAATTTTGGTACCACAGGACGATGAGATTGGATTTATCATGGAATTTGGGACAGTATATGAAACAAAAATGTTATGTCTATATCTAAGACATCCAAAAAATTGCTTGGTATTAGCCAAATCCTCTGTAATCCGGCCATTTTTCATAGTAATTTCCTTTAGTTTCTGTCCTATTCAATGTACCAGGATGTGTCTAGGATGATGGTCATCTCCACAGTCTTGATTTATCCATAGCAGGATAAGCAAAAGCAACACTCAACATTTAGAACTTAACGAGCTTTTATCAAAGTAAGACCTTAAAAAAGCTCCCATTTGGACCTACTTCTACGTTTAACACGATTTATGATCCATTTTAAAAGTCCTTTGAAGAGCAATTGCTTAGCATGTTGTTACTTTAACGCGCTAGGACGTCTAGGACACCTAGAGTGGTGGCACTCTCCTTATAACGTTTCATCGTTCATTAACGGTTCATCATTGATTTCATTCAGTAGCTCTCAAGTAATGCTTTTGATTGAAATTCCATAACTTTTGAACAAAATTCATTGCCATTCGCCACCTATCCAAAAAATGCAAAAAAATTGCTTGGCATGTTATTATCTTGAGGTGGAATGTTGGCCATCTTCAGTCAGTCTTCTTCGAAATGTTTGCACCACTCATATTCATAGAGTAATCTAGCAAAAACCAACACAAAACTTGATTTGCAATTTTACGAGTTTTTATCAAACTGAGATCTTAAAGAAGCTCATATTTTGATGTTAGTTTCGAGGTTATATTCATAATTCCATGTTTAACACAAGTTGTGACTCATTTCAACAGTCTAGGATGTTGGTTATCTTGATCGTCTCCACAGTCTCTATCAAAGCATTGCGATGGCTTCCTTATAGAAGGCTAACCAAAACATAATTCAATATTTTCGATAAGACTATTCAAATTGTTTTACTACATATTAAAACAACGCAGTAATCAATATTGTTAACCTGATCGTAGTAAAATGTCTTCCACAACCTAGCGAGTATCCAATATGGTTATAAACGTTAATATATCTTGCACACCTTAAGTAGAAACTGTTGAGAAAAAAATAAACAGTTCATTAAATCATCGTTAGAAGTGACAGATGACATCGTCACAAATGCAACTAGACCTATACAGACAATTCCATATATCCTATTAAACAAATCGATAATCAAACAAACCTAGTAGACACAATTACCAATTATGACAATTTATTTCCAATAAGGTCACGATTAGGTACCTTTCCTTATCAATATTGCAGTATCCAGCCAATAATATCACATTTATATTCTTTTTATGTAATAATTTATGAATATTGATTTAACAATCGGTCACTGGTAATGGCAATTTGTACGTTTTGGTATTTATTCTTTTTAATGTTGATGTAAGCTCTCAATTTAATACATCGATCTCTGAAGAAAAAGCTACACTCAAAATAATCTAATAGGAAAGAAGGCAGAAACTAACTTACTAGAATTAAATTTGACATCTTTCGGGTTATGCAGTGTCCAAATCATTGCAGTAATCAATAATTGCTCAAACTTGGTAAAATACTTTAAACCATTTTTGAAAATTACCCAAAAGTTTACCCAGTCAAAGAAGTATTACAAAAAGTACAACAAGCCAGTTGTGGTATATTGTCTCTTTGATATTCATAACCTACCTAGTGATTTAGCTTCTATGATGTCACATCTCTAGTTCTACATTAGCTTAATAATCAAGATGTAACACGTAATCACCTAGTTACATCTAGTAATGATCTGGTGAGAACCAAAAATATCTATTGATCTACTTGATAAGCTCTGTATCAGTTCTAAGAAGATAATAAAATATAACACGGTCAGCTGCCTTCTTAAAAGAATAGACGTCAAACACACAATTGTATAAAACAATATTTAACACACAATCCTGACACACAGACACTTGTTTCGGACTTATTTGTCCTCATCCGTGTGTGATATAAAAGTTTGAATTGACAAACATTTCTCTGAGAGTCCGTTTTGTGTAGAAAATGTTCAATAGACGTCACGAGTAGCTAAGGGGCTACCTTGGGCACCCCCCACCACTACTCCTTCGGTGTCATACGTGACGCGGTCGTAGGTAGTTCCAAAACCGCCTACTTGGTTTTGAGCTGGTTTTGACCTGCTTTGGAAAATAGCCTGGCTGGTTTTAATCTGATTTTTGTTGGTTTTGAGCTGGTTTTGAAATGAAGGTACTCCTGGACTTTATGAGCTGGTTTTGAGCTCGTTTTAGTTGGTCTGTTTTCAAAACCAGATCAAAACCAACGAAAACCAGCTTAAAACCAACTAAAACCAACTCAAAACCAACTAAACCTAGATCAAAAGCAGCTCATAAAGTCCAGGAGTACTTTCATTTCAAGACCAGCTCAAAACCAACGAAAACCAGGTCAAAACCAGTCAGGCTGTTTTCGAAACCCGGTCAAAACCAACTGTGGTACTGTCACAAAATGGAACCATATGACATCTGCCAGGTAAACTTCAGCAACAACAGTGTGTCAAACAAACATGCCTATTTGGTACGCTTATCTTGATACTGACTTTCGTTTTTGTTGCTGTACAGTATCAGAAGTCAGACCCTGCTGTTGCTGAACGTTACCCTCGTATAGTTCCAGCTCGTCATATCCATTCAGCAATTTCTATACAAAACGGACCTTCGGAGGGATGTTTAGCACTATGTATCGGACACTGATGAGGGCAAAGAAGTCCGGAACACGTCCCTGTGTGGTGGAATTGAACTTCCAAACATTATTTGAGGCGCTTGTATGTTCGATGTATATATTATCGCCAAAATGTTTGCAATATAACAGATTTAAACCTATTTAATTTGTAAATTGGAAAAATTTTATTTTGTTTTCTAGAAATACAGTGGTTTCTTGATTTCTCGTTGGTGTACTGAGATTTTAATTAGATTGTAGCAATTTTAGAACTAGATTTTATCACTCAAAAACAAAACTAACTCCAAAATGATCTTCTGGTTTTAATTCTTCTTTAATATTTGTCTATCAAATTAATTTTGAGAGTACCTCAGGGTAGTAATCTCAGGCCATTATTATTTATACTTATTTTAGTTTGTGCAGGTGTATAATTTCCATTGGAATACTCTGTATATAGACGTACTTTTTATAAAACATAAATGGTGCAACCAGAACAATAAACCCATTAATGGAAATCGTGCAAGGAGTACCGAGCTCTTTCCTTTAGATGTTATGTAGTTTAAGGACGCCCGCTTGTTCTCCAAGTACAGACGCGCACCACCTGATAGTTTCTAGGGCACCGGCGCCGCAGAATGCTGCTCCACAAACATCAAAGGATACGAGTTCAGTACGACGCTTGGCGTCGCGACGTTAATGGTGCCGTCGCGTTCGAAAAAAATTTACTTTAACGTGCACGATACGCAAACGTAATTGTTGCTTTAATATGTAAAAACGTTCGTTCATAATTAACACCTTACCGAATTGATCACATCCATTTAACAGTTTCTTAAGACAAAAATGAGAATATATATGATTTAGATGTGATTATTATTTTTTGTATATAGACCGGTGTGTTGCTGCGAAATAAAAATAATAAAAAAGGAACTGAAGACTGAAAGGTTAGAAATCAACGGTGCGAGGAAATTGTATAGTCTTGGTATATGAATTTGTTCCTTAAATCTGCTCTGCATAAAATTACAAATAGGATTAAGAGGTAAAGTGTGTTATCGATTGCGTAAAATCAATGGGTAATGTGTGTTTAAATATCTTTTTTTCTTTTGTCTAATGGTTTCCTTTCAACTTTCAAATCTACTCTCATATTGTGGTTTTCTTAAAGAATTCTTGAAGAATTTTTATCAATAACTATCCAAATATATTTACCTAAAGCAGCAATTAAAATGTGTACATTAGGAAACATATTTTTATTCTTTTTATTTTGTTTTTTACAGTCGCCACACCTGCCCACACAACCCTGAAGATTACAATGATCACCTACATCCGGAAGGTCCATTCATCGGCAAACCCAAAGATGAATATAACGCCACCAGAGGTGAACGGGCGCCGATTGTCAAACCTCAAGACCACCTGAAGCCGGAAGGAGATTTCGTCAAACGAGAACCGGAAGCTTGGAAACCTGGCGAGAGGGCACCCGTTAAGAAACCTCAAGACAACTTACGTCCTGAAGGTGACTTCGAGAGATATAAACCTGAAGAATGGAAACCTGGTGATAGAGCTCCAGTGAAGAAACCCCAAGACAACCTTAAACCTGAAGGTGACTTCGAAAGACGTAAGCCAGATGAGTGGAAACCTGGTGATCGCTCACCAATAAAGAAGCCTCAAGATAATTTACGACCTGAAGGCGATTTTGAGAGACGTAAACCTGACGAATGGAAACCAGGCGATCGTGCCCCTGTTAAGAAACCTGAAGATAACTTAAAGCCTGAAGGCGATTTTGAAAAACGTAAGCCAGAGGAGTGGAAACCAGGTGATCGCTCACCAATAAAGAAGCCTCAAGATAATTTAAGACCGGAAGGTGATTTTGAGAGACGTAAACCTGACGAATGGAAACCAGGCGATCGTGCCCCTGTTAAGAAACCTAAAGATAACTTAAAGCCTGAAGGTGATTTTGAAAAACGTAAACCAGATGAATGGAAACCAGGCGACCGTTCACCAATAAAGAAACCTCAAGATAATTTAAGACCGGAAGGCGATTTTGAAAGACCTAAGCCTGACGAATGGAAACCTGGCGATCGTGCTCCTGTCAAGAAACCAGAAGACAACTTAAAACCTGAAGGCGATTTCGAGAAACGTACTCCACAAAAATGGCAGCCGGGAGATAGGCCAGACGCGAAGAAACCTAAAGATAATCTTCGTCCTGAAGGAGATTTTGAGAAGCGTCAACCTGAAAAATGGTCTCCAGGGGAACGTGCGCCAGTCAAGAAACCTAAAGATAATCTAAAACCTGAAGGTAATTTTGAGATACCCGAACCTGAATCTTGGCAGCCAGCTGAGAGGCCGAAACCTAAGAAGCCTCAAGATAATCTGAAACCTGAAGGTGAATTCACCGGTTCAAGAACAATAATTGAAGATTACAGGGTGATAAAAGGAGAAAGGGCCGACATTACTCGACATGAAGACAACATTACAATCGGTGGAGAATTTATCGGTAAGTTTTCTTTTATTGCTATCTCGTGCGTTTTTAAATCATAAAATCTCTTCAGGTGAAACTACAACACGTGTTGACTTCACGGGTGAGTTAGTAGAGAGGCCGAGCCCAATTAGACGTAATACCTTCACAAAAGTAGAAGGTGAGTTCATCCACGATACAACGAATAAAACGGAATTCATAGATTTCACCAACGTTGATCGTACTACTATCGTTAAGAAACGTCAAGACAATCTAACTGTTGAAGGAGACATGACTTTTGACACGTCTACAACTGTAGACTATACTGAAAAAGTCGTTCCGCTTCAACCAAGACGTAGAAGAACATGGACTAGGGAAGATGTAGAAAAATTCTATGCCACCCAACAAATTGACCAAACTACAACAACGAATGAAGTTTATAAGACCTTCGACAATACAGACGTACGTCAGACCGTTATAATCCATAGAGATAACCTGAAACCAGAGGGTCCCTTTGAAGGTACTCCAAAATCTAAAGAAGATTACGTTCCGAAACTAACCGAACGACCCAAGCCTACGAAACCGAAAGATAACCTTAAACCTGAAGGTGATTTTACGAAACGTACTCCTGACCAAATAAAACCAGGTGAACGACGATCACCAATTAAACATGATGACAATTTACGTCCAGAAGGGGACTTTGAAAGACCCGAGAAACCTAAATACAAACCAGGCGAAAGACCCGTCCAGAAAAGACCCGAAGATAATTTACGACCGGAAGGAGATTTTGAAAGACCTGAACGACCATCTTACAGCCCTGGTGAAAGGCCTAAACAGAAACGACCAGAAGATAATTTACGGCCTGAAGGCGATTTTGAAAGGCCTGAAAAACCTAGTTATAAACCAGCCGAAAGACCTAAACAGAAAAGACCAGAAGACAATCTTCGTCCTGAAGGTGATTTTGAGCGGCCTGAAAAACCTGAATACAGACCTGGCGAGAGACCTAAACAAAAACGGCCAGAAGATAATCTGAAACCAGAAGGCGATTTCGAACGACCTGAGAAACCTGGTTATAAGCCAACTGAAAGACCCAAGCAGAAGAAACCGGAAGATAATCTTCGTCCTGAAGGCGATTTTGAACGACCGGAAAGACCTGAATATAGGCCCGCTGAAAGGCCGCAACAAAAGAAGCCAGAGGATAATCTACGTCCTGAAGGCGACTTCGAACGTCCAGAAAAGCCTGGGTACAAACCAGCTGAAAGGCCAAAACAAAAGAGACCTGAGGATAACCTTCGTCCAGAGGGCGATTTTGAACGGCCAACACCAACTAAAATTGGACCTGCTGAGCGAAGAACACCTATCAAACACGATGATAATTTACGCCCTGAAGGAGATTTCGAGAGACCTGAAAGACCTGAATACAGACCAGGAGAAAGACCCAAACAAAAGAAACCCGAAGATAATTTACGTCCTGAAGGTGATTTCGAGCGTCCTGAAAAACCTGGTTACAAACCAGCTGAAAGACCGAAACAAAAGAAACCAGAAGATAATTTAAGACCAGAGGGAGATTTTGAACGACCGGAGAAACCTGAATATCATCCTGCTGACAGACCTAAGCCTAAAAGACCTGAAGATAACTTACGGCCAGAAGGAGATTTCGAAAGACCAACTCCGACAAAAATTGGTCCAGCAGAACGAAGATCCCCCATTAAACATGATGACAATCTACGACCAGAAGGTGACTTTGAACGTCCAGAAAAACCAGGATACCGTCCAGCTGAAAGACCCAAACAAAAACGTCCGGAAGACAACTTACGACCAGAAGGTGATTTTGAACGGCCTGAGAAATTTGAGTATAGACCTGCGGAAAGGCCTCAACAGAAACGTCCGGAAGATAATCTGCGTCCTGAAGGAGACTTTGAACGACCTGAGCGACCATCTTACAGTCCCGGCGAAAGGCCAAAACAAAAACGGCCAGAAGATAATTTACGGCCTGAAGGCGATTTTGAAAGACCTGAAAAACCTGAATACAGACCCGGCGAAAGACCTAAACAGAAACGTCCAGAAGATAACCTTCGACCGGAAGGAGACTTTGAAAGACCAACACCTACTAAAGTTGGTCCAGCTGAGCGTAGAACGCCAATTAAACACGATGATAATCTACGTCCTGAAGGAGATTTTGAAAGACCTGAGCGACCAACTTACAGTCCTGGTGAAAGGCCAAAACAGAAACGACCAGAAGATAATTTGCGGCCTGAAGGCGAATTTGAAAGGCCTGAAAAACCTGGTTACAAACCAGCCGAAAGACCTAAACAGAAAAAACCAGAAGACAATCTTCGTCCTGAAGGTGATTTTGAGCGGCCTGAAAAACCTGAATACAGACCTGGCGAGAGACCTAAACAGAAACGTCCAGAAGATAACTTACGACCGGAGGGAGACTTCGAAAGACCAACACCTACTAAAGTTGGTCCAGCTGAGCGTAGAACACCAATTAAACACGATGATAATCTACGTCCTGAGGGAGATTTCGAAAGACCTGAGCGACCGTCTTACAGTCCTGGTGAAAGGCCAAAACAGAAACGACCAGAAGATAATTTACGGCCTGAAGGCGATTTTGAAAGACCTGAGAAACCTGGTTATAAGCCAGCCGAAAGACCTAAACAAAAGAAACCTGAAGACAATCTTCGTCCTGAAGGCGATTTTGAAAGGCCTGAAAAGCCTGAATACAGACCCGGCGAAAGACCGAAACAGAAACGTCCAGAAGATAACCTTCGACCGGAAGGAGACTTCGAAAGACCAACACCTACTAAAGTTGGTCCAGCTGAACGTAGAACACCGATTAAACACGATGATAATCTACGTCCTGAAGGAGACTTCGAAAGACCTGAAAAACCTAAATATAAACCAGGAGAAAGGCCTGTACAAAAACGTCCAGAAGATAATTTACGCCCTGAAGGTGAGTTTGAACGCCCAGAGAAACCTGATTACAGACCTGGTGAAAGACCCAAACAAAAGAGGCCAGAAGATAATTTACGTCCTGAAGGTGATTTTGAACGCCCAGAGAAACCTGATTACAGGCCCGCTGAAAGGCCGAAACCAAAGAGACCAGAGGACAATCTCAGACCGGAAGGCGATTTTGAAAGACCGACACCCACCAAAGTTGGTCCAGCTGAACGAAGGACGCCAATCAAACACGATGATAATCTGCGTCCCGAAGGTGATTTCGAAAGACCTGAGAAACCCGAATATAGGCCAGCTGACAGACCAAGGCAAAAGAGACCAGAAGACAACCTACGTCCAGAAGGTGACTTTGAAAGACCAACACCAACGAAGATTGGCCCAGCAGAAAAGCGCTCTCCTATTAAACATGACGACAATTTGAGACCAGAAGGTGACTTTGAAAGACCCGAACGTCCTGAATTCAGGCCAGCCGAAAGGCCTAAACAAGTACGTCCTGAAGATAATCTTAAACCGGAGGGTGACTTTGAACGACCAGAAAAATTCCAGTACAGACCTGCGGAGCGGCCTAAACAAAAGCGACCTGAAGATAATCTTCGTCCAGAAGGTGACTTTGAACGACCTACGCCTACTAAGGTTGGTCCAGCTGAACGCCGAACACCAATCAAACATGATGATAATCTACGTCCTGAAGGTGACTTTGAACGTCCAGAAAGGCCTGAGTATAAGCCCGCAGATAGGCGTAAGCCAACAAGACCGGAAGATAATCTACGTCCTGAAGGTGATTTTGAACGACCTACGCCTACTAAGGTTGGTCCAGCTGAACGCCGAACACCAATCAAACGCGATGATAATCTACGACCGGAAGGTGATTTCGAACGCCCTGAAAAACCTGGTTACAAGCCTGCCGAAAGACCTAAACAAAAGAAACCAGAAGATAATTTGCGACCAGAAGGAGATTTTGAACGACCAGAAAGACCCGAATATCAACCAGCTGAAAGGCCTAAACAAAAAAGACCTGAGGATAATCTTCGTCCAGAAGGCGATTTTGAAAGACCAACTCCAACAAAGATTGGCCCAGCTGAACGGAGGTCACCAATCAAACACGATGATAATCTGCGACCGGAAGGAGATTTCGAACGTCCGGAGAAACCGGAATACCGTCCAGGCGAAAGGCCTAAACAGAAACGTCCCGAAGACAATTTACGACCGGAAGGTGATTTCGAACGGCCTGAGAGATTCGAATACAGACCTGCCGAAAGACCTACGCAGAAACGTCCGGAGGACAACTTACGACCTGAAGGAGACTTCGAGAGACCAACACCTACTAAAGTTGGCCCAGCTGAGCGGAGAACACCGATTAAACACGACGATAATCTACGCCCTGAAGGTGATTTTGAACGGCCTGAAAAACCTAAATACAAACCAGGAGAAAGGCCTGCGCAGAAACGCCCTGAAGATAATTTGCGTCCTGAAGGTGAGTTTGAACGTCCGGAGAAACCTGATTACAGACCTGGTGAAAGACCGAAACAAAAGAGACCAGAAGATAATCTTAAGCCTGAAGGTGAGTTTGAGAGACCTACACCGACGAAGGTTGGCCCGGCCGAAAGAAGAACACCCATCAAGCACGATGATAATTTACGTCCTGAAGGTGATTTCGAACGTCCTGAAAGACCTGAGTACAGACCAGGTGAAAGACCTAAACAGAAGAGGCCAGAGGATAATCTACGTCCGGAAGGTGATTTCGAGAGGCCAACACCAACTAGGGTAGGTCCAGCAGAGAAACGTACACCAATTAAACATGATGATAACTTGAGACCTGAAGGTGATTTTGAGAGACCAGAACGTCCTGAATATAGGCCGGCAGAAAGACCCAAGCAGAAACGACCTGAAGATAATTTACGTCCTGAAGGTGTGTTCGAAAGACCAAGTCCGTCTAAAGTTGGTCCAGGTGAGAGGAGGTCTCCTATTAAACATGAAGATAATCTTAAACCGGAAGGTGATTTCCAACGCCCAGAGAAACCTGAATATCGCCCAGCTGAAAGGCCGAAACAGGTTCGTCCTGAAGATAATCTAAGACCAGAAGGTGAATTTGAACGCCCTGAAAGTAAGGAAGTAAGGCCTGCTGAACGCAGAACTCCTGTTAAGCATGAAGATAATTTGAAACCTCAAGGTGCTATGGATATAAGACGCAGAGATGATTATAACGTTGTTCAAGGTGAACGCGTGGATATAATTAAGAGAGAAGATAATCTAAGAATTGAAGGTCAATGGGATATCTCGCGTAGGGATGATTACAGTTCTAAGACGGTTGTAGATAGAGTACAGGTCATTAAACATGAAGACAATTTGAAGATCGAAGGTGAATTCCAAGACACCCGTACTAGAGATGACTTTAAGGTCGTTAGGGGCGAAAGATTTGAACCTAAGAAACCTGAGGATAACCTTAAACCTGAAGGTGACTTCGTTGATTCGCGAACACGCGATGAATACAGAGTTGTTAAAGGTGAACGAGCTCAAATCATTGTTAGAGAAGATAATTTACGTATGGAAGGCGAATTTAACGAATATAGAAAACGTGACGAATACATCACCAAGAAAGTGGAAAGAACGGATATAATTAAACATGAGGATAATTTAAGGTTGGAAGGTGATTTCGAAAGGCCAACGCCTACTAAATTAGGACCAGGAGAACGTAGAAAACCAATCAGACACGATGATAATTTACATCCTGAAGGTGACTTCGACAGACCGGAAAAAACTGAATATCGACCAGGTGAAAGACCGACTCCTACAAAACCTAAAGATAACCTTAAACCCGAAGGTGAATTCGAACGCCCAACTCCAAGTAAAATCGGTCCGGGTGAACGAAGAACTCCGATCAGGCACGCGGACAATTTACACCCAGAAGGTGATTTCGACAGACCTGACAAGCCGCAGTATCGTCCAGGAGAACGACCAACGCCTAAGAAACCGCAAGATAATCTCAAACCTGAAGGTGAATTCGAAAGACCTCACCACAGTCCATACGGTCCAGGAGAAAGGAGGACTCCGATTCGTCAGCATGATAATCTTCACCCCGAAGGTGATTTCGACAGACCTACGAAGCCTCAATACAGACCAGGTGATCGACCTTCTCCGATTAAACCTCATGATAATCTATATCCTGAAGGTGATTTCGAAACTCCACGTAAACCAGAGTATCGTCCTGGCGAACGTCCGACGCCCAAGAAACCTCAGGATAATTTAAGACCGGAAGGTGAGTTTGAAACACCTGTTAAGCCAAGTTATGGGCCTGGAGAACGGGCTGAGATTGTGAAACATCCGGATAATCTCAAGCCTGAAGGTCAATTCGTCGGTACGCCTAAGAGTAGAGATGATTATAAGCCGACTAGAGGGGAGAGAGCTCCTGTCAAGAAGCCGCATGATAATTTGAGGGTTACAGGGGAATTCCAAGATCAAACGGTGCAGAAATCTGAGTTCACGGTTGTTCGAGGTGAGAGGGCCACGATTAGAAAGCACGAAGATACTCTTAGAGTTGGCGAAGGTACAATGGAAACGATTACGACTAGTAAGGAAACGTTTGAGAGGACGCCCAAGAAGGATGGTCCAGTAACTCCGGCAGGTCGTACCACGATTAATAGACGTCGACATATGGAATCTAGTATTGCTTTAGGAGATGATACTACCACGATGAAGACGACCAATCAAGTCAATTATAACACATATACTCGCAGATCTGATCAGAAGAAGACTGTCGTGGATAAGATGATTTCTGAGAGATCTGAGGTAGATAAACAAGTCGTATCAAAGACGGAGAAACATATCAAAACAGCTGATCAAGTCGATAAAGTAACAAGTAATGTGGGAACTAAGACTTTAGATGATGGAACTATAGTTAAAGTTACTAAAAAGGTAACAACGACAAGAACCGGTGGTCAGAGAGGTGAGATCCGCAAATCATCATCTCAAACGCATGTCCATGAGGAACACAGCAATATAGAAAGCAGAAACGTTAGAAACGTCCATAACCAAACTAATATATCAAACGTCATAACACATTCTGCCAGCCACCAAGACATATCGCAGCACGTTTCTAAATCTGAAGGTCATCATAGAAGGAACGTCCTGACATCTAGCGCTGACGTCAGCAATCAAATCCTTTACAGGAAAGGTATGCAAACATCAACTGAAGCCCTTCATGCCACCAGTTCTTCAGCGTTAGACATGAAAAAATCCATATCCAATTTGCACGAGCAAGGTCAATTCATTTCGCAAAGTAGCACAGATAGACGTAGCTTAAGTAGTATGCATCGTTCAGCTCAAGAATCCAACATCAGCAATAGACGGGGTCAAGAATGGTCTTCGACGACGTATCAAATGGCCGAAAGGCCGCAGAAGATCGTTAGAAGGGATAATCTAACAGTTGGTGGTAGTTTTTACGGCCAATCGGAAGCTAAATCTTATGGTAACTTTACGAAGCAACAAAATATACAAAAAATTGAAAGAGTTAACAGGTCTTCGAATACGTCACATATCACTTTAGGTGATAGTAACGTTTCTGTGGTGACTTCTTATAAAAAGGAGTATTCACCCAGGAATATTGGTCCTTGCCCAGCAGCGTTAGTAGAGAAACCTCAAGGTCCATTCAAACATACCAGGGATACTAAGAGCCATAAATTCTACATGCCGGTCGTTTCGAATTAGCTCAAGAACCTTCCAATTTTTTTCTTGTTAAAAATAAACGCAATATAAATATAAACAAATAAATAACATTTCATCCATGGTAGATTTATAATAATACTCTAACTTTGTGATATTTATTTTTGTTTAATCGTTATGGTAGAGGTCAATATATAATAAATAACATTCCCCTAAATTAAAAAAAAAACATGAAATTAATATTTTTATACCGACAAAAAATGATGCGAATATTATGCCAATTATAATATAATATAAAAAGCTTATGGTTTCTGGGTTTTATATATATTTGTAATTTTTTGTACTGATTGCTTGGGATACATAAAATATGTAAAATTATATATTTTGATGAATGCTTTTTTTCTGATGCTTGTACAAGTATAATAAAACCCAATAAAATCTATATATTTTATTGTTTTTATTTCTTTTATTTCATTTATTTACTTCAATTAAATCCTTTATGTTAATTTCATTCAACATTTTTCTAAACGAATCTTCAGAATCTAATTCCTAAACTTGTTAAGAGGAATATAAGAATACCTGAAGTTAAATAATACCTTCCTTAAAATCGATACCCGGCAAATAAGTGGACTTATATGCTAGAGGTGTAAACATATTAAAGGACCAGGAAATAGATGAAATAAGTGGAGTTTTATTTTTTAATTTGCTTTCAGTTGCCAATAATAAAATCCTAGGAGCGCATTAAATTTAAATTTATACTTATATTAAAATCAAAAATAAATGTTTGATGTATTAAGTTGTATTATTTTATTGGATAGATATAATTAAGACAGTTCACGATAATATTACATTAAATTAAACATCAGTAAAAGTTTATCAGAAAAGAATTAATCCACTTATTACTACTTCAAATTACATTAAAAAACAGGAATTGAAAATAAGTTAATTGCATGAAAGAGTTTGTAAAATAAGTCTTGATTCCTCAAAGGTAAGTAATAGAATCTAGTATTTGTCTCATGTTTTCTTAAATAATCAATAACAGCATTTGTGTCGAAAATATTGGAGAACTGGACTTGTACCTATCTGACACTTGTCAAATCTGTCTGTCATTTGAATTGTCTTATCGTGAATAACTTCTTGTGTTTTACTCGTAAAAATTAATCAATATTTGTTACAAATAAATTCAAATTTGTCATGAATTGAGGAAATTGATTAGTTAGTACATAACTTTTTTGATAAAATAAAATAAAAGTCATGATTTTTTTCAATGCTAAGCTTAAGTGGCCAGTTCACATAACCTCCACGTGAGATACTCTCCCTTTAAATCGCTTGTGCAGAGTGTCCAATGTGGCATGATGGTGGCCATATCAACCAATTCAGGCAGAAAGAAGTTGGTAATCATGGCCCTACAGAGGTCGCCCTTGACGGTGATGGACTGGCCAATGTCGTTCTGAAAGAAATATGGAGCGATGACACCGCCAGCCCAAAATCTACACCAAACAGTGATTTTTTCGGGATGCATTGGGTGCTGTTGGATCTCATGTGGATTGGTATCGTCGCAAATTCGACAATTTTGTTTGTTGACGTACCCATTCATCCAGAAATGGACCTCATCACTGAGGATGAAAATTAGGATCAGTTTCAACTGCGAGGGTCCAATCAGCGAACACACGTCGTTGTCTAGGGTCATTTACTTTCAGCTCCTGTGTCAGTTGAATGTTGTATGGGTGCAGGCCCAAATCACGATGAAAAATTCGCCAAGTTGTGGTCTACGAAAGGCCAAGTTCTTGTGAGCAACGCGAAATCGACTGTCTCGGATTCTCCTGCACACTCTCACAGACAGTATCGATGTTTTCGGCAGATCTTGCGTTTAGTCGTCGTACGTGTGTTGCTTCACACATACATTCGAGGAAGATGGTCACCGATATCCATTCTGATTTAGAAATCTATTTATTAGTTTCGTTAAAAGTGTAGTACATGAGACCTGTTTATTTATATTACTTACTATCATATTACATTCTTCCTTTGTTGAAGTTTAGATAAATTCTGAGTTTTCTTCTTTCGACAAAAAGAAAGAAAGATTAGAGAGATAAGACGTTTATTGTATTTAACTAAGTTACAAAAGATTCATAAATAAAATAGTTTTGATAAGATACAGGATATAATATATACGTTTACCTACTTTAAAACCTTACACATCTAAATATGTGCAAATGGCACGTAGTCGATAATAGAATTGGAGGAAAATTGTCACAACATAGTTTAAAAAACCTCCATCGCTTGCGTTTCAAAATTAAAAAGTCACGTGGTTCTTACCTCGTCTGTTCTTACCTGAATTTTGACAGATATTTATAGGGGAGCCGGTGGACACCACTGTGATTTTTGACCCTCGTTATGTTTCGTATGACCTCATTGTCGTTAGTAGTTGATTTCTCATAAAACTTAACCGCAATCTTTAGAATAAATGCTTCAATATTTTCAACTCCCACCACCTCATCTACCACATCTACCCTTGTTCGTCGCTCTGCCCCCAGAATTATCCTCAGACATTTATTCTACATTTCGAGATTTCACATTTCCGCTGCACCGTACGTTAATTTTCATCCTGTAAAGGCAAGGGTTTGGTGACCAGATCAAGTACAGGGATTATTGGCCCTATTTCTCTCTAAATGGTGGAAGATATCGTCATCATATCATGAAAAGTTTCATAAATCAATTTGCATGATAAAGTGTTACATTTTAGATTCCTTCAACACTGCAACACTGCATGACCACCATTGCTCGTAAAACATTCGATAATAGACTTATTAGTGTTGATCGCTTTCCACCCGGATTGTGTGACTTAAATCCTCTAAATTACTTTTTGTTTGTGTAGGTACCTAAAAAACAATTACTGATTGGATACCCACAGTAAAAAGAAAGTTTAAACCACATTTTTTAAAATAAAACTGCAAAAAGTTGCTCGAGCACATCCATTTGGTAAAAATTACAAAGAACAGTAAATATCTCAAAAATTGTGCAAAATTGAGAGACATAATAGCCTACACAAGCCGCTTTAAAATCCTACCCGATAAATCAAGAAAGTTTAATATATATTATATACACACATCAACATAATCTAAGGAAATAATTTAGTGCATCTTTTTACCCATTTTTGTCTTGAAAGTTAAATGTAAAATAAGCTATGAGTGAAATTAACTTAAATTAATATTTAACACAATTTTAATAATAATTTATTAATTAGAAATTAGAAATTCTACAAAATGGAACTAAACAACAATTCAAAATTAACCTTATATTAAATTAAAAAAGATTAAGAAATTAATAAAGAGTGGGATCTCCTCTGGAGTTTAAAACCGCCCTACGTCTTCTTGGCATAGACAGAATAAGATTGTGCAAGTCTTATTGTGGAAGAAGATTCCACTGTTGTGAAAGAAGTTCTTGCAGTTGCCGTTGATTTTGTATAGCGTCCATATGTGGCAGGCATCTTCTAAGAAGCATATCCCATGCATGCTCAATGGGATTGAGGTCTGGGGACTGAGCTGGCCATGGCAAAACCTCAATTTTTGCTTCATTGAGCCAATCGGTAACAACTCTTGCCACATGTGGTCGTGCATTGTCGTGCATACGGGTTAAATTTCGGCCCAACGCTTCTGCAAATGGCTGAACAACAGGTTCAAGAATATTCTGGATATATTGCTCAGCATTTAAGAATTGATCTAGAAAAACGATACCCAGCATAATTCCCGCCCATATAATTACAGTACCACCTCGGTAGCTGTGCACTTCTTGGGCATGCTGTAGCCTTGCTGCATTACCAGACTGACCCCAAACTCTTAATCTGCGAGTATCTGGTCTTAATCCGAATCGCGACTCGTCAGAAAAAAGTATAATCGACCATTGTTCTCGAGTCCAGAGGGATTGTTCTCGAGCCCAGTTTCTCTCGATGTCCTCGATTTCCCCTGGTTAATAGTGAACCCTAATTTTCTGGAGTGAAGATTGACTTCTCTTAAACGACGTCTGATGGTTTGGCTGTGGACTGTCACGTTATTCACTGCCTGGAGACGCGATTTTAACTCAGTTAGTGAACTCTGTCGGTGAGCCTGAAGAGTGATGTACCGGTCCTGAATAGCAGTGGTGGCGCGTGTTCTTCCAAGATGTTGTTCCTGGGATTAACTGTATCTCTGTAACGTCGCCATAGTCGGCTAATTACGATCTGTGTTTTGAGCGATGCTGACGTCAACTTGTCTATGATTCAGTTTGTCTAAACTGCCCAATTTGTCAGGAGATTCGGTAATTTTTTTCATTCATGGTTGCTTTTAACGCAATTTAGGGAACGATGTACTGCTTATGAGAAACCACAGAAAGTTTGTTCTATGTAATTTTATATTTAACATGTTTCCAAACAACATTTATCATTCTGCTTGTAAATAATTTTCACAATTGTTCACCACCTAGATCCAAACTAAAGAACAAAAGACAATATTAACGGAAGTTAATTCAAGCAAATAAAATAAAACTTTGATATCTTAGATTATTGAGCTGTTAGATTATGGCCCATAATGGATACTTGAGAAGTGACTAGAAATGTTTGTGATTCTACAACCAAAATAAAATATGACCAGATTCAATATTTTTATCTTTGGAGAATGCAACAAATCATCAAAACAAAATTCTATCTTATTTGGAAGATAATTTTGTTTTGTTTTGTTTATGTTTCCATCGCCAACATTAGCTCACGGTAAATAATGTTGTCACAATCGTCACCACCTAGATCGAACCTCGAACTGTGTACACTATCTAGGCGTTGTCAATCGCTCTTACCTCTACCACTATCGAGCTGTTAGATTATGAAAACGGATATATTGAGAATTGACTGAAATGAATTGAATCTACCGGAAAAAAAAATTGACCAGCAATATTTTTATTTGGAGAATGCAACGAATCATCAAAGCAAAATCTCTATCTATGTTGGAAGATATTTTCGTTTTCTTTTGTTTTATTTATTATATTGTTGTAATTAGTATAGCTACTCAGTGGTTGATATTTCCATTTGGGAGCACAATCCTATCTAAGGATTCATGTTTCACTACAGCATTAACAATTAAGATTCCTTATGGTACAACAATCAATTGTAGAAAATCTGTAAACAATTTTCCTAGTAGTTGTTGAAAATGTTTACCATTTATAATGGCGAGTGTATAAAACTGGTTTATGAAGACCTCAAGGGTGTTCTTGCAATAGAGCCCCCCTCCCCTCCCCTCACCTCTCCCTCCACCACATCCATACTAAAATTTTTAACGAACAGAAACCAGTTTCACGAAAATGAGCAAAATAAGCTTACCTTTTCTCGCCTACAATAACTTATGCATTTTCAGAATTGACATATCCCTTTAGTTGAAATTAAATAACAGTAACTTGCTGAAATGATACTGGCAAGTAATAACAGTTCATCTGCTAGCAAGGTTTTCAAGATATTTATCATCTAATTCCGACAGCTACCAACATCAATCCATGTTTATCAATATTCGGTTTTCTGATACATTTTCCTGTCAACATATTGACAGGAAAATGTCAAAATAATGGCTGTGGGGACCTGTTGTAATTCTGTTATGAATACCTTGAAAGGCAAAGGATTGATTTTCTGTATGGAGTACATTCCAGTCAATCTGTAAATGACTTGTATTGGTACTATTATTGAAAGCATCATACACAATAGTACCAGTTGACTTTTATATATCTTCACCTCAAATGTTTATATAAATACAAATTATTTTACTACAAAATTTAAACTCTAAACGTAAACATTGTTTAATAGTAACTACTAAAGATGTAATAGTTTAGTTAGTCATTTATATTTGTGTGAATTAATGAAATATTTTTCTTCAAAAAAATACCTTCCACATTCATTCTGAACAGTTATATCCAACATCCCTTTTTTGACACTTTTTTTCATCGATGATCTGTATAAATTAATCATCCAAGTTGTCTAGTTTCAAATCATACAAATTTGTTTACACAAATGTATTATAGGTACTGTCTAGTTTTATTACATCAATTTTAAATTCTTACATCATATTGTAGTATGAAAATATCTTTTACAATCTTGTATGTGATAGGTGTATTACTGGTAAAGAATTCAGTTTCCGGCAAGTCCTCAATATTCAACAAATATTCAAACGGGTAAGTGCTGATCCAAATTTATAAACATTGACGTATGACAGTTCCACGAAAATTAATTTCACACAACCTAAGAGGGACACCAACACATTAAATGACTTACTGACGGCACATAAATCGAAGAATGCGGTCGCGTGATCAGAACCACCTCCTAATATAACTTCAAAATTACATTAAATTGAGGTATCGAATACGATCACGAATGACATCTCGATGATGTATTCCCATTTCGATAAGCCTGATTTTAATTTCGTTTTTAAGGGCACATTTTGATTCGCAAAAACAGGACGACGCTGCTTTCGAGGATGCGAAGAATTTTGTAGAAAAAGGTAACTCAGAATCGTTGATAAATTCGCTTAAAAGATCCGCAGACGATGTCAGTTCTAGATGGAATAATATACGAAAACGGAGTCCTTACGGATTGGTGTACAATCAAGGCAAACCTATCGGTATCCTTGAGGTAATTCCAATCACAATATTAATAATCCTTATTTCCTGTTTAAATCCTATTTTACCATTCCAGCCTATACCGCAATCTTTTGAATACTCCACGTATCCAAGAGATGCATCCTATCGTAACAGCTTGTATAAATCGCAATGGTTTCCTGTGAAACGGGATTCCGATCTGGAATTGGATGAATTAGAACAAGAACAGCTTGAGTCTCAAGCGGCACCGTTACACTCCAATAATTACGCGAACGTTTTGGCCAAATTTAAAGTTAACAATAAAGTGAAACACAGACCGTATCAGGATTACCTCAATTCGCAAGCGAAACGCTCCGTTTCAACTCAATCGATGAGCCGCAGGAAAGAGATGGAAGATTTGAAGAAGAGAGGCGCTCTCGATATGGGTGACTTGAAGGCTAATTTAAAAACGAAGATGAAAGCTGTTTCATCTGAGGATTCTTCCAATAAAGAATCGAGTGATAAGGTCGAAGAAATCGAGGAGAATTTAAAGGATGTGATGGACGATATGGGACTTGTAGAGAAGGATAAGGATGCTCAAGCTTCGCCTAACATGCAGAAAAGAGAAATTTATTTCGAAGATGAGGATTTAGAAAATGGGCTGAATAAGATTGGTTTTACTAAAGAATCGCATGGTGATAGGAATAAAAAGGAAGATTGTCCTGGAAAAACGAAAGTTGCTAAATCGAAAGGGTCGAAAAAATTTTCTCTAGATAAAAGTTTGCATAAGAAGGGGAAGAAGAAGGTGAGGAAGGATGAAGACGCGGCGAAACGGAGTGTTAGAATGAGTCGTAAACGAGTGACTGAGAAGAAAGATATGGGAGTTGCCGTCGAGCCTAAAATGAAAGTCGCCAATTACCAATACGAAGGTGAAGAGTTCATTAGGAAGAAGCGGCAGGAGAAGGAAGCTGAGAAAGAAGATTCTGAAATCATGAAAGGTTTAGAATCTTCAGGTGACTTAACTGTTAGCGGCAATAAATCACCGTTAGTGGCTGTCAGTAATAATGACGATTCCGAATTGAAGAAGAGTCAGGAAAAACGAGATAAAGAGGAATTAGAATATGAGAAGCGTTTAGAGAGGAATATCCAAGCTAAAATTAATTCGATTAAGGACGAAGTGAAAAGGGAGATTAGCAAATTAAAGGTGGATGAGACTAAAAAGGATCAGCAACGCAAGAAGAGAGATATTACGAATACGCTACTAGATGGAGAAACAAGCATTCTAGATCCACATTTGAACATCGATCATAAACTTGAACCTCATATTCGTAAACGCAGGGATGCTCATCATTTAACTAAAGCAAAATCTGTTCAGACATCTAAACCTGAAGAAAAACGCGAAACTAAAAAGAATGCTAAAGATGACATATCCATAAATAAGATGGTGCGTGAAGCTACAAAACCGAAAAATATAGGTAAAGATCAATCAGCAAAGAAAGCCAGCCAGAAAGTGAAAAGAAGTGACCCCAATACTACCCACATTGACAGAAATGAAAACGTAGCCCCTTTAGTCGAAGTTACCTCAAACAATGAAGGTGGTATTAGCAAAAGGGAAGATAAAACGAACATCGATGAGTTACTATCCGATAACGTTCAAGAAAATGCTGAAAACAAGCTGATTGAGAAACGCCATCGTCAAAACGACAGTCACATCATAGATTTACCCGAGCTCAAAAGCGATGTGGCCAAGAACGTCGAGAAGAGGGAAAACGCTTTCGTAGCCACCGATAAAGTTGAAACCGACAACAAGGCTGAGGTTGGAACTGACGCTCCTGGAAGCATAGTTAAACGAAGCGATTTAGAAGTGCTTAGCGAGGATGCCAAATTGGAAAACGCGGCAATATCTGAAACTGCAAACGATGTTGCTAAAAGGAATGAGAAAGAGTTTGATTCCACCACCGAACATAAGTGTTTAGATGCTACGATTGATATGAAAGCATCCCCGACGAGAATAACCGACGATTCAAGGGAAGATAGGAGTATCGGTGGTGCAATCAGCGATTTGGAAACAGGACAAACGATACTCAAAGATGCCGACGCAGATGCTGAACGAGAGGAAAGGCAATCATTCAACAACGTTGATTTTAATACCAACAGTAAAGAACATTCTAAACTTAACGATCTCTTGGGTAGTTCTAACGAAAAGGAGCTTGAAGAGGGACGAGAAGAACGTAGCGTTATATTCGAAGCTAAACAGCCCAGCAATAATTCCCACTTAATGTTAAGAAGGAATGATGAGAACGAAAAGATGGAAGGTGATCTGATTAAATCCAACGTAGCTGAAGCTGAGACTAATCAAGATTTTAACGCGGAAAAATCTTCAGATTTCATCGACGCCGGACACGGGGACGCTGCGCTAGAAGAGGAGAGTAACAAGGATGAAACGTTGAAGAAGAGCGATATTCAAGCTGACGTTAGCAGTTTGACTGATGATTCCTCACCCTCAATTGAAGAAAGGAGCGTAGATAACCAAAAAGCTGAAATTGAGGAGTCCGAAAGCGCTAAAAGTGGTAAGTTTAATTCATTAAATAAATACAGGGTGTTTCATATTGTGAAGGTCAACCAAAAGTTTGTATACAGCCAGGTTCACCCTGACAATAATTTAGTTTTGACGCGTTAATGCTTCACTCTGTATATCTAATTTTTGTCTATTATATTTAGAACGAGGTGCTCGCAAGATTTTGACCAAACCTCTAGCGGTAGCTAACCACCAAGATATCGAAAACGAAGAGGACAGCTTGAACGATGAGATTAACGACGAAATAGCACCGATTGGATTACGTCGAAAAAGGAGGGCCGATATGATGCGTAGGCGCCGTCGCAAACGCGACGAAAGCTCGTATTCCGAAAACAGAAACGAATTGATGCGCTACCGCGCCGACGACGGCGAAATCGACGATGAAGATGACGAGATGCAAGACGACGGTTTCGACGATCAAACCGCCAATTTCTTGAGTAAACGTCAAGCTGATTACGAAGAAGGTTTCGAAGGTAGCGAAGATCAAGATAGCAACGAAGATTATCCCATATACATCGAAAGGAATAAGAGGAACGCTTTACGAATGTACGACGATGAGAACGATGCTGAAGAGTCTCACGATAATTTTTTGTTCTATCCGAACAGATATTCCCGGACTAAACGACATTACGACGATCTCGTGGCCGTCCACGGTGGTGGTACCACGAGACGCGCCGCCGCTATAAGAGAACGGAGTATGCAACCGTATGAGCAGAATTTAAGACGTAAGAGGTTGGAAAAGATGAATAGGGTTCGCGATCAGAATGCTAATGTAGCAGATCTGGCTGATTCGGATATTTTCGGTGGATTTCCTCAAAGTTACGAAGGTGAACTTTCCAGATTCAAAAGGGTTAAGAGGTCTTATATAAAGTAAAAGTGGATAGCTACTATAAAAAGTACGACTATATAATTTATACAATTTTTTTGTTTTATTTTAGATTATATTTTTTACAATTATATGTAATAGAAATATAATTAGATTTGTGTTTTTTTTAATGGGGATAAAATCGTAATTTTGTAGCTCATGATGTTCGGTTTTTTTTTTTTGAGAAAATACAATATCCCCATTGAGTTACAAAGAAAGAAAAAAATAACTTAAATTTTCGGAAAAATCACATCACATTTTATAATAAGTTTTATTTGTATTCAAACTCTAAAATTCAACATTAGTTGGTGTATAACTATTGAGTGTCGCAAGAAATTGGTGTGCTTTAGAACTTAAATAAAAACATTAGGTGACGAATGACACAAATTATAAATAAAGGAAATTTTAAACCATACTATATATTCTGTAGTTCTACTCTTGTTTCATAATTTCTGCTGACAATATTTTTTTCTGAGGATTCCCTAAGACGGTGCCAAAATCTAGTAACTGTGACAGCCAGTCCACAATTAATCGGTTTCACCGGACCATAACACATTCATCCAATGTTTACGAATCAAAATTTTGGTATGCAAAGTTTGCGTTTTATATTTTTGATGTTTCGTTTAGTCTGTCTTGTCACTCACCATATTTAAATGTCTACTTGTACTTTTCTGGATTCAACATGTCCTATGTTCCTATGTTCATGTTCCTATGTCCGCAATCGGCTTAACTAGATTGTAGATTTGAAATGAGGGTGATATTGCGCTGCGACCTATTGATCTATTGTGCCTCCTTGCGTGAGCTGTAAGCTGCTGGGGGTATGCCCGCTCCTACAGCTCCCCATCCAGTCCAAGAGCTTTGATAAACTGCATTAGCTGTGATGGTTTCAGAGAAGGTATGTCTTCTTCGTCTATAACGTCTTTACCGAGATGGCTGGCTCGGGTTTCTATGATGGCGGTGCAGTAAGATGTCAGGTGTTCCGGATTTTCATCCTCAGCCCCGCAGAACCTGCAGTCGCTATTCTATTTTAGACCTATCCTTGCCATGTGTTCACCAAGGTGACAGTGCCCTGTAAGGAACCCTGTGAGGATTCGCAATCTATTCCAGCAAAGTTTTTGCTCTATGCTTATTGTAGTTTCCAAGGAAGATCTTGGAGTGTCTCAGACCAGGAAGATTCTCCCAGAGGGATGCTCTAAGGCTCTCTTCCCGATCTTTAAGTTCCTTTTTGTAGGTGCTCGTCCCTATACCACAGAACGGTTCAGGTCCCACAAACGGAGTTGTAGCGGCCTTTCTTGCTAGTGAATTAGCTTCTTCGTTGCCTCTGATTCCAGTGTGTCCTGGTACCCAGTATAGTGCAACTCTATTATTCTTGCCCAGGTCGGCTTAAACTATGTCCATTACAATGGATTTTGTTCCTATGACTTTGTTTCTACTTCCGGCGTTCCTCAGGGGTCCAATCTAGGCCCCTTGCTCTTTCTTGTCTATATTAATGATCTGCTCGATATGTTTGAATGCTCTGTTTTGACTTATGCCGATGACATAAAGATTTTTACTACATTATGGATTATTGCCAATCTGCAACGCAACCTTGACATTTTTGTTAACTGGTGCTCCACAAATAAAGTAAAGATCTCTAGAAGATTTCTAAATGTTGCTCTGTTAGTTATACTTGTAAACGTAACTTCATGCACTCCATCTATTCGATAAATAATAAGCCTATTTCTAAATCTCAAAATTTCTGTGATCTTGAAGTACTTTTTGATGTCGAACTCAGATTTACATCTCACATTGACACTTTCTCAGCTCATTTTTATTGTCGCAACTTCAATTTCATGTTCCGCGCCAGTCATGCAGATTTAGTTCCTCTTTATCTATTCCTTGTTCTAGGACAAATGTTTCGTTTCATTCCTCTTTGTACCGCATGTCTCGACTTCCTAATTTGAGGCAGGATGATATTTTTCTTTGATTTTGAAATTAGTGCATTATTATTATATTGTATGAATATATGTATTCATTATCTAATGTTAATTTTTGCCTTTTACTGCTTTTTTTCTCTTTATTGTTTATGTTGATTAACCTTTATACAGGGTTCGGCATAACAATGTTACCATTTTTAATACTAAATATAGTTTTAAACAAAATATAATGCACTTTAATTCTTATCCTAAATTAATGTATATACATTTGGATTTATTATTTAAAGATAAAATCTTTCAAATAACCACCGTTTTCTGCAATGCATGCTTGCAAACGCTGAGAGAAGTTTACCATGACTCGACCTGTTCCTTTTTTGTTGCGAACGGACCCTTCCTCTTGCCATTTTCTGATCCATTTGCGAAAGTCTGGTCAGTCGAGATGGTGCATTCCCTCTTCCTCTTTCTCCAAATTCCAGCCGAAATGCACGTTGCACTGCAGTGATTGACCGCACATTTGCAAATTTTTCAACAACAAAAATTTCCACTTGTAAAGGCCAGCGATCCATTTTTTAAATGTCACTAACTGACATGTCAAATCCAAAGGTATGTTAATCAATTTATGATCATAACAAAAAATGTATTATTCTTTGATTAAAATATATTTAGTATTAAAAATGGTAACATTGTTATGCCGAACCCTGTAGTACTTTTGTACTAGTTTAGTTATTGAATTTGCTTATTTACATCTTTATTGTTTTTGTTTTTTTCTTGTTTATTGTGTGTATTATATTATATAATTTTTACCCTGTAAATGGTATCTGTTGGGTAATAAGTACCTACTATTATTATTATGTATGAAAATGTGTAATAGTTTACCAATTCAAATGAAAAAATGTACAAGCTTTTCAGTAATGAAACATAAATTGTTTAGGTTGTTATGTGAAATTGAGCCGTATTCAGTCGGTGAATATTATGATAAATTGCAACCCTTTTTTGACGTATTTTCGTGTACTGCAATTGTGTACATATGTAGGTATGTTGTGTATAGCTGTCCTCTGAAAATAAGTAAACTATACTCTACTACACGTATCGGTGACCCGTCATCTCCTCTGCTGTACACGCTGCAGATATGTACAGTGATGTGTTTTAGTACTGACTCACCTCTCGAGGGCAGTCGTACATAAGGTTAATATTTATAAAGTTTTAAAATTCGGCCGTCACTGACACTCACCTCGAATCTGGATTCGTCGGAAAACAACTCGGTAACCCACTAGTGTCTTGCTTCGACGTACTAGCGCCGTGTACAACGGTGCTCGCGAGTTCAGTAATAAAAATCTGCTACATTGCACGGTACGCTTAGCAAACGCCTCCGTACAGTTCGCGTAATGAGTACACCTTTCTCTTCACTACCAAAGAGTTCTAAGTTGCCTTGAGGAGGATGCACGCGTCAGTAGCGCTGAACGCAAGGGTGTGGTCCTCGTGTGCTGTGGTCATGTGAAGCCATCCAGCTCGCGGCTGAAGATGCGTACAGTAGGCAATTTTATTTTGTGGACAGTCCTGTCACAATATGATAATACCGAAGTTCCGCCGAAGGTATCCGATATCCATGCAATAATCCCTAACTGTCATTTCATTCGTAAAATCGTACTAGACACGGCGCGAGGATACATCTTCCATATGCATACCCACAGTTCATCAAAATCGCTCAGGTAACGCCAACGGCCTTCTATTAGGCACAAAGTGCGACTACATAGTACAGTTCATGCCACAGTAAAGGGGTCTACTGAAGATACGATCGGTTGTACAATCGTAGTTGATTCGACCTTAAAGAGTACAGACGAAACTATCTGTTATAACACGTTGGTTTGTCTACTTGACTACTTGTCACCAATTTTTATTTTCAACATGTAGTACGACAAGTAATAATTTCTTGTTTATAATAGCGAGCATTCATCCTATACTAACATCGGCTGTCATTACAAATAAATTGGATAACAGAGGGAGCTAATAGTATACTGCGAGATGAGACAAAATGAGCACGCGACACAATAAGCGCTGAAATAAATTGAATTGCAGTCCTGCGGCGATGATGTGCCTCTCTTTTAGAAAGGTGCCAAACCATTTGGAACGTCTACAGATCTGTTTTACTACCGGATACGTTTCTTGCAATTTTTTTTATTTAGCATATGTTTCTTTTTATAATGTACACCATGCTTATTGTTCATATTTAGTGGACGAATAAGTTAACTCTTGAAATACTTTACTTTAAAAAATAAAAAAAAATCTTTTTTATTAAACACGTAATTTCTGTCCTACTATTGTCCACCAATTTATAATTAAATGTTAATATTCCAGTAATAATTTCTTGTTTATAATCATTCTTCACAAAAATTATTGCAAGTAAAAATAACGTAATTTCCAATTTCCCACCAACAACTGATAATAGCGCAAGAAAGACCGATTTCTCCTAATCGCATCGGTTTCCATCCGATATGTTGTTGCCAGCCAGTTATATCTGAAAATTATTTTATGACCCACAATCATCAGGGCAAGCTCTGTCACTGTAGAAAAAAAGTGACAGTTTTTTCTACAGTGTATTATGCGTTGTAGGGATTTATCTCTAGCTGAGGGGTTAATATTACATTACGTCACATTTTAGTGGTTTTTATTATAGACGTGACGTTTGAAGTACTAAAAGTTGACGTCAATTTGTCATTTTGACACAAATAATTTTCAGGAATATATTATGTATGTATATTACACAGTTGTTTCTTTATAAAAGAGCCAATTACGAGAAAATACGAGCAAAAATTATAAAAATGATTGGTAAGAGGAAACCACAGCAATACCTATCAACATGTCTTTCTTGTTCGGGACTTTCCCGAACTAGGTATCTTAAATGCTCCGGCGTAAAATAAACCATAAACTCCGCACATTAAGATGTTTTAGATACGTGAGTAGCAACGTCGTTACTTGTATAGGTATCAGGTAGAGGTAGCTCAACAAGAATAAAACAAGATAATTCGATATTGAAATGTTTTATTACAATAATGATTTGCGACTATGATTCTCCATTTTCGTAGTAAATAAATTATGATTTCAAAAATTGAAAAAAAAATTTAACTGAAAACGAAGCATGCAACAATTGACGTTTTCAATGTCTCTTAATAAAGATTCTAACTCTAAAACGTAACCCTTCCATCGTGAGATGAGGAAGGAGCACGTGTACAATCAGGAAAGAGGTTTTCATGCTAATAGATGCTTTAGATTTTTTCCAAAACGGTACGTAACGACGTTAATTATATTAAATATGTTATGTAATATGTATAAACGGTAGTAGATGGTACAGTATACAGGGTAACAGTATTTTAAAAATACACAATATGAGAGAAATCTTTAAGAAATGATCTTTGATCGTGAAGAAGTAGAATTTCCTGTTTTACAGCATTACTTAAAAAAAAAACAAATAAGAAGAACAAGCACTTAAAATATATATTTACAAATTTATATAACAAATTTTTAACTATTTACAAATCTTGTTACTTATATATAATTATTATTAATCCTTCTTCGTTAAATTCTGTATTAATTAATAAAACATTTATTGTGTTTTGGCAACAATTTCTCTTTGACATAGGTACAATAAAATAATTATAATTATTTTAACAGGAAAGAAAAAAACAAACTTCAAACTGTTAGAGTTGTAACTGTATTGATGGCATTATTTATTATTTAAGTCATATACTTATCTCGAAAAGTTTCAAAAAAATTGCAGAACATTCACGATAAAGTTTTAAATATTATTTCATAGTTACAGTGTTGTATTGCGTTGGGTGTATAAGATATGGACAGAAGTTCGTGGTAGTGCAAATATCCAAAGACGAACAGGGAATAAAATTGGTGGTAAATTTACGCTAACGAGAATAGCTAGATCGGATCTAATATATGTTAATTCGTCTTATAAATTTATCAAACGTTGAAAAACTTCTCTTTCCCCTTAATATCGATAAAATGTCTACAAAATTCTTTACGATACAGTTGACGGTTTTTTTTATTTTTTATTAGCACTATTATATATAGAGTATTTATTTATTGTTATTGTAGTGGTTTAGAAGGAAGTGTATTAAAATCTTTGGAACATTGATCAAAATTGTATCGAGTAAATTTAGTTTTTTTTTTTAATTAGGATTATTTGAGTGAAATATAAATATCTTATTCGAAAAGACGACATGTAAATGGATGAGCAACCCTTTTATTAACGATTTTTATTGTCTGTTAATTCTATATTCAGCCATATACATACATATATCTTTTGTTTTTAAATAGTCGTAACAAAATAAAATTAAGAATTAGCAGATAAACTAATAACTAAACCTACAACATATTAGTAATATTTGAGCGTAAATTTTCATCACTGTCGTTTACGTTGCTGTCAGCTTCTTTAGAAGTTTTCTGAAGACTGTTTTTAGATCGATACCTACCGGTAACTTACCAATATGCTAACTGAACACGACCAATAAAAAGCATGTGCAGCTGTTCCAATATGGAAGATTCGACGTCACGAACTGGCGAAACAGGAAACTTAAAAATTGCGGTTGGTACTAACTTGTGTCATGGAGTAAAGGGGTCTAGCTTAGCCTACCGTACCAATTAACAAAAGCCAAGGAATATGGTTTAATGTGGATAATATGATACAGAAAACCAATTAAAAAAAAAACCGCAAGTCATTTCAGACGATACGGAAAAGTAATTGAATGAAGGTCTCTTAAAATCTTCAAGCATGTTTTATGATCTCACTCTAAAGATGATGCAACTGCTAACAACAAGTGCTCTAACTAAACAAAAATTGAAGAACACCAGAGGATAGCAAATTTAGTTTGAAATTACGACCTTCAAGAATTATCTAAGAGATAAGTATTTAATTCAGATCAAGTCAAATTGGAAAAAAAAACTAGTGTCACACATAGATCAGTGGCGAGGTTAGGGTGGGAATTATCTACGCCAATGGAAAGGTGCTGCCACCAATTAATGTGGATTTTTCGTCGAGTACGTTGTAATGCAAATCGTATCAAGGTTGGCTATCGATAAGTTTTAATTAGAAGTTTTTGGGGATGTAGTAATAGGCGAAATGTAAAATTTCATAAGATTACACTATCGATAATGCTGATTTTAAATATAATATTTTCAAATTTTGAATGATTTACTGTCCGGTATACTAAAAAGTAATAGTTTTCGAGACTACCTTCAATTTTTTTAAATTTTTCTAGAAAAACACAGTCTCAAATAAATCACGATATTGCTGCAAACAAACACGCTACTGACTTAAAATTTGACATGGCGAATTGCAAGACATCACTAAAGTGCCTCGTCCTTTGAAATGTAAATTTTTTTATACAGGGTGTTTTCCACATACCACTCAATTCCAACAATTTCAAACAATTATAACTAGCTTATTTCAAATACAACACCCTGTATATTATATCAGATTTCAATTCCTATCTTCATTCTCGTTTAATTCATACTAGCATTCCCTATACCTAAATCTAACCGGTTTTGAGATATTTTATTATTTTACTTAACAATAACGAAACTTAATATTTCAACATTAATAAAGCGTAGGCCGTGGCTGTCAAAGATGTGACAACTTGTCTATTGTCATTAGATATGTTTTCACACTTTCCTTCAAAAGTTCATATTTTATAGCAAGCAATGGCAAATTTAGCTTACAAATGACATGAAAATATTATATTTAAAATCATAGAAATGTAATCTTATAAAATTTTACATTTCGCCTATTACTACAAGAAAAACTTCTAATCAAAACTCTTCGCGCCACACCCTGTATAGCAATCTGACTAAACAGAAAAACTAAAAACTTTGTAAAAAATCTACATTTATTCTTTAAAGACATCACACTAAAGACGCTTTCCCCACGCATCTCGAATAATTTACACCCTACTATTGTGAATTTGGACGATGAATTGTAATCCAACAAGATCCACACCCTCTCCCAAAGTTGTGGCAGTTCCATTTAGGTCCGAGTACCAACAAGAAATTTAAAGTCTGATTTCAGGATTATAGGCATTTTACCTTTTGTCAGAGACATTGTTATAGTAAGTCGTCTAGGCGGTCTTTCACCAGAAGAACTTAAACTTCTTCTGTTTTCGAGAGGAAAATTGTGAAAATAAAGACAATAGCACTTTGTGTGAGAAGTCAAAAGAACCGACTTTTGATTGTTTTGACATCTTAAGAAGACAGTGATTATGAAGGTGATGGTAGTAGTATAGGAGGTTGATTTTATTCTTAAATGATATGGAAGTACTTTTATTTCCACGGCGTTGTAGTAAAAAAAAAAAATGAATTCATTGAAGAGTTAAGTTACCTTAGCGATCTGCTAACTGCTGTACACAGTCTGAGATATAGTTACTACATAGATGCCCTACAAACTAAACTTTTCTAGAGCTACAAAGAGCGTTCCACAAGCAAATAACCAATCAAAGTTTTGTTTTTTTTTAATGGAACATATTTTAACTCTTTAAATTGTTGTTGTTGTAGTTGATGAGATAATCAGTAAATTTTGATTTCAGATTTTCACAAATTGATGCACGTAACGAAAACAGAAATGTGAAATAGTGTAATTGAATAAAGAATTAAAAGACGTGTTGTAAACGCTAATTTTTTGTACCTTCAGAAATGATAAGTCAACTTTTAATATTCCATATTATTTATGTCCTTGAAATTACACTTGATAAATGAATAAGTTAATAAATTTAAAACAATTATTTTTGTCTTCATCAATAACATTGCTCATCCATATTTTCATGACATGTGCTAATATTTATATGTATGTAGTAGAACGTGATATATCTTATGCATAACACTGATTTAGAAAGTGTACTGCACAGAATTAAAAAGGGCTATAACATTTTGTCACAATACTGAATGATATTACAGAAATAGAAGTAAATTTACTCAATACTAAATTGCTTTTTTTTTCTTAGTTTATCATATTATGTAAATGTCTCTTTTTCTTTGATATTGTAAAAAAGAAATTAAATTCCATCCATGTATAAATTTTAAAGAAAAAAATGCATACCTATTTAAAAAAAAATTGTAAAAAGGTATCAAGCTTATAATGTAATAATGGTGTTCGACAATATTGGTGATGATTCGTATTTTTTAAAAAATGTTTTCATCTTTTTTTTATCATAAGAAAATACCCAATTATAGCGATGATAAAGTTATTATTTAAAAAGAGATTGCGAGAGCATTATATTACTTTATGAAATCATATATAAAAAATATACAATAAAATATAATACATAAGAAACACAACAATATTCTTTTAAAATAAAAAGTACCTATAACGTATTCCCGATCAAACATATTTTGCACATTTTTTTATCCAATCATTAAAATTAAGTACTTACCGTTTAGTTTTTTATATCGTTTTAGACAAGATTTTTTTTTTTTGAATAAAATGTGCAAAAATTGTTTATTAAGAATGCAAATATAATAACATATTTATACAATCTTTTACTTCGTCTATGGTTTGAGCCGAAATAATCACAAAAAAAAATGTATTGCACAAAGTTTAAAACGTAACTAGAGTTTTTCATGACTGATTTTTCTTATTAATTACATTGGGATGCGTACAAAGGGTACAATTCTTATGTGTATGATCATCAAGATTTCGAGAGCTGTTTGCATCATTTACAACTACAAAATCTGTCCTCAAAACTTCTGTTTCCCTACACTTATTTAAAAACTTAGAAGCAATAATAAGTTTGGAGTTTTTTCGTTTTTGCAGAAAATAGGAAAAAAACTTCAATGCAAAAACAAAACATTATAACTGGGTGGTTTAAAACGGCAGGCAAGCATTCAACTGCCATCGAAACCACAAAAAACAATTAAAAAAGAAGATATTTGAACCATATACACGCCAACTTTTAACTATGGTCTGGAAATAAATGGTACAGGTCGACCAGAATGCCGTGGCAGTGATCCATCTACCCAACCTCTCTGATTTAAGCGCAACTGCCACGGGATTCTGGTCGACCTGTTGTTAGTGAGATATATTGTACTCACACTTTCATGATTGTTTAAGCAAGGTTAGAAGTAGGAAATACGGTGAAAATTGAAGCACAGAAAGCACATAAGTAATTCCACATAGGAGGAAAGGGATTGAAAAATAGTGAACTCAAATTAAAACTTGCACCTACAAGTGGCTCAAAATTGAAGTAGGTTAAAACGAGATGATAAGAATAAAACGGAATACCATTGTAGAGCCATCTACCTGCTAATCGATTTATTATGCAGTGTTGCAAACCACAATAGTGAAGTTACTGCAAGTCTGTGAGAAAAAACACGTGCAACAACAAAAAATATCTTAATTCTGGTGTTACTGCTGTCATCATTGTATGAACCAAAAAAATAATCATTTATTTTGAAATGCATAGTTGGGTCAAACTGGGGAAACACAAAAGAAAACCCAAAAGCAATTCTAGGATTCATATTTTATGCATCAAGCTGTGGAGGGAGAAAGTTTTAGAGAGTGAAATGGGATATCTATAGGCTTCCAAGCAATTTTAAGTTCCTCAAACAACTCTTGAAGCTAAAGTTTAAAAAAAAAAATAAGGAAAAGAGAACTTAATCGAAAAAATTCATCGAAAATTGGGCCACCACACACCAACATTATCTCTAGAACAAGAAGAACTAGCGCAATATATTTTGTTTACGAGGGCACGATTATACGACGTCATACTAAATGAATCGCAATGAAATCACTTGGACCATCGATTCAATCGGAACAAGAAAAAAGCCGGTAAATCTTGGTTATATGGTTTTCTAAGTAGTCATCCAAACGTCAAGCTGCACGGGCTTTCGAACACTCTTTCACCCCAAACAATACAAATAGCGCTTATTTTAGTGCTAGCTCAGTAACTAGAGAGCTAAATCTGAACAAACCAAAAAAAATTACGAAAATTCTTTAAAAAACCCCAAGGTAGAAACCAGAACAAATAAGCAACTGTTTATTAAATTCCTCAAATTCTAATTCCTTCTATATGAAGTTATCTTTAGAGAACACAATTAGATTTAATTCAAAACATAAAGCACTTCCAAAATCTGTTCCAAGTGTGATTTCAAGGACTGTAGGCTGGTATGATACAGATAAAACATTGGTAACACCAAATAAACCACAACATTTAATTAATTAACTCGGGACACGTGTTTCGAAGACTCATAGCCCGATATTCGGTTGTTACAAGCGAGCAAACAAATTATCTTTACAGACTAAAAAAGGTTGTAGAAGTAGAAAAGAAGAAAAGAGGGAAAAAAGGTTGAAACTCACAAAGGGTCTCAATGAAAAGGGGAATATTTAATATTTTATTAATATTTATTTATAGGCTGTTACGTTTTGCATTTTATTTAGGCGTATTATATAGCCTTTGATGCGGATCTGTATCTAGGAGTTTGTTCCTGTCGACCATTTTCCTTTTTTGTTGCGATCCAAGCAAAAAGGACTGGCCGTTAGAGAATTTACGAAGCAGAAAAGGTGCGTTTCAATATTTTGTGCTTTGTGCGGGAGTCCTGTGTGTATTAATTTTGTCGTACTCGTTGAGTGAATTGCAGCTTCGCCTAGTTTTAGACCGCATTAGCATTTTGAATTCCTAATTTCGGAATTTCATTATTCTAACCCACAGTAGTAGCAAATTTCAGCTTCATGATGAGCAGCTGACTGAAGCAGCAAATTTTTCAGGGTCCGTCAACTATTCCCATCACCGCCAGTAAGCCACGTAAGCCTCGCACTCCTACGAGTACGGTCTCTATAACATTTTCTTGGGCAGCATCGCGATTTCCCAAGTGCACTGCAGCCTCTCCGAATGTTACACTTCTTGATAATTCAATTGTGTAACTGATCACATATCATACTATTGTCCATGTTTTGTTTTTGTAATAAAATCGCTACTACTGAATTATTGTTCGGGTTGTTATTCGATTACTCGTAACAGACTATCTTCGACTCATTGTTCTCTTAAGTTTTGATAGCTTCACTTTGTAGCTATCTGGCGACCTCGTTTTACCTTTTATTTTCAGCAATGAGAGGGGGAAGCCATCTTTTCCACCCAATTCTGATTGTTACACTCTAACGAATCGATTCTTTCCAGTTCCAGTTCAATTAAAGAGGATCTAACAGACAATATACAAGAAAATGCATGAAGTGAGTTTTAAAAGTCGGTATAGGAAACCGGAAATAAAACAAATAAACGCAACGATAACGAATAGTACCCTTTGCTACGATCACACTGTAAAAATAAGAAAATAATATTAAAAAATTAAATGAGATAACTAAATATATACAAGAAGAAGATTTTTGGTAAAAAACACCATTTTTTTATCTATATTTCATTCTTATTCCTTATCAATAATGAACCTATAAACTATAAAGTCACAATTATATTATACAAAACATCCTACATATGAGGTCTTTCATTATAAAATTTATTATTTAATTAATTAAATGTATACATATTAATCTAAGTAACAAACAATTATAATATAATATACATTATAGATTATTATGTGTAAAATTATTTAATTTAAACTCAATATTTCCTTTTGATTTTAAATTATTTTTTTTTTATTTATATATCGATTTTGTTCATTGAAATAAGATTAAAAATTCGTTTTTTCCTTTCATTATTATGTAATATTTATTTTTTTAAACAGTTCAGGAAAAACTGTTTCATCAGTCTTTGATATATTTTAATTGTTGGTTTTTTTTTTGTCCCCACGTACTAAAAACGGTGGCCATCACAAATTTAAAAATTCCTAATTTGAATTGTAATTCCAGGATATATTATAAAGGGGATAAATATGAAATCACAATAATTGTGCGTTAGGAGTTAGTATTTTTATTATTATCATTATTATTAAAATGGGGGCAGTGTATTATTACTTACGAGAAAAAATAATTCCTCTAAATCTAAGAGAGGCATGATAGGATATATTAAAAAGGATAATCACAGGAAAAAATAAAAAAAAATTAAAATATTTTCGATGATTTATTTAAAAAATATAATTTCCCTATCGTACTAAAAAAACGATGTAACAAAAAAGAATATACAAAAAAAAAAATATATTCATCATAGATATGTTGATATAATACAAAAACAAAAAAAAATTAAAATCACTCAATTTAAAAAGTAATAACAAAAGAATGTAAATGTAGTAAATACAACCACACACACACTTCTTTATTTCATTTAATATGTACACATGTACAAGAGATGATCATTATTTTTATCATGTCATTTTGTCAATTTGTTTCGCTTAAAGAAGAATTAATAAGAAAAAATTGGTATATATATTTGTGATGACCATGTTTTTAATTGGCACTCGTACACTTTTACAACCACTTAAATGTTGGCCACGCTATATATTATACGTTTTTTTTATATTATGTATTATATAATGTATATAGAGTAGTAGTCACTAAAATCTAACGATCACACTGAATAGAAAGATTTCAATTGTTCAAGAAACGGTTTGAAAATTATTCAAATTATCCTCCTCAAGAAGTTTGAATCGTACAACGGTACCTTCGTTTGTTTTACTAATAGCGTTTCGGGCAGTGAATTCCTGCAATCACAAATTGAGATAAAAATAAGTGTTGATCATCCCACCACCCCACCCCACCCCACTAAAATTTCGATACTTACATGTTACGAACGATCCAATCGAAAGTGATCCTCAACACTATCCGGTATAAGATTCATGCCTGTCTCCGATAAGATCTGGAAGCCGTCGAAGTCCAATGGTTCCAAATCTGCTCGTAAAGACTCGTTGTCTAAGAGTTCTAATTGTTTAGAAAATGTTAAGTCGTTTCTGTTCATTTCATCTCCCGCTGAAAAATCTATAATAAGAAGAAAAATCTAGTTACAAAAAATTGTTTTTCTTAAATATGGAAGGACTGATTATTAAATCTTCTCGAAAAGATGGCCGGTTAACAGTAATTAGTACAAAAATAATTCAAATTGCTTCACAGCTCACGATGATTGGGTACGTCACTGCATTACTCCCTGTTAACCAGTCAAATTTTCCCAGACTAATTTTTATTTTTATTGTTATTTAATTGTTGATTAAATTGAGCAGACACGTAATCAAAATTAGACTGAAATCCCAAAACGCTAGATTTTACTAAAAACATCCTTCAAAGCAATTTAACACAAAAAAATCGCCAAAAACGTCATTACAGTGATGTTCATTGTTTTCTTCAACCTGGGAAGGTGATGTTTCTCATAAACACACTTCAAAAAGTTGATGGTAAGGGGCAAAGAGTATTCTTAAGAAGTTTGGAAACGATTACGTCACACAACTCATTTATGGCACCTTATCTGGCAATTCCTTGTGAACCACGGCATTATTCAGGTACAGCAATCATTGAATTAGCTTTAAAAATTGACTTTTTTAAAGAAAGCGAATTTGATGAGGTGAAAAACGGCGTTGTTGATGAAAGGAGCGCCGGAAAAAGGTTGTGGTTTCTCAAGAGGAGTACTTTAAAGCGAACATAATCATTATTGAGGGGATTGCACTAATTTTTATCCTATATCATTAGGTTGTTGTATAATTTTAGTGAAGATCTACGAGTTTTGCCTAAATTAACGGATTCTGATTACACAACTGAGAGAGTTAGGAATAAGGATGGAAAGAAGAATGTAAATGGCTTTGGTAGCTATCTATGATTGATGAAGAAAACATTCAAGAACTGGCGCCAATCGTTTTACGTAATAATCGTAACCTGTATTTCATCTCGAATAAATACAGGTAGAACACCTGGGTGTCAGCTTCTATAGATGACAAGACATTACACAAATTTTAGATTTGAAGTACTACCATGCAGCGCAGCTACCACTAAATTAAACAAAGGCAACAAAATGGCTAAAAGCTCCCGGAAAATCGAGCAAATGTGTATGAACTCGGAACGGAAAAGCCAACATCTAATTTCCCGAGTTTGCGATGGTGCTGGCAGAGCAATCGATGAAGCATAGCATAGGAAAAATTCGGGTGTGAAGAGAGAACCAACATCCGGGAGGAGGCAATCGAAGCGTTGTTATTAATATTGGCGATCATATGTCAGTTGTGTAGAAATAGAGGTATCAAAATAAAAAAATAAATGATATTGAGACGAAAACTACCATTTACCTACCCACGTTTATTCTATGGGTTTGTTTTTTAAGTTTCAAGTATTGTTGGGACATAATATCTCAATATAAAAGAAAAAATCTTAACTTTAAATCCTACTACTAAAGTTTACTGCAGCAAAGGAGGCATAAATGAGGAGGCTGTGATAGAAAGTGGAAGTGAAGCTCCTGGAAATGGCAAAATAGTGACAGAAATGATTAAGAATATTGGTCAAGCAAGGACAAAAATACTTTTGGAGGTTATTAATAAGGCGTGGAAATACGAAAACATACCAGAAGACTGGGAAGTGGTACTAATAGACAGAAGAACAATATCCAGGCTGGAGAAATCAGATATCTTAGGAGAGTGAGAATTGTGACTAGAAAGGATAGAATGAGACATTCACATATGAGAAGAACTAGAGATACAATCAATGATAGACTTTATTGAACAGCGACAACTACACTGGTAAGGATATCTGCAACGAATGGAGGACACTAGACCAGTAAAGCTAGCTGCAGTGTAAAAGGTACAGGGAAAGACTGCGGCAAATTTGAGAGCATCCCATTGGAAATAGTATCCAGAAGAGGGGAAAAGAGCTGGAGAGAAGCAAAAACACTGGCCAGCAATTAGAAGTGTTACGGAGAAATTAGGGAAAGATTTCTGATATATTTTAATGGAAAATATTTTTAATAATAGTTAAGAAAATTTAATTTTACTTTTCAAATAAAATTTGGGGATTTAATAAAAAAAAATTAATCTAAGGGTTGGCAACTTCTTAACACTACAGTGCAGGTAGTGAACAAAATTGAAAGCTTATCCTTATTACAACAAAAAAAATTCAGAACAAGACGGAAAGATGTTTCACAGAAACAGCATATAATTTATTAATTTCAAAAAAAAACCTTTATTATCTTTAAAATTCTTAAATTTTTGAGAAAATTTTCAGCTTTAAGTACTACATATTTGGACTAAATTGGAGTAAATTTTATTACAAGTAAACTTTCTTTAAAATTTTAAATTTTATTAAAACAAATATTTTACCTTTCAATAGTATTTTTTTATATTTAGAAAAATTTACTTAAACAAAAATAATTTTAAATTTTTAAACAGTTAGAAAAATCGACTACCTACGTTCATTTACTCTTCATAAGGGTTTTGTAATTTATCGAAATCTAGGTGTTTAATGGAGCTTTCGGCGATGATAGACGATTATTTTTGCTGAATGATGCACCGTTAAGTTCTAAACGCTGCGCTGTTAGAAAAATTTACGCGGAAGTAACGCTCTGGACGAATCGTTATCTTAAAAGACCAAAGACCCGTTTGCTGCAAGCTCACGGGTTTATGTAGTCGATGATAGCCAATTGTTCCATAATCCTCTAAAAACCGTTGGTGATTTGCGATTGTTTATAACCGTCATTTTGTTTTCGTCATAATTTTCTATAGGTCCGGTCAAAATTCATGGTATACAAAGTCACCGTAAAACTTGATTTCCTTACCATCTACTTTTTGCGTCTTAAAATCCCCCGAACTGGATTGATTTCCTCGTGTTGTGTGTTAATTTAATGGTGTAATTTTGTTACAGTGTTTAAGTGTGTTTTTCTACAATTTTGATGACATAAATTTAATTAATTACTTTAAAAACATGATTACAATTTTTATGATGTATTTAACATCCTTCTGTCCTTGTTGCTAGCTGGACTTATATAAAGATCGCAGCTGACCTACACCCCCCTTCTACGTCAGACGACTACTGGACCAAAATCACACATCGACTCGTACATGTGCGGATAAATAATCAATGATACCAATTCGAAAAGTTTATTATTCTCTAACATTGACATAGTATTTTAATAATAAAATTGAATGAATTAAAAACATTATTCTCATATACAGGGTGGCCCATTAGTGCGTGGAAGCTCGATTAATCCGACATTGTAAAAGATCTTAAAAAACTTTATTCAGGAAATGTGTAGGCATTCTTAAGCTTCATATTTTAAAATTAGTTGCAACTATACAGGGTGTTCTATAACGCCGTACCAGACCAAAATTCTATTTTTTTTAATGGAACGGCATACTTTTTTTTGCATTTTTAAAATCTGCTTATTTTTACGACCGTTTTTATATACGGTTTGCCGAATCTATACCGAATATTTAATAAGTTATGACCATTTTTACGTCTCAATTAAGGTGTATTAAGAGAGTTAGTTCCGGCATGAAACAAAATATACAAACTTTCTCGTACCACTAAATGATTTGGCTACGTCTTCTCTTTCCCCTGGTTCAAGAATTTAATTAAAAAAAAAATTTCATTTATACAGGGTGAGTCAAAACTCGGATCTTTAATGTTCTCACTAAATTTAAATGGAACACCCTATATTTTTTATGATGGTTCGATAGATATTTATCGGCTCTTTCATTTTTGTGAACCATTCCCTATACCTAACTCTTTGGGATTAGAAGATATTTTAAATTTAATATGAAAAATGGATTTATTTTTAAATTTTATGAATTAACAAGTTAAACAAGTTAGATAAAAGAAAAAGTATAACATAAAAGAAAGGGTAAATAAAATTTTCAAAATGTTGACCCATAACGTCAATACAACGTTACAGTCTTAGTTCAAACGATTGACTGACATTTGTTAACATTTCTGTACCAATACTCCGAAAAGCTTCTCTTATTCTTTCCATCATATTTTCCCGTGTTGTTATCGGTACTTGATACACACGATATTTTACGTAGCCCCACAAGAAAAAATCAATTTTTGTCAAGTCCGGGGATAGAGCTAGCCATGCCACTGGTCCTCCTCTTCCAATCCACCTGTTGGGAAATTTAGTATTGAGGTAGTTGTGGATTTTGTTGACGTATGTTCAAAGGTACATCTTCCAAATACAGTTGTAAACTGTTTTGAAGGAAGTCTAAATAAACTCGGCCATTTACTCGTCCATCAAAGAAATGTGGTCCAATAATACAATTTCCAACTATGCCACCCCAAACGTTTAAAGACCACCTAGTTTGGCTGTGTTCTTGAGTGATATGAGGATTGTCGGTAGAATAATAATGGAACTTGTGTTTGTTCACGTTTCCATTTCTGTGGAACGTTGCTTCATCGCCAAAAAGAAGACATTCATCAAAATCTACCCGATCATGGATTTGTTGTTGAGCCCATTCGCAAAACGCAACGCTACGAGGAAAATCTTCGTCCAACAACTCTTGATGTAATTGAATGTGGTAGAGATGGAATTTGTGCTTTTTTAATATCCTTTGAATGATCACATGAAATTCATTTTCCTCGGCAGTGCATTTTTTCCCCTTTCGTGTTTTTCATATTTTACTGAACCGGTACGGTTGAAACGGTCGATTAGTCTTTCCAATGTTTCCTTTTTCGGTTGTCGTCGTGCGCGATATGTTGCTTCATGAACTCTTTTTGCAAGAACGCAATTTTTCGAACAATCTGCCAATACCCAACTCATATCTATTAATTCTTCAGCCGAATAATTCCTTTTGAGAATGTATTTCTACAAATTAATGCTGTTGTTGTATTATTTGACGTTTGACGTTTTCGCGATATTGCCCCGCCAGCGCCACCAGATATTGGTATACCTGTTATTACTACTACTTACGTGCTAAAAAAGCAATTTTTCAAATTCTTGAACCAGCGGAAAGAGAAGACGTAGCCAAATCATGTAGTGGTACGAAACAGTTTGTATATTTTGTTTCATGCCGGAACTAACTCTTAATACACCTTAATTTAGACGTAAAAATGGTCATAACTTTTTAAATATTCGGTATAGATTCGGCAAACCGTATATAAAAACGGTCGTAAAAATAAGCAGATTTTAAAAATGCAAAAAAAAGTATACCGTTCCATTAAAAAAAATAGAAGGTTGGTCTGGTACAGCGTTATAGAACACCCTGTATAGTTGCAACTAATTTTAAAATATGAAGCTTAAGAATACCTACACATTTCCTCAATAAAGTTTTTTAATATCTATTACAATGTCGGATTAATCGAGCTTCCACGCACTAATGGGCCACGCTGTATATATATATATTCGAAAGTTTACTCTAAAACCAAGAATTTACTTTATAGCCACAGCTAAACGTATCCTTTAAACGGTCCTTTAAAATATTGCAAAACAATTAATGCTAAGCCACCCTCTAGAAGACCTATTAGTGTTTACGATATGTCCACCTTACTGAGTAATACGAACCCCACCCCAACCAATATTTCGGTAGAGTTTAGAGTCTCTGGTAACTGGCTTTTTAACGCAAACATATTTCGAAATGAAGACATTTCAGGCACGAAAATAGCAGATCTTACGTGGCCTTATTAGTTGAGTCTAGTGTCTCCTTCAACAAGTGAATTACAGAATTCAAATGTTACTTGTTACTCCCTCCCTCCTCTCCCCCTCTCCACTGAAAATTAGACATTTCCAAAAGCACCTCCAAGGATGTCTGATTGTCTGAAGATCAGCTTCAAAAAAAAAAGAAAGTAATTTTGTCCCAAGAACGAACATCTCAAGCAAATTTTAGTACTATTGTAGACCACTAGATGGAGTTTCTAAAGAGGGTGGAGGGTGTTTAGAAATAGTGAAAATAGGAACGAAACTCAAACAAAACAGTTGCAAGTTTGCTCGGAAAAATCATGACGTATGTAACGGTGGCACCGCTACTTTTAACAGCGCCCTCTCGAAGTAGCGGTGTTTATTCGTACAACCACATATTTCCTTCCTTTTCTACGGAGAGACTGCTTCGATGAAACTCATTTAATTCATCATTTAATGCATTAAATTTTGTCTGCTTCTGTTGAAGTTAAAACGTAATTTAAACGTGTTATAGAATCACAAACTATGTTTCTCTTACCTGTCAGTGTAATATCAGGTATGCTTGTTGGAGTATTTGGTGTTGTACGTAAACTAGGCGAGGCGGCGGCTGTATAGGCGAATTGCGGCGACGTGCTGTAGTAGCCCGCGTCTCCCGCCAACTCTATCTGTCCGAGCCCCGTACCGTCCGGCAACATCTGCGTATGGGTTTGCGTCAATGGAGTCTGTTCGGTATACGTCACGTTACTGACCGGCGAGTCCATCTACATTAAACAAATTAAACCAGAAATTAACGATTGGAATTCGAAAGTTGCGAAATCCTAATAAGAATAATCTCATTAAACAATCGATATCGATATATAAAAAAAAATTCATGCAATTATTATAACAAATTTAAATATGGAAGAATTATATATTTATTTTGTAGGAAATATTTGCATTTTTTTATCCTAAATATAGATCATAGAAATTAATCGCTTTTAGAAAGTTAAAATTAAGAACATTTATAAAAAATGTTTTCCAAAAGCGAGTAAGTTAACACTGACTTATGATGAAAAAGTGCTAAAAGCGACGTTATTAAAAAAATAAAACAAAAAAAAAACATCTCATGCCAAATTACATTTTTTTTTAATCAATAGAATGAGATACGAAAAGGAGCTTACAAGAGATGAGCTACCTGAATAAGCCATGCATAAAAGTTGAGCTGTTTAACGAAACCATATGGATGAGAACGATTTTTTTTTTAATAAAACGTCCTCAAGTATATGTATATGGAAAAGAAATAACTACGAGGGGTGGATAAATACAGTAAAACTTGAAGATCAAGAAAATATCTATGTATACACTGCCCGCAATAAAATTCGTCCAAAAAATAAAGTAGAAGCGGAAAAATTATATTAGATTTTCTCGATAACAAACTTAAAGATAAATTTTAAAGATGTCTAAAATAATTTTTCCTCCCCTCTTGACAAGTCGGAATTTTTTTAGCGGACAGGATATATAATGCAATAAACTACACTCTTCATATTTAAAAGGAATCAATTCAAAGTCACCTGAACTTGAGCGCTCCAAGTGTAACCTGATTCCACAAGACTAGCTACCAGTTGTGCCCAGTCCTGGTTGTAAAATATAATAGTGTGAGTACTATTTTCTGGTATAAAGGGTTGCTTGGCCAAAAGAATAGGGATAGTTCTGTTATGCGAATGAATGAAAAATAATGTACTATATACGGGATATTAAAATAAATTAAATTCGAGTAAGAAACGGGAGGAAGAATCTACCTGATCGTGCATTTAATTTCAGATACGATAATGTTTCTATTTCTTACTTTTTAGATATTTTAAACCGGGTTATAATTTTCTAAGTAATTGTAAAACATAATAATGGGACTATTAACACTACCGTTCACATAAGTTTGATCACTTAAAAAAATTAAACTCAAGTATTGTTAACTTGTTCTTTCGCAACTCAAACTAGACCTCACACCCTTACATACAGTGGTGGAGGGAATGAGTACCACTCTAGGAGAATCTGCCTAGTTCGAGACACTCCAAGACAAGGATAAGTCTGAAACAGAATAGTGACTCCAGGTTCTGCGAAGTGGTACAGACGTCATAGACAAAGAAGAAATACCTTCTCTGTGCAAATTTTTGACAGCTGTCAAATTATTTATAAATCATGTGTTCGTTTCAGTTATTTTTTACAGATTCAACACTCGCAGACGTTATCATTTTCTGAAAGTTTTCTGGCTACAAAGATTTTTTATGCTTTGTAGGGCGTAATAATTAAAATACTCCTAACCCCTCCTGACTGATATAATGTTAGTGTTGGAGTCTCTTGGTTAAGGGTAATCTCGCAAATCACTTTGGTTTTTTACCTTTTTTCTTTACGTAAGAACTATTATTTCCTAGAGGTTCAACATATCTAACTGTCAAAATACGTCTGACAGCTGTCAAAAGATAAAAAGAACGCATTTTTTTTATATTTGACAATTGAAATTTTTATATTTTAGCGAGGATAATTAAACTGTAAAACAGTTATTTCCTGATTTTTTAACTGATATATCTGTCAAAATATTTCTGACACCTGACAAAAGATTTTTGCTCAAATTTAACAATTGTAATTGTCAAAACACTAGTAATTAGTTACCTTTTCCAATTTTGACCACCACAATTATCAACATATTTTTGACAGCCACTATTTATGACATTTTTGACAGTTTAACTATCAAAATATTTCTCACAGTTGTCAAATTGTAAGAACTCTTTACCTAAGAACTGTTATTTCCTAGCGGTTTAACGTGTCTAACTGTCAAAATATTATTCAAAAGATAAAAAAACGCATTTTTTATATTTGAAATTTTTACATTTTAGCGATGATAATCCGTGAAATATTGCTGACAGCTACTAAACTGTTTTTCGGACAGATGACAAAACATTAAAAAAGGTAATTTTGCTCAAATTTAACAAAAGTATAACTTATTTTTTGTCAAAATATTTCTGTAACACCTGACAATGCGTCAAAATATATTTAATAGCAGTAACTTCGGCTAGTTTTTCGGGAATTTTATATCACAAAGATTTCAAAAAAACAAAAGATTAAAAAACGCATTTTTTTTGCTCAAATTTAACGAATAATCCACAACTGTCAAAATATTTCGGACAGATGACAAAACATTAAAAAAGGTAATTTTGCTCAAATTTAACAATAAGTAACCACCATAATTGTTCAAAATATTTTTGTCAAATTCTAAAAACTCTTATTTTTTACAATTGCGGTGGTTATGTTTTCTGAAAGCTGCCATATTACACATTTATTTTAGACATTTTCACACTTCAATTATCAAAATATTTCGTACAGCTGTCAAACTGTAATAATTATTTGTTATAATAATAACAAGTGTAACTGTCACAATATTTCTGGCAGCTGTCAAATTATAAATAAATGATAAAAACATATTTTTGACAAGATTTAACCGTTGAACCGTTTTTTTGAATATTGTCAAATTACAACAGTCTAGACAATTTTAACAGTCAAAATATTTCCGACAGCTGTCAAATTATAAATAGTAACATTTATATTCTTAATATTTTAACTATTTATGCTTGTAATCGTCAAAATACTTTTGAAAGCTGTTACATTATAAAAACCATAATGTTTATTAAATTTGACAACTGTAATTGCCAAAATACCCCGGAAATCTGACAGTTGTCGCCGTCAAGATTTCTCATAGTTGCCAAATTGTAAATATCAAATTATCATTTGGCGATTGTAACTGACAGAATGCAGCTTCAACATTATAAAATCAGTTGCAAACTATAAGAACTTGTATTTTTTATTTTCAACGGTTTTATGCGTTAAAAATTTGTTGACAGCTGTTAAATGAAAGAAATCATACTTTTCTATAATTTCAGTCAATAGTTGTAGCCATCAAAATATTTCTTACTGCTGTCCAATTGCAAGAACCGTCATTTCTGACAGCTGTCAAATTATAAATAGTAGTTATTTTTTCCACAGTTGTCGCATTGTAAAAACAATAAATTTTAATAATTCAGACACCCATTTTTTGAGTGTTTGGGCATGTCTAATAATTAAGTTTTGACAAGTGTAACTGTCACAATATTTCTGACAGCTGGTAAGAAGCGTGTTTACAGCTTTGACCGTTGTAATTGACACATCTAACACAACATGAGAGGTAACGGTAGGCTAATCAGCTCAATCTCCAAGCAAGAATCAATCTCAATCTCAAATTATTAAAAGATAATGTCCTTACGAATCCTGATCCTGACAAAATACTGGCATCTCTTTAGTTTGGTGGCACATGCTTACTTTCTATCCTGTTCTTAGTGAGCAACTTTTAATGAACGGTAGTTAATATACTTGATGTATGTATGTATTTCAATCATGTGGAATTGTGCTTTATACTCATATTATTATTTACAAGCACAATGAGATTATTATAAGCAACACTAGACCACACGACTTATCTACTGCTAAACCAGTTCTAATAAAATAAACTCAAACTAATTGTTTCCATTAAACAGCACAACATAAAAATTCTCGATAGAAGAAAAAAAATAAAGAGTATTTGGTCGAAAAAACTCATTACCTAAACATGTGATGAAATAATGGTTCTCCAAAACTGCGTATACACTTAAAATTATGGTTAGTATTACGTGATGACGGATGCATGAGAGGTGTAGCGCGATTAGTATCTTCAACATAATACATATAAATCATAAAACATGAATAACATATACACCCAGAAAATTAGAGGAAACAATATTAAACAAAAAAAAAATGAATATAGGTACACAATAAAGTACGAAGTCGTTGAGCCATTTACATCTTTTGAAAACAGATCTTTAGGAACGGTGGGTATTGATTTGAAAGATTATATTTTATAAGCGTTTTGTTACTCACCAAACCCTGCGAGCAATTATGAACAATCACACGTTTTAATTTAAGGATCGGGAATGACCTGGTGCGCTTACCATTGAGATTTGTTCGAAGTGCTGTTGTAATTGAGCGGCTTGATTGAACACGTGAAAATCGTTTGGAAGGGGGCTAGGCGCCCCTGGACTGCAGGGCGCTGAATGGTGTCCACCTAGGCCTGGCGACGATTGAGGACTAGGCCTGGGACTCCTGTATCCAGCCACCTGTTGTAACTAAATTTGAATCGATTAAATAATTTTAATTCGTATTAAAAATTATTTTTATTTACGATAAAAAATAATAAATTTAATAAATGTAGTATATGTGGATTTAATATTCTAGAATACCTGTTTAAAATACGAGTTTCTAGTAATAATAAATTAAAAACTATACGTATGCGCATAAATTAAGATGAACAGGTTTTGTTGTTTCTTTTTTTTTTCTTTATACATATAAATATAATGAAGTGTGTGTTGGAGAAGGTGACTCACCGTCGGCGATGGTGAAGAAGGTGGTACAACTTTTTGTTGTTGCTGCTGGTATAAACCGGAAACGTTGCCTATCTGCGTGTAATCTTGTCCATCTAGACCTGCTATGCTGCTGTCCACAGGCAGACTCTAAAAATTCGGCGCGTTAATATATCGTCGATGATTAAAATAAAATTTAGATAAATCCACTTAGCCATGAAAGTGACAGATAAATTTCGCGGAAAAAATATATAAAATATCTCAGATTTGAATGAAACTACGATAAAAATAAAACTAAAATTAAATTGCGAAATGATTTCAAGTTATTCAACCTTTCAAATTCGTAAAAGTTATTGGTGCTTGTTCAGTTAGAAGGAGCAAAAGATGTTTGTCAAAGAACAGTTCTTCTTCAGGATTTCCCTTTTTCCTATGAAAGACTTTCTTAAGGTGTGTCGACCTGTTCTAGTTTTTTCCAGTTGAGCATAATGCTTGCCTGCGAACTGCCTCTACCTGCTCCATTATCTTTGTTTTTTTCTCATTAATTTTCATGTTGTTTTCTTGCAGTAATTCTTTCCATATTTCTAGATTTCTTAGCAGGTCCTTTTCATTTTTACCAAACACTACCAAATCATTTGCGAAGGCACATTCTCCCAGATACACGGCGCTCATGTGACGGTGTCCAACGTACAGATTTGTCATTTTTCTCTAGATTTCTTTAGCATGTCATCCAGCACCAAATTAAAAAGTGTTGGGCTTAATACTCCTCCTTGTCTTAGACCACTATTTACTGGAAATTCTTTTGATTGCGTATTGTCAGTTCTAACGTACATCTTACTCTCTTCATGTAGGCTCATTATTGCGGCTACCAGTTTGTCGTCTACATTTTTCTTTTCCAGAGTTGTTCGCACTTTTGATCTCCGGATTCGATCGAAGGCTTTCTCCAGGTCGATGAAAGCCTGGGATGATTCGATATTTCTTTCTAAGGACTTTTCAGCAATTTGTTTGAGTGTAAAAATGTGATCGTTTACACTACGCCCCTTTCTGAATCCACTCTGGGACTGCTCTAGGAATTTATCTGTTTCTCCCTTATGTCCCCTTTCTTAAAAATCGGTACTATAATGCCAGTTTTCCACTCCAATGGCACTTGTCTTTGCTTCCAAGCTTGGTTATATATTGCTGTCAGTATTTCAATACCTTTAGGACCCATATTTTTCAGCATTCAGCATCTTTCCTTTTTGAAGCATTCCCAAAGCTTCTACATCTTCTACCAGTATTTCATCACCCCTTTGGTCTTGAGGAAATGCTGGATATTTTATTGTAGAATCTGATTAGTGATTAGGGTGTCCTAAAAGTTTCCGTTCTGCTCTATTACCTTTTTCGCTCTCAAGAAGCCTTATTATGCCATCTTTCCAATAGCGTTCCAGCGTTTTTATTTCGCTTTCGGATTTGTGACATGTATCACCAGACAAATAAGTAATAACCGGATGGGGCAAGGTCTGGGGAGTACGGAGGATGAGGTAGAACGTCCCAATCAAACTGTAAAAGAGTTTGTATTTTACGGCCAATGCAACCAGGGGTCTTGCGTTGTCGCGATGAAAAACGGTCGGTTTGCCAATTCTGGCAAGTCTGGATTGAAATATTTTGCAGAATTGATCGTTTCACCTTGTGGAAGGAGCTCGTAGTACACTACACCTTTCCAATCCCATTAAATGCACAAAAAAACTGTCTTCAGATGAAGCCCTGGCTTCGAAACAGTTGAAGGTCGATTTTCCAATTGCGTTTATGCATCGATGTCCATTTTGATATAAAATCCAAGTCTCGTCTTTAGTGACAAGCTTCTTTAAAAATGATTCTTTTCATATCGCTGATGAAGGACATCTTCATCTTTGAAATCAAAATTATCAGCTCTAAATTCCTTAAACCAATTGCGGACGATTATAATAGTCGTAGTATCACTCCTATAAACGATGCAAATCTCGTCTGCAGTGTCCTTTGCACTACTACCTTTTTGAAAGCAATGAAGCATAACATGCTGCAAATGCTTCTTTTGCTTATCCATATTGAACGGCGTAGAAAAAGATTTTAAAGAAGAGTTTTTATTGAAACTTACTTTGAAAGAGCTGTAAGAAAATTTGTTTTCGAAATTTTTAAGAAAATATTTTGGTTTGTTTTGGTTTTAATTTTAGGAGCGTCGGCACAAAAAGCAATTATTCAAAACGTGCTTTAACCTTTTTAGATGTTTTGCTTTTTTCTTGCAGATATTCTTTTGCAGAAAAATAAAAAAAAAACGAAAAACAAATTATAAAAATGCATGTTTTCCGTACGTTTTGATGCCGATTTTGCATTAGTTGATTAAATTTGTTACAGAAGATATAAAAAGTAATGCTATTAACGATAAAAACAGGCAACAGCATAATCAGTTTTTCTTCCGGTGCTCTTCGTTCGGAAATACAGTCGCTTTCAATAAATCAATTTTCATGTTTTTTCGATGTATTGAAACGTACTTTTCAAAATGAGGTTAAAAATGTCAACTTGACAGTATAGGAGTAATACATGTTTAATACGTATAATAGCAGAGACACATTAATCAATTTCAAAAATCTAAACGCCAAAATGTAGTGTTTCAAAAGACTATTAAAATGAAATATTAGGGGTAGCTTAAGGGGGGAGGGTGTTCAAGTAGGTAAGCCAATTTTTGCATCAAAAGTTGTCCCTCTCGCTAATACTTCTTACGTGTTTCAGGAAATTTTTCATAATTTTCCAGATTTCCAGAAATTTACGGTGGGAATTTTTCAAATGAACACACTGTATATTAAAAACAGTAAGGGACCCAAGCGGGATGCCTGCGGCACACTATTCACTGGCAAACATGTCAAACAGGATGCTGAAATTAAATATGCTGTCCCAATATCAACTCTTCAAAGAAAGTTTTATGGCAAAAACGGACAATACAGCTGAAGAGAAATTGTTTGTAGACTGAATTATTACAGCATCTAAATGAGAGTTTCCACTAATTAACTCAGATGATTGCAAAGCCATTTCTTGATCAGAGAGGAATAAAGAAAGTTAAGTTTACAATTGATATGCCGGGACGAAAATGCGGTGTCTTTTCAGAAGTTGTCCGTAATCCATTTATTACGCTGAAACGACTTTAAGGATGACCCTGCTTCCTCTAAGGCTGGTCAAGTCGGACGTAAGCCTTTTTTTGTCAGCATGATGATGGTGGTTCTGCTAACCACAGGGTTACACGGTCTGGGGATTTTCTATTATTATAGATAGGATTCTCCTAGTTTCTATACGTGGAGGGGATCTATCGGGATCTAGCTCTCCCAAGTGCTGGATCAGGGAGTTCTCCGACCGGAAGGCCCTCAGAAGGGCTCCCCCTGGTCAGCGACATCGCATGCTCGATCAAAGGTAGCGATTTGATAACAACTTATGTAGAGATCGATTTTTTTTTAAGTCGTTATTGCCATAATTTAAACATGTTGGAGATTGCAAAGAAATGTTGCCACCTAACGAAACAAATTTGTTGCAAACATTGAATGTTATCTTGTTTAAGCCCTTGAAAAGGGCTCGAAAAAAGGATCTATCAAAATGGAAGTTCCACTTCTTAAAGACACTTTTCTACATTTATTAAAAAATGCAGTGTTGTCCTTGGCGGAATTGCAGATGGTCTTGATGAGAATGATGAATTTAACGCATTCATTTGCATTGTCAAGAAGAGAAACCGGCCTAAGCAAATTATCTGAAAATATTAGATCGATTAACAGATTTTAACAGAGATAAACGAGTCCATTCAAACCAAAACATTTTGTTTTGTCTACTGTGTGATCCAATTTTTTGAGAATAAAGTTGCAGAAGATCTCCATCATCCATCAATAGGATTCAAACCATACTTCATATGAAGGAAGAGGGATTAGAAAGGATAAAAGATAAAGAACAAGTTCAATGAACCTGATTTATAGTAGGGTGGTAAGGTATTTAAAAACGTTTCATGGCAAAGTTGACTTATGAATAAATCATTGAATTACTACTAAATTACATACACAAAACATAAAAACTAGCCGGAAATAAAAATAACTACGCACTCACCTTCGTATGATGTAGATACCTAGAATTAACTGGAACTGATAAATGATTCTGCAACAAAATCACAAAAACAACATGCAAAATCAAAAGAAAAGAAAAAATAACCGTCTAACATGCTGCAGATAACGTAATAATAGATGCAAAACACTATAATAAAACTAGTAAAGCAAAAAATATTCTTAAATAAAGAAGCAGCAAATTAAATATACGTATACTAAAGAGCTACAAAGTGGGGGAGGGGCTAAAATAAAAAAAAAAAAAACGAAACACATCTAAGAATTACAACTAACATTTTTTACTTGAGGATGATGATGCGGTGAAGGTGGATTCGTATAGTGGAAACGCGTCGGTTGCCTGATGCCATGCTGCAGGCTGGTAGGTGATAATGTAGACGGACTCGTATTAACCGGACTCTGAAACCAAATTAACTGTAAAAGTATGATATTGAACATGAATTTGGAGTTAGATTGTGTGTTGTACGGTGGAAAAAATTGTACGTGATACTACTTACAGAACTAAATGGAGAACTGCCTTGATCACCGTCTTGATCAAGTGGCGTAGGTATTGGTGAGGGAAAATGAACACTTGTTAGGTCTGGCAGAGAGCCAGTGTTGTTTCCTATTGGAATTTGTATTGTGCCAGGTTCGTGGACTGAAGGATAAATGCTGAAAAGTAAAATTTGTGTTACTATAAATATGGTTATAAATTTTGGAAAAGCATTGTAATTGTGATTGCACAAGCAATAGTTGCTTAATTTTTGCAAGTAGTGTTTCGAAATAAAACAAATAATACTTTTTTCCCGATCAGAGTTCGTTCAGGAAATTAAGGCAAAATTAACATGTTTGACAGCTTGTCATCAAATCCAGCTAAGTAATGATCACATTATTTATGTTTATGGAAATTGTGATGGCAACACCACAGCTGTGTGTCGGTAATAACGAGTGATCTGCTTAATCTGTTAAATCTAGATAACTATGGAACTGTCATTGCACAGCCTTTACAAATTATTCAGCTATGATACGAAAATCAGCGTTCGTGGAATGTGCTTTGTGTGTCACAATAAATTACTGGAAAAAATGTCGTCCAGAATGGAATATTCAATCAGAAATGTTGGTTAGGTCATCTAGGTGGTGGTAGAAATCTGAGCCACCCTCACCAGAAGGCGAGGGGATGGGAGGGGAGGTCGAGGTGGCCCAATTCCCTAACCAAGAGATTGTCAGAACGAGGCACTCTAGCAAATGTTTTCTCGGCCAACGCAGCAGCGTGCTGGAGAAGAGTTGAGATATTCAAAGATGCTGATGGATCTGTACATTACCGACATACCAAGATACGTCAACGATATATTTCAGGGTCTTATTTTGCAGGATGTTCAACTTTTTCCGATGAGAGACTGCAGAGTTGGACCAGACCAGGGAGCCGTACGTAAGAATTGGTCTCAGAAATGTCGAATAAACTACAAGTTTAATCTTTAGTCTGAGCTGGCTTTTTCTACACAGGAACTTTAGCAGATATCTCTGCAAAGTGATAGTTTAGGGTGAGTCTGGAGTCCAAACAAGAATGAAAGAATTGATCTTCTCAATTGTGACCATTTCTGCCCTCGGGGCTCTTCAAAAGATTTTTGACCAAAATTTTGTTAGGCAATGAAGCCCATTTCTGGGTTAGTGCCTGCTTTAATAAGCAACATTGTCGTATTTGGACTCAAAACCGCCCCGAAGAGGTTCAAGAGCTCCTATTACATCCAGACAAAGTCGTAGCTGTGAATGGCGTCCCTTTGCTGCCTGAAATTAAAGTTCGTAATCTCCACGACATTTAGTTCCAACAAAACGGCTCTATTTGCCACACAACTCGTAAAACCATGGCATTATTGCGAGAACAATTTGGTGAACACTTAATTTCACGCTTCGGATCGGTGATTTAAATCTAAACTTTTTTCTTTGGTGATACCACTCGAAGGCGTCATTGAAAATTGGAACCTCACAATAGACTACGTTAGCCGCAGTTATGACCAACATTTGAAAGAAGACAACTCGATGAAATTGAACATTTCTAAGAGATTGAATTTTTGGTTGGTCTTCGCAATGCATTAGGAAAAAAACTTTGATGAATGTCATAATGAAAGTCCACACTGTTGGATAAGAAATTGCCACTATTGATGCAGTTATTTGACAATTGCCACATAACTTTGATTAGAAAACAGACGACAACGTACAGGGATTAGCATTTTGTCATTGGTTACTTGAACAAAATAAACAAATTCCTAAATTTATTGGTGAAACAAAGCTTAGGATCAAAAAAAAATTATAATCTTCTACTTTTGATTGTTTGTCTTTTTTACGTGTGTTGGGTGCTTAGTTGCAGTGACTCTCGCGGTGTAGTTGTGTGTGGGTGTGAATTGTGTTCAAATGGCTTTGTGACAGCATCATATCGCCATTTATAATGCCGCGCTGTTAATCACTTTGCTCGCAATAGCGAATGGTAAGTCGATCCGGATTTCAACCCTCTGAAAAAATGTCACCGTACCTCCAGAGAAACGAACCCGCTTAATTCAAGGCATGTGGATTCTGGTGAATCGGTATACATGACTACGAAGCAGAATTGGATGACGAACAACGAAATTGCTTAACCCTAGTGGGTGTTAGCCGGTGTTTTTGCTTCTCTCCAGAAGAAGTAGCAGAACGATTGAATCCAAGACTTCCTACATTTAATCAAAAATGAAACAGAAACAGAACTCCATGACGTCGGTCCGTAAAGGATTCTCACCATCAAAGAAGACAAAAAAGCGAAATTCATCTGGGAAGTGATGAGGACAATATTTTTGATCACAAAAAGAATCTTGTTAATTCAATAAGATGAGGAAGGACTACAATTGCAGTAGTAACATATAAAGAAAAATCCAACACATGAAAACTGCCATAGAGCAAAAAAAAAGTCCTCAAAACTCATAAGTTTTTCCTGTGACATTTCCAGAGTTCACAAAGCTCGGACTTGGCATCAAGTGGCGTTTGTGTTCAGAACATTTTTTCTTCTAATAGAGGACTTTTTGCCAAAAGAAATTCTTAACTTTCCTTATAATGACTTTCATCCACAATTCATATTAAGCAAAAAAAGAAATGAAACAATTGGATAGACTTACTTTATTCCCGGTACCCTAGGTACTTCACAACTAGACTTCGGCCGTCCATCGTGATGACCATCAGGTCCGTTCATCGTAGGCATCATCCACAGATTGTTAGATTTGTCATTTCTATCGTTACCCATACCCTGCAACCATAATCTTGACAATAAAAAGAAGTTTGATTGAATCATTTAAAATGTTTGAATGAAATTCAAATAAACAAGATTTCGTTCATTTCATCGTATATATTACCTGCATCTCACATCTCTGATGCAATGCGGAATCACTATTCGTCCTTCGCCAACTCGTATCGGGCGGCGGACTTAAAAATGGTCCTGTCGAATAAGGAGATGTGTCGTGTTTTCTATCTTGCGGCCTTCTAATTGGTCCACCTGGAGATCTGGTCCTGCTTTCCCTGTGACTATGACTATGACTGTGACTGGCGATATTTGAGTGTGAATGAGATACATCATCAGCCTGTAAATAAAAGAATTAAACGGTGTTATTGTGAATCTCCTTGGAATAAAATGACGGTTGTAAACGAGAGGAACATTTTGAACTATCACGCGTGGGAATCTTGATCGATACCTATGTTAAGAATTTATTAACTTTTAAAGCAATAAATCTGGAATGTAGGAAGCGTTTTTACTGCGGTTTCGTAATTTCGTAATAGAACTATTGGTTGGTAGTTTTTACAATAATAAAACCGAGATTATTTTAATTAAAACGTTACTGATGTCAGTTCATTTCGCGTTAAAAATTTGCGTTTTAAATTAGGTATAATTAAGTAAAAATAAATGAGAAATAAAGTTATCCGGAAACGAACATGTTCTACTACGATTTTATCAAACATATAATTACTAATTACATTGAAAAAGAATAAAAACTGAAAATGTATTCATAGCTCACTCAACTATGATAAATGTAGGAAACATTTGCATAACATAAATATAAAACGTTGTAGAATCATGTTCATTTTTTTCCTTTCCTTTCTAATGATTATTCTAAACCTATAAGTTATGTAATATTGTAATTATCGTAACTACAAAAAGATCTGTAAAGTTTTCATCGTTCCTATTCAACAGTTTCTAAATAACAGCAATAACAATAGAGGTAATAACCGTTAACAAAAACGATAAGTATGGAGAATTGAGTGTTATTATAAATATTTATCGCACATGATTATATGTTTATCTGAGAAGGGTTTTAGATAAACTTATGTATTGGGGAAATATTATAATAAAATTCGTGTTAATGTGTAACTGTATTGGAAAGCTTTGGATCCAAATTTATTCATGCATCACCTCCAAACTAATATGAATATCTACATACAGTGTTGGTCAAATGTTCAGGGACATGTTAATTAGAACAGAAGAAAAAAAGGCAGTAGCCCGAAGAATATCCACGAGAGATTCACGACGTTGTTGACGATGGATGATTAATTGAAAGATTGTTTGGGCTATAATCCATTCTACAGACGATCATCATCCTACAAATGATGGCAGCCCAAACAATTTTCAATCCACAAGAGAACTGTGAGAGTGTATGAGCTGCTCAATCCCGAACAAAACTTGTGTAGACGCTTCCAGAGCTTTCCTCCGACGAAGAAGGCAAAAACCACCAAACATTCCACGCACTGTTATTTTCAAAAATCACAAAATTTACATATTTAAGTTTCTCTAACGCCCTCTAGTGGCGATGGACAAAATAATATTCCAGTTTGAATCACTAAATGTAGACCAAGGAAAATCCTTTCTAATAAGACCAAATTTGCTAAATTTCGTTCAGAGAAAGGAGAATAATTTAAATTTTTTTGAAGCAATTCTGACCATTCACACGTTTCTCAAGATATCTTCGGATAGGTAGAAGATATCGATACGCGATTTTCGCTGATTCGTTGGGAATTTAGCCTACAAAACAAAGTTTCCAAGAAAAATTAAACAAAACAAAGTCCTTCCTCCACCCCGCCCCCTCCCTTATTTAGCAAAATATGCAAAATTTTTAGAAAATTTCGATTTTGATGTTTGTGATAAAACTTAAATTTTGTATAAAAAAAGAATTTAAATTTTTAGTGTACTGTTACGCCATCTAGCTGTCATCCTATACTTCCCAAAATAATTTCCAGATGCTTCTCGGGGCCCCATATTAGTCACTGATATTTTTTTCCCGAAGCTGTAATATAAACCGTTCCTAAGATATGGGCGAGCACCATTCTTAGTTGGCCACCCGGTACAATGGAGTCTAATGGAAGAGCCGTCATCAGTGTGAAGGGTATGAAGTTAAAATTTATTAGGATAAGGTGGGCTCTGTGGTGGTGGAAATCCGGCTGGTTCTGACGGAGTCCAGATATGTGAGGCGTTGCACGAGTTGTCAGACTTTGATACCCTTTCAAAGGGTTTTTTCGACAAGAATGGTCGCGTGCTGCTGTAAGGTTGGAATATCCACATCCTGATGAGTTTGGGCATTTCTCACATACCATGGAGGTAGTCTGACGAAGAACTCTATTTTGCAATACGTTGAACTTCTTCCGATATGGGTGTCGAGCTTTAGTTTCAGGCTAAGTCACATGCTGCCATGAACCGTTATACGAGGCCTGTCTAAATTAATTTTTTCCGCGCAAAGTACTGATTCTAAGGCGGCGCCACAGTGCACGGTGGAAGGAGGAACCGTAATGCGTATGCTTGCATTTTTTCACCACGTTCGCTTGTGCAAGTCGCTGGCTGGTGGTCGTCAAGTAAGGTGCTGTTCGTAGTGTTCGTCGGATTTAGTTTTCTCGCAAGATAACTGAACGAATTGAGCAAAAATACTGCATCAAATTCTGTCAAAACCTTGGTGATTCTCAAAGCCAAAGAATTCGTAACATTCAGCAGGTGTTTGGAGAAAATACGATGGATGTAACACAAATTAAGGAGTGGTTTAACCGATTCAAAGATGGCCGCACATCAGCGGAGAGTGAGCAGCGTTGTGGGAGGTCCCAAACTGCTCGGAGTGCGGCTAATTTTGAGAGGGTGGGAAATTTGGTGATGGCAGATCGTCGTTTGACAGTGCGGGAGATTGAAGAAGAGGTTGGAGTGAGTAAAAATTCTGCACATGCAATTTTACATGAAGATTTGAGTATGAACCCAAGTTGTTGTCACCGGAACAAAAAGACCTCCGTTTTGACGTTGCGCAGGACCTTCTGGACACCGCCAACACTGATTCTAGGTTTCTGAACACCGTGATAACTGGAGATGAGTCATGGGCGTACGGGTACGACCCAGAAACAAAAAGACAGTCCTCGCAATGGAAGCATTCCGATTCTCCAAAGCGGAGTACTATGAAGATGTTCTCCGGCGACTCCGTGACGCAGTTCGGCGCAAAAGATCAAGACATGTGGACGGCGAACAACTGGCATTTGCATCATGACAACGCCCCTGCACATTCATCCCAATTGATCCACACTTTCTTAGCCAAAAATAGAATTACAACCGTTCGCCAACCTCCCTACTCTCCAGACCTGGCTCCTTGCGATTTCTGCTTGTTTCCAAAATTGAAGACGCCACTGAAAGGATCCCAATTCATCCCATTCCAAAAGAAGACTTCCAGGCAGCAGTGGAAGGATCGGTGGGCTTTGCAAGCACAAGGGGCCTACTTTGAAGAGGATTAGAGTGCCAATTCCGTGGGGTATTCGAAATATTTTTTCTGGCCAAAGGTCGGATACTTTTTAGACAGGCCTCGTATGATCTCGGAAAAGTGTGCGGCCATCGTGAGCTTGGAGTCTAACATCCTCTATAGTAGTGGAACGTCGTCGACGTAGATATTTAGTTGTATATTTGTCTCGGTTGACTGAGACGAGCCGTTTCTGAAACTACCGCGAACAGGAGTCCACTACTGATTACAGTCTTGAGCAGATCAAAGCATCAAACCTAGAGATCGTGAAGATTGCCATGTCATCGGCATAAAAAGCTAACTCTCTTTCGGGGGCTTCGGGAGATCGAACAAAGAAGAAATAAAATTGGGCCCAAGAGAGAATCCTAGGGGACACAAGATGCAATTTTGTGAGAGGAAGAAATGTCGTTCCGAATTTTACTGGCAAAAGATCTATCTGACTCTTTGGCAATGCAGTTATCAAACACGTATAGAAATCTAAATTAATGCTCGGTATGAATATCCTGCTTGGTACATCCACAGTGGTCTTACTCTGATATATTAATTTATGTCGAACTATTTATGAATATTCTTTGTGGTTTCCTTATGGAATTCAATGACCGACATAGATTTCCGATGTTGTCTTTATCTTGTGTTTGTAATCTATTTATTGGAATGTAAATGGAAATACACATTTCCTTTATAGTTACAACATGTCCAACAGGAACTACTTCTTTCTTGATTGATAATGTGAATATGGACACGTTTAAAATAGTAATATATATTAGAAATGTATTCTTAAATTCCAAAAAAAAAATTAAGCAAATTGTAATCGTTTGGAGAGATCGAACACAGAGCAGACGTATTGCTCTGGAGGGATCGTTTAAGAAACAATTTTTCTCTAATTCTTTTATTATTCCATTTAGTCGACCACTACAATCTTCGTCTTGGCAGCTCGTATGGCCTCGTTTAAACTCTTCTATCTAATATTTTACTGTTGTCAACGAAGGAGCATAACCACAAAAAAGTAAAAATACTCTTTTCAAGCGAACAGGACCAAGTCCTTCACGACATAATTAAACTCTATTCCTAGAAGCATATCCTTTCACACCTGAAAGTATTAACTCATTAAAAAAAGTGCTGTTGCATAGAGAGAAAACCAGGAAAGAAAGGGAAAGTCGAGAATGTCGTTTAAGAGAATTAATTCGAGCCAAAGATGAAAAATTAAAAACTCACTTAAAAAGAATTTAAATAAAAGAGTGGGAGATGGAAGCCTGCAAAAGTATACGTTGGAAGTTGTAAACTCAATTACGAAATATAAAATTACTATTCTACTTCAGGATAATGAGAGATACGGATATTAAGACCCTCTAGAGTCAGTTTCAAGCTGGTTTATAACGTTTATATGCAAGGATGTAGTGTCGTCCACGAATGTTATCATCTTTAATTTGTTATTAATTAATTAAAACCATTTCATTACATTATCATTAACGCAATTCTTCATGAATGAATGAAGTCGGAAATTCCCTAGAAACGACTTGTCGCAATATCATTCTGTATTCGTTACAATAGAGAATTATGTATTATTAGGGACCTGAATAAATTCACAATAGAATACGTCCAATCAAGTCGGCCGCGTGTTAGATTGTTAACAAATGAGTAACTAAACGTTTATTTTCACTTCCGATCAGGAGGAACCCATAACAGACGCGTTTTGTAATTATGATAAGTACATCATATCATAAACACAATGTATGAATGACGTGCCGAATACCAACTGTTACGCTGTGTGTAACAATTATTATTACGTGTTTTGCCAACAATATAAAAGATAACAATTGCGAAAGAATTTAAATTGTAAATGTAAGAGTTTACCGGGAAAAAACGTTTTACAATTAAAGTTTGATTCAAAAGTACGTGCTAGAAATCTGTTTAAGAGATATTGAGACCTTCTTTAAATTAAAATTAATTAATTAATCTGGCTGGAAGATCAAATTGCACTTAAGTATAAAAGACCTTTGTAAAAAATATAAATGTGGTAAATCTCAAGTCTATCAGATATTGAAAGACAGACAGAAGATTCGTTAAGACTGGTTAAGTGGTCATCGTCAGAAAGAGTCGAAAAGAAAAGTTAGAAAAACCGGTAACTAAAATGTTAACAAAATCGTTTACGAATGGTAGATCGAGAAATATCCCTATTTCTGAGCCAATTTTGCAAGAAAGAACATTATTGCAACTCGTTTGAAGAACGATTCATTCAAAGCTTCTAAAGGATGCCTTGAAAGCTTTAGAACTCGACACCAAATTTATTTTAAGCAAATTTGTGGGGAAGCTAAAGGTGTTGACTTAACAGTTGTGGAAAATTGGAAATCAAAATTGCGTGAAATAATTGAAGGTTATGAGTTAAAAGATATCGCTAACAGCCTAAAGAACGACTGTTAGTTAGTCTTTGCGCATTTGCTGAAATGGAAAAATTGAAAAGCCATTAGTCATAGGAAAAGCATGGAACGTCTTCGTTAATGCAAAAATCTAAAAATTCAATAAAATGAGGTTATCTGGCGAAAACCATATTCTTCTTTTCTTAGATAATGCATGGATGACATCATTCAGCTTCAAATGGATGAATGGCTGAAAACCAAATACGACGAATTTGTCACATCCTTTAGATCAAGGTGTTATCAAAAATTTTAAAGTCCATTACAGAAAACGTGTACTTCAATCAATTTGTGCCAATATGGGAGACTGCAATTCAGCAACTGAATTAGCTAATAAAATTTCTGTACTAGATGCTATTCGTTGGATTTCAGTTGCACAAAAAAATATAAGCGCCAAGACAATGAACCAAAGATTGAAGAACTAAGTCCAGTGCAAGAAATAAATGAGGTTGAAATTCTGACGAAAGAAACAGACCAAAATAGTGCAACAATAACGGCTCAAGACTACACTGACATGGACCAAGAACTTATAGTTAGTTAGTTATTATAGTTCTATTGTTTTGTCCTGAGGAACTTTGTATTCACGAACGAAAATTCGACATTGTCAATAAAGAACTTTATCAATAATTGGGCTTTTTCATCTTGCCTGAGATTATTTGGAGTATCAAGCGTTAATACTATTGTAGTTACCAGTACTCCGTTACTGTCTTCCAATATAAATTTAATACATGTGCAGGTTTTCTTTCCGTTTTAAAGAGGTTCTAGGACAAGACGGAAACCTGTCCAATCCGAAAGAATATTTTGATCCCATAGAGTTCCGACAGGTTTGACTGTACATCGAGAGCGTAGTTTGTAGGCAGTCATCGTACGGTATTGTTGAATGATCATGCATTGCAAGTACGCGTACCTACAATTCGGTTGCAACGCATTAAAATGCCAAAAGTTCGTGAAAATGCTTCAACGTGTTTGTTTGCTAATAAGGTAAACAAATTTTGATGGCAGTTCCCCGATTTAATCTGTAAAGGGACTGGGGTGTGGTGTTTAATTTCTCTAAATAACGTCCATTTTTATTTCGGTAAAGCCGATGTAGTTACGCCCCTGCTACCGGACCACACTTGCGGTCTTTAATTATAAGTCTGTGGCCTGTACCCAACCCCCACAAAAATAATCAAGCTGTCATACTTCACAAAAATCCACACTTGTTCAACACACTTGCTAGTATTAACAAGGTGTTGGTGCTAGACGACCACAAAAAAAAACAATTGATCTAGTCCATGACACGGTCCTGAAATTACTGTGACGAATCACTGTGATATTCACAACTGAGACTTGTGACTTTTCAATAAGTAACATAGAAATCATTTTACATAAAGGATTAGGTTTCAAAAAGGTGGTTGACGCCACAGCAAAAGCGCATTCGACAGGTCAGTTCAGAGGCGAATTTGGCCATCATTAAGCAAAATCCTGAACACTTCCTAGGAAGATTCGTTATTAGTAGATGAAGCCTGGTTTTATCATTATGATCCTGAATCAAAAAGGCAAAACATGAAATGGAGACACAAGGGTTCACCACCCCCTCGAAAGTTTCGTGCAACAACATCTGCAGGAAAGATCATAGCCACGGTTTTTTTGGGATGCCGAAGGAATTATCCTTATAAACTTTTTACCACGTGTTCAGACAATATCTGGGCAATATTATGCTGTTTCAATTTCAAAACTGCGTGATTCCATCAAAAGAAAAAGGAAGGGGAAACTCAGGTGTGGTGTGCTGTTTCATCAGGATGACGCATTGTGGTTTCGATTCTACAATCTAGCTGGACAAAATTGACATTTTAATTTTGAAAATTGATAACAAAAACATATTAAGAACCCCTACACAATTCCAATTCCAGGTAAAATTGTTCTTAATTATCCTGTTATGAGGCCTAAGACAGGTAGCTCTATGTATAAGGAAAGTGGAAATTTCAATTTTATTCATTTTAATATTAAGGTTTTCTAAAACAAATTACGTTTGATAGTGGGCTCTTTAAAAATTGTCAATATCTTAATTTATCCTTTCCAAGTCGTTTCATTCTATGTCAAGGACAATAAAGTCTGAACTGCCCTCGAATATTTTTTTTTTTTTTAAGTGAGGAAAAATGCCTTAACGCACCATCAGGGACGAGAGCATAAATAGCTGTAGAATATAGTGCACATAAGTAATGGTTTCTGCAACTTTATCGTTACTATTCTGATATTTTTCTATGAAATATTTAAATAAATTCTTCTTTAATTTTCAACAAAAACATAATTGGAAAGTAATCAATTATTTTGTGAGATTTTATTACTGATCAGTATTTAATTTCTTTTGTTTTATAAAAAAAAATTTATCAACTGTAGGTGGCAGTCTATAAATTGCAGTTAATATAAATGTTCTATTGTTCAATTTTTATGCATTATTTATTATTATATTTGATACCCTCATGATAATAGATTTTTTTTTATAAATGTTTCATTATTGAAACGTTGGGTATCAATCACAATACGTTCGTTTTTGTTTTTCAGCTTATACGACTTTTAGACTGATCAAAAATAATGTTACAATTACAAGCTGGCATCCTATACGTCCTGATAGAGTAAAATAACATCGATACAATAGTTCAGACCTATTTGAGAGACATAAAAAGATTTCGTCAAGAGTACCCGATCAGATCAGGTGTAATTGTTCAGAACTTTCGATTCTTGCAGTTCAATCGCTGCGCTCTCTCCCACAAAAATGCCACAAAATCACGTTGAAAATGTAGTGGTAAATGTCATTGTTCTGCAGGGGTTGGTATCGGTGTGTTTTATCATACGAAAAAGGTTGGTAGAACATAATCTTAGATCGAGAAGAAAATGAAATCTTCCTTACTCAAGAATATATTTTGGGTATACAGTTTGTTTTGTTTCTTATTTATATCAACCGTTTGATATCTGAACGTCATAAATATGACCGAAATTGGTCAATTTTATTACTAAACCATGCAGCAGTTTTTTGATCTAAAGTCTTCCTGTTCCCAATCAATGGTAAGAAGAGAATCCAGCTTTTGAAAAACATTTTTATAATTGATTGATTTCATACTTGTCAAGCGTCTCGGATTTTTACTCTTGGCAATTACCAAGAAGATGTGCCGTCAAAGGGAGTGAGTCAGGACATGGGGGTGAGTCGGGCCAAATGTCTGGATTTAAATCTACCGCTCTTATGTCGATAAAACAGCGATAAATTCTAATGTGCAATGTCAAAATCCACTCACAGATGTCGCTTCGAACGAATATTTGTATTTTCATTATACTGTAGTTTGGGAATGTTAAAGTTTTAGGAGACGATTGGCTTGTGTATGATTTGAACGGTCTTCTACAAGTGTTGCAAAGTTGGAAGGCATAAGTGAACAAAAGAGGATTTTTATTAAAAAGGCAACCCAAGAAAGCAATAAAACGAAAGTAGTAGTAAGCTCTCAAGTCTTTTATCGAAATCGCGATCCTTCAAAATCATTTAAGACTCTTGTTAAAACTATCGAATCTTTCAGTTTGAAAGAAATAAACACTCCCCACGGAATAACAGCAGTTAAAAGCAAATCTGTTGATAATTTACTCAAAGTTGCATTTGGAACGGACTGACAGGATCAGAGACGAGAGCTTAATAACCTGGTACTTCGAGATTTTGAAAGATTTCATCCGGGACGTCAACAGGCCTACGGAAGAAGAAAATGAAGGTTGCATGGCCTTTTACCCTCATTTTTTCATGCCAATTTGATATCTTACAATTATTTTGAAAAAGCTCACCTTTCATTAAGAAAATATTAAATATCTCAGAAATTATCGATTTTAGATATAGGGGAGTGGTTAATAAAAATGAAAGTGCATACAGTGTCCTTCCCTTTCTTAATATAAGATAGAGGGTGTTCCATTTAAATAGGATGAGAAAATAATGCATTTGCGTTTTGAATCGCCCTGTATACAGTTTTCGCAATATTGGCAAAATATCACTTTGCTATGATACTGTAACACTATAAAAAATCATTCCAGTACAAAAAGAATTTCAAATTGTTTCGTGTGAAATACACAGGACGTCGAACATGCGATGATTTTCAGACAAAATTGACCATAACTTCTGAAATACTCGGTATAACTCAATGAAACCTTATATCGAAGGAATGAGGAAGATATGCTTAATCTAAATTTGAAATAATATATAGTGTGTCCCATTTAAGAAAATGTATGTTTGGTTCACCCTGGTAATATGAAACATCCTGTATATACGAAAATAATTTTAAAATATGTAGCTTAAGACTATCTATGATTTTTGTATATAATGGTTTGTGATATCTTTAATATTAATGGATATATTGAGCTTTGAGGCACTAATGACTCACCCTGTATAAGCACAGTTGTTCAAAATATATCAAAAGCTGTCCAGTCTCTTTGATGGTAGCTTGCTTGAACTTTTGAATATGAAGTATATATTTCGTTTTTATCCTCGTTTAAAAATCCGCATGTTTTTATTAAAAAAAAATCCAGAATTGATAACAAATTGATTTAAACTGATTTATTCAATTAAGGGATTTAAATATATTCGATTTATAACAATAAATTTGTCAGTAAATTATTCTTTTCTAGCACGAACGCTCAGCGTTGTTTTTCCGATTTATTTAAAGCGATAGATTGTAGTGAATAATTTCTAATTAGCGTCGATCGCTTCAACTGCTGTCGATAGTTTAAAATATGATGTCAATATTTATTATCGTTGAATATTAAACTGTTTATACATAAACATAAACGCAACAATGTGACAGTTCGCGATATAAACACATACCATACAAAATAGAAAGACAAAAAAAATACAGCCTTGCAAGGCTTGTTGTTTTATTAATAATTTGGATATCCGCTTTGAAACCGAAGCATACTCTGTACTACATATTCCATCTGACACGGATTCTCTCTGGAATCGATTAAATAATAATAACCAAGCAGAACAGAACCCTTCAAGTCGATTTTTTACGGCCACTTCTCCCGCTTTTTCGAAGATGAAACGGTTCGCGACTGTAGATTAAGATTAATTGGCGAATTATTTATGGCGGTAATATAAAACAAAGCGGAGAGAGAAACCGCTAAATCCAGTAGCGAGTACGGAAGATGTGATTCGTCGATCTTTTCTTCGATTCGCTAGTTATTATGCACAAAAAGCACTCAATTTAATTAATGCTGCTGTTTAAGATAGTACCAGTCGATGTTATAGGAACTCGCGAAAGATAATAAATTTGCATTGCGAAATTTTTTTCCTTTTCATTTCGACATTCCTCCTGATTTATATAGAAAATTTTAATTTGCAAGGTTTGAATGACGTGAAAACGTTGAGTATTATTAATTTACGACTAATTAAGTGAATACCAATGTTGTATTAATATTAAAAAGTAAACAAACCAGTTTTTTTTTCCCCTGTCACATTTATATATTGTCAATTTTAACGTTTAAAATAGCTCTGCGTGGGAAACTGAGTGAAGTATCTGAGATATCGGAATTAAAAGTCAATAAAGAAGGTGAATTAACCGGCATAATTATGATAACGGTTATTGTTAACCTTTTACAGAAGAATTGATATTTTGACAAGCGAATTTAAATTTTGTTTGGTTGGTATTTTTATTGTGAAGATTCGGAATCTTCGTGGCATACTTTCAATTAACCTCTTGGAATGTGGCAACCTATTCTTCTTGAAATGCCACTCACCGCTGAGGTAATTTAGTGTATCCAAGGAAATAATGGGAAATACTGTGAAATACCAGGTAATACTACTTTTGAAACTTGAGAACACAGTAAACTGTAATATTAAAATGTAGCATAGAATTAAGTCATGAACTCTTTTAATTAGGTACCCTTTGCAGATGGCTGACGCAAATCAAGGTGATTCCATAAGCTTTACGAAATTTAATGATCATCAACGGAATTGAAAGTGTGAAGAGATCTTTTCGAAAGAAGACTGTCCTGCCAATTTAACTTCAGAAAATGCAGTGATAATGAAGCTTTTAATAAACTGGGCAACTGCTTCTCCAAAGAGGTGAAAGGCCGTCTACAACCATATTGCTGGAACGAAGACATCGATAAGAAACGTTGAGAGTGTACCTACTGCTTCCAGAAGGTTAATTACGAGGCAAAAACATAAGCAAGCGGACACGATTGAAATCATCGATGTATATAGAAAACATGGGAAAGAACTGCAAAAGCTCATCAGGGACTCCAAACGTGCCCACTGGAACGGTCTCTATGAAGAACTGGAGAAAGATATGTGGGGGAGAGGCTACCAGATAGCAGTAAAAAAAAACTGATAGAAGGGCATCATTACCCAGGTATCGATACCGATGATATTCAAGGTATCGGCGAATCGATACCAGTTTTTATTGAATACTGGACGATGTATCGATACTTCGCCCAGCCCTAGTTGCCAGATCTCTGTTGCTCCAGATTATTTTAGTTATTCTGGATATTTTTTCCAAAATAACAGGTATACAAATACAACGAACTAGAATCATTTTTTGGTGAAATTCGGCTTTAGTAAAAACATCCATTGCTCGCTTTATTACTCCAAACTTTTCTGCGCAAGTTCTTTTCCAGTTTGACACCGATTTTCATCACGTAAAGCTTGAAACTCTTTATCTTCAAATTATTTTTCTGCACGTGGACGTGAATCATCTTGGAGACAAAAAGTTCCTTCACAAAACTTACGTAAACCACCTCCTTACAATTGACGCACCCACTGAATGATTTCCCCAGAGAAGGCTAGTAAGAACAGAGCATGCGCTAGATACGGAGGTGAAATGGTTCAAAAAGGAAGAACTTGAAATAGCAGCAGAAAGTCTAAGGTCAGGGAAGGCCCTCGGCATTGACGACGGTCCCTCGGAAGGCCATAAAAAGAGCAGTGGCACTAGCAGCAGAAGTACTGCTGATACTTATGAATGAGCTGTTGGCAAAACAAACTTTTCCGAAACAATGGAAAAAAGCTGACTCAGGTACTCATACCCAAATTTAAACCAGGAGATATGAAGTTCAGGCCCATCTGCTTGCTTAGTTCAAGCAGTAAATTATTTGAAGCCCTGTTGAAGAACAGACTAGAACAAGAAATTGAAGAAAAAGAAGCAATCTCGGAGAGTCAGTTTGATTTCCGCAAGAGACCATCCAAAAAAAATCCTCGAAGAACTGGATCGGCGGGGAGTGTCACAATATCTTAAGAACACTATAACTAGCTATATGGAGGATAGAAAAAGATCTAAATATGGATATTACTACAGGTGTACCGCAAGGGTCGGTGCTGGGGTCGACTCTCTGGAATATGGTACACGATGAGGTTCTACGAATGCAGATGCCGGAAGGTGCGTGGACAGTGGCTTACGCAGACGATCTAGCAGTTGTGATGATTGCTAAAACTAAGGAAGAGCTACTGAGCAAAGGCGACGAAGCGCTGGAGTCTATTAACAACTGGATGATGAATCACGGCACCTGAAAAGTCAGAGGCACTCATATTGAATGGACCGAGAAATAAAGGAAACTGAAATAGTACCATCGAAACGGATACGATATCTGGGCCTAGTATTAACTGAAAACTGCAAGTTCGGAGAGCATATCAAGGAAGCAACCCTAATAGCAGAGAAAAAATGTTGCGGCAATGGAATTAATGGTTGAAGAGAGAACGAGGCTACATCAAAGACGTGTGGTGGAACGAGCGAAGCCGAAAAACAAGAACAAGAGACCAAGTGGCCCAATGGACAAAATGGCCCAATGGACAAAATATGATACCAAGAATATAACGATGGGTAAAATATGCTCACAGACGAATAGACTACCATCTATCACAAGTACTAACGGGGCACGGCTGCTTTGGTGTGTACACCAAGAAAATAGGAAAGAGTGCAGACAACAACTGCATCTACTGTGGCAAAAGAGACACCAGGGAACACACTCTCCTGGATTGCGAACGATGGCAAGTGGAAAGGTCGCAATTGAACTCGCAGGTTGGCAAGGAAAATACAAAGTGGGACAAATATGATAAAGCAAGAATAAAATTCAATCTTGATTGCTTGAGTTGTGTCATTAAATTCATCTTCAATCTCGTAACTATCAAAGCAAACGATAAAACTTGCAAGTCAACAAGTTATATTGTCAGGATTATAACAGTAAATTGAGTAATCAACTAGGTATGCCAGAAAAATAGTGTTAATTGCATGAATTCCCAATATTGAATGAATCATATATAATAAACAATTTAAACTTAAAAAAAACACGTTTTATCAGAAAATAGAAATCAAATCATTCCGGATCCTACAAACAAAACGCTTCGCGAAAAAGCACAAAATACATACATATGCACATACCTTTCTAATTTTAAAAAAGAAAATACGAAAACATTTCAAAAAAAGACACTCAACAGTCAGTTCTAACGGAGGCACGAACGAATGTGCATTAATTTTAACATATTGAGTGTCCCGGTATAATAATAGAAACAAAAAGTATAGTCGCACAAAACGAATGATGAGGTCAAGGTTGCTAATCCTAAATCTAAACTGCTTTGAAGTAATCGAGAGTCGCGTGATTCTGGAATCGAGCTCGAAAGTATCGGAGTAGGGAAAACGTGTCTCAACCCCTTTTTCACACATTTTTTTTTTGTGCGGCTAGACGGTTAATGAACGGTATACGGTGTATAACAGTATTCATGTATTATTTATTCGGTGTGGAGAACACTGTTAATGCGATGTTATTAGAGGGTATTTGTGTTTATGTTTTCTATAAAAATTTACTCGTGTTTTGCGAACGTGTTTGTCATCATAACAAATGAAAAAATTTTTTTTTTTGTTTAGGTTGTTTGTTTATGGCGAATTTTGAAACGTAAATATGAATTTTCATGCGTCGATAAGCACTTCAAATTAGTACTGGATGTAAACAAAAATGGGATTGGTTTTCCTAGTGTGATTGACAAAAATAATCTAGAAACGAGGTAATACGTAGTAGATTCATTCCAAGAGTAATTACTGAATTTTGGTATCGGTTTTATTTGCTGGAAATAATCTTGTTCTCTCATCGTATCATGTGTACCTTGCTTGAATGGTTTTGCTGTTATAACGTATGTCTCAAAAGTTTTCGGAAAAAATTCTAATTATAATAAAATTAATATGATCTGATCCAATTACTTTTACCGAAACCTTTTATTTTTAATTTTGTCTCATCTAATAAGCGTTCACGTAATTGAAGGTGCTGAAGGTTTTTGGATCGCAAGCTCCAAAGTAAAACTACACTTTTGTCTTTTTTGCAAATCCTAATGATGAGTGGGAAGAATCCAAAAGTCCTTATTCACAAATTCAGCTAAGGATTTTCCCGCTGGTTTGTGTATGCTTCTAAAACACCAAAAGACACGGAAATTAGAATTTTTGGAGACAGAGAAACCGATGTCAAGGCGATCAGTTTGAGGAGCTCCTCCTTCATCTATCTCCAAACTGAAATAATTGCCATCCAGGCCTGTGCAAAGGGTATTTTAAACTGTCCGCAGGTAAACGGATCAGTACGAATTTTATTTTAGTAAAATAAATAAGACAAGGCGCACCAAATAAAGACGGATAGGAAACGCGGCAGCGAGGGTGAGAACAAAGAAGCGGAAGGCAACAAAGAAGCGTTTAATATGAGTAAAAAAATGCTGCGATCGCCAGAACAAAGAAAAGTAGAAATTGAGTATAAGTATACAAAATATTAGTGAACAAGAAAAGGCCAGAAATAAAAAAAGGTGAGGAAGAAATGGAGGAACTGAAAGAAATTATGAAACAAATGATGACAGAAATGAAACAAAACCCGACAGAATTAAAATAAGAAATAAAGGAAATTAAAAACGAAATGGGGAAAAAGGGAACAAGAAAAGAGTCAATTATAAGACAGAATTGAAAAATTAGGAAACAGGATAGAAAAAGATGAGAAACAGAAAAGGAAAAACAAGATAATAATAAAAGGGGCTAAAATAAGAGAGAACCCAGTAAAAAAGGGAGTGGAAGAGTTCCTAGACGATAAACTCCGGATACAGGCCAAAGTAACGGAAGCACATATAATAAACAATGATAGAGATTTCCCGATAATAAGAGCAGAGATAGAAACATTCGAAAAGAAGCAAGAAATAATGAAAACAAAGAACAAACTAAAAGATACGAAAAAACATATAGAAAACGACTTAACAATAGAAGAGATAATCATCCAAAGGTAAATCAGAAGTCTAGCAGGAGAAGAAAGCAGGCGGAAAAACAGTAAAAATAGGATATCAGAAAATAATAATAAACGGGGAAGTATACAGATGGAGTAAAGAGGTAACAGGTGTCAAAACAGATAATAAAATAGGGAGAATGACCAATATACAGCGAAAATGGACAATGAACACGAAAAATAGATTAAAAATGATAATCACGGGAAAAGCACTAGAAGAAAGAAGCAACAAAAGGAAAAATGAAAGTAAGAAAACAAGAGCAAGAAAACCTAGACGAAAAGAAAAACTTAATAAGAATTAGAACAGGGAATAGGAGAGATATACCTGGAAAGGAGGAAGAAAGGATAGAAGAGAGGGAGAACCAACATAAAAGGAAAAAAAAAACTAAGGACAAAACACAAATAAAGAGAAAAAATAACTAGAATAGGAACATGGAACACAAAAAGCGTGAAAGGTAAGGAAGAGGAAATCGTAGAAGAAATGATAAAATATAAACTAGAAATCCTAGGTATTAAAGAAACAAAGAAGAAAGGTAAGGGCACAATAAGACTACACAAGGGATATTGGATGATATGGTCAGAAGTAAATGAAAAAGAATGGGCCAAAGCAGGAGTGGGATTAATAGTAAAATAGAATAAAAGATATAATAAAAGAGAACTATAGTAACGAAAGAATAATGAGTGTGACAATAAAAATAAACGGAAAAACCTGGACACTGATAATATCATATGGAGAAAATGAGGATGCAAGAAAAGAAAAAAAATAGATACTTTACAGCCCTACAACAAATAGATTGTGCGGAAGATCACAGTAATGATACTGAAGAGATATGAACGGACGAGTGGGAAATGATAATACAGAACTAGAAAACAAGATAATAGGAAAAGAAGGAGAAACAAAAAATAACAACGGAGAAAGAATAATAGAAATATGTATAGAAAAGGAATTAGGAGCAACAAACACAAAATTTAACTATAAAGAAACAAACGTAAATATGAAAAGGACTAAATGGAGCCCACAAAAAATTATAAAGAAGAAAAAAAATCAGAAAAGAAAAATCAATCATAACTTCCTCAAATGTAAAAGAACAAACTAATCAAAAAAAAGATCAGTAATCAGAGAAGCGAAAATCGGAAATATGTGAAATAAAAAACAAATTAATTCAGGTCATAAAAAACCAAAACACTAAAACAGTGATATAACAAGATAATCAAGAAAAATAAACAAGAAAATAAACCAAACATTAAAGAAAGTCTAGCACATTACAAGGACGAAAAACAACATATCCAAAGGGCTAATTGGTGGAGAAATACATAAGTAAAAGAAAAGTAAAAGAACCAAAAGTCGAAAAAGTAGATAAGTCACAGAATCTACAAGAAAATGAAATCTTGAAGAAACAAACGTAAACCAAAAAGGAAAAACCCAGAAGCAAAAATAGCATTATTAAAGAAGCAAAAAAAATTTCATGAAAAAAGGAGAATAAATGAAACAAGAAGCTATAATACTAAAAGAAAGTGAGCAGAAGCGTAGGAAAAAACAATTACGAAGCAGGGAAAAAAAATCAAGATTCCTAAAAAAATTTGGATCAATAAAGTAAAAAAAGGGAAAATCAGAAACTATTTCAAGAAATTGCAAAACAACGAATTTTGTTTAGAAATAAAAAAAATGGAAGAAACAAATAAAAATAGGAAAAGAATCAAAAATGGACAAAAATTACATTTTGAACAAATCACAGAAGAAGAACCAAGAAGCGATTGCAAAAAATTAAAAATGAGAAAAAGAAAATAATAACAAACAGAAATAAATATTAAAAGACAAGGAAGAATATGAAGAATACAAACAAAAGAGAGCAGAATTAAAAATAGCAATTAAAGAAGCAAAAAAAGAATTCTGGAAAAAATTTGGAGAAAAAATGAACAAGGATTTCAGGGAAAATCAGAAACTATTTTATATAACGCTAAAACAACTCCGAAATAAAAACGACTACCTACTCAATGCAGAATATAAAAGACAAAAAGGGGCACAATACTTTGAAGAATTGCATAAAATAGAGATAATCAAAAATGGAAATAACAAAAATAGATGAGGAAGATTGAGATAAGAACAGACAGGAAAACGTAGAATTTATCACAGAAGAAGAATTACAAGAAGCGATAGCGAAATTAAAAATGAGGAAAGCGATCGGAGAAGAAGAGATAACAACAGAAATGATTAAATTCTTGGAAGGATCGGAGAAATTACTTCAAATATTAAATCACAATCTTCCAATGATTTCCAGGGATAACTGAAGAAAAATGGAGACCTAAGAATTATAGAGGAATCACCCTCTTAAATACAACAGGAAAAATATTACACACACAAATAGTGATTTTGGAACAAATTTCAGGTGGATATAATATTTAATGAGGCTAAACTGTTGAGTCCTTTCAGCAAACGTTTTTAAAAAAAGTGCACTATTTTGAAATGTTCTTCTAAACAACAATGACATTGCATAATAGTTTATGGAACTAAGCGAACGCAGAAATTCTAGTTAGTGCATCAAATCAAAACATAAAACATTAAATAAGAGCAGAAGTAGTATCTACATAATTAATTGACAAGATCATATTCCCTTGTAAACAAGTTTATTTTGATTAACAATCTTGTTTAAAAGATACTCTCTACTCCTTGTAGTAGATGTAATCTAGCTGGTATCATCTAAAAGCTTCCACTATGTGACGCAAGCAAGATCCATTACACATACAGCATATACGAGTACATGTTGGTATTACAGCTGACGATGTCTTCGTGAACAAAAATTCCATTCAATTACATTTATATTTAAGTATTTTCTAATAATGTATTCACACAGATTTTAACTGTATTATTTTTGGTGATAAGGTATCTTAATGGTATATCATCACTTTTTTTTACACAACTTGGATTGGCGTCATTACAACAGCCGATGGCATGTATAGATCACTACTTGTTTATGTTTTTTATTTATGTACTCGTTATAAATTACTCAGACTATAATACATATTCCTGAATATCATTAAGTGGTCTTCTGATTTAAAATTAATGAGGGCGTCATCTTTGCCCAAACATTTAAAAATGTGACAAGAATATTTTTGGACTTTTGGCAAATATGTATTTAACGATAATCATCGTTTATACAAATCCAAGAACGAAAGTCTTTGACATACATTCTCTAAAAAGAAAAACAAAACAATTTAAAAAAAGCAACAATCAAGAAGTTGCTGAAAGAGCATTGTATATACGAGCACTACTTTGTCAATATTTGCTTTTAACAAGGTTGTGACAAGTAATATACTACTATTTATGTAATCAATACGTGATTCATATCTCATGTATGCACGGCTTACAGTGGATGTATCGTATACGAACGTAGGTGCACATAAACATTGAGGATATGTGACTGTTAGTTGCCAGGATTGATGAATGAATTTACGTTTCTCACGTAACAGTAAAGCGAATCAAAACTTTAACGGATTTATGGCTTGTTTAATCTGGATGACGTACACTGACGAGCTACTAAATGTAGACGGTTATTAAATATAATTCTATGTTTAAAACGATCTTTTTTGATATTATTATGTTTCGCGTTTATATACATACATACCTGTCAAATAAGAAAGACTCTCGTTTAATATTAATCAGTCAAAATTAGTAATATTATAATATATTAAAAATAAATTTAATTAAATCATCTTGCTTGAAAAAAAAGACCAATTACCAAAGTTCAAGAAAATTTGAGGATAAACATTTTATTATTTTTATAAAAACTTTACCACCCCCTTTCGCCACCTTAAGGGTTGTATTTGAAAAAAAATCCTCAAAAGTAAATTTGACCATACAAACTTTGTCACCCCCTTTCAGTTCCTTGGGGGTGGTTATGTCGAAAAATCTCTTTTAAACCGACGCCTACAATATTAAATCATGATGATCATCGTCTCCAGATTTCTATCCCGGTTTAGGCTGGGGTTTAATATGTCAGTCAGGACAAAGGCTTACATATATACAGGCTGATTCATTTTCAAGAGATCTCGAGATAGAGGACCGGTTTAGCAACATTACCTGAACTTGGAAAAAGAAAAAAATGTTCTCAATAGCACTTTCGATCTTCTAGTTAATGGGGTACTTCAAACTTTTCTATGACGTTTCGGTTCTTCCTAGCCATCATCATCTTGTTGTTTATAGGAGCCATATTGAAGGACGTTTTTGATATCATACTTGAATGGAGGAAGGATCGATTTCAAGGATTCAAACAATTGCCAACCTACTTCTCTGCCATCGGCTTTTTAAAAAAATTTCGAATTGTCAAACTCACAATTTTGGTTTCGTAATAAATTATCAGCAATATTATGAATCCACAGTTTCACCGATCAAATATTAACAAATGTTTTTTTTTAATGTGTGGTGGGTGCTTAGTTGCAGTGACTCCGTAAGCTGTATTACTTGTCTGGCTATCACTGCAACTCTTGCGGTGTAGTTTGGTGTGTGTAAGTTGTGTTCAAATGGCTTTGTGACAGCATCATATCGCCTTTTATGATGCCGCGCTGTTAATCACTTTGCTCCCAACAGCGAATGGCAAGTCGATCCGGGATTAAACTCTCTGAAAAAATGTCACCGATCCCTCCAGAGAATTGAACACCGGCACCTATCGTTCTCTCACAACGATAGTCAGCCGCCTAACCACTGCGGCCATCGACCCGTTAATGATAATAAACACACACAAGCAACGTTTTACGACCTTACGAATGATTTTGACGGTCAACTGATCAAGTTCTTGTTAAAAAATTAAGATTTTATAACTTTACGACTGACAATATCGAGCTTCTTCACTCGTTCCTTAGCAGTCGTTTTCAATATGTCACGATTGGCGTACAGCATCGGCCATGAGTGAGGGATCAGTAGCATACAAATGCGTGATGATTGTGTTGTGCCTACCGTTAAGCATGGAGGAGGTTCAGTGCTAATTTGGGGAGCATTTTCCTTCGAGGGTGTTGGAAATCTGCATCTAATCAACGGAATATTAACAAAAGAGCGATACAAGGCCATATTATTGGATTGGAGATTGATTGGGTTCCATTTGCAGCAAGATAATGACCTAAAGCTCGACTTTGTAGAAACTACTTGCAGCAAAAAGAAACAGATGGAATACTTGTTAACATGATTTGGCCTCCAAAATCGCCAGATCTCAATCCTCTTGAGCTGCTCTAGGACGAGGTGAATAGAAGGATGAAAGAACATTGCCCACGGTCACAACAGCTTTAGGAACATCTCGGAGGCATGGAACGCAATTCCAGTAGAGACACTTTAACGACTTGTATTAAGAATGCCCAAAATATGTAAAGCAGTTATTATTTTTTAATTTTTCAGAATTAAATTTATGGCTTAGAATTTGTAAATTTAATTTTTTTTCTTATCTCTCATTTCTTCTACGTGAATTAAAGCGGATCAGGATATCTCGGAGTCTATTTTTAATTTACGTTAACGACCTTCCTTCCAAATCTAGTGAGTGTATCAATGATTTGGATGACTGTGTTGTTGGTTGTAAATATAGTGTTTGGAGAATGGTTTCCGAATCGTTTAATTTCGAATTTTACAAAAGCTCTGTCGCTGCTTTTCAACCTTTTAACCGTCAACTTAGTTTAGGCAGTTTAAACAAGTCAGTACCGGGTTCGAACTCCGGTGCTTCCTTTCTGAGTTTGGTTTTCTGTAGTTTTCCAAATTCCACGAAAAATGCGGAAAGGTAACATCTTTGAAGGCGTAATAATAAATCATGGCCCCCTGTAATTGGCGCAAGCTGGTGGGGATTAACATGGATTATTATTATTATTATAACATGATAATGAAGTTGCGGATGGGACGGTAACTATTTTAGGAGTATATTTATGTTGGCAGCAAACTACATTGATTCGCCCTGTGATGTTGTCTAAATTGACCATCCTGATTAGATTACTTATGCCCGTTTTCACCGCACACTTAAAGTTCTCCTTAAAATATAAGTATTACTTAAAATGAAAATTCAGTTTCACCTCCCCTTAAGCTACGTTTAATTCAAGTTTCAAGTTTCGTCAGCAGTAAAATTTGCAGATCATATTCTTTTTTTTGAGGTTCCATAATGCATTTCATAATGTGATGATGTGATCTATATAGTGTAAAACTAACCAAATATTTTTCTTGTCTGTTTGTAATCGTAAACTGCTTTGTCATCATTACCACTCATAACATAACCTGCCCTCCGATTATGAAGAGATGAATACGATACGATTCGATGTATCTTCTTTAATCAGAATAGTTTAGCTACCTTTCTATCTCGTTTCTTCTCGTATTAGTGGATCGTCTCGAGTGTTCATAATGCTATTCCTGATCCAAACAACTTCTACATAAACAAGTACAAACAAGCTAATATGCATGCATTTGAACTAAAACTCGAACTTACAAAAGTAAACTTAACATTTTGTCCGAGAAATGAAACACGTTTCAAGTAAAACTTAAAAATTAAGACCACTTTACTAAGCTGTGCTTAAAACAAATGCGGTGAAAATGGGCATTAAGGATAAGTTATTTTTCTTTTTCTTTTATATGTGGTGGGTGCTTAGTTGCAGTGACTTCTTAAGCTGTATTACTTGTCTGACTATCATCCAACTCTTGCGATGTAGTTTTGTATGTGTAAATTGTGTTCAAATAGCTTTGTGACAGCATCAGATCGCCTTTTATAATGCCGCGCTGTTAATCGCTTTACTCCCAACGGCGAGTGGTAAGTCGATCCGGATTTCAACCCTCTGAAAAAATGTCACCCTCCATTCAGAGAATTGAAACCCGGCTCCTATCGTCCTGCCACAGCGATAGTCAGGCGCTTAACCACTGCGGCTATCAACCCGATTTGCTGCAATATTTAATTCATGTCAAATGATGTTTTAAATTGGAGAAAATAGTGACATTTGAGGAAAGATTTTGATTATAGCATGGTGAGGTTCACAAATAGTAAGACCATAGTAGTAGTTTCGTGTGTGGTGGTCGCCAAGATATGGCAAAATTTTGTTATGATTTCATAGTGACAAACAGAGGGAGATAGTGGCAGCTAATCTATTGATTGTTGTGTGATGGTTCCCAATTATGCAAAAGTTTGTTTGATGATTTCATGGTGACAAAGAGGAAGACCATAGTAGCAGCTATTCTTTTTTAATCTATCACAGTAGTGCCTGGTACGTGGTGATCACCAGTATATGGCAAAGTTTGTTATGACTTCACTATGACAAATGGGAGGACCAAAGTAGCGGAGTGGTGCCTAGTGTGCGGTGGTAGCTAATATATGGCAAAAGTTTGGTAACATTTCACTGTGTATTGTGACGAAAATCGAACAACTACTTTATTTGACAACTACTAGTTTTGAAAACAATTACAATTAAATATTGATTGCAAAACTATGGTGTTCATTTTGGCTCCTTTTTTCATTATCTACTACTAATTAATATCGTATAATATTGGCTTTTATCACACGAAACACATTTGACATATCAAGACACTTCTTTCAGGGCAAAAAAAATCGTAATTTCAACACATCCGCAGTACATAACAAATATAACCGAGGCCATTCAGCATTAATTCAGATGAAATGAGCGCGTAAATCTGTAAAATTACAAATAAATAATACGAAAGCATATACACCGTTGGTGAGACGACAAGGGGATTCACCATGCACCTCCTCCGACGTAGTATAAGCGATTTCATCGCTTAAATATCCGCCGTGTTGGAATAAAATCGCCATAAAAATGGTAATAAACGCCGTTTACTGTTCTCTCGCTCGCTCTTCCAGAACTGATATCATCATGATTTAATCTCGACCGTTTTGAACATCGCGCGCTTCGCGTGGAAAAATGTTTCGCTTTTACGGTGGAATAGGAAATTATTCATAAAGCCGGAGGAGAAGTCTGTTCTGTTATATGTCCGCTTATTCCTGCCGTTCGATAATAATGCCGCTATTTGTTTCGTGCTTTGTTGCGTTGTATACGGTGTACAGGCGCTAAAGTAATACGGACTGCAGTTGAATTGCAGTATAAAATGTTAAACGCGGCAAATTAAGGATTCGTTATATTATGAGGAATGTGGTTTTATTGCTATGATAATGTTATGCAGAATATTCTTAATAGAGAAACTTAAGCTAATCATATGTGTAAATTGCTTTGATTATGGAGATTCTTGTAAGTCCCATTAATAAGCAACAGATATACAAAATTATACAATTAAAACCAGTGGGGATGCCTAACTATATTCAGTCAACCCAACTCCACCCAATTCGACCAGAAAGAACCGCTAAACCCGTCTTGTGACAGCCAAAATTACACCTCAAACATGAATCCTGAACAACGTAACTTTTACAAAATAATATTTGAGACGTATAGATTCCAAAGAGGAGTGGTCCCAAAATCGAACCCTGAGTAACTCTATCATCCTCCCCTTGCTGTGATTGTGCTGCGATAAAACTTTGGCCAGAAGCTCTTAGTAAGACAAAGACTGCATTTATGCTCAGAAGTTTTTAGAAAATGAGGCATCCTCATACCACCACCACACCATCTCAGATTTTGATGAAATTTGAAACTGAAATAAAATTCATGTAGACCAAGAAAAGTGACAAGTTTTAATTTCTTATGTCAACCCGTTTTTGAATTATGGCCATTTAAAGTTTCCATAAATCGCCCAAAATTGCTCTGCGGGCATTTACTAAAATTGTAATTTCTCTTCTCCTAATCGAGCTAGAGACTTGGGAGTGGTGTTATTTTCTTCTATTTTTAATGACCTTTCATTTGATATGCAACATCTATGGGGTTTTCAGAAAAAATGTTTTCCAAAATTGATACTAAAATTTTGAATTTCAATTCCAAAAACGTGTTTAAAAAATTTCAAAAAATTCCCAAAAGTAGTTTACTATAAGACTAAGCAGGGTGCAAAGTTTCAAATTGGGATGGTAATAGGTTCTTAGTTAAAAGAATTTAAAACTTTGAGAAAATGAACTTTGAGAAAATTTATAAATATAAATTTTTGATAAAATAGAAATATATTTTAAATCAATATTTTTAACTTCATTTTCATCTAACTACTAATTAAAAAATATTTAGTAGTTTACTATATTTTAGATCTAAGAATTTTTTTATTTTAGATATAAAACAATATTTATCAATACCCAAGTTTTTTTTCTAGTTTCAAAAAATTCTGTATTACGATCTACAGATAAACTTACGCTAGCAGATTGTACTGCTTATGTGACAGTTGCTTGTGATGCAAAATGGTGGCTAGCATATGTATTGAACAGAAATGAAAACCTAGATGGAGGTCCATCATCATCATTTTGCTACCCAAGAAAACCAGATATTTTATGGGTTTCCATAACAGACGTACTCTGCCTTATGTGTCCTGTTACTCCAACAGGAAGAAGCTACGTTTTACCAGAAAATGACAGTTTAGCAAAAATGAGGCACTATTTAAAAGTTCTCAGTGAGCTTTGCTAAATTATAATTTTTATTCCATGACAGTATGAAGTGATAATCATGAAATATTTTTAAACTCTTAAACCAGTGTCATATAATCCATTATAAATTAATTGTACTGCAAATCCATCTTTAAAACTCAATATTCTTGAAGGTAAGACTATCTATGTTACATATTTGGTTAATAATACATTTGTTTAAACTTACTTGTGTCAGAGGTTTTATATCTTTTCTGAATCATAGATGATAAACAAAACCTCATCTAAACAGAAATATTTTTAAATAAGAACCCATTAATCCCAATTTGAAACTTTGCACACTCCTTAGTCTTATAGTAAACTACTTTTGAGAACATTTTTTGAAATTTTTTAAACATGTGACTTTTTTGGAATTCAAATTTTAAAATTTTAGTATCAATTTTGGAAAGCATTTTTTCCCAAGACTCCCTAGGTGTTGCATATCAAATGAAAGACCATTAATAATAGAAGAAAATAACACCATTCCCAAGTCTCTAGCTCAATTATGAGAAGAACTATTCCAATTTTAGTAAATGACCATAGACTGATGATGATGAAAATATTGTTTTTGACTATGGAGACATCTTCTTCACTCGTTTCCACAAACATTATAAGTATTACTCGAAATATAAACTCAGAAGGTTCAATGAGACCGGAGCGCACTTTAATAAACCGAAATCAGACTTCCGATCGCCAGGACCCAAAATGTATCCATCGAAGGAGGCGCTAGTGCTGCGAGAAGAAGACTTGTAGAAGCGAGCCTAAGGGAGCCGGGCACTTTACGATGTAAGATTGGGAAAATGTAGTGTGGTCAGATGACACACTTTTATGGAACGTCGAGTTACCACTCCGATTGTAGTGCTACTCATTGTTAAACACGGTGGGCAGGGAGAGGAGGAGCATAATGTCGGCAAAATGTTTGTTTGTGGAGGTTGGATGAACAGCGAAAAGTACATTCGTGTGTTCGAGTTTGTGCTACGGTCTTCATTAACACGGATTGGTAATACCAATTTAGATGGGGTCCAATTCCAACAAAACAATACCCCCAGTGACCACAATGCGTTGGTTTCCTGACAGCAACATTGTCTTATTGGACTGGCCCAGTCCCCAGACCTGAATCCCGTTGAACATCTTTGGGGTATTCTAAAGTGGAGGGCCAGGAAACACAGAATTGTGTCCAAAACGGCCCTTAAATATGTGTTGCTTCAATAATTTCTTTGTATATTACCAGATACAAGATTTTGTATTATTACAAGATTTATATTATATTCTATTCGTTATAGTCTTGAATATATCAAAAAAATCTGCCCAACACCAAATTATACAACAGTTAAATATTGCGTTTTACTCAATCTTAATTAAAACTTAAAAAAAAAATTCCAAGGTCGCAGATGTATGGCAGTCCATTGTATATGCAAATATAATACAAAGTCAACGTGAAGTGGTCTACAATTCTACAAAGATTATATCTGGAAATAAATGTATCTCATTGTCGGTTTCGATTCGCTCATTAAATTCCGAGTTGACAGCTACATAAACACAGCATTATTATAGCAGATATAACAGATTCCTTTTTTAACACTTATCGCTGCAAAAGAACTGGTTATTATGTAATTATATGCAATGGCGTTGATCTCGACTATAAGAATAGATACGAAGTTGATAACTCGAAATAAAACACGTCTTTATCGGACTTTTGTCAAGTGGGTCAAGTGCATTTTGTCCAATTTTATTATGTTTATTTATGTACATTAATTTCCAGCTGATCCATTGTATACGTTTTCCTATAATGAAATAACGTAAAAGCATGTGAATTAATATTTTGGGGTCAACACGACATAGAACCTCAATAATGACGATTTGTTCCGAGTAATTGCTTCATCGTATTAATATATTAAAATGTATATAAATGGATTTTAGAATATAGATTCACTGTCTCTTGTTGATTCTCGAATAACTTTTGTTTATCATTTTGACGTTTAATAAAATTTTGACCAAATTCAGAAATCGTGAATCTGTTGTGTCTCAATGTAACAGAAAAGATTAAGAATGGAAAAAGTGACAAATGACAAAAATCCTAAAAATGTGATTGGCCATCGTTTGACCATGTTTGGCCACCTTTTATAATTTCAAAATTTAAAAAAATGTACTAGGAAAGTTTTTTTTGGCTTCAAGGAAACCATTTTGTTGCAGGATAGGATTGACGATCGTTTGACCACCACTAGGCACCAAAACAATTTAATTTTTTTGCAAATTGGAAAACCTCTTGCTTCAGACTCCTCGATCACAGCAAACCACAAGTTATCGTTTGACCACCCACCGTAGTTTTCAACGTTAATCGGGCTTTTACAAAGTTTAAGAGATGGTCAAAGGCTGGAAATAGTATTGCTGACTGTCATGTCTGTAGATCACAAAAAAAAAATCGAAAATCATCGTTTGACCAGCTACCTCTTAATTTTTATACGACCTTGAAGTCATATATAGGAGAGTTTTCAAAGTTCATCGCAAACTTTAGACAGGTTATCAAATTTTTGTGGTTCAAACTCTCCTATATGCAACTGCAGGGTTGGATAAAAATTAACTGGTGGGTGGTCAAACGATAATTTACAATTTTTTGAGGTCTAAAGACGTGGTACAACCAACCATATCATTTTCGGCGTTTAAACACCTCTAAAAATGTCTGAAAAGTGTGATGAACGTTAAAAACTCTGTTATATGATTGTGACGATTTGTGGTTTGCTGTAATCGAAAGACGTCATTCCAAAGTCTTGAAGTTTTTTTGTTAGATGCAGATCTAATTCGTAAAGAAATCAATTTGTTCTTTTTCCGATTTTTATGATGATTTTAGATGGACGATTCTATTTGGCAACAAAAATTTTGTACTTGAAGTAAACAAAAAGTTTCTAGTAATTTTTTTTTAATTTTGAAAATGTAAAAGGTGATCAAACATGGTCAAACAATTGTGAAACTTTGCGGTACCAACTCCGCGTACCCAAAAAGAAGTAAGAGTAGAGAAATATTGGGTTGACTTCTAATTATTTTCGACAGCTGTGACAGTTCCTGTTAAATCAATTCTGACAATTGTCAAACTGCAAAAATCGAATCGATTACATTGAGTGGCACTCAGCATCACAAGATTAGATATTTCAGTCTAAATCATATTCAGAATCAAGAAGATTAGGCTCACTTTATTCATTGTTTTCATTTTTTCTTGCAACAATTTCTTCAACAATTTGGGGTCACTTTTCTCTAAGACTTCACTATTGTTGATGACAGTATTTTATGGTAGGTTTTCCAGTTTAGGAAGAAATTCTGAAAAATGCTTCTCTTGTTAAGTACCACAAACAAGAGCCTTAATATCGTAAGCAACCTTCTGCCTGACATTTCAAAATTGAGGGGTCTAGTTTTAAACTGTACAATCTCCACTTTTTAATAATTTGAGTTTAGCGCGGTTTCTGGTGTAATTTTTGTCGTTCCATTTGAATATGGCGTCAGTCTCTAGCTAACGTACAATATCCAATGATTTCTCATTGTAAAGGAACAAGCTTAGTTTCAAACCGTACAATCTCCACTAAAACATAAGTTTCAAACCGGGCAATCTCCATTCTACTCACAGTTCGCGTGGTTGTGTTTGTGTATACATTGTACGAGTTGATTACTGTTGTGAGTCAAAAGTTTTGTGTTTTGTTTTACGACTTTAATTTTAATTTGGATAATGGAGAATAACGTAGCTCCCGTTGGAGATAAGAAGAAAGCACGAAAACGAAAATCAAACCCTTCAGAATGGAAAAGAGCCAAGGAAAAAAGATTGAGGTTAGTAAATCATGACAATTTTTATATAGATTTGTTAATCCTAACAAAGTATTCTTACTTAGATACAGTTCGCATTCTCTTCCCGTTTATCCGACTTGTAGACATAAAACCAAAGCTTTTCAGTGTGCTTCGCTTACAATGCTCGAGATTCGAGCATTTCAAGAAAAGTTTTACTCGGAAAAGAAAAAACTTATGCAAGATAATTTTATTTTGCAGTTCTGCAGAGCAGAAACAGTAATGCGTTATAGACCAAAGAATGCAAAACATAATAAGAAATTATTCCAAAAAAAGTTTTGTGTATTGAGCCTCGAGAAGACGCATGTACCTGTTTGCAAAAGAAAGAAATCAGTGATGGAATTTATTAATAAATTTAAAGCCATAGAATTAGAAATTAATATAAAAAAAATGTGGAGAATGTACACTATTGAAAATACTAGTACACCAGTGAAAGAAAGTTATTTTAGGAACATTTTCAATACCTGCTACAATCTTGGATTCGGATCTCCTCGCACAGATGTCTGTTCAACGTGCTTACAGTTGACAGAAAAAATTAAACGTTGCAATGATGAGAAGTTGAAAGGGAACTTAGAGGCAGAAAGAAAGGTTCACAAAATGAGAGCACAAGCATACTTTAAACTCCTTAGGGAAAATGAGGATGGAGTGCAAATTTTTTCCTTCGATTGTGAAAAAAACCAGGTCTTGCCTAAAGTACCCGATCAGTAAGCGTACTATTCTAGGCAAATTTATATGCATAACTTCACTGTTGTAAAGGGAACATCTAAAACCAAGCTAAATCCATCTACAGTCATATGCTTTTGCTGGACAGAAAACGAGTTTGGTAAAGGCTCTAATGAGATATCCTCCTGTATTTACCACATCTTGAGGACAGCTCATTTTTCTAACATTCACACTATTAGGTTAATGTGTGACGGTTGTGGCGGTCAAAACAAAAACACAACACTAATAGGAATGTGTTCTCACTGGCTGTCTATGCAAAGTATTGTCTCTAAGATCGAAGTTATTTTTCCGGTTCGGGGACACTCCTTTATACCCCCAGATCGTGTTTTTGGCCATATCGAGATCAAATGTCGTAAAAGGGAAATTATACTAAAACCGGAGGACTATCTTGATATGTTTTCACAATGTGGAACCGTCTTAAAAGTTGGGGAAGATGTTCCAATTTACGACTGGAAGGCAGAAATTGCTAAAGTAATAAAAATTCCCGGAACCTGGCATTTTGCTTTCTCACAAGCCAAAAGGATGATTATAACCAAAACTAAGAATGGTACTACAGTCATTCGTGGCGAAATTGCATATAACTCGGACGGAGGAAGTGCGAAATCTGTCAGCAAAAAAGGAAAAAGTTTACGAGATCTGAAACCAGCCGTCATCCATAAACAGAATCTTATCAGTCAAAAAAAAAAAAATGCCTGGAAAAACGAACCGGATCTGAAATTTTATAAGTATGGGCTAGAAGAAGCCACAAAACAGACTGAGAAAAATCCAGCTGAAGTTGAAAGACTATGCGAAAACTTTGAAGAAGGTCCCAATGTAGTAGTTTGAAATGAATAAAATTGGACGATATACTTTTTTTTTTTTTTTTTTTTTTTATTTAAGAAAAAAACTGTTTTTATTTGTAAAATCTTTGATTATTATGAAGTTTCTAATAAAAGAACATTAAACCAAACCGTGTAATAATCTGAAGTGAATTACAAAGCGTACAAGCTCCAAACGTAATTTTCAAAACGTACAATCTCCAAACAAAAATCTTAAATACTTTGCTCAGTATGCATTCTATTTGTGCAAAATTCGGCAAAAAAGTAGACAACTGATGGTGTAAATTAGATAAGTAAAGAAAAGCTCGAAAAAAGTATCTTCTGACTTACCAACGTTTTTTGCGTTTTCTGTAAAATGTGATCATTTGGAGATTGTACAGTTTGAAACTAGACCCCTCTATTAACAAAAAAAAATTTACACGTTTGGGGCATATTTCCAAGTGACCCATCAAGTACGTTGAGATGTTCAAGTTATTAATTCTTCAAATATTGCTGATTTTACCAACCCGAAACTGAGTTTTCTTTGATGTTGCCACTACTGTTTCGGGGCAAGAGTTTTCGTCTATCTACCTAGGAATCTAGGATACACATTCAAAAAATGTCAATACTAGAAGTGTAGAAGTTCTACAATACAATATTATTTTATTATTGTAATCAACTGTAAAGTCGCAGACGAATTTGTTAATCTCTAAGTGTAAATTAATCCGTGTTTTAATTTAAAATTGCCAAATAAAAATCAGAAAACTTCTATAGTCATTAAAGATTGAAGATTATCTCATCCAAAAATGAGTGGACACTTTCAAAATGTCATTAATTTTTTTCCTAAGTGCTGCACTTCACATTTACTTATACATGCAAATCAGAACAGGTGGACACTTCTCTAAACTTAAATGAGATGTAATCTTTTACAAAAATAACGGAAACAACGTTTGACAAATACGTAAGTATGTTTACTGTGTAATTATAAAAAAATGAAAATATTGAACACAAACTAAATGTAGTATTAAGCAAACACACTACAACAATGAAGAGCTTTAAACTTGTCCTTCGAGGTAACGTTTTTGCATAGGAAAGGATCCGGTAGTTTGAAGTGTATGACACAACTTGGCCAAGTACCTACATATGTGTGGTCATAGATTTAAACTGCTTCATGATTGTTGTCCTTGATTGTCTTCCTATTTTTATTGGATAAGACTAATTAATCATTAACACAAGAAAGTAATGAGTAGTGATATGTAATCGACACTAAATCTTAAGCTACATAATATGTAGCAACTTTTAATAAGACAGCCAATGGTCGATGGTTATCCATATTTTTCAGACTGATATATGAAGAACTCAACTTCCAGGTCAAAATAATCACCATCCAGACTTGTGCAGATCGCATTTTAAAGTGCCCACAAGCAAATGGATCGGTAGAAATTTTATCTGTGACAGCACTACAGCCTGTCGGAACATCACAGCACTACGCTGAGATGGGTGCCAAGCCACTTTGGAATCAGAAGCAATGAAATAACTGACAAGTTAGGAAGAGATGACAACGAACGATCCATAGGTCCAAAACTGATGTGTGGGAGTTCTTATGGCAAAAAAAGACTTTGCAAGGTTGTCTTTATGAAGACAGATAGATTGAGAAACACTGCTGCATCGCATGGGCCTCCTCTATGTAGGGACTGTGGGAGGGCACAATAGGTTTCTCTGTTGGCCGAATTTGCAACCAGAGAAAAAAAAAACTTCTTTATATCAAGGAAAAACTTCATAAAAACTGTTAGAAGTGTGAAAATATAAAAAGAAGCATTCAATTGCTAATTTACTATAATATGCCTCATACTATACTTGAAAACACTTCAATTTTTACGATTTCTCTCGTTCCAAATCGATTTTTTTAATGCAAATTTTCCATTTTACATAACGAACACCAATTTGAAATAAAAAATTCTGTTTCTTTTTTTCGTTAGAGGTTCCGATTGAATTCTACCACCGACAATTAGGGCAAACTTTCCAGATCGTATCAGTAAAATATGACACACCATCATTAATCAAAAAATCCCATACAATACGTACATGTATAATATTAGGTGCATATGTACTAGGTAAGTAAACTATAATACAATACAGAAATTCCAGTTTTAGGTGGATTTATTCAGCCTGCCATTCCAATTATGTAAATGAATACGTGAAATTAGGCGAATGTGATGAATGAAGTAATAATTCCTAATATTTGTACGATAATTCTATATCACCCACGCGTTACAAAACGCGTTTCAACGAGCAAGCTACATATTCATAATTTATTGCGTAAGTAATAAAAATAATATCAAGAATATCAATTTATTATCTTAGTCGAGTTTAAAGAAGTGTTTTAATTGTTTAAACAATGATTTCCTTTTACATTTACGACTTAGTTTATTACGGCATTTCAACGACATCATACAGATAGATTTAGTAGCACTAATCCTTTCAAAACTACATTTTTATTATTGTTAGATCAAACTTAACATGTTCAGTATTTACTTGAATGCAATTAACGGGATAATAAACAATGATTAATCTTTTTTGCTTACATTTATTTTTACAAATTCGTTTGTAAAAATAATTTTGTACAGATAGTTCCATAATTAATGTCACTCAGAAATATGTTGTTTAGATACGAGGATGTATTGATATCTAGTTAGTGGTCTAGTGGTTTTTGGTGGTGGGCTAAGAATTTTTCAATACATCCTCGTATATTTGTTTATCTATTGCAAATTTTATTCAATTATTACAGAAAATACACTATTCAAATAAACGGATTTTTCTCCAGGTGATTACATTATGGTATACTATTCTGTTGACTTAAGCATTATGTTTATATTTCGTGAGGGCCACTAACCTTTCACAGATAAAAATTATTGATTATTACTGATAATTATCACGTTCTTTTTTTCCTTCCTTCTCTCTTTCGTATTGTCCCATAATCGCATAGGATATAGATAACATCTATGTGTAAAAAAAATTACATGCATTCCCTTTACATAAGCAATGGAACAATACATTCGATTTCGTGCCCGTACAATTATTAGACAAATTTAAACCGAACAATAAACAGTTGAAGGTTGTTCACCTATAATTAGTATACCCGTATGCATATATAATAATGTAAAACATGCAAAAGTGTGTTTATATGTGTTACTTAGTGTATATTAAAAATATAAATGTGTATTTAGTAGATTTCTTTTTTTTTTGTATCGCGGTTATATAGAAGACAAAGCAACCGGTCCACACAAAAACAGGTTTAAAATAATCTTGCTTAATTGTATATAATAAAGCATTTCGTAAGGTCAACAACTATTTTGGGTTTAAATTAACTTTGTGATGGTGATATGTAAGGAAACCTTTACTACGAGAGAAGTAAGGCTAAGCCTTTCTAGTTTTGTTTAATAAGGAAAACTTGTTATTTTTAGAAATGGAACTACGTAAAAAATTAGTAATTCCGAGAATAATTTGAAATAAATTATAAATTATTTAGGTGTTGTTTAGGAACGAAAGTTTTGGAAGGCGGCACTAAAAAAAATACTTTCACACGATAAGTAACTGTAGGCAACAACTGACTTTCAAGAGAGAGCTTAAAAGAAGAACAATATCCTGAAACTAAATCTAGAAAAAAAGTTTCGTAGCATGAACGTGGAAATACTAGAAAGAAGTAGCACATCAGATAGTCCTTTCGAGGACTTTTGGTAAAAAATTTAAATTTGTAGAATGCTTACCATAAATAAATGGTTCGATAAATAAATTGTACAAAAAATGATGAGTAGAATCCTTAACGACTAGATTAAATGACTAGAATAGAGATTGAATGACTCGACTAAACGAACTCAAAAATTTAATAATTAGAATGGACTGCTTTCGATCGGAAAATCCCACTCATAAACCAAATGTCAGACTTTTTTTCTAATATAGCGACTTGTTTTCTCATAAAAAGATCTAAGCAATGGTTTTATATTTCCTGTTATCTTTTATATATCTTAGTGACAGCAATCGATCTGCTCTTAGATGACGCTTTTTAGACCTCGGATTCGAATTCAGCGACCCCTAAAACATTTAGTTGGTCTTACTCCCAGTATGACTGATTCAAAATTCGAGAGAGTCGAGAAATGCCAGAACATAAAAACCAAAAAAGTGCCTATAATAGGCGCTCGTGCTATGTAGTACCTTGCAGTGTGCTACTTCCCACCCTCTCCACTAGAGGGCATTGGGTTAGAATCAGTCCATTGTCAGAGGTATTATACAGTTAAAGTGGTGATGTGAAAGGCGATGAAATTAGATCTTGCATTCGTAGTTGCGCTGACGAGACCTAGAAGGTCGAAACCACGTGGTCCGCTTCTAATGCTTGATCTATTTTCATTGCATTCATTTGCAGGGTGAATTCCAACTATGAGCGACTATTACAGGCATTTTTTAAATCAGAATCTTGTTAATACTAAATTTATGAGTACAAAGACGATGAATGGATGAAAAAGAATCGAAATGCTCTTCCTCTCCAAAATTAACTTCTCCATTTTAAAGAAATGAACGCTATTGAAGGAATGTTTTTAAGAACGACCATAAAGTTAGCCTTCATATACTTTTATAAAACACAGTGCTATATACAGGGTGTTTCAGATTCGGGTAGAGAATTTAATTCTAAGCTAATTTCTTTGCAAATTGGAAAACCTCTTGCTTCAAGCTCCTCGATCACAACAAACCACAAATTATCGTTTGACCACCCACCGGAGTTTTCAACGTTCAACTGGCTTTCTACAAACTTTTAAGAGATGGTCAAACGCTAACAATGATATTGCTGATTGTCTGTAGATCAAAAAAAATCGAAAATCATGATTTGACCACCAACTTCTTGGTCAACTTGCGCTGACTCCATAAGCTGTATTACTTGTCTGGCTATCACTGCAACTCTTGCGGTGTAGTTTACTGTGTGTAAGTTGTGTTGAAATGGCTTTGTGACAGCATCATATCGACTTTTATGATGCCGCGCTGTTAATCACTTTGCTCCCAACAGCGAATGGCAAGTCGATCCGGGATTAAACTCTCTCAAAAAATGTCACCGTCCCTCCAGAGAATTGAACCCCGGCACCTATCGTCATCTCACAACAATAGTCAGCCGCCTAACCACTGCGGCCATCGACCCGTTGATGACAGTATTTCATGGTCGGTTTTCCAGTTTAAGAAAAAATTCTACCACAAACAAGAGCCTTAATATCGTAAGCAACCTTCTGCCTGACATTTCAAAATTAACAAAAAAAATTTTACACGTTTGGGGCAAATTGTGAAGTGAGCCATCAAGTACGTTGGAAGAGCTGAGATGTTCAAGTTATTAATTCTCCAAATATTGCTGATTTACCAACCCGAAACTGATTTTTGGCTTGCATCGTTGCTTAGAGGAGGGGGGGGGACTATTTGAACACTTACTGTGATGTGAAATAATGTTCTTCTTTTTTCTGTACAGACATTTCGTTAAACTCAACATTTTGTTAATCCTATACATATTTTCTAATAAAAAATGATATTAATTGCTTTTTAACTTTGAATCTCCATAACTCTAAAGCAAGGCCCGGTAGAAAAAAATAAAAACATTTTTAGCTTAGAATTAAATTATCTAGCCGAATCTTAAATTTTCGTCTCTTGGTATGAAACACCCTGTATGTATATAACGAAAATGCGTCAACTTATTCAACTAACAATGCCCTTATCCAGTTCATCTATTGTACTGATTAAAAATAAGAAAGCATTTTGATTACGTTTGACTACCTCCTCTCACTTAGAACTCTCCAACACACTGTTTGCAGATGATTGGATCCTATTAGGTAGCATTTCTTTTGCCCAAATTCAAACAATCTCAGAATAAAACACCAATGACCTACTAATTAGCAAAAACAGTCAAAAATCTTTTAATAGAATCATCTGTTGTTACACTACATAAAGAAAATGTAAACATAATACGTTTTGAAATAGCAAAAGGTCTTTCTTCCGCAAAGCCTCCTTAACAAAACTTCTCCAAGAAAGAACGAACAATGCCAACAAAGATATTGTCATTCTTCCTGCTAATAAAGAAAACGCAACTGTCATCCTGGACAAATCACAGTACGTAGTCAAGATATCGGATCTTTTCAAAATGGTAGTTGTACTCCCTTGTCGCATAATCCGACCTCAAAATTTGAACAGCTGTTGTAGCTCATAGCGTTGAGAAAAACTCAAGTTTGTCAATTTCTTGTCGATCTTTGGAATTGGGCATTCCACAAACGAGATTACACCGTATTTTGCATAAGAACTTAGGAAAACCTCAAGAATGATTGTTGAAAAGCCTCTGCATCCTGAACGCGTGACTGTTTGCTTAGCGGTTTTTTGGTCTGACGATGTCATTGGACTTAACCTTTTCGAAAATGAGGCTGGAGAAACTATTACGGTGAATGGATTACGCTATCGAACGATGATTAATGATTTTGTATGGTCAGAATTGGAAAATATTGATGTGGACAACGTTTATTTTCAACAAGACGGCCACACGTGCCACACAAGTAACGATACCATCGCTTTTTCTGGCCGTGTGATTTCTCGAAGAGGCGATCACAATTGGTCACCGAGATCTTGTGGTGTAACATCTTTAAACTTTTTTCTTTGGGGCTAAGTGAAAGATAAGCTCTATGACCCACAATCGATTCAAGACCTCAAAGATGGAATTCGTAACGTTATCGAGGACATACAGCTGCATATGTGCGAATTGGTGATGGAAAATTTCATGAAAAGAATACGGTCCTGCAGGCGTAGCCGTGCTTGCCATTTGGCTGATATAGTTTTCCATTATTAATGGCATCCACTCCTCTTTACAATTAAATAAACGTCCGATCTTTTCAGATTTTTTATTTCCTAAGAAATTCTTTCTCAAACTTTTAAATGCATCCCAACCATTCAGTTCTAAATCGCTCAAGAGTACGTCAAATTCTCGATCCTGTTGTAACAGATTAATCTGGGGTCCTATAAAAATCCCCTCTGTAAGTCTTGCCTCAGATATATTAGGAAATTTTTGTTTAAGGTATCGAAATCCTGGTCCCTCTTTGTCCAATGCTTTGACGAAATTCTTCATCAGACCTAATTTTATGTGTAATGTAAAAGTATTTTATGAGGCTCCACCAACGAATTATGGACTACGTTCTTTTCTCCAAGAGTATATTGTATTCTGGTTGGCCATTGCTTAACAGTATAGTGCAAATTTCTCACTCGACTATCCCATTCACAAAAGAAACAGCAATACTTTGTGAATCCAAGTTGTAGACCAAGTAGAATTGCAACTACTTTGAGATCAGCACTGATGTACCATTTATAGGTTTTGTAATTGATTTTATCAAGGAGACGTGTCATATTGTCACATATTTCCTTCATGTGCACGGCTTGACCAACAGGAATGGAGGGGTAGATGTTTCCTATATGTAGAAGGACAGCTTTCAAGCTCAATTTAGAAGCATCTATAAAAAGACGTAATTCTTCCGGTTGGTGGTTGTAACCTAATTCTCGCATTAAACCGTCGACATTTTTGCAAAATGAGCGACCTTCTTCAGTTGAAAAATACTGTGACAGTTCTTTCTGGCGATTTCGATATACAGAAATACGCGTACCCGGAGCTAACAACTTCCACCCTTGCTGTCTTGATCCTAATATTTCCGCCAGAGTGTTTGATAAATTGAGATCTCGTACTAGGTCATTTAATTCCAATTGGTTTATTAAATGAGGCGTGTCCTCTTGAGATGGCAAATATTCTTCATGTGTCCGACAACTCTAAATGTATTCTTCTATCTCGGTTTCAACATGTTCTTGGTTCGAAACATCAATAGGACTTGGTACTGGCAAAGCTTCCGAATGAGGAACTGGACCTTATTTTGGACTGGATCCTTATTTTTACTGGAAAACCCGAAGGTCTTTGTACAGCAAAAATAGCAGTCTGTCGAATGATCCTTTTGCTCTCGCCAAATCATAGGCCTACCGAATGGCATAGCTATGCTCTTACCTTTTATCCAGCTCCTCAAAGTAACAGCACATCGTGCACAGACATTGTGAGGGGTCCACAACTTGTCTTGATTTGTAATTTTTAATTTAAAATAAAGGTTCCTTGATTTGATTGGTTTTGTTTTTTAGCAGTTGAATATGATGAATAATAATGATTAAAAGAAATTTGTAGAAGTATTAAAATCAAACGAAATATCTTCTAATGAAATATTAAACACAAACAGTTTGGCAACAATAGAAAGAATCACTATTACATTAATTCAATATGTCACATGTTTGTCAATTCAAAAGTTATTGTCATCCATATAATAATCATCTATCATATCGCGTGCCAAATATTGTACAGAAGTTTTTGCATATAATTGCGTGAGTGGCACCATTTTGGTAACGCCAACCGCATTAATCCAACCGCCAAAAAGAATTAAATTACACACACACGAAGAGAAATCCTTTTATCTATTTTACTACCGTGATATAATACGTTTAGCAATTAGAAAAGTTAACGCATTTCGAATTGGATTAATTTTCAGGAAATTCCAACCTATAATTGCCACAAGCCGGGAAATTATTATCGACTTGGAATATTTGTCAAAACATTTTCAACGATAATTTTTCGAACAATGCATCATTATTTCGGTTGTTATTGCTACACCTAACACATAGGAATATATTTTATGCAATAGCTACGCGGCGCCATCTGTTAACCAGAAAATATAATTACTTCGGATTTTTAATCACAATTAAGTGTCAGGAAAAAATGCGAACTGATTTTAATTAAATGTTTTTGTTGGTTTGCAACGCTTATATGGTACTTTATGATTGGTATTTCAAACATTTCCTGCAAAGAAAATTTGATTCAACAAAGAATTTATTACTAAATGCAAAATATATTTATCCGAATAGAAGATACCAACATACATTTCGAAAACTAACTAACAATACGTTATTAATAGCATCGTAATACCACTATTAATGAATAACTCGAAAACTGTTCTAGTTAGGAAAATGAAGGTTATACACGAGCAATTATTATCGAACGTAGCAAAGTATCAAGTTGGTAATAATTAGTGGCATCCAAGGCAGAGTGTTCTGCCATAATAAATTTGATATCCAATTAATTGGAGAAGAGAAAAACTTCTAGTTAATTGGCGTTTCTTTCTATATATACAGATATATTTTTTTTAATGTAAAATAATTATTGACGCCCAAGTTTGCAATTTTAGTTCTTACTGTTTCGAGAGAGAAAAAAAAGACTCCGTTTTAATATGCCGACACATAGCATAGAAAACTACGCCACTAACCAACACAAACAGCGTTAATATGCTGTAAAACACCATAATCTCGCGAAGGAAACATATCTAACAATTACATACTGCATTAGACTGAATAATAAATAATACGTTGTAATTACTGCGTGGTAAATCTACATAATGTATACACATGTATACACTTGCGAGGTTTAGTTTATATCAGATGAGTACTCGACCTTCACCTCAAGCAATAGACTGAAGAATTTAACATCGTAGAAATAATATTGTGTGTGATGGCATTGGGAAACCAGCTGAATTCTTATTAGAAATATTTACAAAAAACATTTATATATAATATACAATGTGTGCCAAAAGTAAGTAACGCGTAACATTAGTGTAACTTTTTTTCTAGTAGATCGCAACAACAGTGTACAACAATGTAAGACAAAGAATAGAAAGGGGATGTTAATAAGAGAGCCGAAAGATATAATGGACAATTGGAAACTGTTGAGTTCAAAGACACAAAATAGAAACTATTGTAATAGTAATGAACCAGAAACATACTATGGAAGACGAGAACTAAGAATTCAAAATAGAGAAGTAGAAGAGACTGTAGATAAAGTGTAAAAAGGAAAGGCAGCAGGCCATGACCAAATTACAGAAGAGATTGAACAGCAACTTGAATAATCACGAAGTAGATTCAGAAACGAAACGATTGCCTACAGTGCTTAAAAAGGGATTTGATAGAATGCCCAGGAAACTAAGAAGAGGCATGACATACAACCTTATCATGCCAATACTAGGAACTACTGCTATATAAGAACGAACAACTTATAATCGAAAGAAGTCACAGTACAAGATGGACTCAGATAGGAAAATGTATTAAACGCCGTATTGTTTAATCTAATGAATTAGAAAATCCAAAAAAATGCCACCAAATCTATTATTAACTATCATTTTTCTAATCACATGATTAATTATCGCCCAATTTCTGTTCTTCCGGTTGTGGCCAGGATACTCGAGCAAATACTTTACACCAAGATCTTTGAGATGATTAAAAATAGGATAGCACTTGAACAGCATGGATTTTATTGCGGCAGATCTATTGAATCAAATTCAATTATGATTTGCGAGGATATTGCGCAAGCCATCAATAATAGGTCGCAATTGGACGTTGTTTACACTGATTTCTCTAAGGCCTTTGACAGTGTTAATCACGATGTGCTTTTAAATAAATTACATATGTTCGGATTTTCAAAGGTTTTATTAAATTTCTTTGCGTCCTATTTATGTAACAGAAGACAGTGTGTGTATTACGGCGGTGAATACTCACATTCTTATATAGTTAGTTCTGGTGTTCCCCAAGGAAGTAATCTGGGGCCTTTGCTGTTTTTAATTTTTATTAATGATCTCCCGTCAATTCTTCAATTCTCCAACTGCTTGCTATATGCAGATGATTGCAAAATCTATCGGCGTATTAGTTCTCCGTCTGACTCTCAAAATTAGATTGACTTAAATAATTTGGATCCGTAATATGGAATATCTCTAAGTGCTCCGTTATTAGTTTTACAAGAAAAAAAGTTCCTTTCATGTTTCAGTATAAAATAAATAGTTTGGACTCTCGTAAACTGAATAGGGAGCATTCTCTTTAATTCAACCTTTTCTTTTAATAATCACATCAAAATCAGAAATTTATCTTTTATAGTAACACCAGGGATTTTAGGATATTCGTTCAAGATACTATACAATCTTTTGTACGCTCTAAATTAGAGTTTGGAATACACCGAATTTTAAACATTTCATAGAAAACAGAATCTTTTTTTGAAATACATTTATTTAAAAAAACATGGAGTTAATCCTCCTTTTGAATCGTTCGAAGGTCTGCGGGCTGAGTTTCGTTTGCCTCTTTTGAAGCGTCGACGTGAATTTGCTGTATTATACATATTATTCAAAGTATTTAATAACTTCTTTGATAACGCTAAGTTGTTATGCTTATTCAAATTACATATTCCTTACTATAGTATAAGACCGGGACCTCCTATGCACGCTGCAGCGTCTGCTCTTGGTCCTGTAAATTTAATTTGTCAATTATACAACGAGTATTATGACATCGTCGAAATTTTCGGCATAACCAAGGGTGAATTTTGTAAGCATGTAAAAAGTGTACTGTTGTTTCTGAGGCCTTGATTGTCCCTCTCACATTCTTACAGTCTTATAGTTAAGAATAATTGTCTTTTTTTTCTTTTTTTTTTCTTTTTTGTTTTCGGCATATGTATTTGTAGCATAATTTTAATATCGGTGTGTTCTGATTGACTGCTGTCTGTATTGTTATGAAGCTTTTGAGGGTATAGCTTGAGCACCTTATTATATTCAGTAGTGTAAGATTAAGTTTAGGATACATGTAATTAGTTGTTTTATGTGCAACTGTTTGTATCTAAATAAATAAATAAATAAACAACTTATTAGAAATGTGTCAACACATACCCGAGACGTGTTTAACTATGGAATAGGCTGTCTTGAACCGCATTTTATGGAGAACAGAACTTGACCTGAAGAGTACAACATTTGTGCAATTAACAGAGCTTTAAGGGTAGCTCAACAGCATCAGCTAACAGACATAATTATTTTATCTGACTCCCCAAGCGCCCATCAAGAGCTAAAAGATTTTTGTTGGATTTGAACAACGTCAGTCATGTTACGATAATATGAATTCCCAGATATTGTGGCATCCAAGGCAACGAAGAAGCGGACAGGCTAGCGAAAGCCGGAGCAAGCCGTCAAATCATGGAGAGGAATCGTGGTCGAACAGAGACACCATGATTGTGGCAGAGAATTTATAATAACAATGTTGTTCGTTTTGGCCATGATTTTCGTTGTCTAGGACCTACTAACATGCCTTTGTGAATGCAATTGTGTCTGAATCTTGGACCATTCTTGAGACATTTAGTCTTATTAGTGGCTTGAACTTCTGCCACCCCCTACCCACTTTTGCTTCTGAAAAAATGACCTATGTACATCAGTGACGAAACATCGAATTTAGTAGATTTTGTATTTTTTATTTGTAACCTCGCCACAATCACGCTGCTTTTTCAATTTCGACTAGGACCAAAATAAATTTTCTTGTGGGCCTCGTTTTGGGAAACTTATTTCTTAAGTATGCAAATCCACGACCAGTTTTATCCAATGGATAAAAATCCAACTCAAGTTGGATATGCAAAGAAGGCAAATTAATTTTCTGCAGATCAATAAGTGGAGCATTGATGACGTTCTAATATTGTTCGTTTTTGACCACCTTATCGTTTCATGATTTTTTCCTATACAGGCTATCCCATCCATAAGGAAAACAACAATACTTTGTGTAATCGAATGCATGTCCAGTAAAAGTGGACAAAACCTGATTCTTTTCCAAAAAAAAAAAGCTTCATATTCATGGCCAACCCCCTCCATAACAGAAAGGAGATCAGTAGAAAGTACTAGACCATTTTCAATAGCGGAGAATTCTTTAATCTTTTGCTCCACAATATAGAAAAAGTTCAGTCCTTTAATTTGAAGCCCAGTTGAACCTTTTTAAGACAATTTTAAATCTTGAATTAAGCCCTAAAAATGTGGCACACTGGAAGATAGACCTGGTTAGTAGTGATAGGCGATCTGATAAGGGTCAACCTTACAAATTGGCAGGGAGTGGTCGAACAGAGACATCCTGGTTGTGGCAGTGAATTTATAATAACAATTTGCAGGTTAAGATTTGAGCACAACAATTTAAAATCGCACTTGTTCCGATTTCATTTTTAATAGATAGCCCGAACTGTGACCTTGGCTAAAACGAAGATGCTACTCACTTTCTTCTGGACTTACATTGCTATTGGACTTCTGCGAAAACTATATGAGACTTTAATTCCATTCTGAAGTGGAATGGAACGGACCACCATGAGCAAAGACAAACTTCACTTACTAAGACGAATCCTATCAGGTTACTGTCAGAGGCCAATTAAGCTAGTAGAGACAGCAGAGTGCCATTTCTCTCGGAGTGTACCGCTTTTTACGCAATTCAAGGGCTATGCATCTAGAATCAAAACTAACATCAAACCATCCCACATTCTAAACTTTAACTATGAAGTTGGAAAATCCTTAGTCACACAGCAAACAGAATAAAAAATTAATTAGCCAACACTTTATTAATAAACTTGAGAATATACTCGTACCAAAAAAAAAAGATAATTTCTCTTAACGTTCATGTTAACAACATAAACGTCCAAAACGATTGATAAAATCTACCATTGAAGGCTTACACGGACGTAATAGCTTATACACAACATTCTGTGTAGATTCTAATTTACGATAAGGTTGTAAATCATTTATATTAACGACACTCAATGGGACATTTTGACGATTCAAAAACGATAACAGCAACATAAAGAAGGTCGCATTTAAATACTTGCAGATTTCTTTAAAAAAAAATCCAACGGTTTCCTCTGACATTTATAATTTAAAATTGCCTACAACTAATTAAATTAATCTTGAACCAGAAACATTTAAATATTAGCATAGAACTTTGAATCTAGTGAATTGTTAGAAATGTTTATATAACACTGTAGAAAGGAGACGAAATATTATTTGACGAAAATGTTAATTTAGCTAATTTCGAGAGATAAATATTAATTTAATAACGAGAATTTATGGATATATAAACGATTTTTCTTGTTATAACATAAACAGGTAATGGAGGTTATACGAAACGCTAATTTACATAAATGGAATTCGAGACTGCCATTTCGAAAATGATATAATTTTCCCTATCTTTCATCAACTTTTCCAGGTATATATTATAGCGTTATAGCGAAACTTTTACGCTTTAAAACAAGCAACCTCGTATTGTATACTACATAATAGAAGCAAGCGAAATTGGTATAGCATATAAATCAACTGATTATAATACAATACACCGTTGTACAGGTAATAATTTTAAAAGTAAACAACTTAATACACACAAGCACATATAATAGCATTAATACTTGAGTCAACGTTTACATTTCATTTTTTTTGCTTCTTTATTTCTTTATTTACTTTTTAACACATTAGGAGATACAACTAAAAAAAAAATTATTATTGCAACGTTAAAAATGTGCGAGTAACTGTACGCAATGAGGCTTTAAAATGGTTATTAATATAACTGTCTAATTAGGAAGATCTCTAAGAGAAAGTCTAAGAATAAACTCAAGTGGTTTTATTTAAAGGTACACCATAATCCAAAATACATCGACCTGATTACAAACAGTAGCGACTTCAATATATTTTTAGCCAGCTTTACACTTCATTGAAGAAAACAGCCCACACGCTGAGAAAATTTACTTTCGATGATGATACGTACAGTTGCGGGCGAAAATAATGTGCCGCGAGATTTTATCGGATTTAAAAATTGGCACCGCAAATTGAATACAGGGTTATGCAATTCAAATAGTTTTGAAAAGCAAACGGCTGACTATTGTTGTGAGAGGACGATTGGTGCCGGGGTTCAATTCTCTGGAGGGACGGTGACATTTTTTCAGAGAGTTTAATCCCGGATCGACTTGCCATTCGCTGTTGGGAGCAAAGTGATTAACAGCGCGGCATCATAAAAGGCGATATGATGCTGTCACAAAGCCATTTTAACACAACTTACACACACTAAACTACACCGAAAGAGTTGCAGTGATAGCCAGACAAGTAATACAGCTTACGGAGTCACTGCAACTAAGCACCCACCACACATTAAAAAAAATACAGCTCCTAATTCACCCATACGACGTGGAGACGTTTAAGTAAGTAACTTATGTCACCCCCTGCCCACTTTTGTTTCTGAAGACGTCACCTATATCAGTGATGAAACATCGAATTTAGTAGATGTTGTATGTTTTATTTATGTATTGTGTGAATCACATTGCTTTGTCAATTTCGACTAGGACCAAAATAAATTGTCCAACTTGTAGCAACTGTCTGATTTGGGGCCTCATTTTGGGCAACTTATTTCTTACGTATGCAAATCCATCGCCAGTTTGGTACATACCCTTAATGACATTTTTGATCAATCCAAGCTTGATGTGTGAGAAGGCAAATACATTTTCTACAGATCAACAAGTCCAGTATTGACGACGTTCTAATGTTGTTTGTTCTGGCCACCTTACCACCTTCTCGTTTCAGGTTTTTTTCCTATGCAGGTTCTCCCATAAACTCGTTATAATACTTTTTTCCAAAAGAAGCTTTACGTTGTCAGAATGGACATCAATCAGGAGTACTAGATCATCTTATTTTGGATGAAATCTTTAAACAAACGCCACTCAACTGTATCGTATTCATGGCATCCATTTAGCCTCCATAACAGAATGGACATCAATCGAAAGTACTAGATCATCTTCAATAGAGGAGAAATCTTTAAACTTTTGCTCCAAAATGTAGAATATTCAAGTCCTTTAGCCTTGAAGCCTAGTCTTCGCTTGACGCCATCAAGTACTTTACTCTTAAAATAGTGCTCAAACATTTTTTTAACGAGGAGAGTGAAGGCCAGTTTGAATGTTTAAATTTCTCAACTGTCAAGAATTTTAGTTTGGAATTCTTTCGGGATTCACTACAACAGCTACAATGATAGAAATTGCTTTTGATATATTCACACATTGCTACTTGGAAGTGGAGACGGCTTGCAGGTCTCAACATGTCAAGACTTGTCTGCAGGATAGTAGAAACTTGTTTTTTTTCCCCAACGATAATACGAGTTGAACGAGAACGTTTACCTCATTAACCAGTCTTCAGACCAACAGCAACATAAGCCTATGGGGCATGAACTTTTGAAGAAATTAAACCAAAATATTCTAATACAATAAGAAGACTAAGAAGGTTTAGAATCACACGCAGAGAGAACAAACAAAGGTGGTTATCTCATATTGAAAGAGGTTACCGAAAATAATGTTAAAAGCCTGACTTACTAGCAATGTAGATATGCAAAGCCTTTCACTATAGAAGTCAGGAACTTCTGGTGGAAACACTTCAAGATTAAGAAATTAGAAAAACTGGTTTTGATTAAATAAGTTGAACCAGGAAAGCTCCCAGCAAGGTAAAATATGTTTGACCGTTTTATTATTCGAAACGAAAAGGACATTTGCTTAATATTGAAGACTCAACTCTGTCCAAAGATCTCAGAGCAGATTCGTCAGTCATTTGAGTGCTAAATCCGCTGTCATTGATTCAAAGTATGTCTATAGTGTTGGTACTTAATTTTTGACTGATGTTATGTTGATTTTTTCCAAAGTCCTTTTTTGTTTTAACCACTTCTTTTGTTTTTATCGCTACATCAAGAACTACCGAGAATGATAGCTTCTGTATTCCTATAATTTCATCTGGCAGTGTCTCTTCGTCTTCTAATCTTCTTCATAGGTCTCCTCTTTTAACTTTGTTTAGAGACTATTTTGTGGTAACTTCCTAGTAGTCCTTTCATCATTTCGGCTATTATTTTGCCGTCAAATTTTGAAAACACTACAAAACGAAACTGATGGTCGTCACAAGCAATAGTTTTTCATCAAATTTCTTCCCATAGCTCTAGTGTATTCTATTGAACATTGGAATACCGCAAGACTGAATTTTAGGACCTGTACTTTTCAACCTATTTATCAATTATGTTTCGATTATTTACATATATTGTATAATATATAATTACGACAAATTATACATATGATATAAGCACATAATAAGAAGTTTCATATTTTACATGAATCTATTAGATTGTCACTATCTGACAATCTAAAAACAACACTGATTCAACTAAATAAAAAGGGAAAGATAACAATTCGTTCACATGCAATGTCTACTACACAGACAACAATAATAACAACAACAAAATATGAACAAAATGAAAGCGACAATAACGACACCTAAAACAAGCAACATCAAACTGAATAGAGGTGTGGGGCGGGGGTCGGAAAAAAATAATGATAAATTGGAGATAAAAATAAATGGGCACAAAATAAAATTAGAAATCAAAAAATAAGAGCAAATCACGGTAAAATAAGCATCACCTTAGTTGATTCTGTGCTACGAGACGTTGTCTTGACAGTTGGGGCTCCCGCGGAGACATTAGGCAAAGAGCCCCCTCTGAATGTCCCCAGCGCTTGACTGTTGATGCGCAGAGTGTTTTTAGATGATGTTCGATCCGGTGCGACCTGTAAGATCCCAAAGCAAAATGTAAAAAATACTTGACATAATCTGGATCAAAACAAAAACCAAAGTAAATATATAGATACTCATATTATATAGATAAAAGTGTAACTTAATACGCAGCATTATTAGTCGTAGTTGCAATTATTTTGTTTTTACTAGCGTCAGGGAGTTTTCCAGGGAAATCGGAAAACTCAATATTCCCACTGAAATTTAAATTATCTTACCACGACAAGGTTTCATTTCGAGGAAGCGAACCAAATACAATGGAAGCGTTATTATCTGTTGCACTAACTAACAAAGCGTCTCTTAAAAGTCAAGATAATGAAGTCAAGCTCGAAAGCTTTCCCCCATATACGAAAGTACGATGGTATAAGTGTACTATCTATCGCTAGAATTTCTTTACATGTATTGTTAATGTTGTTTTAATGCATACGATGTAAACTTGTATCGATTTGATTTAAAGTGCTAGATCGGAGAAAAAAAAAACGTTTACAAAGAAAGGAACGTGTTCTGCGTTTAATTTGCGCATTCAAGATCACTTTGTAAAATGTTTAAAGAGTTAAAAGGTCTTTTTACGAACGCTTAGGTTATAAGGAATTCAATACCTTTATCAAAATGATTTATCATCTTAAGCAATATTCCAACTGGAAGCAATTCTTTAAACAGGTTGACAACCTATCATTCAAATCTCTTGAGGACACTCACAATTGTGTCATTCTTGAATAGGTGACAAAAGATCAGCATCTTCTTTAATTAAAGTCTCCTATGCCTTATAAATGGCTTCCAATCGGTATCAAGGTACTTTTGTAAGGTAAGTCCACAGCCAAAATAAAAGTCCAAACTGATAATACTATTGCCAATGCACTCTTCCTTACACTTTTAAACTCTCTTAAAGCAAGAAGATCTTGTGTGTAAAAATGTCTCCCAGTAAGAGAAACAAAAGCTTGATTGTGATTTCTGGTCTGCCCCAATTAGCAGCTAAAGGCTCTTGTATTAACAAACGCGAACTTGATCAAGTCTACCAAATTGGGGAAGACCCTTTTCCTAGATTCGATATCTAACACTGTCTTGAAAAAACTGGCTCCCAACCAAGGTTCAATTCATGAGGGACAGAAGGGCTAAAACTTTCAAACAATGTTTATAACAACTGTGTAGAACTTGGGTTGACAATTTTTGGAACAACAACTTGGAACTACTTCTAAAGTTCCTATTTAAAAAAAAAAGTATAAAAAAGGGGATAAGAAAGTATCGCTTCCGATGATTATTTCATAAATTCTACAACAACAAAAGGTTCAAATTTTGGAAGAATATAGACCAAAGTTAGAACAACCTGCAACAATTCTAAAAAGTTTTTTTTTTAATTCACGTCAAGTCATTTATAGCAAAAGGCTAAAACTTCGAAACAATGTTCAGAACAACCTCGTGCAACTTCCAAAATGTCAGTTTATCACAAGCAGGGTAAGAATGTTTCTAGTCACGTGATTGAGGAGGTGGCGTCAAATATTTACTTTTTTCTTTCTGATCAGGTTTTGTAAAATTCTGGAACAATGTAGAAAATTCTAGAATTATAATTAACACAAACAAATTCTTTTTTCGGTCTTCCTAAGATAACAGCCGCAGCCAATTTTGCAAGAGAAATCTGGCTCCTAAGGTCGTACCTTCCCAACATCTGGTAACATTGTCAAGCCAGATTTTTCTTGTAAAATTGGCTGCGACTGTAATCTTAAAAAGATCGAAAGAAGAATTTGTTTTCATGAAATTATACAGGACTTCCAACTGTACCACCTCCTCACAAAATCTATTCGCAACGCGTTGGAAGTCACTGGATACAGATTTTCACGGATTTGTTTACAAAATGTGTTTCTGATTTGCATTTTCAGGGTCAGCAATTTAAGCGGACGATACAGCAATACACACGATTTCTAGGGATGAGTCTTCAATGCAGCACGATCGTCAATTTGACAGACCAAGAGTATACCTTGTTAGACCACCCCCTGATAACATCATAGTGGGGGATGTTAGACTCGCTGGGAGCCCCTCAGTCAAATACGCAATACAAGGTCGAAGGTTTTTTCCTGCATCTGGGAAAAAAAATCATAACTCATGGACCGAATTGTTAGATGATTGTTTCATCATCCCCGTCCGGCTTTGGTATTATAATTAACCAGAAATTGTTATTAAAATTTTTAACGTCCTTAGAGTTATTTTTTGGTCCACCACTAACAAATGGAGGAAAATTTTCGTGTTTGTTCAGGTCAAGTCTGCTGTCCAAACTGTTAAGAAACCCTTCAAGCTTCATTAACAAGCTTCAAGGTTTATTAATCTTTCATGATAGCGAAAATTTTTTTCGTCTTTTTCAATATTTTTACTTTCCAACTAAGGTTAAAAGTGTATGCTTACGTTTTTAAGGTTCATGCACTTTTAAACGTATAAAACCTCGCTAACAAACAGAACATTTGCCAAATGTAAGTACTGTAAATGCACTCCAAACAAAAAAACTAGGATTAGTTTGTTGTGTATTGTATTACCAACAGAGTTAGTCTCCACTTTTTCGAAATTAAAAATATTGAGAGCTGTTCTAAATTGTTCCAGGATTGTTCTAGATGGTGCCATGATGTTAGAAAATTAATGAAAACTAGTCGGGAAAGATGCCATGAACATTTTGCGTGCCTCCTCCCCTCCTCCCCTCCGGCCCTCTCCACCGTCCTGCTCTAAAATTTTGAAATCCACACTTGAATTGATCGAGAAATTACTAAAAACTATAAAAATCAAAAAAAAAACCTGCCAACCCCCTTCCCTCCTTGCTGGTGGAAAACATTGTGGGCATTTTGGAGATTGTATCAGGTTATTCTTAATATTGTTTCATTGTTTATTGTCGGCTGTCCCGACTTGTGTTGTTTAGTGCCTTGCAGTGTGCTACTTCCTACCCTGCCCACTAATAGAAGGCATTGGGTTAGAATTAGTCCATTGTCGGAGGTTATTATACAGTTAAAGTTGTGATGTATAAGGCGCTATGAAATTAGATTCTGCATTCGTAGTTGCACTGACGAGACCTAGAAGGTCGAAACCACGTGGTCTGCTCCTAATGCTTGATCTATTTTCATTGCATTTATTCGCAGAGTGAATTCCAACAATATACCATGAGCGCCTATTATAGGCATTTTTTGGTTTTTCATATTGTTTCAAAATGTTAGCCTTTTGTTAAAAAAAAAGTTGTTCTTCGTTTGATCTATATTATTGAACTGAATTGTTATCACGTGCCTAGAAACATAAAAAATTGAAAAATTGTCATCCCCACTCCCTTCTTGTTTGCTGCCAAAATTGACAACTTTCGTCTATATTCTTCCAAAATGTTAACCTCTTTTTTTATATAGAAACATGATCAATTACATAATATACATACTTATATCCAAAATTTGAACGAAATTGAACGCCTTTCAAAAAAATCGTCCCTTGCGATTTTTAAGAAAATCTCGACCTCCTCGATTTTTCTGAAATTTTGAATATATACGTAATTGATCATGCTGAATACGATAACAGTGTCAGATTTGGGCTAAAGAGCTTTGTTTGGCCAAAAAAATATAAAAATAGCACCTAGGACGAACGCTCCAATTCCGCATAGGACCACTTTGACCTCGGTTTTTGTAGGTAAACGGCACCAAACCCGGCGACTATTTCTTTATCCGATAGCAAATTTTCTCAGCTTTCGGAATATATTTAGGTTGCATTTAGAAATGTTTCTCCTTGTGAGCGAAAATTTGAAAAAACCAAAATGTTCTGAATCAATCATTGTTCCAAACTTCTAAAAATTGTCAACCCTTCCTCCCCAAATGCAAATTTCGTGATGGCTCTTGTTCCAAATTCTTCCAAAATTTATTTTTTTATTGCAGAATTCATGAAATAATAGTAGGAAACGTCATTTTCATTTCCCAAACCTTTTTTTGAAAATTGGAAGTTTAAAAAGTGGTTGCAAGTCATTTTCGATGATTAATCATCAAAAATTTGGAGCGGGGGAGGTAATGATTTTGCATTTCTTAATACAGACCTGTTGGGGGTGTCCCACAAAACCGAGTCTTGGGACCTTTCTTATTTATAACTTGCGGTCTTTATTCTAATAATGTTAAATTGTAACAAGGACTTATATTATCGTTAGAAAGTTGTCAAACGGGAAACAAATCTAACAACCAATCCCCCCCTAACCTATACACATACATACATATATTTTAACACGCAAATTCACGTTAAACATTCCTTTGTTTTCCTATTACGTTTAATATTGCATATTAAATTACGCAGACTTCCTTTACCAATTCGCGGAAACGTATAATCTTCAGCTGTACGAGATACCAATTTATTTTTTAATAAGCCAAATAAGTGAAAAAAAAGACTAATTTAATTAAAAGTGTTTATTTCCTCTAGCCATTAATTATAGTCCGTAGTTATCACATATTAAGCGTAGCTAATTAGGTGTGTTTATGAATAAGCACAACATAATCTAGATATCCAGGGACTGTGAACTATACCTAATAACACTTATTAGCACGAAAACACAGACGATTAATTTCGCCCTTTTCCGTGTAGTTTTACTCAGTATTTTCATTTATTTTATTTTATAATTATAACTTTATATAATATGATCAACAAGTTCTATATAATATAATCTTAAATGTTATTATTAAAATGTTTTTTTATTATAATAAAGACGCAACTAAAAATAGTTTATTAAAGAAAAACAGTTAACAGTTACCCGGATTACAAACACAGCAAAATCTGGCATATGTTCGTTGTGTTTTTGCGATGACATCATGCAAAAATTACAATATTAAATTGTTTTATTATTGTGTGACAGCATGTGTGCCAAGATTTTCCGTTTATTTGACGGTACGTAGGATCCCACATCAACAATAATACGCCGTAATCATGCGGTTGGGAGAATTCGTTTTTTTTTTTTTTTTGTTTGAGAGAAAAGAAACGTTTTCCAAATTAATTAAGAACATATTTTTCCAGATTTAATAATTCTGTAACACTCTTAGATTGTTTTGAATTCATGTAATTTGTCAATGTATGCGATGACAAACATTCTAGGTTGTTATGACTTCCTTATCATTAATTTTTTGGCAAACAGACTCAAATGTAATTGAATATCTGGATTGTACCTTTCTATGCTGAATTTTTTCTTTTATGTGACAGAATCTTATTTATATTTGAGTTGATTCATTGTACCAACGGATTTTTTTTTTGTTATCTAAGTAGTTGTGAGAAAAAAAAACGAGATAGCTAACGAACGAAAAGGAAAATATCTTGGGCCCTCAAACTAAAAATTTTCCTTTGACTATTTTGCAATCGAATCGTTGGTTTCTTTTGAGGAAATTTTGAGGATTCTTCGAGTGCATTTTACACGATAAATCATAAGCTATTCTAGCTTGTTTTAAACAGTCTATTAGATTTATTCTTGATGCTTTACTATTGATTAAAAACACAGTGCAACAACCAAAATCGGAATGGGATGAAACCAAAAGAAAGTTGACGTTTTCCATAACAACACCCTCAAGGCTTTTTTTAGTTTAGTGCTAGTTTTTTTTTACATGCATTTGAAGTTGGTGATTTTGGAAGGCTGTCTAACTAGAAAAAATCATTAAAAATAATAAATATCATTAGAAAGATATTTTACAATGAAGCCAAGATTAAAAATTGATTTTTCTATGACAATCTAGAAGAAATAGCAAAATTTGTATGACAGCGCCATCTAGCGTGAGTTTTATGTAAAAATAAATATCAAAAATGGATTCCTCGACCCCAAAACCAGTAAGATACCACAACTTTCCAGGATAAGAAAAATAAATAAGCATTATTTTATCAAATTTGATAAAGATTTAGTTAGCCTTCCAAAATCACCAACTTAGAAAATATTAAATATCTTCTGGTTAGCAATAAATTGCAACGAAAACAGAAGAAGCACTCAAAATATTTAAAAACAACTGAAGTAGTAGCATTTCTCAAACAACTAGCGGCTTTTGTCAAAGAAGTTTCGGTTTAATGGTATGGTGGTTATTCCATTAGAGAGATCTTAACATTTTGCACTATGTAGATGGCATCAAAACCTTAATTTCGATTAAAAGTGAAGTTTGTTGCGTTTTCTTTCTCACAGGGGAGAGGTTGAAACTGTAGCCTACACTTGTCGTACACAAGCAGTTTTCTGAGGAAAATTATGAGATCTTTTCTTGCCTATAGCCGTGTTAAATTTGTTAATTGCATCTTGGAAGATATTTTCTATTACTGCAGTCCCAGAAAACTGTTGCCATAAATTTTCTCGCAAAAAATTGCATTTTTGCCTTCTTGGGCGGTGAAGAACCCATTGCATGGATTCTTACTTCTTCCCCAATTACAATTTTATCAAGATAAAAGTCAAATTCTCTTCACTAATTTGTCGTCTACACAATTCGGGACTAAGCAGACTAAAAATCCATTATGCCGGTACTTTGCTCATTCCCAAATCTTCATGGAGAATTTTAAAAAGATTCATTTCTGATATTCCTACTTCCTCAACAATAACTGAAACTCTCGGAGGAAGTCAGCCAGTCTAAAAATCCTCAACTTTGTTGATGATTCCAAGAAAAAGGCTACAGTCAACACGAAATTGCTGTAGAAGTGGGATGTTTGAAAACTGCCATTCAAAAAATATTAGGCAAATATGCAAACATGGGTACGTTGCTCTCCCAAATCTTCATGGAGAATTCCTCAAATGAAACTCTCGGAGGAACTTCAAGAAAAAGGCTACATCGAAATTGCTCTAGATGTGAGGTGGAAAACTCCCAGAATACAAGATTTAAAGTACTAGTTTCAGTATTATTTTGAATTAATAAAAAAAATGACAGCTGTCAAAAATATTTCAATTGAGCATAATTGTCGATTATTGCGAAAGTGACAGCTGTCAAAAATATTCAAATTAGATAATTAAATCGTAGTATTTTAACGACGCTTTGCTTTTGCGGATATTCTGACAATTGATTGAAAAAAAGTTGACAGCTGTCAAAAATACATAAATAAGAGTGGATTGTATCGATTCTGATAATTTGGTGGTAATGTGTTTTGCGAGTATTACGCATTATTGAGGAGTGACTTAGACCGTAAAAATAAGAGTATGTTTATTTATTAAACAACGATAATTTGTAACAATTGGATTAAAGATTGAAAAAACTGACATACATAAATAAGAGTAGATTGTAGATTCTGATAATTTATCGTAATTCGAGTATTACGCATTAATGCGTCAAAAAATATACCTAGTTTATTATTAAACAACGATCTTCAAAAAAAAAATTTTGACAGCTCAAAAATACTGCATAATTGTATTCAAATTAGATAATTAAATCGTAGTATTTTAACGATTTGTTTTGATATTCTGACTAGCTGTCAAAAATACATAAATAAGAGTGGATTGTATCGATTCTGATAATTTGGTGGTAATGTGTTTTGCGAGTAATACGCATTATTGAGGAGTGACTTAGACCATAAATGTCGACTGATTAAAAAAAAAAGGTGACAGCTGTCAAAAAATACACCTATGTTTATTATTAAACAAATGACAGCTCCAAAAATATTTCAATTGAGCATAATTGTCGATTATTGCGAAAGTACAACTGTCAAAAATATTCAAATTAGATAATTAACATCGTAGTATTTTAACGACGATTTGTTTTTGCGGATATTCTGACAATTGATTGTTTGTCAAAAATACATAAATAAGAGTAGATTGTATCGATTCTGATAATTTGGTGGTAATGTGTTTTGCGAGTATTACGCATTATTGAGGAGTGAGTTAGAGCGTAAATGTCGACTGATTAAAAAAAAAGGTGACAGCTGTCAAAAAATAAAAATTAAACAACGATCTGTTGTACAATTGGATTAAAGTATTAGTTTCAGTATTATTTTGAATTAATTTAAAAAAAAGACAGCTGTCAAAAATATTTCAATTGAGCAAAATTGTCGATTATTGCGAAAGTGACAACTATTAAAAATATTCAAATTAGATAATTAACATCGTAATATTTTAACGATGATTTGGCGAATGAATTTTAGTATAACTGATAATTGAGTGAAAAAAAAGTTGACAGCTGTCAAAAATATTCAAATAACAATGGATTGAATCGATTCTGATAATTTGGTGGTAATGTGTTTTGCGAGTATTACGCATTATTGAGGAATGAGTTAGAGCATAAAAGTCGATTGATTAAAAAAAAGGTGACAGCTGTCAAAAAATATATGTTTATTATTAAACAAAGATCTGTTGTACAGATTTAAAGTATTAGTTTCGGTATTATTTTGAATTAATTAAAAAAAATGACAGCTGTCAAGAATATTTCAATTGAGCATAATTGTCGATTATTGCGAAAGTGACAGCTAACAAAAATATTCAAATTAGATAATTAACATCGTAATATTTTAACAACGATTTGTTTTTGCGGATATTCAACGTTGGCGAATGAATTTTAGTATGAAATTGATTGAAAGAAAAAGTTGACAGCTGTCAAAACTATTCAAATAACAATGGATTGAATCGATTCGAGGTTCTATTCTTGTGTGGGGCCTTATTACAACGATCCGAAAGCCCAGACCTCAACATCATTGAACATGTTTGGGACTATCTGGAAAGGGTCAAACAAAAGAGGAATCCAACCAACGCGAATGAATTGTTCACTATACTAGAAGAGGAATGGAACAGAATTCAGCAAACATTCATCACTAAATTAGTCAGTAGCCTCCCTAGACGAGTAAGCTGTTGTTATCACTGCACAATATATTAACATATATCAATCTTTTAACGAGAATTTCATTTTGGTTTTATAATTTATTAAAATAAATTTTATTTAAATGGTGTCTACTTTGCTCTTTTTGTAATTAACAACAAAAGGAAGCATTTCAATGTCCAAAGTAAGTGGTCTCTTAATTATGCACAGTAGTGTATATGACCGGTTCCATATCTAAACAATAATGCATTTTAGAAATTAAACCATTGCACGTACGAACATGATAAAACATAATCTGAGACATATTAAATTTAACAGCGATCTAATTATAAATGACCAATATTTACTACAAAATATCCGAGAAAGGTTATCGCTAGAGATTAAACAAAAAATATTTTAACTTTATATCCTTGCATGGAACAAGGACTCTCCACGCTAAGTTGTTACAAAATAGTTACGCACTATAAAACAAAGACTGAATTACTACATATACTAAATAATGTTATTAGGAAGTCTTAGTTATGTATGCACATACAAAGAGCAAATTGCAGATCATTATATATAAATGGTAGGCGTATCTTAGAAGTTGAGTTTTATGTAAACATATCATGTAGTTAGCCAGAGTTTTATTCTTTAGAAATTTAAATATCAAGGTTGATCTGAATGCAATAGTTATGTTGTGGAATAACTATATTATGGATTATAAGAATATTTTAAACCATTACAAAGATGAATCGCATGAGAATATATCATTTCTAATTCAATTGTTAATCGTGTATAAGTAGTTTCAATGTTTGACCCATTTCTTTTTTCTTGTATTGAATAAACATTTTACGTCAAGTTCTTGAATGAAATCTAGATCTAAATGGTGTCGTTGTAAAGAGAATTTAATTGCCTTTCAAATAAGGGAAAACTCGACCGCCCATCTGACGATAAGAGAAGAGGTAGCCACCCTGGTGGGGGACAGGAAGTTAGGAGGTAAAATTTATAACGAACATGTGTCTATTGTGCAAATCTTACAGCAACAATCTGTTCAAAAACTTTGAATATGATGGGCAACACACTTATTAAGTTTGTTTAACTGTTTCTCTCACTGTGACATCAAGATGTTACTCTAAGAAAACTGGACTGGTTTAAAGCACATTTATTACAGGACAATGGATGATTGGCTCTTAAACCATACAGGAGCACCACTCACCATGTATAACATTACTGAATTGACAAGGAAAAGTATTTCTTAAGATCTTTCTACCGTCCAATATAACCAAAAATTGTGAACATAATGGAATATTTCCTTACAATACAGAAGACGACTGAAGGCGAATTAGACATCCCTAATAAGCCATGTCTAACCAAACGAATCTACGAAAATAATACTGCATGAAGCATCCAAATACCTCAGAAAAGTATTCGTTTCACCATAAGAGATAATCCCATACATATGTAAAGGGTCAAAAACAGACTGGAACATAAACGACAAGAACGAAATCATCAGTGGTGATCGGTACTAGGCCTGGGCGATACCGACATTTTCCGTGCAGGGTATCGATTCCGAGTACTGGAATCGGTTAAGTATCGGCAGATATCAATACTTGGGAACCGATACTTTGGCATCGATACCTCAAGTTGATTCCTTGAATCGATACCTCGAATTGATTCCAGGTATCGATTCCAAGCTATCGATACTGATGTTATCCACGGTATCAGCGAATGGACGATGTATCGATACTTGGCTCAGCCCTAATCAGTACACCAAATATAAAAGAGAAACAAGATATCGGAAAACAATAGAGCGAAAGAAGAGGATACGACAAGCTCGTACTGTGAAAGAAAAATTATTCTAGATGACTCGTCCAATGAAAGTGATACTAAGGATACTAAGGAAGACACAGTTGATGGTGACTCGCTAGATCACAAGACAGGAGTATAAAACGCTAGAGTGTTGAACAACTTAGAGTACGGGGTCTTTACGGTAGTTGGGAAATAGGGTTATGAGGTTATAGGAGTACGAGGTAATGGGGTGAAAGGTTTATAAGATTATAAAGTTTAACTAATTGATTTTTTTAAATTTACAGTCAATGTCAAAACGTCAAGCCTGTTCTACACGGTACTATAGATTTAGAACACGAATATTGTTCCAAGTTTTCATGCTAGACTCGATACTATACCATTTTTTAAACTAGATCCTGTCCTACTTTTTGATTTACCAGGTTAACCAACACAAATCTAGCGATCCTGCTCCTAGTCCGGTCAATTTAGGCATAAAAATAGTGATTCAGAGCCAAATTTTGGTGGAGACCTTGGGTTTACCATTAAAAATAAAAATTTAAAAGTCACCATCAATCCCATGTGTGCTAAGAAAGTTATTCGGTGTCAAAGGTCAAAATTTCTTGGTTTTTTTGGGTTTTTCCCGAAAACGGTAAGTTTTAGATATTTAACCTTTGTCAAAAATACACGAAACAAGAAGCAAGTACAACTATCTAGTCTTCCTCCAACATCGGCATCTGCTATTCAACACTTGTATCGAGTATAATATCAAGTTCAGAGATGGCAAAGTAATCAACTGAACCCTGAAGACTGGGGTTGGAAATTAATAAATAATACTTTGGAACCAATTCAAACTTTACTCCCTCCTGTTCCAGAAAAACTTATTAACACTTTTTTTTGCAATTGCAAGAAAGGTTGTAGTGCCAAATGCGGCTATACAAAAGTAAAAGGTTACAGTGTTCTCCAGCGTGTACCAATTGCCAAGGTCAGTCTTGCTCAAATGTCCAACTGAATACAACAGAGGAAGATTCATGTGATTTTGATGAAGAGACAATTGATTCAATATCCAGCAAAGAGGAAGAAGAAGACATCGAAGAAGACATGATTGTTGAAGTTGACTATGAAGAGTATGAATCAGATTAAAATATCAAAAGAAATCAGAACGACAATTAAGCTCAATAACCAATATCAATATTAATAATCTTCATGCAGTTAAATAAGTATTGTCTCTAAAAATTACGTCATAACGGTTCGTGGAATAGGCCTACTGGGGAAACCACGTTAAAAAAACGCGCCGAGTACACTACCTTACAGGTGGCGTGGAAATGTGTGCATATTATGTAGAACGTTACTCATACAATTACGATATCTCAGGAACGGTAATACATAGAGAAAAAATCATAAGGACCATTTTTGTAGAGAATTTTGAGATCTACAACATTGGTGTGAAGTATTTTTTTGATAAAAGTGACTGTTTTCGGGAAAACCGCAAAAAAAAACCTGAAATTTTCCCCGAATAACGTTCTTAGCGCACATGGGATTGATGGGGACTTTTAAATTTTTATTTTTAATGGTAAACCCAAGGCCTCTACTAGAATTTGGCTCTGTCGGAATTTTTGTTATTTTAATAAAAAAATAAAACTATTATAAATGTTTTTTTAATTTCGTTTTTCGCTCTACCGACATTGTATTTCAACTACATCCTATATTTAAAAACAAATAACATAACCTAAAATCTAGACTTTCTAAACGCCAGATTTGTAGTTGTTGGTAATACTGCAAAATTTTTCTCGAATATGCAATCTTTATTTCCAGATTTATAGTTTTCAAACTTCAAGGCTCGAGATCTAGTTACTAGAAACTAGTATGGAAAAAAGGCCAATCTAGTACCGTGTAGAACAGGCTTTAGACTAATAAATAGCTTATATTATGGGATCCTTTGAAGTTATCCAGAAACATTGACTTGCTGGGGTTTTTTTAACCTGGGATTCGGATTCAGCAATCTCCAAAACATAGAGTAAAGATAGTCTCACCCCCAGACTCAAAGAATTTTTTTGGTATGGCTGTGTCATCAGCCGGAATCAAATCCTGGTGTACCAAAAATTACCTTCAATCAAATGATCGACCAGTGAACATTTAATGAAGAACCTAAATAACAACCTGAATTGAATGAATGCGATAGACAACACTGTTTGTCATTCCTCATTTTCCCCAAACGATAGCAACCAACTTTGAAAGCAATATTTGGAGAGCTTCAATCAATGTTGCTAAACATAATAATAATGCTATTGCACATCCTGGCCGGCCTATTTCTATTTATGAATTATTTTTTTGAAATGACTGCATTGTTGAAGTTGTCAGTCAAACTTTCTTCCTTCAAGTCGTGCCTTTTGAATCGCCCAGGGCTGTCTATAAGTGAAGCTTATTTTCCTAGAAATTTAAAGACGTTTCCCAAGAGGGTTGTCTCATTTAATGAAAGGATAATAATTAATTCAGTAATAATCTTTTGATAAAAAAAAATTTGAAGAACAAAAAATCAAAAAAATTCTGATGAATCAAACTCTGACAATTACTACCATGGCACAGAGCAATCAGAGTGATGTCGAAGATAAGATTGTGAACTGGAAACCAAGCATAGACGACTGGTAAAAGAAGACAAGGTTACCCGAGGAATTTTCGGTGTTTAATTGGATTCCAATTGAAGACAACTCGGTTGTTTATGAAGATCAAATTGAGATTATCTTGAGATGTCTGCATTGAAATAAGAGGATCCAAGAATATTACAAGATAACAAAAGAAGCTATTAATGTTTTAGTGTTTTTGTAAAAACTTGGACTCCTAATCATTTCCAGGTTAGCAATTTTCGTTGAAGTTATTGATAGCTTAAAAAAAACAACTTCCTCTATTAGGACCAATTGCCAAGAGCCCAAAACGTAACAAACTCTTCTCTGCAAATCAAATTATTAATATTAAACGACATTTATTAAAAATGCTTTGGAAGACGTTATTCTAACCGACCAATATCCATTAAAATGTGTCTACAGCACACATTTGCATCAACAAAACAAGAAAATAGAAGCAAAAGTCAACAGTGGAAGAAGACAACGTAGCATTACTTAGTTAATTAAAATTTATTGCTTTCAACGATTGGTGTAAACAAACGCTTCTTTCTGATTTAGCATTTAGGAAAAGCAATTAATACAACGTAAATTATTATGGTTAGAATCAGACTATATTTTTTTGTTGGTTAAAAACACGCGGAATTTCAGTACCGATGCGAGAAAGTAGATAACACTTTTAACGTACGCAGATTCGGGATAGCATCTCTCGCTGTCCGTGTACTAGATATCTGCTTGTCATTTTTTTTTCGATATAAGAAAACGTAAACAAGCTTTCTGTTTCTTGACTCATATATTGAGGTTGTGAAATAAGATCGGATCGTTAAAACGCGAAAATTTGGCGTTATATAAAAGAACTAATCGAAGTATTAGCCTGATATATCTTCTACTCTAGATTGTTTCAGTTTCTAATTTGTTAGTCGTTTTGTTCCGATGAAAATAAGCAAACTGAATTATTGATTGTTATAAACTACTCTCGTTGGGCGCCAACACTTATTCGCAGCAATATCAACGCACAGATTCGTCTGAATATCTCGGCGAACACTTCTACGTATACGTATCACTTCTCACCGCACATCTGATGTTAAATACCATCGGGACCGCGAGTATTGTTTACGTCGTCATTTGCATTACCCGAAAAAAAAAACCAGTCTCTCGGATTCGTCGGGGTACCTACCTGAGACGTTGCCTGAGACACCTCTCTCATGATCTGTTCGAACCTGGCGGTCTCCTCCGCTTGCCTGTGATTGTGTAGGGCGATTTTCTCACTAAACTTCCTCGGATTCGCCATGATTTCGACGGTATATTGTAAATATGTTGTACACTTTGCTGCACTGCGCGAATACCCGCTGCTACACTACACAAGACGCTTTCAGGGTCATGTAATCGGCACGGTCGGTATCTTCGCACGCGCGCGCTCTCAAGAAACTTCTGGCCAGACTAAACATTGCCCTGTTATACCAACATCGCGTACGGTCGATATGGTTGCCTATCTGCGATCTGATAGGCGCTGTTTACGATCATTTTTCTAAACTGCGGCGCCAAATTTAAAATATAACAATATAACGTTAAGACACATTTATTGATTTTGACAATAAAATCGAATTAATCATTAAAATTATACATTACCCAACAATTGGAAGTTCTTTCTTCTTATTTGCGACAATGTTAGAGATCATTTGAGCGACATTACTTGTTTTAATAATTCCCAATCTCCATTTCGATGGACACAACGAAACCAGACTTGAAAGATTGTATTGAAAGCTACTAATAAGAACGTTTACTGTTATTTCGATAGTTTTCTATTTAAAAAAATGTTACAAATAGGGAGTGCAAATGCAGTTCGATGCAGAATTAAATTCTGCTTCAAAATATTGAAAACAAAATTATACTAAAAGAATGCCAAATTTTATTTTGCACATGGTGCCAAAAGCAGTAAGAAGGACACTGTGCCTGTAATAGGGGTTTATAGCACATTGTTGGAAATTATCCTGCGAACGAGTGCAATGAAAATAAATCAAGCATTAGAAGCGGAACTATGTGGTTTCGACCTCCCAGGTCTCCTCAGCGCAACTCCCATTGCACGACCGAGACATCTAGTGGGATTGACAACTGACAAGTTGTCCAAGCTAGATCGGTATCTGCTGTACCGACGGACGTGTGCTACTTCCGACGTTGCTCATTAGAGGGCATGGGGTTAGAATTAGTCCATGGTCGGAGGTATTATACAATTAAGTTTGAGATGCAAATTGTGATGAAATTTCCTTCATGTATAGGGATGACACCCAGGAAGAGCTAAATGTTGCGCTCGGCTGTGACCTTGAACGTTAAATAATACCGGTAAGGGTAGAATCTACTGTTGAATTCTTTTACGTGATTGGTTAAAATATTTCCGTACGCTTCACATTATTTACTTCTTTCTATTATTAATATAAAATAACGAATCCAAACGTATCCTTATCAATCTTTATACAGTAATAAAGACGGCGGAAACAACCAAAAAGTATATCCTATGATTATAAACTCTTCCGACATAAATGCTTACAGGGATGTAATGTATCATTCAGGCTATTAACTGAGCTGTGACAACATTTAAAGACAGAACATGATGTTGAGATAGATACTGAAGAGTTATCATTTCTAACGTTTACAGGCAAGTACAGTGAAACCTGTATAAAACGACCACACTCCCATCCAAACAAAAACGATCGCTTCGATAAAAGTGGTCGCATTTAATAGACAAATGCATATACAGTACACATTATCCAATACATAGATACATATGTACAGTGATGTGCTTTAAGGACTGACTTAAAGTGCCATAAAACTATAAATATAACCCCTTATGTAGCCGACTGCCCTCGAAGGTTGAGTCAATACTAAAGCAAATCACTGTACATACAAGGACTAGATCATATAGATCGTTTTAAACTAAGTCATGATCGCGTTAGCAAGTTGTCCAAGAATGAATCTAATGTTAGTTTATAGAAAAACTTAATGTTCCTTATGAAAGTTCCAGTGGGGAAATCATTAATTACAGTAAATATACATATATTAATATATGTTACACTTGGCATTTATCGAGAAATTGAAAAACAAAGACATTTAAGTATGTAAAAGGTATTCGAAATTCGAATTATTTTAAATTTCGCGCTTATTTGAGCAATGTCACAAGATTACGTTCAAGGTCACGGCTGAGCGCAACATTTAATTCTTCCTGATGACACCGCTATAGTAGCCAGTAGCCACCTGGGTCCCTAGAGTTCCGAGATCGCAGTTCAGCTTAGAGGATTTTTTTCAACACATGCGATCTTACGATCAATTCGAGGAAAACGCAAACTATTGCGTTCACAGCTGGAGATGACAAACCTCGTTCAGAAAGATCACTGTTCTAAGGACGGAGATCCACTGGAACGAGGAGATCGAATACCTGGAAATGATACCCAACAGGAAGCTAACTTTCGCTGAGCATCTAGACTGCACCAGCTATATCCTACCCTGGGTAACCACAAATTTGGTCCTAACATGGGAGTGATACTGTACAAAACACACATCCGCCTAGCTAAACTGAAGATTCTTCGAGAGAGCACTCGTAAACATTGCACGACGACCGAGACACTCCGGCTAACGTGACGCGATAATAAAACTTCACTAATAGTTCTGTTTCTCTGATTTCAAACATCTATTAGAAAAGGAGATTCACCAAAAGACATCCCAAGAGGAACCCATCTGAGGAGAAGACCTGAAAAACCAACACAACGATGATGAAATTAGATCTTGTACTCGAAGTTGCACTGACGAGACTTGAGAGGTCGAAACCACTTGATCTATTTTCATTGCACTCGTTTGCAGGATGATTACCAACAATATATTTTTTTTAAATAGCCAGTTTGTAAAGTTATTTTCTTTCCTTTTCTTTTAAGATTCGCTTCTTTTCTATTGAAAGACATTTTGATAAAAAAACTTGTTACTTTTACAGTGGACAAGATTGAAACATAACTGCTAGATAGGCAACCAATATGGCAACGATTTCTTTGTATATACATTAAAGTCCAAAAGTATTTGACCACCTATTTATATCTTAATCCTTCTTAATTAATGATAATTAACTACGAACTGCAATTGAAAAAGAAACTTTACAAAACAGACTTTTCGAAAGAAAAAAAAAACCAAATCATGAATCATTTTATTATCCTAAAGTTAAAATAAAACTAAATAACGTTATATAAACAATATTTTATTGTCTTTTCAACTTTCTTCTACCTGATCGCTAGGTCTAAAGTGATTTAATAAATTAATCGTCCAGTCACTTTCAGCACCTTTCGTGTATTCCCTGATAAACCTATAATTGCACACGGACATCCGTTTTTGATACTCCGGCATCATCCCCATATTAAACGGCAAATCTTCACCTCTCTCGCGCATCGAAGCTATTCCACGTAAAATGTGATAAACCATAGTGATTTCAACATATCGTTTTTGATTACTTTCCTGCTCGTTAAATATAATTCCAACCTATATCGATAATAAAAAAAATAGAGTGAATATTTGTATGTAAAATTGTGAATACCTGATACGGAAACGAAAAAATTATATCTTCAGTATTGATAGCTATTTGCTCACGTTGAAACACACTCATTAACGCTAGCGATTTCTGTATACTCTGGATGACATCGCTGGTGACTAAACCATCTAAACTCTTAATATCACCTTGAGATATTCGACTAGATACGACCTAAAATATTCGAGTATTATGTCAAGTTATTGCTACAATATTCGTATGAAATACCTCTAAAGCCTGTTTAGAACCGCGTACAAAATCAGGTAAACTAAAGTCTTTATCGAAATACGGTTTGATAATGAAAGTCGATAGGATGAAATTCCTTATCGATTTAATGAATGAAGGCCACATAATTTCGGGGAAATTCATCAGCGGAGGTAGCTTTGTGCTGGGAGGACCGCTGTTTGTACTATAAAACCTTTTCTTGCTATCATTTTCCTTAAAATGATCCGCATTACTAAATATATTTGAGGTTAGGTTAGACGTCAAGATCGCTGGACAATTGCATTTTGTATAATTCCTAGTGTAGTTGCCATCTATACGACGATTTAGATGTTTCACGAATAATCCGGCATTCGTATTAATTTTTCTTGTATATAATGTTATTAAATTTTTCATTCTCAACACAAAAAAAAAATTAATACATTACACATGTACTGTTTAAATTGACTAGATGGCGCTACGTTAGATAAATAAGCTAACGTCAGTGCGGTTTATTAGATTTAATAATACTTTTATATAATTTTAGAAAAAAATTATATGAATGGGGATTATAAAGTTGATTTTATGAAATTTAATTTGTAAAATTAATTGAGAGGATTTATATTTTTTTAAGAGGATTGTTCCATGTTTTGTAGTTGTCAAATTCGACGCATGCGCCCTATCATACATGACAGTACGCCAACGATTTTGCGCCATACAGCCTGAAAACCAGCTGTTTTGTTCATACCTCGAGAGTAAGGTGTATGTTATTGTTGTCGTGTACGTCTTAATACCTCCAGCTAGAGTTATTCTTCCGTGAAAAGTACGTCTGATAGCATCCGATATCGAGACAAAGAGAATTCTACGTTGATTTCGTAAATAAAATCTCGATTCGATACGTTTTTAACGTCTTTATACGTGATTTTCGTTCTAATGGCGTCACAGGCGATACAGAAAGTCTGAATTAAAAAAAAATAGTTCTTTTTGTGGTTCAAATTTGATCTGTTGTGCGGTGACGATCTTAGTGATTGTGTGTATTTTCTTTTTTATTAACAAAAGAAATGGCTGCTACTAGAACAAACAGTAGTGCTTTACGTGCTTTAGCCGTTGAATATAAATCATTACAGGAGGAACCAGTGGAGGGTTTTTGTGTTAAACTTGTGAACGAGGACAATCTCTTTGAATGGGAAGTAGCAATTTTTGGCCCACCAGACACGTTATATATGGGTGGTTGTTTTAAAGTAAGTTACATTAATTTCCCTTATTTTAATCGAATCGAAAGAAATAATTCCGTTTTACGACGGGGACATTGTCCCTGTACACCGTTTATGTGTACTTTAAAATAGCTTTTCTTTTGTTGGATGTAATGTTTGATACGGAATTAAGTTTGTCTACAGTGCTATATTTACCATTGTACACGAGCGGATCTTAGATCGCATGTAGATGACTATTTTTAACGCACAAACTAACCGAATCTCGCTGGGAAAGTAGATTTAATAAAACGAATTGCACAAAATCCTAACGTTCCGTCTAGATACATACATAAAAGTGATTATAAATTCGGCGAATTTCGATATTTCCAATAATATTCCGATTGCGTGTAAGCTTTCAGAATCTAACGTGGGTATTATGTTTGTAGAAAAACTAATTGTGTAGATAATAAAGAATACAACAGTTTCATCATTCCTTAAATTGTTTGCTCAATATTATAATAACTGAACAGCTGACCTACATCCCGAGGTCTGTAAACATCAAACTAACTTTCGTGGAAGCATTATCTTTAAGTACCTCTCATTTTTTTTTCTTTCAAAATCTTTACCTCTCATCGGTCACTTTTCCGCGGAATCAATGAAAGTAACATGCTGTACAAACAAGTTAAGGTACGAAGTTACTACGAGAGTTACGAAAAGAACGAAAGTGGTTGTAAATAATAAAAATAGAAAGTGTAATGGTCATAGTAATCTGCCTTGAGGAACTCCCAAACAGAACAAACTTTTCTAGCAGATTTTTGAACACGTAACTTCTTAGGCTTTGGAATACCAGAGTGTCTCCATTCCATTGATCGTTGCTTTGTTTCTGGGTCGTAGAAATGTACCCAAGTTTCATCCATAGTAACAATACGGCTTAAAAAGTCTGCATCATTTTCTACTCGAGCATAAATCGAATGTGATGCTTTAAACCTTGCACGTTTCTGGTCAACGTTCAGGCATTTGGGGATCCATTTTGCAGACATCTTTCTCATGTCCAAATCGACGTGAACTACATTATGGCCGCGTTTAGTGCCTCAGATATTCATGTCATAAACTGGCCTTCTCGATCGGAGTTGATCTTCTATGGAAAAATGACCCCTTTTGAAGCTTGTAATTCAATTTTTCACGGTCGCATTCGAAAGACAAGACATAGATCATCAAGGGTGTTAAGCACATCTTCCTTCAAAACAAACCTTTCTGTGCTCCCCTCCCCTTACTTGACAAAATACAGAAAATTTGTCCAGTGTAAAATATGTGGAATTGATGATGATAGACCTTAAGTTGGTAAATTTTATATAAAATAAGAATTTAAATTTTTTGTGTTCAGTTAATTACGCCATCTACCGGTCATCCTACAATTCCCAAAATAATTTCTAGATATTTCTCAAAGCCACTTTAGTTAGCGATATTTTTTCCCGTTTTTTCCTCAAAGCTGTACTTAGAAAACGTTTCATCTTGCAAAATTTTGCACTACTTATCATTTTTAATCTTTTGTTTTAAGACAGAAATACATAAGCAGCCCTAGTTACTAACATGAAGGACCACTATTTACCATCAGCGATTTCGAGTGACCACATTTTGTGAAATGCTAAAATTAGCCAATATAGACATTATGTTCATCGGATACGATTGACCATCGATCGACCACCTTTCGCATTTTCAAAATTTTCAAAAAAAAATTGCAGGATAGGATTGACCAACGTTTGACCATGATTGGCCACCAAGTAATTTGTTTGAAAACTTGACAATAGTCGAAAAAAAAATGAAAAAAACAAGTTCATATCTTCAATGAAGTGACATCAAACCCAGAAAATGTCACAAAATTTTTCACAAGTTTTCTGAAAATAATTAATAGAACTTATTGTATGGTGTCTCTAAACCACAGAAAATTGAAAATTATCGTTTGACCATCCGGTTAATTTTTATCCAACCCTGAAGTTGCACATAGGAGAGTTTGAACCACAAAAAATAGAAAATCAAAATTGGGTAACCTGTCAAAGATTAACTTTGAAAACTCTCCTATATAAAACTTCAAGGTCGTATAAAAATTAAGAGGTAGCTGGTCAAACGGTGATTTTCGATTTTTTTTTTGTGATCTACAGACATGACACAGTCAGCAATATTATTTCCAGCCTTTGATCACCTCTTAAGCTTTGTAAAAATCCTGATTAACGTTGAAAACTCCGGTGGGTGGTCAAGCGATAATTTGTGGTTTGTTGTGCTCGAGGAGCCTGAAGTAAGAGGTTTTCCAATTTGCAAAAAAATTAAATTGTTTTGGTGCCTAGTGGTGGTCAAACGATTGTCAATCCTATCCTGCAACAAAATGGTTTCCTTGAAGCCAAAGAAATGGTCAATCAAATTTTTAGGATTTTTGCCCAAAATATGGTTATAGTGGCCATAGCATGATAACAGAGAGTCAGACCATGGGAGCCTTTGATATCATTTATTCATTTTTTTCCATTTCTTTTCCATTCTTAATCTTTCCTGTTACATTGAGACACAACAGACAGATTCACGATTTCTGAATTTGGTCAAAATTTTATTAAACGTCAAAATGATGATATACAAAAGATATTATTATAAAATAATAGAACTTATTGTATGTTGTCTCTAAACCACAGAAAATTGAAAATTATCGTTTGACCACCCTCCGGTTAATTTTTATCCGATCTTCAAGTTAAATATAAGATATTCAAAGTTTATCCCATTTTTCATAATTTTTAAGAGGTGGTCAAACGCTGAAAGTAATAGAACTTATTGTATGGTATCTCTAAACCACAGAAACTTGAAAATTATCGTTTGACCACCCTCCGGTTAAATTTTATCCGATCTTCAAGTTAAATATAAGATATTCAAAGTTTATCGTATTTTTCACAAATTTTGAGGGGTGGTCAAACGATAATTTTCAATTTTCTGTGATTTAAAGACACCATACAATAAGTTACATTATTGTCTGTGTTTGACCTGCTTTCAAAATTTGTGAAAAATGCGACATGATATAATAATAAAATGACATTTTCTGGGTTTGATGTCATTTTATTGGAGATATAAACTTGTTTTTTTCATTTTTTTCCCACTACTGTTAAGTTTTCAAAAAAATTACTGGGTGGTCAATCATGGTCAAACGTTGGTCAATCCTATCCTGCAAAAAAATTTTAGTGTTTGTAGTAAACAAAATTGAAAATGTGAGAGGTGTGAAACATGGTCAAACGATGGTCAATCGTATCCGATGAACAAAATGTCTATATTGGCTAATTTTAGCATTTTCGCCATTAGACTCCAAAATTGGGTATAGCGGCTGTTGCCTGAAAAAATGTGGTCAATCGAAATCGCTGATGGTCAATAAATGGTCAATCCTTCTCAGCATTTTTTGTCGTTGTTTTACCACTTTGTGGTGCCAACTTCGCCGACCTAATACGACGAATATTAAGAACGGGACTTGGGGACATTAATTATAAAACAGATTGTACATCTGTCTAACGTACAGTGGTTTAGAAAAGAAATTTGGAAAGAAAAAGTGGATATCTTCTGGACATGCATCCTACCGTGGATCTCGAAATGAGCATGTCTCTAACATTGGAGTTCCCATCAGTACCTTTCTATTCCAATGTTATACGTCTCTTGATCAACTTTGCCCATCTTTTTAAGATGCTATCTTAGAGAACAGTGGCCAGTTAGAAAGCCCGTAAGACTCCTTGACTCTGATTTGCCCGAGATCAAGTAGTTTTTTATTACTGTTTGGCGAGGAATTAATAAATTTCTTCGCTTGTGTTTGTCCGGGTGTTTTCTCCCAGAGGGAGGCCATTGCTTTTGTCTCCATTCTTGAGCTTGCAGTCCAATGAAATGCATGTCAGTTCCTAGCTTTGCGAGAGGTATTGGTGTTTTTTGGTGGCCAATTGCGTCACATTCATCCGACCCCAGACCAATTTAGATTCAAAGCTATGAGTGAGTAGAGCTTTTAAAGCAGCCTGACTTCCATGCATATATAGATGTTTACACCCATCAGGTTCCTGTTTAGGTTTTTCCCAGACGCAAAGGTCAAATACTAGGGCTCTAATAAAGAGTTTCATTTTAGACTCATCCGTCTATGTACCAAATAAGCGATCCATTTTCGAATTTAGTCCCACCAGAGCTCAATTCCTCGCGGCTCGGAAGTAGCAGGGAAGTAACTTGAGACCGTTATTCTTTGTAATATATTATTATCAATAATCTCTGCAGTCTGATCGGCTGTTTTATGGTTCATTGTGTTCAGGTGAATCCTCTATACCTTAAAATTACAGTTACAGTTTTAATGGTAGATTTATGTAGACAAAAAGTTGTACTAGCACGTTTTAATAGTAAGTAATTTTCAAAAGGACACTTTAATTTCCTCTTGATTGGAATTTCCGCAAGCGATTCTCCACTGTATACTTTTTAAACAGTTAATCGACCGTAGCTTTTGGTATTTTTATTTAAGTAACAGGAAACTACGTAAATAATAAAAAAGAAAATCCATTAAGAATTCCTGTTAAAAGGATGTTATTACGTTCATATTTACGTTTAAACTAAATTAGAAGTGATAAAATAAGTTTTTCATCTAAATTAGATAAGGTAATTGCTCAACGAGGAAGTCCATTCTTTGATTGTTTTTGTGAAACAAAAAAATTGTTTCAATTTCCTTATCTTCGTTTTATACCTCTGGTATATATATCTGTATGTACATAATTATGTTTTTAAGGACGTTACAAAGTGTTGTTTTAGAGTTAGAAGTGAATTTTGTAAGTTTAAAGGAGATAACATTTTTGTACGAAGTATACATAGTTCTGGAATTGTTTGGAGGACTTCGGCACTTTTTTGTAAACCTTATTAGCATTATTTCTGAACTGTTATCATGGTAGTGCATGTTATATTGTGATAATTACAAAGTTCTAAGTAGATAACATCTACATATGTTTATTGTTATAATTCCAAACGTTGAATAAATATTGACTGTGTTGTGTGTTTATTATATTTGTTTTTACTTATATATTTTGTATGTGGTATAAATATTTTGATCAATTGGTATGTTGACAATAGTAGTGAGTAGTGCTAAAGGAGAAACTTTATTATAAAATATAAAAATATCCAAGTTTTCCTTGGAAAGATCTCTTCATTTGTAACAAAGAAAAAGACAAAAAAACATCATTTCAATATTTTACATTTCTCTAACAACCGTGAAGTAGCCATTAATGATCGACCTTTCCATTTGCTTTCACGGTAGCATCATCTACCCTCAGCATTATACCTTTGTGGAAAACAATAGGGCATTGTATTCGGTTACGAATTCGCGAACTGGGATTGCAACTTTTAACGCTGAATCACGTATTACATTTAAACTTCCTAAACGACACCCATAGTACTATATCCTAATATCTACTCCGTTCCTCCATTCACACATAAACCTCTAAAACTTGAATATCCGAAGTTTGTTTCTAGATCTGCTAGTACTGAGAATGTTCACGTTTTGTTTCAGGCTCGTATGAAATTTCCTCAGGATTATCCGTATTCTCCACCGACAATACGTTTTTTAACAAAAGTCTGGCATCCAAACGTGTATGAGGTAAGTTTCTGCATTACATATTTAACTTTTAACTTTAATTAGAAATGTTTTCGAACGATGGAATAAATTTAAGGAATTTCTTTAATAATGATTTCTAATAAAAATGTTCTTGTTGTTTTCGCTATTAATATACCGCGAAATGAGGTTCTGCTTGACCCGAATAAAATTATTTTTGGAAATTGTATACAACAGATTCTGTATCTTAATATATCGGTCGATATAATCGAGATATACCTGCAATGCCTAACGTTTTATAGTGTCTACTTTCTATTTCATTCTACGTGTTCATTAATCTTCGTTAGTCAAGCGACTAGAAGAAAGAACCGGCCGATTTATTGAAGTAATAGGTTTGTATGGTGCAGGATGCTTGGTTATAGACAGCAGGGGGTCTTAAGCATTGTATATTGAAACAAAAAAAATTAGAACAGATCTTTGAAATGTAGGTCTAGTTGTAACAAAGTTGTTACGAATTTTTCTAAAACTTTTCCAAGATTTCCAAGAGTTCTGCTGCTAAGTTCACGCAAAGAATAAAAATTTTTTTTTGAGGGCTACGACGCTAGAGACGAAAGATTCTGACTCGTCTCTAGTATGTTTACCCACTTTTACCCTTGAAGAAGCCTCTTATATTAGTGGCGAAACATCGAATTTAGTAGATTTTTTATTTTGGCGCTTTTTATTTTTTTCTTTTTTTGTTTATTTTTATTTTTGTATTGTATATATTTACATTATTATGACGCGGTAGCAATCTGGAAACTCGGACAGTATCAGTCTCCATCACTAGGTTGGTCTCTTCGTATCTTATAGCAGATTCTTCTGATCATCTTGATGGCAGATCGGGATCGGGGGTGCCTCAATGCTGGAGCTTTTTCTTTTCTTCGTTGTTTATTTGCTTCTTGAACCTATCTGCAACCTTGCTGTCTACGCGGATGACACTACTGTGTACACGACATCCAGAAATTCAGTGGGCTGTCGACTTCGTCTACCTGGCGATTGAAGATCAACAGAGAAAAGTGTGTGGTCATGAGATTCACCAACAGGCGAAGATAGCCACCTGCGGGGATCTCGGTGGATGGATTAGTTCTCCCTTGGGGACCTACCATGAGGTATTTGGGTTTGATTCTGGATCAGAAGTCAACTTGAAGAAGTCATACCAAATATTTAAAGGAAAGATTTTTTATCGCCAGATGACTAATGCTAACCAACTTGAGTTCCTCCAAAACAAAACTCTGCGGATGTTGTGCAACGCGCCTTATTTCAATCAGTAACGCTCAGCTTTGTAGAGACCTGCAGATTCGAAGCCTTCAGGAATACCTAAAGAATACAGCAAGATCGACTTTGGAAAGAGCAAGGCAGATCGACCTCCGCCAAGAGTCAGGGTACGGCATTCCATGGAGGTTCTACAATAGCTAACCATCTGAATAACCACTTCTCTAACATCGAGATACTATAAACTAATCATCAGGATGTATTTTTGATTCACATTATTTTTCCATCCCCTTTTCACATCTCAGCAAACAATCCAATTTGCTGGGGCAATATATTTCTCTAAAAAAACCCTACAGTGTGCAGGCTGGTCCAAATTGCTGGTTAGAATGCTCCCTTCTGACCGAATACCGTAAGAGATAGATGGAAAGCGAGTAGTTAAGCCGCGATTTCTTTTTTTCTTGATACGCTCAATGGTGAAAACAAAAATTAGTTATCTTCTTTTGTTTTCAAGTTGTAGTTTCTTGATTTTAAACCAGATCCTGTTAACTCGGTTAATTTTAACGATATTTTTAACGTTTGACCACCAGCCTCTCAAAGTTAGTGAAAAATGAAAATGGCTAGTCAAACGATGGTTTTCGATTTCTTCTCCTAGAGAGCTGTACCAACAAATTGTAACATTTCAGCGGTTGACCGTCTAAAAAACAATACATTTTGAAACTGTTTTTGGAACTGTTGTTGGATAAAAATTAATCTAAAGACAACAAAGCAACAAATTTTATCATTTTCAGTTTTTGACAACTTCACTTTTGTTATGTGTCTTCTGTTTCTGAAAAGTGAAAACTCTGTATGTTTAAGGTCGGATAAAAATTAACCAGCAGGTGGTCAAAGATGATTTTCGATTCCTTGTGATCCAGAGGTCTGATGCATGTAACATTTTCCGTTTGAACAAATTGCTGAAAAGTATAATAAACTTTGAAATCTGTTATATGTAGTTTCAAGGTCGGACAAAAATTAACCGGGGGGGTGGTCAAACGACGATTTTCGATTTTTTGTGGTCTAGTAATATGAGGTAACAAGTTCTCTCTTTTTCAGCTTTTGACAACTACCCATAATTCCTGAAAAGTGTGATTTTGCAAACTCTGTTATATGTTTCAAGGCCGGATAAAAATTAACCGATGACGAGTCAAACGACGATGTTTGATTTTTTATATTCTAAAACCAGGAATCAACAAGTTTTACCATTTTCAGCAACAAATTTTATCATTTTCAGTTTTTGACAACTTCTCTTTTGTTCTGTGTCTTCTGTTTCTGAAAAGTGAAAACTCTGTATGTTTAAGGTCAGATAAAAATTAACCAGCAGGTGGTCAAAGATGATTTTCGATTCCTTGTGATCCAGAGGTCTGATGCAATACATCGTAACATTTTCAGCGTTTGACCACCTCTGAAATTCGCTGAAAAGTATAATAAACTTTGAAATCTGTTATATGTAGTTTCAAGGTGGGACAAAAATTAACCGGGGGGGTGGTCAAACGACGATTTTCGATTTTTTGTGGTCTAGTAATATGAGGCAACAAGTTCTCTCTTTTTCAGCTTTTGACAACTTCCCATAATTCCTGAAAAGTGTGATGAACTTTGCAAACTCTGTTATATGTAACTTCAAGGCCGGATAAAAATTAACCGATGAAGAGTCAAACGACGATGTTTGATTTTTTATATTCTAAAACCAGGAATCAACAAGTTTTACCATTTTCAGCTTCTAGAAGTTTATGAAAAAGTGTGATGAATTTTGAAAACTCTCTTGTATGTAATTTCAAGGTCGGATAAAAATTAACCGGCGGGGGGTCAAACGATGATTTTCGATTCCCTGTGATCTAAAGCGCTCAACCAACAAGTCGTATCATTTTCAGCGTTTGACCACCTCTGAAACACCCTAAAGAATATATTAAACTTTGAAAACTGTTATGTATTAGTTTTCAAGGTCGTATAAAAATTAATGCAATAAATTTTAACATTTTCAACGTTTGACCACCCCTGAAATTTGCTCGTTTTCGCAACAGCAGTACAATTCGATTCTCTAGGGGATGGTCACATTTTTTTTCCTTGGAAGAATTGTATCCTTATCGATATATTATTCATTGTTAGGGACAAAAATGAATGAAATAGGGCCGCAACAAGGCCATTGAACACCACATCCACACAAACTACACAGCAGGCAAGCAAACAATACAGATTCTGAAGTTGCCGAAACTAGCATCGAGTACAGACCATAAAACGGAGACGAACGAAAAGATTTTTCGATTCAACATTTTTTAAAAATTTGCGACTTATATGGTGGAACAATATTTGACTCAAAAACATTTTTGAAAAATTTTCGATTCAAACTATGGAGAAATTATTTATATCCAAAAAATAAAAAAAAAACGTGTGATTCAAAACAGCGAAAAATGACTAAACGATGGAAAAATTCTCTCAAAAATGCTATTGGACCATATGAAAATTTTGGGACTTTTTCGACTCACAAATTTTTGAAAAATGTGCACAAGTCGTAGCAGTTTCAGCGTTTGACCACCTCTGAAACGACATTTTAAGGTGGTCAAACGATGATTTTCGATTTTTTGTGGTCTGGAGATATGAGGCAACAAATCTTATCATTTTCAACGTTTCATCTCCTTCTAAAGTCTCTGCAATTCCTTGTTATATGTAGCTTCTAAGTCGCATAGATATTAACTTCTTTGTTTTTAATTTTTTGGTGATTGTTTTCGAGTTTTCAAAAACAAATCATTTGATGATCAACGAGTTTGTCAAACGATTGTCAATCATGTCCGATGGAATAAACATTCTGTCGTTTGGTTGACGGTCAATAGAAATCGCTAATGGTGTGTGGATTTTTGGCCACTTTGTGGTACCAACTTCGCAGACATGTAAATTGCTAATTCAAGGAAAAAATGACGTTTTCTCGCTAAAACTGATTTATATTTACCTGCAACAAAAAATTGCTTTCAAGAAACTTATGTTTATGTTTTTAATCACGTAAAACCCATAACTTGTAGGTAGTTACAGTTACATAAAAGATGTATCGTCCGATAGAAGTGTAACAATTTAAACACAATTTAAAGAAACAGGTAGACATAACAACCGATAGCTTTATATGGTGTTCTTATGGAACTAAAGCATGAACGTTTATGTGCATGCATAGATACATTTAAGCGTAAAAGCTACACGAAACACGAGGTTAGTTCCCAGTTGTATAGTACAGGAAACACCTTCGATACGTGAATTCAAAAGAAGGTCAACATGAAATGGTGAAACGAGTTTGTAACGTAAAAGAATTGCGGTTTCATATCTACATATGTATTGTTGTATTAACTGCTCGCTTATTGTTTATTTCTATTTCGCGTTTGAGTCGATTCATTAAAAAAAAATCAATATTTTTATTATTGGAGAATTAAAAAAATGCGGTACATTTATTTTGATAAGGAATTGTTTTTTTTTCTCTCTATACTTAGCGATTTTGGCTATTCAAATATTAATATAATACTTCTGCTTTCTATTGTTTTCACATTTATGTGGATATTTGATGTGCCTTTCCTTTTTTTTTTTATTCCGCATCTGTAATAAATACACTTTCTATAAAAACAAATTCCACCTAACTATAAGATAATGGCCACATTTATGTAGAGCGTAACAAAATTTCTCTTTCTTATATAGAATATGCATTAAGCAAGAAGAGCTATTTTTGTGTGCACTTCTCTAAACTCTACTTGGTGTTAATGTTCATAATAATTAGTATTATTTTAGAAAATTAATTGGTAGGCACTAGGAAAAATAATAATAATTAACTGCACTGTCATTGATCTCTAATTAACCTGGAAACTTCTTCGGTGTTGTTTGAACAGTTTAAATATAATCTTTAAATGACTAGCAGCAGTAGGAAAAAAACAGATCGATTTTAACAATTACTACTGCTGAAGAGTTAATAAACAAAATTTTGTCCAAAAGTGACTGCGACCTATTGATCCTCCTTGCATGAACTGTAAGCTGATGGGGTTTGCCTGCTCTCAGAGCTCCCCATCCAGTCTAAGATTTTCGGATTTCCGTAATAGCGGTGCAATTCGATTCTCTAGGGGGATGGTCAAATTTTTTTCGAAGAATTGTATCCTTATCGATATATTATTCGCTGTTGGAGGGAAAATGATTTCAATAGTGCCGTAACAAGGCCACTGGACACATTTACACCCACATAAAGCAAGCATTACAGATTCTGAAGCCGCTCTAATTAGCATCCACTACAGACCACAAGACGGACACTAACGAACAGATTTTTGATTCAACATTAAAAAAAATGCGACTTATACGGCGGAACAGTATTGGACTTATACATTTTTTGAACAATTTTCGATTCAAACTATGGAAAAATTTTTTCTCAAAAATGTTTGAATCCTGCAATAAGACCAACAATTTTTATGAAAATTTTGTCACTTAAACAATTGGAAAATTTTTGATACAAAAAATTGCTACTAAGATAAGTTATATAATTTTCTGAAGACCTTTTAGGGACACTCTGTATAACAATAAAATCTCGAGCCACAATAAATTCGGTAAAAATTTGTTCATCGTTTGGGTCAACATTTTTTGGTGGAGAATGCTTCTATTGTTAGAGTCGAAAATCTTAAAAGAAAGATTGAAATTAATTTTTTTCCAAAATTCTTTTGGAATTCTGCTTTTTCAATTTTTTTTTCGCAAATTTTAAAAATTAATCCAGGTACAAAGTTTGTAAAAATGTTGTGTTTCGAATTTTCATAATACTTTTGAGCCGAAATTGTCGCAAACTTTTCAAAAATGTATGAGTAACAACTTTTTGTATCGAAAATTTCAAATTTCTAAAGTAAAACATTGACCTAAATTGCGTTTTTTTAACTAATTTTCAACGTTATTTTGCATAACTGTGGAACAGTGTATACAGCAATGCTTAAACTATCTCGAAAAGCTTGCCAACTTTTAAAATTCACAACGGAGATGTCCTAAAAAATCTTTTTCTTCATTTGCCGTTTATTCTTTAAGTTTTCTGTGAATGAAGAATGGATAGCATTAAGAACCATTAAATCCAATCCATTTGTGGTATTTGGTTGCACAGTTCTAGAAGAACAACAAACAAAAACAACGTGAAACAACCTTCAAAACTACAAAAACTAGGTGTTGACCTAAAACAATTTTCAAATTAAAAAGGGAGGGGCTGGCTTAATTTTTTACTACAAAATTGTAGAACGTGGTATTTAAAAAACGCAACTGACTTAAAACATGTATTGTTTTGTAAATCTCTGCAACAATGTCAAATAAGCTGGAAGAATTTTCAAAATGTAATGGTTAAAAAAAGAGGAGCTGACCTAAAAAATGCTTTTTTGTCATTGGGTTTACAATATTTTTTTTGCAGAACGCTTGGACGGTGCAGAACAAACGTAAAATAACGTAGAACGTTAGAAAAAGGAGGTTGGCCTAAAGAAACGTTTTTTTTTTCGTTCTTTATCGACTTTTTAAATGTTTGACAAAATTCTGGAACAACAAAAAACCTAATATGTACATCCTGCTTTTTTACTAACCTTTAACACTTTTTGCAAAACAAACGAGAAGCTGAGGAAATGTATTTAAATAATTACTCCGAACGATTGCAGCCGAATAAAAAGATATTTGAGATATTGATTTCCGATTTATTACGATATATGTCATCTGAAAAAAGAAGTTGTTACTAGAAATAAACCATTTAATGAGGAAATTTCAAATAACAAGCATTTTGTGAATGGTGCCACCAGGCAATGTCAAAACGATCAAACTTTTGTCAATAAAATTTTATATTCTCATGAAATAATATTAACAAGTAACGGAATTTTTAACAGAAGAAATACCCATCATTGGTCCCTAGAAAATCCGAGATTGTAGAAAAGGTCTAAACAGAATTCTGGTTACAAAAATAATTGGGACAAATTTACTATAGCATAATTTGGAAAAATGGTTCGATAATAACTTACCACTGACTTGTAGAAATTAATAACTTTTGGGTTCAACAAGATGGAGCTCCCACTCATAAATCTACAATTTGTTCAAGAATATTTATCAAATACCACCTAAACTACCTGATGGATACGTACACATTCAGCTGTTTTCTAGCATATCAGCGCTGACCTCAAAGTTGTAGCAATTCTACTCGGTTTACAACTCGAAGCACTGCTGTTTCCTTTGTGAGTGGATCGATATTAGATATGAGAGGGCAGTGGCACTTCTGGGTCTAGCCCTTTTAGTTGTTAGACTAGTTGGAGGCTTTTGATGAACCTTAGAATTAGTCTGGGATTTTCGTCCTGGATGTGTTGTTGTCGGGTATGACTGGCAGCAACACATTTACACACAGTATGTGTTCTGCTTTTCGGAGTTTCTGTAGGTGGTACTTCAGGGCCACATGACCTGTCAGCAGTCCAAGATCCCCTTTGCCGAAAGATAACAACGATTGTGCTGTCTGAGTCGATCCTGATAACAGTGTCTTCGCCTGCAATATTTCGAATGCAAAACTTAGAGAGGACATTTTTTTAGGACCCCAAATCAAACATCTACAACAAGGTGCACAATTTGAAGAGACTTTAAATGGCCTGAAACGTGGAGCTTGGAATGCTTTTAAGAGTGTGACCCAAAATTTTCTAGGAAACACAAAATCTGACAATTACATAGTAATGTAACACGAGCCTTAAAATACATTTTTTACACTCACACTTGGATTTCTTTTCTCCAAACCTCGGCAATGTCAGTATCGTAGATACTCGATCGTTGTTATTACTACGATTGTAAGAGAAAAAGTAAAATTGTAGATAAATAAATATTAGAAATTAAATTTAATATCTACAATCGATTATTATTGTCTATTTTTATCAGTACTTCGAGCAAATTTAAACAGTGAGTAACCTGCGCTATCCATTTCAGGAATAAGTAGATAAATATGTTATCTTGGTTAATGTTATGTTTAAAGATATCAACGACAAGCTGTAGAGTATGGCCAACTGTTTGGTGACGCATAGTTTATCATAAATATCAGGCGTTTTATGAAATATGTACTTAAAAGTAATTTAAGAATAAATTTCCTTAAACTTTCAATTATACAATGTCATTCTTACGAGAACATGACATTGTAGGAACTAGATTTGAAACTTATTTTTATATTTACGCTAGAAAATTTCCCAGTAAAATACATCATTTGCTACTGCACGACTGCCAACCGATGCGATGGCTTACGTTTCAACACTATATTAAAAGATTATTAATAGCTATAGTCAACACAGCACAGAAAAAAGCGTTCGTTATGCTCACTTACATATGTAGATGTTTTTGTTTGGTGTAAGCCAACCACTTTTGACGTTCCTGCATTGTCTACCAGTTAACATCAAGGTTAAAAAAGTGGCAATATACGAGAATAGGCAAGGTTGTTCACTTGTGGTAATGCTAACTACCTCTTTTTTAGTCTTGCGATTTTATGTTCAGCGACTTTTGTATAGTCAGCATTCTAGATAACTCACGCGTGTTTAAAAATGTAATAAATTAATTTATTAAAATTAATTTATTTTTTACATTTTAATATAATACACATTGAATTAGGTTTTTAGATTGAAATGATTACGAATAAACTCTGACTAACATAACCATTACTTGACGATACTATATGATTCATCTCACAGTCAGTCGAGTCTCATTTCCAGGAAATTTCTATTTAGAATAGATGTACTTCTTTCAGAGTCTTCAATATATTATGTATGTATGTAGATCTACAGTGTGGAACAGCCAAATGGAATAAATTCGATAACAAATAAATGAGGGTGTACTGGGAAAAACGCTTGGACACGTCGATTTGTATTTTTAAATGCGCATAAAAAAAAAAAAATTATTCAGGGTGTGTCATGTGACAGTGGCCAATACCAACTTTCTTATTTTAAATGGAAACCCCTGCATATTATTTATTTTTTGGGTTCTTCGGAAAATTCTAGACATAATTCATGTACAATGTCCCATACCTATCTTCAACTGTTTCGGAAATATTAAGTGTTTTCAGATTTATTACGAAAATTAACATTAAAAAAAGAAAATTATTTTATTTCACAAATTCGCTACATTACACTAAAAATCTATTTCCCATTTAGCTCTTGATATTGATAAAGTAAGCAAAAACCATTGCTGCGTTCCTTTTTACTGATATGAAATTAAAAAAATACAAAGACCGTTTTGTTTATTTTCGTAAAAACTTATAGCCTTAGCAACATGTTGTCTGCCTGCATGACAGTAGTGATCAGTGTCAGTGCTATTGTCGTTTGAATTTCGTTAACTGTACGTAATAATATCAGAAAAATGTTTCATTTAACAGAAATGCACAAAATAACCATTCTACAAATGATTGGTTATGGAGATAACACACGGACACAAATGGAAGTTTCTCGCTTATTTCACGAAAAATTTCCAAATTTTCCGCCTGTATCCCAAGGAACAATTAGCAAAATAGAAAAACAGTTTTGCGAGCTTGGTCATGTAAGACATATTAAAAAAGTAGCTGCCAGTGCAGTAAGTGATGATACGAAATTGGATATTATGCTTGAGTTTCAAGAGAACCCACATAATTCTGGTCGAAAAGCAGCCCCACTGTTCAACATTAGCCACACATCAATTTTTCGAGTATTAAAGGTAAGTAAAATGCATCCCTATAAAATGATGCCAACTCAGGAGCTCATGGAAGACGATTTCGATAGGAGAACGTATTTTTGTGAACAAATGATGGCAATGTTAGATAACAATGTGATCCAATTAGAAGATATTTTATTTTCTGATGAGAGCACATTTACACTTCACGGCCATGTTAATCGTCAAAATTGCCGCTATTGGTCTAATGAGAATCCTCACTGGATGAGAGAGGAACATAATCAATATCCTGAAAAAGTTAATGTTTGGGCAGGAATTGTTGGAAATCACATCGTAGGTCCCTTTTTCATTGATGGTAACTTGAATGGATATAAATATTTAGAACTGCTCCAAAATAATGTCGTGCCAACTTTCGCAAACTTATATCCTAATCCAGCAAACCCACAAGTTCCTGCCAATACAGTATGGTTTCAGCAAGATGGAGCACCGCCCCATTTCCAAATCAATGTCCGACAATACCTGAACCAAATTCTTCCAAATCGGTGGATAGGGAGGCGCGGATCGATATAATGGCCAGCACGATCTCCTGATCTGACGCCATTAGACTACTTTTTGTGGGGATATGTCAAAAGTCTTGTATACAAAACTAAACCCCTCAACTTAGATGACTTAAAAAGACGAATCACGCTTGCGATTAGATCAGTCACGCCTGAGATGTTGAGTAATGTTAGAAGACATTTCTATACCAGATTAGCATGTTGCCAAGACGTTCGCGGCGAGCATTTTGAACATTTACTACATTGACATTAATGTTTTTTGTTTTTTTTTTTTTACATTATTAAGAAACAATCAGTATTACTTATTAGGTTTTTAGTGTAATGTAGCGAATTTGTGAAATAAAATAATTTTCTTTTTTTAATGTTAATTTTCGTAATAAATCTGAAAACACTTAATATTTCCGAAACAGTTGAAGATAGGTATGGGACATTGTACATGAATTATGTCTAGAATTTTCCGAAGAACCCAAAAAATAAATAATATGCAGGGGTTTCCATTTAAAATAAGAAAGTTGATATTGGCCACTGTCACATGACACACCCTGTATATTTTTTTTACTGCGCATTTAAAAATACAAATCGACGTGTCCAAGCGTTTTTCCCTACACCCTCATTTATTTGTTATCGAATTTATCCCATTTGGCTGTTCCACACTGTATACATACTCGGTTAATATAACTCAATGTTACTAAACAGTACATATACAGGCTTTTCAAACTTAAGTCGGCACTATTGCTAACTTTGTTATTATTGGAGCTACAAACTTGGTTAAATAGGCAAACTAGTGTAGTTTTTCAAGGAAATTACAATGGCATTTAAAAAAAATTGACGTACTGGGTCACGTGATATTGTGAAAAACGTAATTTTTTTAAATGGGACACCCAGTATACAGTTCTCACGGTCGACAGAAAATTTAATTCTGAACAAAAACTTTCATATGAACTTTTATCCTAAAGTCAATAATAACAGGGTTATTGATGATTGTTTTTACAGAAACTAAAAACAGTATTGTTTATTTTAAGTTATTTTATTAGTTTCGAAAATAAAAAAAAAACAAGAAATTTTAAATTCAGAGCAGATGCTCAAAAACATCACCCTCTTGCTCCAAGCACTTTTGAACCCGCCTGTTAACGCTTCTAGTAGCCTTAGCAATGATTCTACCATCAATATTATTAATAGCATGGCTGATGCTTTGCTGGAGATCTTCAAGAGTATCATACCGTCTTTTATACACTGCACTTTTCACAAATCCCCAAAAGAAGAAATCCAAAGGTGTTATGTGCGGTGATCGGGGAGGCATACGAATAGGCCCGTTAGTTGATAGATATCGGCCATCAAAAAGGTCATGTAATAAGTTATGAATTTGGCGAACATTATGGGCAGGAGCGCCATCTTGTTGAAAGAATATCTGTTGTCTATCCATTAAATTCAGGTCATCCAAGAATTCTCCAAGGGTATCGGTTAACATTTCGACATACCTCTCGCCAGTTAGTGCACCTTGATAAAATACGGGGCCTACAATTCTTGAATCAATCAAGCCACACCAAACATTAACACTAAAGCGTCTCTGCGGATTACAAGGACGGAAAAGCATCGGGTTTTCTCGACTCCAATAGTGGCTGTTCTTCCTGTTATACATACCCCTGTTGGAGAAATTTGATTCGTCACTCCAAAGAACCAAACGCCAAAAATTATGGTGAAGTCTAACTTGATTAATGTACCACTGACAAAACTGAGTCCGTCTTTCTTGATCTCCCGGTACCAGCGTCTGAATAGGTCTGTATCTCAACGGCACCAACTTATGTTTTCTTAGAATATTGTGAACAGTTCCCAAAGATAGTCCACTTTCTTCCTTTAAATCATTAATTGCATTATTAGGATTAGCTTCAAAGAAAGCTAAGACGTTAATTTCAGTTGCTTCACTTATTATAAATTGTTTTTTGGTTCTATAGTTTTCTTGAACACATTTTCATTTGATCGAAACTTACGGTACAAAAGTAAAAAGTACCTTCGATCTGGCAAGTTGCGCGTAGGAAATAAAACACCGTAACGTTCACGAGCTTGCAGGGAATTTTTATTACAAACGATGTAACATTCCATCATATCACATTTTTCTAAATGCGTGAAAGGCATTTTTTCATCAATAAACACAAAATGTTAATTGCTTACTGACAGAGGTTTAATGCAATATTTCAATGTTGATGACATTTGCAAAACAATCGAATTTTGTTTATGAAATAACAGCCACCTTGGCAAATTTGAAAAATCATTAATAATTCTGTTATTATTGACTTTAGGATAAAAGTTCATAGGAAAGTTTTTGTTCAGAATTAAATTTTCTGTCGACCGTGAGAACTGTATACTGGGTGTCCCATTTAAAAAAATTGCATTTTTCACAATATCACGTGACCCAGTACGTCAATTATTTTTTTTAAATGCCATTGTAATTTGCTTGAAAAACTACACTACTTTGCCTATTTAACCAAGTTTGTAGCTCCAATAATAACAAAGTTAGCAATAGTGCCGACTCAAGTTTGAAAACCCTGTATATGTATACATAGTATTAAACTACGTCAGATATCATAAAAGTAATCAATTCAATTATTGCTTTCATAATAATAAAACAGAGGATGTTTTATTTCATTACAGAGAATTCTAGGTTGATTGAGTATTACCTAATTTTATCCAAAATCATTTCCTGTTATAAATACGTAATTACTGTTAAAATTTTCCGGTCGATTTGATGAGAATCAAATGGGTTTATTCGTTGTATAAAAATATAGTTATCCAATCTCAATGTTTGTTTTTTTTTTGGGTGTTATTATTACAAAAAGTGTTCAAACAAATAGCCATTATCTTCTAAACGTAGGTAAAATCGTCTAACTGGTGGAACCGAAAAACGACTTTCGATGTGGAAATGTTTATTTCAGAAGTAGAATCTCTTCCTGCATTATGGGATTCTAGAAATCAAAGTTACTGTAGGTAATAGAGTAAAAAAAAAACGTAATGCGTGGGAAGAAATATGTGCCTGATTTTGAAAACAACACAGTAGCGGAAAAAAATGAAGCAGGTAACGTTTACTAGATTATTTACTACCAATTATTGTTACAACTTATATTCTACTCATTTGCCATGCAAGAGCGCCCTCGGAACTTAAAAAGTACTAAGCAAATTCATCTCGAACATCCATGGCTGTCCGGTGTCTTGTATGTGAAGCTATCGTATTTATGTCCTCGAATCCAGCATATATTTTTAAAGTCTCCTATAATGATATACTTTTTTTTGCTCTAAAGTTTTTACCGCCATAAGGTCTCCGAATATGTTTGGCAAGAGCAAATGCTTCGTCGCCAACAAAACTGAATGGAAATGACGGTCCTGATGCAGTAACAGGTTAAGCTCTAGGTATATTTAAAATATTTTCCTGTATTCTTCGAAACAATTCACTATTTTTAAAGACTTGAGAATCTGCACTCTTCCCTTATGAACCCACACCTACGAATCTAAGATAATATTCACTGTCGCATACTGCTATAGTAAAACCATGGAAAAGTAATGTTTGTAATTGAAATATAAAGAACCACTTTGTTCAGGATTTATCAATCGAATGTGCTTGCCGTCTATAGCACCAAAGCAATTTGGAAAATTGGCATGTTTTTTTTAAATAAACCAGTGTATAATGAAACAACTTCCTCTTATTCCTTACAGAAAATTTTTAATAATTATCTAGAACATGTTTCGGCCAAATTTTTTAAATCCCTCTGCAATATCTAGCCATTCTTGTTGTGATCTAGGCAAGCATATACTCTGTAATTTATGCCATAAAATATTACAAGTATCGTGCACTGATTATGATATCGTTAAAGTGCCACAGTTAAATTGGTACCTAATGAAGATCTGTAAACGAAGAGTCTGCAGTCAGATACCTAAAACAATTTCTTTTTTTACCAACACAGCTACAGACGAAATAGAAAAATATTCGGGATTGTTATAACAGAGAACTAAGCAGACAAAATAAAATGAAAAGTGGATCTGCAGCTGACAATCATAAGAAACACATCTATTTTGAAATGTTGTCATTTTTATCGCCGTTATCTGCAACAAAACCAGCACAAGATTCAGACAAAATGTCAAGGAAAAAAGAATACTAAAGACACTTTCTTCTAAGCATGAGATAAGAAAAAAATTATCAGAAGAACAACAGTTATTTCAAGTGTTGACAGAAAATGCCACACGTAAAGCAATGGTACAACCTGAACAAGAATATCCTCATAAGCATTTTCTTCTATCTCTCTTGCCACCTTTGAAAACTGTGCCACAACATCTAAAAATGGACGTCAAATTCGATTTAATGTCAGTGTTAAGAAACTATAGGAGATCTTACAGTTTTCAAAGCAGTTATCCGATTTGTCCGTAATAGATGACATGTTTTCATCATAAATAAAGAGCTGACAATACTTTGCATCTATTACGCATGCTAATTACGTCCTGCTTAGTTCACTTTACCAGAATATTTTACCTTTAGTAGTCTTTAAATTCAAGTTTGAAAATAAATATGACAAAAACATATATTTTACTTACCTCAATGTAATCATAGTCTTTCTTCCGCAGAAATACTATTCTCCAGGTGTGTATTTTGTCGCAATAGATTATTTTTTAATAAACTATGAAGCTCATCAAAGGATGATACAGACATTCTAAAATAATTATAAAACTTTGCTCCATTTTCTCTTAATTCCTTATATTATATAGGATGTTTCATAATATATGCGCAGGACTTCAGGATGTCATACCTTGTCCAAAAATTTCAAAAAAGTTTCTATCAACGTACCCTCTAAAATGCACCATTTTCGAGATACAGGGTGTTGAAATTTAATAAAAAAATTCGTTTTTTGGAAATATCTCCGGAACCGTTTATCGTATAGAGAACAGCTTTTGTAACTATTTTCTACTTATAATAAGCTAAGTTGTGTGCGAGAAAAAAAAATTAAATCATAATTAGTGAAGATTTTGAAGGGGGTAGTGGTTGTTTTTCTCCACAACTTCTACGCCACTGGAAAAAGTACGATTTTGAGACGCCCATTTGAACCGCCAATGTTTTCTACACAAAAAAGGTACTGTTGGTCATAAGCTCTAAAATTGACCGTTTTCGAGAAAAATCAACTTTTATGTTGAAAAACATGGTAAATTGTTTTAAATAAAAGTTTTATTTTACTAAAACATTTGAACAAGTAAGAAAAGCAAACGTTAACAGCTCATGACTAACAGTACCTACCTTTTTTGTGTAGAAAACATTGGCGGTTCAAATGGGCGTCTCAAAATCGTACTTTTTCCAGTGGCGTAGAAGTTGGGGAGAAAAACAACCGCTACCCCTTCAAAATCTTCGCCAATTATAACTTAAAAATTTTTTCTCGCACACAACTTAGCTTATTATAAGTAGAAAATGGTTACAAAAGCTGTTTTCTTTACGATAAACGGTTCCGAAGATATTTCCAAAAAACGATTTTTTTAATTAAATTTCAACACCCTGTATCTCGAAAATGGTGTATTTTGGAAGGTAAGTTGATAGAAACTTTTTTCAAGTTTTTGGACAAGCTATCACATCCTGAAGTCCTGCGCATATATTATGAAACACCCTGTATAATGTAAAATACTGGCCATATTTTTCTCGTGAACAAATTTCTCAAAATCCTGACGTGATGGAGCACATTTAAAATTAGTTTCCGAATCAGCATGAAAAATGTCATAAACTACACCGAATGTTGTGTTTATTTATTTACGCGATTATCTTAAGGTATCCTAAAGATAATAATTCATAAATGAGTGACGAAACAGAAAAAAAAACGAATTCGACAAGATTGAGTCAAGAATTTCGATAAAAACTAGGATAAAGTAATTTGCACGAGAAAAATGTTTGCAATCTAATAAAATGGAGTCTCTGTATGTTATTTTTTCTCCTGTACCGTACGCTAACATTATGTGCCAGTAAATTAAGCCGCAAATTCTATTAAGGATTCCTTTCTATTAATAGAGAGTAGCAAACTAATTTCGCAGTGCGCTTCACTTTCTATTTCAACCTATGCCGTTGGATGTATCGCTTGGGAGGTGGTACAAACGCTTCTCTGTCTTGCGAAAAATGTACGGAAAAAAATTTGAAATTAATTTAAACTTGATAAAAACAATTTAAGCTAAAAAAGGGGATCTATGTTGTAGATTATTTTTTAAGTTCAAAAATTTATTTATTTTTCTATAGGTATAATCTCTTAGTTCAATACACTTTGTCTAACGTTTCTCTAATAAATGGATTCCATTGCTGAAATGCGATTCCGGAAGATCCATCCTCTTTGTTCGATCCAAAACGTTTTTCAGACACAAATTTCTTCAGATTTAAAAATAGGTGATAGACAGAGGGAGCCCAATTCGTACTTCAAATCCCTGGATTTTTCCTTTGTCAAAAAGCGCTTTTGGTGGCTGATACATCGTCCTGATGGAACATGTTTTTTTTTTGGTTTGCAATCCAGGGTTGGTCTCACGAATTGTTTCATCTAACTCGTCCCTTTTGAATCCTAGAAAATACTAGCCATGACCTTTCAGGTAGATGAAATTGATTTCGCTTTTTTTGTGACAGAACTACCCGTTTTCATCCATTGCTTTGACTGCTATTTCATCTCAGGCCTGAGGTGGTGGATCCATGTTTCATCTATGGCAGGGACTCCCAACCTTTATTGCACCGAGCCTCCCCGTACCAAAATAATATTTTCATGCCCTCATTAAGTTTCAACAAAAATAAGAAACGCACATTTTTTTTATCATCTAAATTATTTATTTGAATTTCAAATAGGTACAAGACAGATACAATGTATTTTTTTTATTAAGGATCTTTAAGAGAAGAGTACACTTGAGAATCATTAATTATTGTCACATTTACATTTGCTCGAATAGATTTTTTTCTATTATTATCTTCTATTTATTTAAATTATATTTTTATAATTAGATAGTATTATCTAATTATACTATCTCATTAGTAATTTAAAAGTTTTTATTTATTTCTTCTAAAATTACTTTGAAAGTTGTTAAGTATTTAACAATAATAAATAAAAACTTTTAAAGTACTAATGAGATACTTGAGCGTGCATGCGCTGTACCAGTTGGTCAATTCTGGGTTCAGTCTTTGCTAGAGCTGCGGTTAAATCGCTATCGACGGCAAGGCGATTTCGCTGTTTAGTTTTTATTAAAACTAGACCTGAAAAACCTGTCTCGCATAAATATGTGGACGAAAATGGAATAAAGCAAGAGAAGCAACTTTCGCATTAACAAGGAATCGTTTTATCCAAAATTTCTCTAATGTCAAGAGATGAAAGTCATCTTTCATGGTCGGGTCAGCCTTCATTTCTAGAAATTCTTCCTGAACTTCTCCAGGTAATTATGAGACATCGACAACGAATGGGTTTCTGGTCATGTGCCATATTGATGACTCGGAATTAACCTCTCGATAGTATCGGTGAAATTGGTTTTCCAACGCTTGTAAATGAGTTTCTATTTCAGATTTCAAATCTTCATCCAGTTTTTGATGATTAATTGCTTCGGATAACCGTGAAAAAGGAAATACATCTTCAGCAGATACCTTATTTTTCCAAAGTTGAAGCTCTAATATGAAACCTTGAATATTATCATAGTTACCAATCAAAGTGCCATTTCTGCCCTGACGTTTCAAGTTTAGCTGATTCAGGGTCTCAAATATATCAGCCAAATAGGCCAGCTTCCACTGAAATGTGTCATCTTTGAATAGTTGCATAAAATTTCTTTGAATTCAAGAAAGAGGATGACCTCTTCTCTTAATTCATAAAGACGAGCTAACATGTTGCCATTTAATGACCAGCGCACTTCAGTGTGGAATAGGAGGACTTTGTGATCAGAATCGGGATCCTCGCAACGTAAAGTAAATAATCGACTGTTCAATGCACTACTTTTGATGTAGTTTATGATCTTTATAGCCGAGTTCAAAATCCAAACATTGCTGAGAAAGCAGCCATCTGGTATCTTGCACATAACTTTTTCATATGTAATTCTTGGTGTAAAGTGCACCGTACGCTTTCTTCTGAGATGCCTACAGCAAGCGCTAAGTCATATACGTACAGTGGACAGCAGCGTAATCGATACCGTTACGGAATTTCCTAAACCTTAATAACAATGTAGAGGGGGTTACATTGTGTGGCCTTCAGTTACGATTTATAGTAAATATTATTATTAGTAGATAAGGTCGACGTTAGCTTGCGGTGGTGTCGATTTAAAAGCTGGCCACTGTACATACCTTTGAGTGTCGATCGTCCAGAACCATATGGTGTACGTTTTCAAGAGATGTACAAAATCAAGGAGCACATTCCTTATAAACCTATACCAATTTTATAACAGCACGATATTCCAAATTATCCAGACGTGATATTTGTGCGACCCTTTAGCAATTATGACGTGCTCAAGGCGGTTGTTTAATAATCTGATCGATATTAATGCCCGAGCAAAATATTTATTCTCTTTTGAACACTCTACGTAACTCTAATTTAATTTATCAACGAATCAAGTTTGTTTCTATATTCTTAAACTGTATAACATAATTTAATCCAATCATTAATTCGAAACGACAACGCAAACATAACTAATTCATAATTACCGAAATTTGCAGACCGATCAATCTCCAAAGGTACCTCTCGATGTAGCATTTTAGGGAATTAAATTGGAACGGCGACCCAGTAAGGCAAAAGCCCGCATCGAATAGCTAGACGTAACCCTCTTATGACCCCAAAACTGAAATTGAAAATCATCTCCACACAATGTCCTACTGACCTACTTGAATATCATGTTATTTTAGTAAGGGTCAATTTTACCTAAACTAACGTGAAATCATATTGAATTAAAAATTTGACTCTTTTAAATTATTTCTTCATGTTCTGAATAAGTTTATCTATTTAATGTCGAAAATCCAAACGCAGTGTTTGCATATTGTTGTATAACGGTTGTTTGGTGAAGTAACTTTAACTTTCTCGCGCATTTACGTGTAGTGAAAACGTAACTCTACGTGTTCTGTGTACAAAAGATTTGTTTTGGGAATGTGTTGTCTTTCGATGAGTCACTACAATAGCGGTTGCACGACACAGGATATACCGAGTGAAAATTCAGAAATTATTTAACGAGAAGTCACGCTAGAGAAAATTGATAAACGGTGTATCGGTTAGGGCGATTAAAAAGCACGAAGTAGCGACGTTTTAATTATAAAAATGAATATAAACAATGTAGTTAATTATTCCAGTATTACGTACAATTAACTTGTTATTGAATCGTAATCGAATTGCTTCCAATATGACAATTGTACCTATTAATTATTGGCATTGAAATGTAAACGAACTTAATATCCTATAGCGAGGATCCATTGATGCTAACCTAGTGGAAACGACACGGAAGATGAATAATAATAATAATATTTATTGTCGTAGATTTGAAAAAAACAACAGAAATATAATTATAGTATATACAATGAAGAAATATCTGATATAAGTATCATCAGCAAACTGTGTTAACACTACTGCCAGGAAAAGAAAAGCGTAAATCATTAATGAATATTAAAAAAAAATAAAGGTCCAAGAATGGAATCCTCAGGCACTCCACGTTTTACAGCTGTAGACTTAGAAATAAAAGAATGGCATCAAGAATGATGATTGACAACAATTATTGTTTGACTCCTCTCAGATAACTATGATCTAACCCAATCAAGACACACCCCACGTACACCATAGCAATAAAGCTTATCACACAATGAAGCCCTAAAAAAATTTAATAGTCTTTTATGCATTATTTTCTCGAATATTTTACTAGAAACAGATAGCAACGATACAGGACTGTAATTAGATATATTATTGCTATCACCCTTTTTAAAAACTGGAACAACTTTAGCCATTTTTAATGTAGCAGGAAAGGAGCCATGTCAAAATGACATATTGATTAATTTGATTAAGGGATAAGCAATAAATTCAGCTACATGTCTAAGGATACTACAAGGAATGCCGTCAATACAGTAACATTAGTACATTCAAGAAACATAGAATTGGGACGAAACTTTACCGAATGTGTAAAAGATGAACCGTTATTAGATACACCGTTAATGGTAGAAAACTAATCATTAAATAGTTCAAAACTAGCTTTTACCACCCAAACTCTTCGAGTTTGGACCAGCAGCCCACTGATCAGCATTTCTGCAGTGCTGCCATCTTCCTTCTATTAACATAAACAGTGATAGCTTTTACCACCCAAACTCGTAGAGTTTAATATTTATTACTATTGTATTACTATTTTTTTCCTTCATAAAAACGACAAAAGCAACATTTTGAGTTTAATATTTGATTCCTTATTTATGTATTACTAATTTTTTCTTCATAAAAACGACAAAAGCAAAATTTCGAGTTTAATATTTGATTTGTTATATATTACTCTTTTTTTCCTTCTTCAAAACCACACAAAATTTCGAGTTTAATATTTGATTTGTTATACAGGGTGTCCAGAAACTCTCCTGACAAACGAAGACCGGAGATTCCTCAGATAATTTTAAGACAATTTAACCCAATTCACCCTAGTCCGAAAATGCTTCCTAAGGGAGCTAGAGCTCTTTGAAGATGGCGCCTTGTAATTAGTTTTTTTTTTAATATCTCCCGAACACTTCTATTTAGAAAAAAAATTAGAAACGTAGGTTTTATTTCTGTTGGCAGTTCAGCGCCAACTAGTGCAAAAATAATAAATTGAATTTTAATGACGAAAAAACGAAAAATTTTCAAATCGATTTTTCTAGAAAACGGTGTATCCTACCGACTTAAAGTAAGAGTACCTTTTAGTACTAGAATACCTGAAAATTTGATAATCTAGTGTCACAAATGCTTAAAAGTTAATGACAAAAAAGTTATGCGTTAAAATAACCGTTAACCTGCCCAAAACGGGCGCCTATGACCGGTACTAGAAATTCGCAATTGATGGAATCGATTCATCTCTGGAGGATAAATAAGCGTACCAGTTTTTGTTTTTCTAAATAGAAGCGTTCTGGAGATATAAAAAAAAAAAATTACAAGGCGCCATCCCCCCTTAGGAAGCATTTTCGGACTAGAGTGAATTAAGTTAAATTGTCTTAAAATTATCTGAAGAATCTCCGGTCTTCGTTTGTCAGGAGAGTGTCTGGACACCGTGTATATTACTCTTTTTTCCTTCATAAAAACGACAAAAAAATCGAGTTTAATATTTGATTCGTTATACCGGGTGTTCCACAAAAATTTCCAAAGGCTGTAATGTCCTTATTTATCATCTGATTTTAATGATCTATATATGAATCGGTAGGGTGTCGTAAAGACTATAAACAGCAATGCAAATTATCTGTTTGTCAGAACTTTTTTTCCAAATTGCACTTGATTTTTTTTTTGATTTTTTATAAAAGAAGATTTTCTAACGATTCGAAAAATGTCATGAAAACATACACTTATGCAAGAAAAAGAAAAGTTTTTGCAAATTTTTATATGGCAAAACTAACCGTAGGTAATGAATTGGATTACGCAATTAAACAATCACAGCGTCATTAGCATGAGAAATGCTTAAATCTTTTCGGTTTTCAGGTGCCGTTTTGCCGTGGATTATCTTCCATACAGTTTTAGACTTGTTAATAGCATTGTTTAACAACTTATCATTAAACCTACGTTTAGTATCTTCCAGTTTATGCCTATAAAATATTTTAAAATTATTATAATCATGAACAGAAATGCGTCCATCATTACAGAGGTCAAACAAGAACTTGGAAAGATGCTTAATCTCAGGCGTAATCCAATTTTTAACATTATTTTTAAAAGGAAAAGCAATATCAAAATGGTAAAAAAACGCATTAAAAAGTAATTAAAGTTATTATTCAAAGAGACATTATCAGATATGTCCCACCACTGTTAGTTAGCAATAGAATCAACGAAATTTTACCATCACAACCCGAAATTCAGCTTCCGAATAGCAGCTTCCTGATCAGCCACTCCCAGAAGTCGAGCGTACCAAAATGACATTCAAAAAGATCATGTCTGGTATGTTCCGGAATAAAGATGGGATCGTGCATATCGATTATCTCAAATCAGATAAATCTATCAACAAAACATACTATATTAACCTTCTTGATGTTGTCAATGCCAAGATTCCGGCTAAGAAGCGTCGTAAAGTCAAATTTCTACAAAACAATTGTCCAGGTCGTAAAACAAATATTAAGCTTGAGTTACATTATACTTTTGACACTTTGACAAGTTTTCAAACTATATGTACTTGTCGAAACTTTGATAATGTTAATTAGAAAAAACACATCCAAGTTTCCAAACTACAAAACTAGGTTCTGTCCTATTTTTTACACAAGTTTCATACTAGACTTGCGCAATAAACACTATCACATTTCTACCAACTGCTCACATTAAATTAAAATTGTTGACAGATCAGCAGATTGTAGGGTTATGTAATGTATGTTTTGTATAAAAATGACGAGCAACAAAATATGGAGCCCCGATATAACAAAATGTATGATTTGTTTATACGAATTACAGCCAGTTTTGTATAAGGTAAGAATTTAAAGTATTTTTAAAATGCAACCGTTGCTTTCATACTACCTTTATTATAGCATACCTCTCCAAATTACCATAACAAAATTCAACGATTAAAAGCGTTAGAAACAATTAAAGAAGAATTAGAGCAACAATTTAAAATAAAGCTGACAACAGAAGATATAAATAAGAAAATAAATAATATAAGAACACAGTTCTTAGAAGTTTATAGGAACACAAAAAAGCAGTTGCCCAGTGGATCAAGCTGTGATGACACAGTTTTTGCACATATGTAGGGCACGAGTTAATGGATATGCAGAATAAATATCGCAAGAGATGTAAGTGGGAGATTTTACAAGCTATCAAAAGGATACAGGATGAAGAAGAAAATGATTACTAGGCATATTGGTGGTTTCAGAAAAAAACGGATAATGTTAATAGACCACCTAAAGGTAATTACGGTCTTTTCCTTGAAGCGTTCGAAGAAAATATTTCACAGTTCGTACTACAATATGATAATGTTGTTTGCCTGGGCGATTTTAATATAAATATGTTAGACATTGACAATGTTAATGTTTCAAATTTTTATGAAATATTAGACACATTTGATCTTAAGCAAATCGTAACAAGCCCAACAAGAATTACAGCGACTACTGCTTCCTTGTTGGACTTAATTTTAGTTAGTAATGCCTTAAATGTGGGGTGTGTGGATATAGTGATACGCACGGCTTGTCGGATCATTGTTTAATATATTGTGCTATAACCATGCCTAAAAACATCACAGTGCCTATAAAAAAAACTTTTAGAAATTTTCGATATTTTGATTACGATAGGTTCTATAATGATCTTGTAAATTTACCTTGGTTTTATGTGTATGATATATTGGATATTGACACTAAAGTTACATTTACAGTTGAAACAATACTTTTTGCCATAGAAATGCATGCACCGCTTCAAACAGTAAACTCTTTTAAGCCGAAATTACCTTATATAACTGATACTATAAAAACAATGATTTCGATACGAGACGCAGCTCTTAAAAAAGCAAAAGGCTCCGGTAATGCATCAGACTGGGATTACTACAAACAATTACGTAACTATACAACAGCGGCCATTCGTAGAGAAAGAAAAGCCTATGTCACTGTCAAATTTAGAAATAAACAGTCTCGAGAACTTTGGGCTGAATTGCGAATTCTTAATATTTCCGGTAAGAAAACCAGTACTATTCCCGCTAACTTGGCAAATCCAAATGAGATAAATAATTACTTTATCAATTCAGTTAATGATATTTATGATGACATAACAAAGAGTAACAGAAATTATCCATTGGATCTTAATCGTTATTATCAATCTAACGTAAAAGCAACCGTTGTTAGTACATTATCATTTCAAATAACTAATGATAATGAATTGATTAAAATCATTAATGGAATTAAATCTAATGCAGTTGGTGTTGACGGCTTAAACATCAAATTGATTAAACTTTGCTGTCCAGTAATCGTTCCAATATTAACATATTTGATGAACATGTGTATAGAACATTCGGTTTTCCTGAACAATGGAAAATATCACGAGTCATGCCTTTACCGAAGTGTAATTCACCTTCAAACTTTTCCGAGTTGCGTCCTATTAGTATTTTACCATGTTTGTCGAAAATATTAGAAAAAGTTCTAGCATCCCAGCTGCGTCAACATTTGATAGATAATCATATATTACCAGATACACAGTCTGGCTTTAGAGAGGGATTCAGTTGTAGCACTGCTTTAGCACACTTAGTAGATGACATAATAACAGCTTTAGATAGCAATAAAATAGTTATAATGGTAGCAATTGACTTCTCTAAAGCGTTTGATACAATCGATCATAAATTATTACGTAATATCCTTCATTATATAGGTCTATCTAATAAAGCAATTCAAATGTTTGATAGTTATTTGACAAATACAAAGCAATTGGTCTTTATTGATGATCAAGAATCGGAAGCGCGAGAGGTTGGGTGCGGTGTGCCGCAAGGATCTGTTTTGGGTCCGCTGTTGTACATAATTTACACAAATTATTTAAATGAGCAGCTGCAGTACTGTCGGGGCCATTACTATGCTGATGATACTTTACTGTATTTGGCATTTGAGCCTGGGGATATACATTTGGCTAACGCAAGGGTTAATGAGGATGTTAAAAAATTTGTTACCCTTGCCGAACAACATTATTTAAGAATAAATTCGAAGAAGTCTTCGGTTATTTGTTTCTCTAGAAAAGCCCATGCGCCTTATGTAAATTTAGTATCAGTCAAAATACAGGGAGAGCAATTACAAAAGCAGGATGTTATAAAGGTGTTGGGTTTGACGTTAGACAGATCACTGAGATTTCGAGCACATGTATCTAGTACGATTAGGAAGTCCTTCAGTGTTTTAAAGTTGTTGTATGGAAATAGGCACTACTTGGATACAAATTTGAAGCTTCTCCTTACTAACTCATTACTTTTGTCCAACTTTGATTACTGTGACGCTGTTTATGGGCCATGCTTGGATTATGTTTGCCAACAGCGAATTCAGCGATTTCAAAATTCTTGTTTGAGGTTTGTTTATGGAGTCCGTAAATTTCAGCATATCTCTGGCTCTTTGTCCAGGTCCGGTTGGCTAAAAATGGAGTATCGGCGGAAGTATCATATGGCGTGTTTTTTCCATACAATAATACAAAGGAGCAGTCCACCTTATCTATATAATAAAATTCGCTATCGTACAGATACCCATAATATTAATGTAAGACATAAACATTTTATAGAAATGCCTAAATTTAAGACTGAGCTGTTTCGTCGTTCATTTAGTTATAACATTGCTAAGGTCTACAATGGGTTTCCGTACGATTATAAGCGGTTGGCATTGCATAATTTTAAATTAAAAATCAAACATGTATTACTCCAGCACCAAAGCTCCATTACTTAGAAAATATTGTGTTTATTATTATTATTATTTTATTATTTTGGTTGTTGATTGTACTATTATTATTATTATTTACTTTTTTTTTTTTCTCAGAATTATAGACATCAAATATTATTATAGTTGCTGCTGAGTGGTTGAGATTGAAAATCAGTTACTGGTTATACCAGATACTGACATCTCTACCATTTAATCCAAATATTCTATTGTAATGTAAATTATATAAAAAGTATGCAAAAAAAATTTGGGATTAATAAACATTATTATTATTATTATTATTATTATTAATACATTGGTAAAAATTCATTATTTTAATATGCACTTATAAATATGGTTTAGTAAAATGACTTAAGTTTGTTTAATATTTATTTTTCTATTCTAATAAATATACATTATACTTTAATGTTGTTTATTAAATCATCTGATCTTGGCACGAAACTTTACCAGTACTGTTGAAGTATCTTTTAAATTCTTCACGAATTCTGAGTGTTACATTGCTTGGCCGCCTTCGATCTATTTGAATACTTCTTAGAGTCCTATCAGTACTTCGCCATGAACCATTCTGTATAACTCCATTATCAAGCCTTACATCTGCTTCATTCTTTATAATATTTGGAGTTTCCATTTGTATAAAATTATGTAGGGCACAACATGCCTGTGTTACTAATATTACTTTATCTCGGCACAAGTTTATAGGTGCTAATAATATACGAAATCTATTTGACATAATGCCAAACGCATTTTCAACAACGCGTCTACCACGACTTATTCTGTAGTTGAATACTCTTTGCTCTCTTGTCATGTTTTTGAAAGGATATGGTTTCATAATGCGTCTCTGCAATGGAAAAGCTGCATCAGCTAATAATACATATCGCATAGGTTCAGACATGCCAGGAAGTGCTTTATCACTTGGTAAACTTTAACGTATCTTGGTTTAGAGCTATCTCCATATCACATCCAGCATAAACACCTGTATAAAAGAATTAAATAATTCTTGTACTAATTTAACTACCTGTGAAATTTTTACCTCCATCACTTACTCGACCATTACTACCTATATCAACATAAATAAATTTGTAATTTGCATCGACTACTGCTAACAGTATAATGCTATGTGAGCCTTTGTAATTATAGTAATGTGATCCTGCACTTCTGGGTGCTCTAAAAACAATATGTTTTCCATCTATTGCACCTATCGTATTGGGAATATTCCAAGAACTATAAAATTCAGCTGCAATTTTAACCCATTCTTCAGATATTGTTGGAACCTAACATTAAATTTAGGATAAATAATGTTTGTGATATACTTTTATCTTACTTTTAAATATGTTTCCTTTAATTCTTCATATACAGCCTGTTCAAAATGAAGTCGGCACTATTGCTAACTTTGTTACTACTAAAGATACGATGTTGGTTAAATGACCAAAGTAGTAGTGTTTTTTCATCCGTTTACGATGGTAAAATTTAAAAAACAATTGAACTTCGCGTTTTCGAGATATTAAAAAAAATAACATTTTTTTAAATGGAATACCCTATATATTTTTGCACACTTTAAATGATAATTTAATTTTAAACAAAATCTATTAATACATATATACCCAAAAATTAACAAATAAATGAACTACAAGCATTTAAATGTATCAGTTCAAGTTGATATGAATATCGCGTAGAGCCAATGAATGTCCGATTATTGGCAAGTAAAAGAAACATTTTATTATCATCTATCATCTAAGGGGAACAAAAAATCGTTGGTACTTTGATGGTAATCATGTTTTAGTTTTTAATCGCTTGCTAATAGTAATAACAAAAACGCAATTTAGCTTTTGCTTCAATTTTACCTTTTTTATGAGCGTAGACAGAGTCGATTTATTCCATTAGTTTTCAATTTATCACAGATAACTAGGACAGAAACAAAAGATACATAGTAGCTGTCAAGATTACGAGTGCTATTTTGACAACGTAAGTACACAGCTATTTGAATTTGCTCCAACAATGGCATTTACACATTTAGAAAAATGTGATATGTTAGAGAGTTACATAGTTTGTCAAAAAATTCCCACCGTGCTCTCGAACATTACAGTGCGTTATTTCCCAGACGAATCTTACCTAATCGAAGATATTTCTTGATCCTATACCGACAGTTTAGGTCAAATAGTAAAGTGTTCACTAAATCTGTTCCAAGAAAACGATTTATAGTTAATGAAGAAACAGAAACTAATGTGACGGCATATTTCGAAGCGTTTCGAGAAAATTCAATAAGGGATTGCGAGCGTGATCTTGGAGTGTCTCTGGGAACTATTCATCATATTTTGAAAAACATAAGTATACGCCGTATAAGTATAGACCTACCCAAACTTTAATGGCAGGTGATCAAGAAAGACGTATGGAGTTTTGTCGATGGTTTGTTAATTGCGTTAGGCGCAATCCCAATTTTTTGTGTTTAATTTTGTGGAGTGATGAAGCTAATTTTTCTAACTGTGGTATGCAAAATCGAAAAAACCAGCATTACTGGAGTAGAGAAAATCTTATGCGTAACCATCATCATAATCCCCAAAGACGTTTCAGTATAAATGTATGGTGTGGCTTAATCGAGGGAAGAATAGTAGGGCCTGTATTTTACATGGGTACTCTTACAGGTGAACGATACACAGAACTGTTGCGAAATACAATAGAGGAGTTCTTAGATGATCTCAATTTAGCTGATCATCCACAAGTAATTTTCCAGCAAGATGGTGCACCACCGCACAATTCTCAAGCTGTTGCTGGTTTATTATCACAACTTTTTCAAAATCGCTGGATAGGTATACGCGGACCAATATTATGGCCACCACGTTCGCCAGACCTTACACCTCTCGATTTTTATTTCTGGGAATTTTAAAAAAATGAAATTTATAAAAATCGCTATGAAAATACAAATGATCTTGAAGAAAGCATCAGCAATATTATAAACAACATCGATGGACGAACCATCTTAAAAGCTGCTAGAATGGTATACAAACGTGCTCAAAAGTGTATAGAACAAAACGGGAATGTTTTCGAGCATATGATTTAACTCTGTTATGTAGTTTTTGTTTGTTTTTACTTTTTTAGTTTAATACTAGCTTTACCTTTACGTCCTTATAGTTTCTAAGAATAGGATAGTTATGCATTCAATATTTTGCATTCAAAATTCCCTTTTTCGTTGTTTAAATAAGATTAATATTGACAATAATAAAGAGCAAAGTGTATTAATTTTTCGATAGCTAGTCAATGTCTACATGATTTTCCATTAATGCTTGTATTTCGTTTATTTGTTAATTTTTGGGTGTCTATGTATTAATAGATTTTGTTTAAAATTAAATTATCATTTAAAATGTATAAAAATATACAGGGTATTCCATTTAAAAAAATGTTATTTTTTTAATATCTCGAAAACGCGAAGTTCAATTGTTTTTTAAATTTTACCATCGTATTCGGAAGGAAATACGCTACTACTTTGCTAATTTAACTGACATCGTAGCATCAATAATAACGAAGTTAGCAATAGTGCCGACTTCAATTTGAACACCCGGTATAGCTGCCATTACGTCTCTCTACTCTTAAAAGATTCTCCAGTTGACAGGTATCTTAGTGTAACCATTAAACGATGTCTTGATTGAATACACTGACGCAATTGTGTATTTTGTTTCTTTATGCGTTGTTCAACTAATCCGTGTACCGCAACCAATTTCTGTAAGACACTTGATCTTCTTGCAAAAGTTCATTTTCAACAAACGAACATGCTCCCAAATTTGTATCTCGTCTTAATAACCAATTTTGGCTCCATATTCTGGGCTTCTTATATTTATACAAATCATACAAGTGTAATACTTTGAATAAACGTTTCAGTTTATATTGTCTGGCTCTCAACTTCATTTTTTAATATTGTATATTTAAAAGAAAATAAACACTTCCAAACGTCAAACATAAAATAATAAACAAACAGTAATTGTGCAGAAACTTTTATGTTGGTACTGCACCCAAGATTTCTTCAAATGATGTGCCCTCTATTCGAGATGGCCTAAATTAAAACTTCTATGAAATCTAGTACAAGAACTTGTTCAAGTTTCTAGTATAAAAAAAGTACAATGTAACTCAGCCTTTACACTCGAAAAAATCACTCAGTTGGGTTGGACGCTACTGAAACGCCCAATTTGGCATCATTTGGCAAATATGAAAAATGATATGTTAAACCGCAAATTTATAAACGCTAACGACGTAGAAACACAAGTTAGTGGCTATTCCCAAAGACGATTTGGTTAACTCTAGAAAATACGAATATGGGAACTCTATAACCAAGATAAGATTACTTCAAAATCGTAAGTGGAGTATTATCAGCTTAGTCATTATCGTAAACTATAAGTGTAAATACCACAATAGTAATTATGAGTGAATTGAACATATATACACTGATACGCAAAAAATAATAATAAATAATTTCATTTTGTCTAATTTTTTATTTAGAAAATTTTTTCTCTCGTTACATAATTAATCAACAAACTATATCAAACGCACGATATAGAACTGACGAAAGGTCAGAGGTTCGTGAAATAAAATTGAGGGAATTACTTCAATCAAATCTTCTACGTACGTAATACTTTCGAACTTATATACAATTAAATTTAAACTCTGCGCTGTCTTATAATTTTTTTTCAGATCTAGAGCACGAAGTTGAGTGGTAGCCGACTGTTTTTAATACCACCATTGATTGTAATAATTTTTATGTTCCTACATATTCAGGCACGTGATTGTTACGCCCACAAAATCTGGTTTGTCTTTTCAACGTGCTTGCCGCGTGGGAGATTTATCGAATTGCTCAGTGTGGGGTGGTAACATCTTGTTTAACACGTGCCGTAGATATTACATATGATATAGGATGACTGTATTCTGGGCATAATTTTTCTTTTTCTTTATATAGGAGTATTATTTATTAATTACTACTTAATTATAAACGCATTTCAACCAAATTACTTTAGAAAGTTTTAATTTCAAGTCTACTAGAAGTTAACTTAACAATTTAATATACTTTAATGAAATTTCTTCTTTCCTTATTTAATAATAAATGAAAGTAGACACACAAAAAGCACAAAGTTCACCCAGAAAACACCAAACACACAATCGCTTTAGTAATGACAGGTTCGCTTTTGAAACGTGGCGGCCTTTCTGAATTTGAATATTTAATGTAATAAAAATTTCGTCAATATATTATATTATATACAGGGTGTAACAGTGGGAACGCCGTGGCCTCTGGTAGTCAAACAACAATTTTTGAAAAGTTACATACTGAAATATATGTAGGTGGATTAGATCTACAATTTAAAAATAATAGGCAATATACAGGGTATTTCAAAACTTTTGTTCTGTTTTTCTTAGTGGAACACCCTATATTTTATGTCATTTTTTGAGTTGTACACTGAAATCTAGATCTAATTTATTTAAGATTTCATATGTTCATATATTTTGTAGTTTATGAGATATTTCAAGTTTTTTGAAAATGCAATGTTGCACGAAAAGTTTAGTATCGCGAAAATGACTTAATTCAGAGAAATGGACCGAAAAGCGTAAATAGTAGATCCTTTGGCTGATTAAATGCCATATTCAAAGTTATCGAGTATTCTATAGGTCGTTCAAGTACCGAGGTCAAACTTCGTGAACTTCTTTCGTACATAATTTTATTATTTTAAATGGAACACCCTGTATGTATTTACGTTATCAGATAGAACATTTTATTGTCTAAAAATCAGTATCAGGAATCCCTATGACTATCTGTACTATCTGGGAAATTCGCGGCTTCCAGGCCTATACGTGGAGGTGTACTGCAAAGCTCTTTCTTGGGACCTGATTTTTTTATTATTTTATCTCAGACGCCCCACGCGAGAACTGGATTCGGACAGACCTCCTCCTCCTCCTCCTTGAGTTACGACCAGACGCATCAGTCACACCTTGAGTCCGGTACAACTTCACTTGTTTCCATTGCATGGTTGAAATTGCCATATCCTTTAGAAGGAATAAAAGACTTAAGGAACTGTAGTTCCAACCTTAGTAAAACAGAAGCCTTCAGAGGAAGTTTTCAAAATTCAATTTTCACTCGCAAGATTCACTTCATAAATAAAAAGAATGTGTTATATTGGTCCTCAATATCGTCCACTCTAGTAAACAAAAAACGTGAGGAATAAACGACAAACGAAGAAACACATTTTTTTGGGCTACCCCCCTTTTGAATTTTGAATATTGGAAAGTTTTGGCATTGGTTTACACTGTTGCAAAAAATTTTAAAGGTTAGTTTTAGTTTAGGAGAAAAGTTTTTCCCGATTAGGATGTTTTAGGTTTGTTTGTTGTTTTGTCAAACAATTAAAAATTAGCCTAACAGGAACGGGAAAAAAACGTTTCTTAAGATTGTTGTTCACTGTTTCAAAGTTATGCAAACTAATATTGAAAACCACTAAAAAACTAATTTTAGGCCCACCCCTCCCCTCCTCTCCCCCCAATTTTGGAAATTTAAAATTTTTCCAAGCTACGATGTTTTAAGTTTGTGTGTTCTTGTCCCCTCCCGCCTCTTTGTTTTATATTTTATAGTTTTGCAAAAAAAAATATTGCAAACTAAACAAAAGAGCATTTTATAGGTCAGGGGGCTTGGCCTATAAAATGCTTTTCCAGAGTTTTGTCAAACAATTAGAAGTTAGTCGAGAAAGAACGGGGAAAAATGTTTTTTAGGATTGTTGTACACTGTTTCAAAATTATGCAAAATAATATTGAAAATTAGTAAACAATAAATAAATTTTAGGTCCACCTCCCATTTTGAAAATTTGAAATTTTTCCAAGCTACGATGTTTTAAGTTTGTTGTGTTGTCCTCCTCCCCCGTCCACCCCCATATTTTTTTTCTTTAATAATAGTTTTATAAAAAATATTGCAAACTAGACAAAAAAAAACATTTAATAGGTCAACTCCCCTTTTTATAAGGTTAATATTTTGAAAGATGTTCCAACTGGTATAACATTGTTCCGGAGTTTTACAAAATAATAGTTTTTCAGGATTGTTTCAGGATTGTTGTCCATTGCAACTCTTTCTGTGTAGTTTGTGTGTATGTGAATATGTTCAATGGCTTTGTTACAGCACTATCTCGTTTATAATGCTATGCTGTTAATCACTTTGCCTGTGGCAGAGAATGGTAGATCAATCGGAATACAATTTTCCGAGAAAATGTCAGATTTTGTTTAGTCCAATCCTTCATTTTCGAAATTTAAAAAGTTGTTCCAGATTGTTTTGGGTTTCTATGTACAAAGCTTTCTAGCCCCATCAATTTTCAGCTGAACTTCTCATTTTGGAAATAATTATCCCAAAACCGGACGTTTTGACTCTTTAAAAAATCGCTGAGGTGAGAGATATTTTGTTGCATATCTACCTGCTTGGTAGTACATCAATACGTATGAGATAATTGTATAGCTCCCGAGATATCCATAAACTTCTTCTATCGTTTCACCTCATCGATTATCAAAAAAATTGAACTTTACGACACGACAATAATTCTCGAAAGTTACCAACTTATGTTAACATCATCGAGTTAAATGGGCAATCGAACGAGCACATCGATCGTACACTAAACGATTCACGAGGTTCAGGGTGTGTTGATGTGAAACGAGCAACGGAGTGGATATCGTTGAATAAACAATTCCCGACATTATCCACAGTTACACGGAAGCAGAGCTAATACATTATTTATTGCGAAACTGGTACGGAAAAAGAAGTAAACAGGCGGTTTACCAATCGAATATGGATTAATTGTCCCATTCATCGTCGCTTATAATTAAGGAAATGCGTTTTTTTACCGCACCGTAATTGTAACTTACCGAAGGTTATAATTCCATGTTTGGATTTAGCAAGTTCACGCTAGTAGTTTCGATCCGTAAAAGGTATTTGCAAGTGAGATACATGGATTAATACATAAAAATTAAAATTATAGAGGAATAGTTCATATATTTATTAATTTTCTGGTCTAAATATGGAGTCGGAAAGGATATTAGAATAAATGTTTCTTGGCCTGATGGGAAATCGATAAATGTTAACTTGTAAGTCTAAGGATATAATACGAAAATGGAAACTAATGTGTTGTTAGGGGTGGGAAGCTATCAATTTATGATAAGACAAGTGGGGATATATCAAAAGGACGTCGATTATAATAAATTGACGAATTTAATTTAATCCTCACGGCCCAAATTAAATTTAACGATACATCTTCAGACATTACCATATAAATGTTGTAATTTAAGATTGTGGGAGAAATTTTAAAAAAACTATTCTTTATTAAAAAGGTGTGAATGTATGTATGTCATAAAGTCGACAATACAATTACAAATGCACTGACTCAGTTTACATTGTTAGCGTATACGTAACTCTAGTAGATTTTTACGATCAGATAAAACAAAGAAACTGCACATAAAGACTGTTTTCTCGATTACTCAATCTCGGATTGGGCGAAACACGCATTATTTAACTTCGCAAACGGGAAATTACACACCTCGCGCAAGCTAATTGACTTTCTATTATTTCTAACGAATTAATTTCAAGTTAATTAGAAGCTTGTTACGAACAGGTTTTGAACAGATAATGAAGTAATTACTTTTAATATTTATACATTAATGTTAATTTCACTTATAGTGTATAAATGCAATTTTAAAATATAAGCTTAACAATAGATTTGGCTTGTTTTCGACCAAAAAAAAGTGGGAACCTACTGCAGACAAACTCTTCTTAATTTTTAAATATATTTCGAAAATGTCCATATCCTAAGAAGCATGCATAGGAGTATTAAAAGAGTCAGGGCTGGCCATAAATACCACAGTATTCCTGATATGCTGCATCCTTATTCATGGTTTTAATAAAAGTTTGAAGATGCCAAAAAGGCTTTTGATTGTCCAATTGCTGCGGGTGTAATGTAGGCTTTGCTTGCTGCCCTAAAGTCCTATTCGTAGATAAAACAGGAAATCTTTACAGCAAGAGATTAACAACTTTCAGAGTCCCACAAATTTATCGTTGGAATTCATCCTGTTAGCTTCCATTGTATAAGAAAACCTAATTTTGAAAAAATTCTTTCTGGAGACTTAATCTCTTTTGGCCGTCTACGTTAGGTTCATCATATTGGTACTTGCACTAAGAGTATTCCATGCTAGGAAAGGGAACTAGATCTTGCTCCTTATTTCTGTAGATATTCATTTTTGCATTATACAGGGTGCGGCAGAAGTATTGCACCAAGCGGAATAACAGGCAAACGCTTAAAAATTTAGATTCGATATTTGATAGCGTTAAACTGTATATTATAGCCAAGATTTTGAGATAAATTTCATTTGTTTTGTGCAATTGATGTGGGCAGAACGACGCCATCTTGCTTTTTTAAAATAGGAACAAGCGATTAACTTTAGAGCAATTAAGAGCTGCACACTCCCAAAATACAAAGACATACATTATAAAGTTGTTTATTGAGAAATAATTTAAAAAATCGTGAAAAATTAATAATGAAATAGAAATATAGATAAATAAACAAACTCATAATAAATGTTCAAAATACTGCCCGTTCACTTCTTGAGACATCATTCATTAGACGCTTTTCTAAGACGACTCTATTTGTGTCAAGAAGTGAACGGGAAGCATTTTGAACATTTATTATGACTTTATTTATTTATCTATATTTCTATTTCATTAATTTTTCACGATTTTTTAAAATTATTTCTCAATAAACAACTTTATAATGTATGTCTCTGTAAGTAGCTCTCAATTGCTAAAGTTAAACCCTTGTTCCTATTTTAAAAAAGCAAGATAGCGTCGTCCTGTCCACATCAATTGCGTAAAACAAGTGAATTTTATGTCAAAATATTGACTATAATATACAGTTTTACGCTACCAACTATCAAATCTAAATTTCTAAGCGTTTGCCTGTTATTCCACTTGGTGCAATAGTTTAGCCGCACCCTGTATATATAATATCCCCCTACTAGTAAGCAATACTTGAACTGTTTTTATTGCTCTTGTTAGTAGAGTGATTCTTGCAATTGGACCATGAGCACCTATTACAGGCATTTCTTGCCCTTTTTTTAAATATTTTGGGAATGTTTGATTTTTTTCTCTTTAGAAAGATCCGAATGCTGAATTAATATAGTGAAGATTTGTTTAATCCATTATAGATAATAAAATCTTTGAGTTTTTTGAAGAACTTGGATCACACTTTCAAATTGAAAATAAAAATAAAAGGAGTGAACCAATTCAGATATGTACCTGCGGTGCAGAATTCATGATTCAATTCTATATTGCAAGACATCATGTTTTCTTAAAAAAAATATTTGAAGTGCAATGCTCTGTTATGTCACATCCATTTGGTTAAATCTTCTCGTCTTTTTCTTTGTTGGTTTTAATTTTTTTAAGATCTGCTGAATTAGTATTGAAAGGAACAATTTTACGCCATGGCCTGTTTATCTTTCTGATCTTTTTGAAGTGTATTCTTAGCAAAGAATGTATGAGTACCCTTAATCTTTTAGTCTCTATTGATTTCTAAGCTTCCAAGGTAGTTTTGTATTGTCTTGGGGGCTATGATTCTAATCAGCGGATTCCAGGGCTACGTAGTCACACATAATGTATTTTGAAGTTTTTTGATTGGTTTAGTTTTGGTATCTGGCTTTTAGTTAGATCAAGGAATGGTTCTGGCCTAATTAGTCGAGATTATCTTCCTCTCTTCAGATCCCCAATGATCTGGTACCCACGTCGGTGTAACTTTGTTCTTGCGATTAACTTGGCTTCATTCCATGTACTTGGTTTCCTTTTTATCGATATGTTTGCTTTCGAAATTCATTTAACTTTTCTGCTACTTCATCTTTTCTGCTTATATATTCCTTTTTTGTTTTCTTGAAAACCTCTATGTTTCACAGATGGCTGTGTGGGCTGTGTAGACATCCAAAAAGGAATTTTCTAAAATCTAGAAACAAAAGAAGAATTGTTGCAATGTTAAATTGTAGATTTCAGTAGCTCATAGAGAAAGAAAAAAGACATTAGCTACATGGCTAAAATTTAATAGGAATTACTGGAAGCAATGCATCTATTTTTTTTTGTTTATGTCACTACAAGAACAGTAAAACAAGAAACGTGGTCAGGGTTATAAAATATTTCGTTTTCCTATATAAAGCAGTTCAAGGACTGCTAGGGTGTTCACTATTATCAAGATCTTTGGACACCAGCTCGATAAATTATTTCATTAAATTTTCTGGCATCCTTTTTACGACCGACTTTCCTATTGAAAGGCATTTTTCTCGTTAGGACTTCCGTTCAGCCTTCCACTACTATTATAATATTTAATCAAGATGGACATAACCTAAGATATTTCTGTCATATCAATGACCTTTCGGAATTTTAGCGTCAAGAAAAATGGTTTTGATGATCCTGGACCATAGTCTTGAAGGTTATCAGAAGCTGGAAGGTCAAAAGATCTAACGACAAAAATTCCGTGTCAATAATTGTAGTTATCAGTAACCACACCCACTTTCTAGATCCTCTTCCTGTACCTGCCATTAAAGCTTGATTTTTTGTCTCCTTCTTAAACCGTAATTTGGCTCCTTATTTATGACAGTATAGAACAAAAATAATCACCTTAATTCAATTTCTTCTACAGCAATTCAAAATTGATTTCATCGTAGGCGTCTAATTAAATTCCTTGTTTATTTTTCGCACGCAAAACATAATACACCGTGTTATCTCTCTAATTGAATAATTGTTTATTTTCGTATTGTTTCAGAATGGCGACCTATGTATCAGTATTCTACATCCACCGGTGGACGATCCACAATCGGGCGAACTACCATGCGAACGCTGGAACCCCACACAGAACGTACGCACAATCCTGCTAAGCGTCATTTCGCTGCTCAACGAACCGAACACATTCAGCCCCGCCAATGTAGACGCGTCAGTAATGTACAGGCGTTGGAGGGACTCCAAAGGACGCGACAAAGAATACGAAAATATTATTAGGTAAGTGCCTCCGAGATATGAATAACATTCCGATAAATGGAGCCCCAGCACGTATTCGTGAAGTTCCCATCAATAATGGGGTGGAAAGAGGCGAGAGGAATTGTTATGCTTATCGATATTGAAAGGATATTATAGGATGTCCTCTTCCTTTTGTGTGAAAGCGATTGGAAATATCCTGGACTAGACTGGGGAAATTATACGAAAATAATTCCTTTTTGAGCGGTTGTTTCGTAAGCAGGAGTAGCATCTTTGTAATTTATGTAAAAGCGTATGTAGTTTATTACTTCTTGCACTTACGCCCAGCGTAGGTTATTACTTTGAAAGTTGTAAATAGAGGCGAACTGCTCATAAAATGCCTTACTTCGGGTTGGTATTTTTATGCACAAAGGAAGTACGTGGTCGTAACGGTGTATACGTATAAATATTTACCATTTTGACGTCATATTCTGTTTAAATGTTTAATTCCTTCCTTAAACTTACATTTCCTGTATCATATACACGGGCCACTTTTTTAAGGTTAAAATAGTTTATTACAACTGTTCCTAACATGGTGATCTTCAAGAGGATCACAGGAGCTTTGTGGGAGGGTCACAACCAGGAAACAGAACTCGCTTGAAACATTAAAAGTTGGATCTTTACAAAAATAGAACCAAGTTATAATCCAAATATGAAAAGTGAGATGTCGAAGAAGAGTGACAAAGAAAGGAAACATCGCATATCATTTCAAAATTGTTCAGTCGGGATCTTCGATCGTAGACATGAATAAAACAGCTATTAAGGTATCGTTCCAAATTTCCAAAATTTTTGTGCAGCATAAGAGACCGAGAAGCTTTCTGCCAAGATAGAAATGAAGAGAATTGAGATGAGGAACTTTGGTGTTATCGCACAAGTTAAAACTGAACTTAATCGCTGTCCTTAGTTTTCTCTCTAGCTTGACGATTCAACTGATGTTGAAGAGCTGGTAAAAGTTACACAACAAAACGGGACTTAATTTCAGGAGTAAAAACTCTTATCGATCCTGAAAATGTTTCTATTATAATGAGAATGATTGGTCTAATGACTGGATGAGGTTGAATCCATAAACAAAGTGAGGACTCATGATCTTCAGAGACGTTTATTCAGAACACTGACCAATGGTGAACGAGGTGAATCCTTCCCTAAGCTACATAGAAGATCCAGTTTTGCTGTAGGATTTTGTCTTCTTACAAACTAGACGACCTTAATTTGTAGCTCCAAAGAAAGGATGCAGACGTCAGTGGTACAATCTCAGATATTCTTTCATTTTCAAAGAAATATGGATAAGAAACTTTATTAAATGTAAACTCTACCCTTATATTTTAATTAGACAAAATAACACAATACACAGACAAACAGTCTTGTTTAACAAATAAAATCTTATATCGAAAAAGCAATAACAGAAAAAAACTATATTCTTATAAGAAGGTCTCGCATCTTCTACCCTCTCGTTCCAATGATAAGAACTTTCCCTCTCCACGTCCCGGTCGACTCCGAAGAATACCGAGTTTACAGTCGGCCAGGCTACCTTTTCCACGTCCTCGTGGAAACCCTACGTCAGGCAAATGGTTTCCTATAAAATGTACAAGAATTTTTAGCTAAATGAAAACACTTAATGGCCTGTCGCTATAATTGTTGTTAGTACCCCTATTGCTTCATTGCTAAACTAAAAACTAAACTACTTAATTCTAATCAAACCTTATAGTGACCACAAATTGTCACTGTCTCAGTTGTTGATTCCTACCGTATACCTAGATCATCGTAGTCTAGTTATCGATTTCGTTAGTATCAGATTCCTCGTTGGACTCTGAACTAACCTCTACGTTAAAGGCCTTTAACTTATCAAGGGAAACGATTCCTTCGTATTGTCTCTGCGATCGAGACGATCCTTCAGTGTCCTTGACCACATAACGATCGTGGTCTAGGACCTTAGCAATCACGTATGGGCCACTATACGTTGGTAAGAGCTTCTTACTTTGGCCCTGATTGCTCGTAGTTTGGGTACGAACCAACACTTGATCACCTTCTTTATAATTGTGACCTGGACATCGGCGTGCATCAAACTTGGATTTCCGTTTTCCTTGTTTGATATCTATCATTTCTTTTGCCTGATTTCGTAGTGCTAGTAGGTCTCTTTCTTCAATCGCTTCCGTGGCGATTTCGTTAGAAAGAACCGACTCAGAAACGCCTCGAGGTTCATACCCAAATAACAATTCGTAAGGGGATTTCCCAGAGGACGAATTCTTCGTTGAATTCAGTCCCCAACGTACTCGAGAAACAGCCGTGTCCCATCTCTCCTCATCGTCCGTAGATGCAGAAAGAGATGCTAAAATCGTACGGTTGTATCGTTCAACCTGGCCGTTTGCTCTTGGAGTTGCAGTTGCATTTAGTACATGTTTAATATTCATGCTGCGGCAATAATCTTCGAATTTCTTACTTGTATAGCAGCTTCCCCTGTCTGAAATTATCCTTCGTGGTACACCAAAATTTTCAATTACATTGTCTAGAAACGTCAAAAGCGGTCCCGTCTTCGTTGACGGTACAGCTTTCATAAAGACAAATTTAGTAAAGGCGTCTACGATTACTATAAGGTACATATTTTTCCGTTTAGACTTTACAAATGGACCTAAATGATCCACATGTATCGTGTCGAAGGGTACTGCAACTTTTTCTATGGGGTGCATGTAGCCTGGCTTTTTTCCGCCGGGTTGTTTATTGTATAAACAGGGCAAACAACAAGATATGTATTTCTTGATGTATCTTCGCATTCCAGGGAACCAATACAATCCTGAAATTGCTGCCATTGTTTTGTCCACAGACATGTGACCTCTACCATCATGGAAATGCAAGACTACTTGTCGTCTGGCCCCAGTAGGTACTACCCATTTTTTTCCATCGTCTGTTTTCCTGTAGAGCCTATGATTTATTTCAATAAAATTTTTGTGTATCTCACGCTCTTCGTGATCCGTTGGCAACTGCTGAAGTACTTCTAAAAGAAATCTGCATCTTGCATCAGTTAATTGAGCATTTAAAATCCAATCTTCGTCGCTTATGTTGGTAACATTCACCAAAATTGTTTGATGTTGTAAAGGATTTCGGCTCAAAGCATCTGCGTGTGACATTTTATGCCCAGCTCTATATTCAACATCGAATTTATATTCTTGAATGGCCAACCACCATCTGCCTATCCTCGGCACTAGGTCCCTTTTTGTTAATGTAGTGCGTATTGCGTTACAATCTGTTACAACTTTGAACTGTATACCCATTAGATATATTCTGAAAGCTTTTAGGGTATATACCATTGCCATGGTTTCCAGTTCATACGAATGATATCTCTGTTCTTCCTTGGTGGTTTGTCGAGAGTAATACATTACTGGACGAATCATCCCATTCGTTTGGACCTGCAGCAATATACCTCCAATTCCTACTTTAGACGCGTCGGTGTGTACTTCTGTTTTCAGTTGAGGGTCATAAATAGCTAATAAGGGTCGTGATGTCAATTTTGCCTTGAGGGATTCGAACGCTATACGTTGGTTCTCACCCCAAACAAAACTTACATCCTTCTTCGTTAGATTTGTTAGCGGCCTAGCAATCGTGGCGAAGTTCTTTATATATTTTCTAAAATAACCGGCTAACCCAAGAAATTGCCGAACTGAGCGGACATCTGTTGGTTCGGGGAATCTATCTACAGACTCCGTTTTGCGTCTGCCTGGTTGCACACCTTCACTACTTATTTCATGGCCCAGATACTCTACCTTCTCCATGAAATATTGGCATTTCGATAGACGAAGCGTAAGGCCAGCATCTCTAAGAGACTGAAGCACCAATCTCAAATTAGCAAGACCAGTTTGGAAATCTGCTGATGGCAATAGAATATCATCCATATAAGCGAGAGCTTTTCCATAGCGAAGATTTCCTAATACTTTGTTTATGGTCCTTTGAAAAACGGCAGGGGCATTACATAAGCCAAAAGGAACGCGTAAGTATTCAAAATGACCATCAGGCGTAATAAAAGCGGTCTTTGGTATTGACGATTCCTCCAACTGAATCTGGTGATAACCGCTTGCTAAATCCAGACTTGTAAAATATCGGCATCCCTTTAACTTTTCTAAGAAGTCGTCGACATGAGGGAGTGGAAACCTATCCTTAATTGTTTTTGAATTCAGCGCACGGTAGTCCACACACATACGTTGCTCGCCATTTTTCTTTTTTACGAGAAGAATGGGACTCGCATAAGGAGAGTTTGATTCCCGAATAATACCACTGTCGAGTAAATCGCTTACCATATCCCTAACAACTTTCCGTTCATTGTAAGAGAGACGGTAAGGTCGATACACCACCGGTGTATCATCGCTGACATGTATAGACATTTTTACCACACTTGTTTTACCCAATTGACTATTATTTCGAGCAAAACAATCACTAAATTCATTAATCAGTGCAATTAATTCCTCTGTCTCAGTAGGCGTAAGGTTTTCGTTATGAATCAAATCGTCAATAGCAAAATCAGACTTAGCCTGTTGTGTAGCTACTGTAAATACCGGTAAACGTAATCGCGGCGATTGGTCCTCAAAACAGGCTACACACCTAACTAGAATGTTGTTGTCACTTACCTCGAGATCTCGAGGAGATAAGTTCGTGATGGTTACATAACCATCTTGTCCTTTCGTCACACATTCGTCTACTATATATTCCATGCCAGGGATGGGTCGTAATCCTCCTCGAACGTAGATGTCACCAGTAAAACTTCCTCGAGATGATACTGCAACTAGCGCGGTCGTATTTGGGGCAATAACAGTAGACTTCTTGGCCCATAACGGAATTTTAGCTGGTGCAACATTTAAACTTCTGCCTATGTCCTGTTCCATGGACAATAACCTTACGTTTCCATCGGATATAACCATGATAACCTTGTCGTTATGCAAAAATGTTTGGCCAATCATCACAGGAATTTCTTGCGCCATATTTGGGACGATTAACGCTTCGACTTCTGCCTCTGCACAATCTACCTTCACGTGAACATTGGTTCTGCCGATAACTTTTATTGTAAACCCACCGTATCCTGTGATAGTAAGCCCACACGAGATATATTCAAGTTGCAATAACTGGGCAGTTTCTTCCTTAATGAGGACTGCGCTGCAGCCTGAATCAACGTATGACCGCAAAGGTTTTCCGTTCACCCAGCAGTCGAAAAATAACGTTCGTTCGTCGAAAACGTGTTATTTCCGACGACATTATTCGTAACGCGCCGTCGTCGGCAGTCTTTTACCAAGTGTCCCAGACGCTTGCATGATGTGCATTCGATTCGTGGTTTAGGACACTTATGCGAAAAATGTCCTATGTCTCTACAGTTGTAGCATCTCTGCAATTTGCTGTTAGATGGCTTATCTCGTTTTGCTGGAGGTTCGTTCAGCCTTTCAGTCATTGGGCGACGATGCGGATTCATTTTTGACTGACATCTATCCAAGTTAAATGTGACAGTATTCTCCGGTTTGAGCGTTGAAAGATATTCCGCATATAGTGCGTCAGGAGTATCATACCTACCAGCTCTAGCACCTGCCTGGATGCTGGAATCCTTGATCCCATCTATTACGCTGGAGACGGCCTTTTTTCCACCAATGTCACAAGCATTAAGCAGTTCCATCTTTTCAAAGTAATAGTGTTCCCATGTCTCTGTTGGCAATTTAAATCTATTTACTACTTCGCGTAATATTGTGGCAAAGTCCTGGTGTTCGGGGAATGATTTCAAAATCAGTTCTTTCCACTCCGTCCACGTAAACTGGTACGACGGTAGGTTGTCATACCAACGCCTTGCCAAACCTGCTAGACGAGATTGCATATAAAAGACGATTGTCGGCTCATCCCAATTATTTATAACTGCTAATTGCTCAATTTTCTCAATCCACTTTGCGGAGCTTAGGTTTGGATTCCCAGGAGTAAACTCAGGGATACACTCTGGTTTAGCGTATACTCTACGTTTTGCGGTCGATGTTTGTGCCTGGTGTTCTATAAGTTTTTCAACTAAAAGCTCTAGTCTACTGACTTTATCTGATCCTTCTGACAAGGGTGGCGTGTATGTCGACCTACTCCGCGACGATCTACTAAATGTACTCACTCTGCTCTCATGCAATTTGGACTTTTTTGAACATCGTTTTTTACTACGTTTGTAATTTCCGTCTGATGAGCTGGAGCTAGCCGTGGAACAGCTGGACGAGGTTCTTGAACGTCCCATTATTATGATATTTAATATAGGTATATAAATATATAAACAACGCGTTACAACTTTCCTTTAAAAAGTCAGTCAAATTCGTATTATATATATATATATGTAAATAGAAAAGAAACACGAATAAGGTATTCCGTATTTATAAAAGAAAACTAATAGACACGTATTTATTAGCTAAATCACCATTCATTAGATGTTCGTATATTTGTTTTCCGAAAAGAATAAAAGTATCTATTTTAATCTTCAATGAAACATAAAACGTCTTTTCTTAATACAGTTAAAACGAACACCACCCTCCGGTTCTCACGACCTTCGATATCGTTAACCCAAACAAACGAGTCTATTTATTCGTTATTCGTCGCACAACGTAATGTAAACAAATGTCCCCGATCGCACACTATTGTAGGCTCGTGCATATACGGTAATTTTAATAAAAAAAAGAAATCAAAAAGAATACATACATATGGCGAGAGGGCTTCTTTTGTTCGTTTATTTTTCCTAAAGTAGTAATATTTCTCCTTGCACAATATTACTCATATACTCGTAATATACTTAGAGCGTGTTTCTTGTATTTCATCGAGAAGAGTTCCAACACAGGTAGCTGCCGCACTTTGGCACGAAAGGCGATCCCGCCGCTGCTTTGTAAACTCTACCCTTATATTTTAATTAGACAAAATAACACAATACACAGACAAACAGTCTTGTTTAACAAATAAAATCTTATATCGAAAAAGCAATAACAGAAAAAAACTATATTCTTATAAGAAGGTCTCGCATCTTCTACCCTCTCGTTCCAATGATAAGAACTTTCCCTCTCCACGTCCCGGTCGACTCCGAAGAATACCGAGTTTACATAAAGGCGACGTCAAACATTTTCACTGTTTCAACCTTGAAATCATTTCTCCACGCATACGTTTTCAGGACTTCGAACAGGATTCAATCTCAGCACAGTTTCTCAAATCACTTTTTATAGAGATTGATCCTGAAGTTTTCTCAATTTGTATGAAAAAAAAAGTGCTGCATTAAAGATAGAGTTGATTGATTTTCAAAATGATCTACGCTTAAAATCTATTTCGAACAATATTAGGGTTCCATTTGTGACCGTAGGATGCAGATAAAAAATCCGTAACGCCAATAGCACAACATGTAATTAATTAATTCGGAAAACGTGTTTCGAGGGCTCATCAACCGAATATCGGTATTCAGTTGATATACGAGGGCCAAGAGCTCTCGAAACACGTGGCCCATGAGCCCACAAAACACATGTCCCGAGTTAATGAATTAAACGTTGTAAAGGTGGTACTTTTTATCTGGAGCCCAAATACAGGGCTCCAGTTCCCGAAGAAAAATATCCTATTTTTATCTATATTGCTCTATGGATGAAAGCGTTCTTCAGCTCTACATACACGGTGTCCCATGACATAACTGCCAAAACCTGAGGATGTGTTATTGAGGCAATTTCAAGTCAAAAATGTCTAATGAACATGTGACTAAAACTTCAAATGCTTGTAGGTCAGTTACGACTGAGTTTTGCTCACATGTTCATTAGACATTTTTAACTAGAAATTACCTCAATAACACATCCTTAGGTTTTGGCAGTCATGTCATCGGATATCCTGTATGTAGGTAACCAAGGTTTCTTTCTGAAATATAAATGAAAAGAAAAACAACTACATTTCGATGACCGTAAGAACTCACTGCCCTAACATGGATGGCATGGGATGGTAAAAAAGTAGAAATCGAATATATTTTAGAGGATTAAAAAAAATGGATCTACCTGAACAAGGTTGGCAACCACACATTCATATCTAGAACTTATTGTGAAAGAGCATCCACTCTGTATGTCACGAAAACTCAAAAACAAATGAATAGACCACCCATCTGAGGCGTGTGATCTAAGAAGCGCTCCAGCAGAAATTACGTGGAACAAATTTATTCATAGTATCTACAAAACACAGGAACTAGAACGGAGGAAATTAAAACTGGATCGATGTTATCTATACTGATTTCACGAAGGCATTCGACCGAATCGATCATGGGTTCTCACCCAGATTGGTGTAACTTTTTCGCTCTTATCTTCAAAATAGAAAACATTTTGTATCGTATTCGCGTCATAAATCCTACCCATTCTATCCATCGTGCGGCGTTCCTCAAGGAACTAATCTGGGACCATTGCTCTTTTTACTTTTTATAAATGACCTGTGTGACCATCTCTTGTGCGAGAAAGTATTGTTTGCTGAAGATTTATACTCGATTCCGTTCTGCTGATGATTGTGAACATCTACAAAATCAGATTGATGATGTTTTGAAAGTGTGGTGTGATCAAAATAAATTAATCATGTGCATACCCAAATGTAAAGTGGTCTCATTCGCTGGAAAATCAAATCCTACAATTTCTATGACAAACAACTTCAACGATGCAATTCGGTTAAGGATTTGGGTGTAACTTTTGATTCAAAACTAACATTTTGGAACCATGTGTTGTAGGTTATAAGTTCTGAAGTTTGAAAACATTGGGATTCATTATCAGAACTACACGATATTTTACATCAATTGATGCAATTCTTTCCGTTCCTGAAGAACTTGCACCTTCGGGTTAATGGCTTTTATCCTGACCGTGGTTATGTTCATGACTTTCTACTTAAACAATTTGGAATTGACACATTATCAACTCGGCAGAACCAGATGAATGTTACGTTTTTATATAATTTACTCCATAGTGGTGTTGATGCTCCCGTCTTGTTAAGTAAAGTTAACTTTTATGTTCCTAAGATCTCGTCTGGACATGATATGACATTTTATTGTTCAAGGCCACGTACTAATATATTACTTAGATCCCCAATACACAGAATATGTACTCTATTTAACAATACTTGTAACGATGTTGACATCCATCATACTTCCTTATCAGCATTTCTTCTGTATATATAGAAACAGCGCTTTTTCCCGAAATATTTAGTTTTGTCTTAGCGTATGCACGATCATTGGAAGATTTGGAAGACGGCTAGTCTCAGATTAGGATCAGGATATAACGAAAAGGACGAAAATTCACACAAGCAACACCAATCAACCCAAGTGACCTAGTACTCACATTAGGGTGATTGTATTTCTTTGGACCAGAGCTTTGAGCATGAACAGATAGCCTTACGTTAGCTTAGATTCAAAAGTAAATGTGTCTAGAGCCTTTAGTGCTATCGTACTGTCTGAGAAGACGCTCCAATAGAGATTTTCAGACATTCCTGAGCGCACTGCTCAATGGAAGCTAGGACTTACATCTAACACCATCGAGATCTTGCATCCTAGACCATAGGTACCTATTTCCACTCCTGTATCTGTTTTGGATAACCACTTCAAACTGTTTGTCGAAATTGAACCTTGGTACTATTTGTATGATTTTTAAAAGGCCTACTTGAAACGGGTCGATGGCCGCAGTGGTTAGGCAGCTGACTATCGTTGTGGGAGGACGATAGGTGCCGGGGTTCAATTCTCTGGAGGGACGGTGACATTTTTTCAGAGAGTTTAATCCCGGATCGACTTGCCATTCGCTGTTGGGAGCAAAGTGATTAACAGCGCAGCATCATAAAAGGCGATATGATGCTGTCACAAAGCCAATTGAACACAACTTACACACACAAAACTATACCGCGAGAGTTGCATTATAAAAAAATAAAGTCTCCTGATTTGTTCAATACTGATTGCACCAAACATCGCCTCCTTCTTCAACTTTAAGTATAACAGAGTGAGATCTAGTAGGTCTTCATTGCTACGGTTGGACAGGTCCGAATTCAACCTATAAAACAAGCTACTGTATTTTTTGCAGGAAGACTTATCTTTGCTTTTTTATAGTTACCTTAACAAGTCCATAACGCTGGTATGATCTTCTCCAAAGTCTTTTGGAGGTAAGTTTTCCGAGTCAGCTTCTGATCTTTATGTGGATTAATATTTAGGTACCACGACCAGACTTGAATCAGGATAGATTGTTTACTGGTTGATACTAGAACATCATGTTTGTCACTTAGCTTCGTTTGTTCAAAATTTTATTCAATATTTCTGTCGGCATCAAAAATTGATAAAACAATAGAGGTACTTCAGAAAATTGAAAGCTGTTCATATGAATTATTTTCTATTATGTAGAAATAATTATTGTACTTCATTAACTTGTATTCGACATTTAACGTAATTGTTTCTTTATATAAACTTGCTCAATGACCGTAACTAACGACATGTGTTTCACGGTAACACTTTATGGAACACAAAACAAGAAAAATATTACTAACGTGTGTTGCTATAGCAACAAACTATTACTGTAGTTAATTTAATGGTCAAATAGGTTAATTAAATGCGATTATTTATTAAGCACAACCTACCGATTAAACGATAACGGAATATCAACAGCAACTAAAAAAAAAATCGCTCCGATATTGCCGTTTCTGTCCTTTTTTAAATTAATATGATTTTGTCGTCGAACTCTCTAATCCAACGAGACCTACGTTATCCTCAGTCATTGTTACTTACGACTTAACTTAGTAGAAAGTCACCAGAGTTCGTATCTCTCTTCTCGCCACAATCCTTTGTTTCTCACGCCCTAACATATCTTAATGCTCACAGTATGTTTACCGTTTCCACAAAACTCTTCGGAGCGCTGGTGCTCGTGTTCGATGTTTAAAGTTGGCTCACCGCCCGTTTGTGTCTCTAACGTTGAATTGCCATCTCGAGAGTGTAACAACCTCTGAATAATTGTCCGACGTAGCATGTCTGCAATCGAGAAGTCAATTAACGATGTCTTGACAAATCCTGTGATGTATTAGGTTGTACAAGATACTAATTGAATAAATTAGAAAGCTCTTTGTTTTATTTTTTTTGTTGAAAAAAAGGAAGGAAAACATTATGCACATTATGCTGGCTATAAAAATTCAATTTTCCAGGTCAATTCAGAATTAAGTATGCAAGGAAAATTAGGCCCTCGAACTCTCAGCGTTCGTTTCACACAATAAAACAACATGACGTCGGTACCTTGGGGGCCCGGATGCGTTTACCCAAGGTAACCCTGATCTATATTTGTCATTTAATCAACTCATAAATATTGAATGACATTTGCATGTCGACTGTATTACAACGCTATAACGGTAAAAATAACGGTAAACTCATAGAATGTGCCTTAAATTTTCCAGCAACGATCCCCGACGTTTAGAATTGAGAGAACTATCATTATTACATTTAGACTCGAACTGATCTAGCGGCGGAAATTTTTTAAATCATCAAAGGAGCTATATTTAGGCATCTTGTCTGTGTGTACTTTGCGATATTAAATGCTTCGTTAAAGTATTAAAAAATAATTTAGTGTAGGAGATGGTGGAACAATCACGATCTAATCAAAATGTAAACTTACTAAATAAATATCTACCGGCTATCACGTAGGAATATGATTGCGATAGGCGTGGGTATATCTATTTTTGTAAAAGATTGATTTAGTTGGGAACTTGAAGTACATAGTCGCTATAAAAAGTTTAGATACATGCATCAGGTCGTCATCGTTCATAAAGTTTGTTTCACTTAGAGTGCTTTTGGGATTAGGAAAGAAGTAGTCGCACGGAGCGAGATCTCGACTATAATGTGGATAATCTATTTCTGTGAAGCAACATTCGATAACGGCAGCTTTTGTAAGTTTTAATTTGTGTACTTCTGTTCAGTTGACGTAATTCAATTCAAAAAACAAAAGAAGCATAAGTTATCCTAACCTTGACTCAACTATACGTCCAGTGCCCCATAGCTCTGAAATACCTATCTCGCAGCCACCTTCCAGTTTAGATGAATACCTGAGTGAGGATGAATCAAGCTCAGATTTTTCTTTAGACGAAGATGAAAGGCCTCAACTATTTTCTCAAAGTGAGCTCAATGATCTAGTAAGAGATTTAGGTCTTTCAAAAGATGCAGCCGAACTGTTAGGTTCCAGATTAAAAAATAAAAACCTTTTATCATCTGGCATCTCATTTTCATGGTACAGACACCGATAAAAAGAATTTATCCAGTTGTTCACAAAAGAAGGAAATTTAGTTTTTTGCAATGATGTGGAAGGACTCATGCATTGCTTTGATATACAGTATGAGTCATCTGAATGGCGCATTGTCATTGAATCATCCAAAACTAGTCTTAAAATAGTATTATTGCACAATGGAAATAAATTTGCATCACTTCTGATGAGTCATTCTATGGATATGGAAGAAAACTATAACGATTTGGCTATTATCCTGGAAACAATCAAATATCAGGATCATCAATGGATGGTTTCGGGGACTTCAAAATACTCACAATACTAAATACCCATACTTCTTATGCCTGTGGGATAGTAGAGCCAGAGAACAGCAATGGACTAAAAGTGATTGGCCGCCCCGAGAAACTTTAAAACCTGCAGAGAAAAATGTTATCACTACTACTTTGGTACCACCAGAAAAGGTTTTATTGCCTCCTCTCCATATCAAATTGGGTTTGATGAAACAATTTGTAAAATCGCTGCAGAAGGATGCGGACTGTTTTAAATATCTATGTACGAAATTCCCTAAGCTGTCAGAAGCAAAGTTAAAAGTGGGAGTTTTCACTCGCCCCGACATAAGAAAACTTTCAACCGACACCCTCTTTGTGGAAAGTATGAATGAGAAGGAAAAAGAAGCTTGGGTATCGTTCAAGGATGTAGTGCGAAAGTTTTTGGGAAATACTAAGGATTCTGACTACAAAACCATTGTTCAACGGATGCTAGCGGCATACAAAGCTCAAGGCTGCAAGATGAGCTTGATGGTCCATTTTTTACACTCCCACATAGACTATTTTCCTGAAAACCTGAGAGTTTACAGTGAAGAACAGGGGGAGCGGATTCATCAGGATGTCCGTGATATCGAGAAGCGGTACCAAGGAAGATGGGATGTCACTATGCTTGCAGACTACTGTCATTGCTTAAGCGGGAAACTAAAGATGGAAATCGGAAAAGGATTCGGCGAAGTATGAAGGAAAAGAAGAAAAGGTTTCATAAAAAAACATGAATAAGTATAATATTGATACTGTATGTCTCAAAATAATGTTTCATTGGTTGTAAAAAAACATTATGTTTGATAATTTTGAATAAACGCGTGCTATTTCCCCTCCCCCCTATTAATGATACTGCATTGATACTTGTTTCGGCTCCAGGTTAAAATGATGGACCCAGTTCTCATCTGCGATGTCAAATCGATTGATAATTGAACCTGGTTCGTCTCCACGAAATATCAAAAATTGCAAGCAATTGAAAGCATTTGCGAAATCATGCAGTGGTTCTTGGCCATGTTTAAACAATTTTGGCCATTCGCAAATAATCGACTTTGATTTTCCTTGTTTTGCCAAGATTTCCAATTGAATTGCTAACACAAATTCTTGAAATTTTGGTAGAGGACATTCCGATTCGTATTCTTTTCCAATAAGATGAGGCACCTGTTGATACCCACAAAGAGGGCAAGAAGTGTTATCGGGAGAACTCAAAAATGTCTTGCGGGAAACGATAATACAGCTTTGCATGAATTAAGAATGTTTTTGCGAATACCGTGGAAACGGAATACTCAATTGTTTTTTTTTTACCATCTTAGTCAGAACAAAAAACCACCAATTTGCTAATTTAACTAACTTCATGGATGCAATAATAAGGTAAGTTAACAATGATGAACCACTAATTTTTAACACGCTACATTAAAAAGGCTTTGTTGGGACTGACACATCAACATTTTGGAACAACAATTTGGAGACGATGATGATTATTTATTGTAGGCATCATTTAAGAAGAGATTTTTCGAAATTCCACGCTTAAAGGGGTGAAAGAAGTGCCGCAAAGTTTGTATGGAAGTACGTGCATCAATCATTGTTTTCCAAATTCAACCCTTCCTCCCCTTCCTTTTGCCCCTCCTTCCTCTAGGGGTGGCAATATTTCTATATATAGTGAAACTTCCCTTAACGGGCACTTCTATTAGCCGGACACTTCCCTTAAGCGGACATTTTATCCGGTCCCGAATTAATAAGTAGGGAATTTCTAATAAATTGGTTTCTCTTATGCGAACACTTCCTTGAATGTTATTTAGCTGCTTTTTGACCATGAATTTTCCATTAAACGGACGTGAGAATCGAGACGTAATAATTTTGTCCGGTAAATCCTTTACCTTCGTCGATGATATCATTTAAACAGTATAGATATTTATTTAGTTTTCGTTAGTTAACGTCGTTTGGGTGGGTGTATATTTGTTAAGTTCTCTGTAGAAATCGGTAAGTTTTAAACTGGTTTTATGGCATAATTCATATGAACTATGTGTGTATTTTAATTATCTTAGAAAACAATATCAAAACAAAGAAATACTTCAACACTGAAACAAAAGATTGCGATCGTAGAATATAATAATAAATGAATTAGCCAGAAAATTTAATATTAGCAAAACAAAAGCTGTGAAAATAACAAGAAAATATGAATATCTAAAACAGTGGCAAACAAATGACAATGGTGGAATTAAAAGGCGATTTTGTTTTAACTGGCCTTTAACAGGCTTCACAATAGACCAATTAGCATATGAACGATTTGTGCAAGCTAGAAATAAGAATTTACCTGTATCAGGTGTACTAAGTAAGTATAAAGCTAAGAAAATTGCTGAGAAATTATGCAATTGTAATTTTTCCTCTTCTACTGGATGGCTAGATAAATTCAAAAAGCGTGTAGAAGCTTTCAAAAAAAAAGTTACCGTTAATAATTAAAGAGTCTACATTACGCGATATTTATAATTTAGACGAAACAGTCTTATTATTTCTTCGGGCACTACCAACAAAGACAATGGCATTAAGAAGCGAAAAATGTGTGGGCGGCAAGTTATCGAAGGAAAGATTAACTATAATGCACTGTGTGAATATGGGAGGGGAAAAAGAAAAACTGTTGGTTATCGGAAAATTAGCACATCCTCGTCCATTTCAAAATCTTAACATTGCTCTTCTTCTGGTCGAATGGTATTCAAATATCAAGGCTTGAATGACTAATTTTATTATGACAGAGTGGTTGCGTGAATTTGATTGAAAAATGATCGATCAAAACAAAAAAGTTTGATTATTTTTAGGCAATGCCGCTGTCCTTCCTAAGGATGTACAGTTGCAAAATGTTAAAACTCGGTTTGTTACCTCCAAATACGACAGCTTACTGCCAACGTCTAGATCAAGGCATTATAAAAATGTTCAAAACTTGGTATCGGCATTTAATACTAAAGCATTTTATCTCAGTTTGAGAGTTCTGATTCAGTTCATAATTCAACCAATTCTATTAGCATATTAGATGCGATTTATTTTATCAAAAAAGCATAGGATGATGTCTCATCTGATACAATTAAAAATTGTTTCAAGAAAACAGGATTTCGAGAAGTAAATGAAGAGTGTGATCAATTTGATCATGAAGATGAAATGACTTAGGTAATAATGATGTACATGAATTTATAGATATTGACGCCAATTTGGATACAGAAGACGGTAATCCAGATAACATTTCGCTCGATAATTTTGATGTACAGGCACTTCTCTTAACCGGGCAATATTGTTAGAACGAACGATATCCGCCTATGGGAAGTTTTACTGTATAAGAAATAAAGGAATGTCAACAGAACTGTATCAGAAAGAAGTTTGCGTTTGGGCAATTTTACGTTAAGAAGCATGCCGGTTAGGTAATCCAATATTCTTATTTTTTTTGACAATCATGAGAGCTACTGCATCTAGAATACAAATCTGTATTACAAAGAAACTCCAGTCGTTAAATGGTATTCAAAGCTAGTTACTCAGAAAAACAGACAATCCAGGCAAGATCATTTCAAATCACAATCTTTCGGGCACGATTACTTTTATTCGAATGAGCATAATAACAGCTCCACAAAAAAATTTCCGACATCACTGTCTCTACGACTAAGGACTTCTGATGTCAGATGAATGAAGTGTTTCAATTTGCCTTGGTACCATAGATCAACGTGCATCGTATAGTGCGTATTTTCCCATAAATATAAGCACTCAAGTTTCAACACCTTCTGGATTGTCCAGTTCTAAACACGTAAAAGGGGATGGGAAAGTTATAGTTATTATAGAAAAACATTTTTTTTTCATCCTATCATAACTATTTATTATATTTCATTTAAGAATATGTTACTATATAATATCCACTCAAACTTTTACAGTTATCTACTTACCTTAAAATAAATTTCCACTTTAATGTACATACATACAAGAGGATGATAATTGAATAAAGGTTTATGTGCTGAACATCAAACGAAGCACAAATGTCAGTGAACTGATGTTAATTCACTAGCAATTGATTCCATACAAAAAGGTACTTCCATTGTGTTCAATTTACGTCTACGATACGGTTCAATGTTTGACGTACTGTATTATGCGTCGTCTTCTTTTATTTACGTTATTATTATTCTCCTACACAGAATTTGTTACGTCAATTTTCGATTAGAAATATATGGGGGATTAACCAAAATTCTAATTTTCTAATTCTGGTCTTTCTAGAATAATTTTAGATTTAGACAGATTTTCATTTATGTTATTATCGATAGCATGACCATATTATTTGGGCTGTTCAGGTAGAATTAGCAACAGAACTAGCTCAATAATTATAGTTAGGAAACTTCGTAAAACAGAATCTGTAGGGCATAACCTTAGTGATTGTAGATGAATCAAAGAGACATTTGAAAATATCGTAGTAGTCGAGAAACTAGCATCTCAGCGGTCTAAACGATTGAAGAGGACAAAATAAATAAAAATAACATAAGACATTATGAATTATCCGTTGGGAGATAATTGTTCGTAATTAGAAACACTGTTTAAAGAATTTAGGAAAACATTTTTTTTTGTACTCAATTGAATTTGCGCGCCACTGCGTTTCAAATATTGACGAACCAATAATGGGATACTACGAGGGAGGTATGATAAGTACCCGTGTTTGGCAACAGATTGTGCTTTGTGTGAAAACCTGCATTACCGACTGTGAGTACTATTCTTTAGTTCACGTCTATCAAAATTTCAGCGAAATTCATCAGTACTTTAGTTTTTATAGCTGTTGAAGGTGAGTTAATGTAGGTATTTTTGCAATAATGGAAAAAGAACAATACCAGTCAGTGATTGGATTTCTTTTTTTGGATGGGAAAATCTATTGGACCGATTCGACGCTGAAGTAAAGAGTAAACGGCCACACGTAGCGAAGAAAAAAATCCTCGTCCATCATGATAACGTCCCGGCCAACTCATCGGCAATTGCTACAGCAAAACTCGTTTAGATACGGTACGAAATGTTGCCCCATCAATCATATTCGTCAGATTTTGTAACTTTTTTTTTTTTTCCAAACATGAAGAAATTTTGAAAAGAGGTTCGCGTCAAATGAAGAAGTCATTGCGGAAATAGAGGCCTATTTTGCAGCGTTCGAAAAATCTTATTATTTAGGTGGGTTAAAAAGTTGGAACATCTTTGGATCAAGTGTATAGAGCAAAATCCAGCAACGTCTCCTGATTGTTCAACTATATGACATGAATTTTATGATCACTGTATCCCTCCTAGTGAAGGAACAATTCCGCGTCTTGGGCAAAAATTTGAAACAATTGCTGCAACACTAGGTCCAAAATTAAAGAATAATCTTCGGCAATCAAACATCCAATTGGCTGGTTTGCACAAGCGGCCGTGCAATTTTAAAGGGAAACTTGGTCTATCAATCTGGCTTTGTCGTCGGTTCGAAGTAACGTTTCCCAGACTTCAACATGATTGAATTTAGAAAATATGGATCGTTCTCATAAGTGGTTTCAGTAGGACGGCACCACTTGCCATGCATCGTGTTTAACAATTTTATTTTTTAGTTTTTACAGACACACTATCATCCGTGATATTGTGTAAAGGTCAACATTCTTTGAGTTATTCAAGAAATCTTTAGCCTACGCTGTTTTTAAAAATTGTTGAGAAGGTGTCGAGAATTGGATGAAAACTAATCCACCAAAAGTTATTCGTTCATGAAGTTTGCTACTGCTGTAAGTGTTTGTTTCTTTATTGTACAGGACGTGCAACCATTGCCTTTGAAAATCTAGAACAAAATGATCGAAAAAGGAATCGCAATTGCATTTTCTCTAAAAATTTTAGCAAAATCCGCGTACATCATAGCTTAACTTTAAAAACTTCAAGAAAACACGTTTTAAAGTTATTATCTTCAGAGAGTTATACCCTTTCAGGAATTCGTCCAGCCAGAGGTATGGTGTTAGGGGGGCTGCTTTGGATTGGTTCTGCTCTTATCTAAGGGACAGATGTCAATGGGTTATACTGGGCCGTCATAAGTCGCAGTTGAGGTGTGTAGATGTAGGAGTCCCTCAGGAATCTATACTTGGCCCAACACTCTTTACAATCTTTATTGACGATATGTTTAGTTTTGCCTCAATTTCGGGTTGTACTATTGTTTCTTATGCTGATGATACGAATGTTTTAATTGTTGAATGTTATGTTGTCTTTAATGTTGGGATAACTGATATTGATCTTTCTCTTCATGGTGGAAGTGTGTTGCGTGTGGACACCACCAAGTCATTGGGTGTATGGATTGACAGTGATTTGAGATGGAGTACTCATGTTGATCAGCTGTCGTCTAGGACAATATAAGTTGATTTAGAGGCCAAGGTCCAGAACTTCATGCGATTTTTGCCATGCGTGTCAAGTGTCGGATGGTTATGACTTTTCCTGGGTTTGTAAGGAACCAATCATGCTGAGCCATTCTAAAATACGTCTTGAATGGGCCATATATCCCATTGTATAGGGGTTGCAACCTATGAGTTGTGTGAGAAGGGAATGACAGTAGTACAATTCCCTTCTCTCGACAAAACTTGATTGCATTTACCGAAATATGGGATTCATGATTGTCTACAAGGAGAAGCGATTTGCTGTCAATGGAGCATTTCACATGGTTTGCAAAATGTTCAATGACTTTAGGAAAAACTGCATCGGCCTGTTTTATCCTTATTCAGTGGGATAATCATCTCCCAAAAAACTGCGAAAACCTGCTACTTTTATTAACAATACCAGTTTGTAGGTATCTTCACTTTAGATGTTTTCAAGAACAGCAGGCTTATTAAATGCCATTGATCGGCTGACATTACCTTTGCATGATGATAGGCTAGCGTTCTTATTTGGTGATAAGTTAATCCATAAGAAACAAAAAAGTTAGAACATGTTTTTATGTACTTCACGAGTTCATCCTCTTGCCTGCAGTTAAAGACTTGGCATGAAGTATATTTGTTAGGGAAAGTTGTGTTGTCGTCGCTCTCATTTCCAGAGTCTTCCCAATCTTGTAAAAGTTCTTCTTTTGTTTTATGTTGTAGTAACTTTTTAATTCGCGACTGAACAGTTTGACGTTTGACTTGGTACTCTTGTGCTGCTTCATATTGGCTTAAGCGATTAGACAAAACAGCTTTAATAGCTTCTATTATATGTATTTCGCAAATATTAGAGCTATCTGATTTTTTTACACGTTTCCTTGGCACCTGAAATCAAAAGTCACTAGGGTGAACAATGAGTATACCCCGAGCAAGTACAAAATTGGCGCTAAATTTAAGATAAACTAGCAGATTGTGCCCGATAGCCGAATGGTCCCCACTTGCCCCTACATGTTTAAATTATCATAATTAATCAAATTAGGCAATAAAATCACAAACCCTGAACAACATTAGGTTAAGGCACCACACTTTAACACATTTTTGTTCATACCATGTTTGACTTGATAGATTTTTGCTTCCAAAATGTACGAAATAAAATTTAAAACCCGAACTAATTAAAAAAGAACTCACTCGTACACTCACACGGTAATTTTGCCTAACAAACCAAAAGTATGATACGCTAGAAATGGAAGAAATGAAAAATGTAGTCTGTATGCAAGTATACTACAACTTTATTCATACGTTTTTCAATGACAGGCTGCAATTATATGATAATAATTAATCATATTCTTCTTTTGGATATACAATACCTGTAAAAACGCAGTTAATTTTTTGATTTACAGTTCATCCATACAACATAAAAGCATATCTCAAACAGAAATCTGTTTATCGTCTTTCCTATAGTGGACAAAGATCGTTTAGAAATTCACATCAGACTTCCGTGGATCGTTAAAACGGCCGCACATGTTATATGCAACAAGCTACACCTACACATCAACACCGAATAAGCTGACAATATATTCAGCAGATGCGACAGCATCATATTTGAACGTTTGTGCAGCAACGTGACCTGAAAATGAAATCCTAAGTTCCCTGAGTTGTTTTCGATCAAGTCTATCGCTGCGATTTTTGGATAATGTCGTGATGTTCTTATTTTTGTTCATCCTTTTTAAAATCTTTGTTTGCTGATATAATTATTTAGTCTAGACACGCAATACCAACTTTAATCCAATAAAATTCTATTTATATTATGTTCACTATCTTTAAAAATATCCTTATGTACTTATAACTTTATATTGGGTATAAAATGGCGTAATATTTCAGAAAATACTACCGAATAAAGGAAAGATCGTTCACACTGAGGATCTGCTACGTATGTATGTAATACCGTTATAAAAAACTAGTCTCGGCGCCGCAGACACAGACCGGCTAATTTGGTAGAAACTTCAATGTTGCAACATCTTTAATTATATTGAAAACGTAACAAAAAGTTTTAAAGTACTTTAAATGGGATTCTTTCCGAATACATAAATTGTGTTTTTCATGTATAAATTTGTTAATTGTTAGTTTATGTAAAGAAGTATACAAGAAATTCAAAAGTGTATCTGCTGTGTATCTGGATGACTCATCAAAGAGGAAAGTTGGATACCAATAAACAGTCTATCGAATTTTGATCGAAGATTTGGGCAAACAGAAGGCCTGTGGGCGCTTCAGGCACTCTGACAGATGACTAAAAAGATTAGAGAGTTCAGAATTGCGAAAACATGTTAAAAGTGTCTCAAAGAAATCCGGCAAGCATGTCAGCCATTGTAACTGGTATTGAAACGTAGTGTTTTCAATACGAGTCGAAAAAAACGTCAGAGTACAGCCTGGAAGCCACCAGAAGAGCCTAAAGAGAGAAAAATTATGCTTTCAGAAGAATTTTGCTGTCCTCATCTCCTTCCAGCTTCGATAATGCCGATTAATTGGGACCGAACCTCATCCGGATTATCAAAAAATGCGAATTTTCGAAAATAGGCTACATATTTTTATGCTTTAAAATTATAGAAACTAACTGAAACCTTGAGAATTCACAATTACAGTAGGTAACTACAGTTAAAGCTGTTGTGTATTACTTAGTACTGCACTTTAATGAAACTGAAACAGTACAGAATACAAAACGTGAAGTACAGTATAGGTACAGTACAGTAAAAAAACAAAACAAAACCGTACACTACGAAACTGAAGAATATTATATACTCTATACATGGTCAGGGCTCTTAAAAAAGTCTTTAATTGATTTTTGTACTGCAGTAGTCCTTAATACGTTTTAACAGAATGAGCTGGGAAGGTGTACTCTCCTTCTGTTTCTCGAGCCATGACATAAGAGTTTCTGCTGCCGTGAATGCCTCTGAATTTGTCGGCCCTGCCTCTTCAATTTCGTCTTCAACTTCATCATCTGATTCAACTGGTTCTGCCTCGTCTTCATACACCAGAGCAGCAATTTCTTCATCGGTCAACATCTGGTATCCAGGATTGTTATTATCAACAGCTAACCACTCACTGGCGTCGCATTTTTCAAATTCCAGCATCTTGCTGCATATTTCTGTCACTTCGTTAACACCACCGTCTTCATTATCATTTACATCTTCTTCTCCAGCACTTTGCTCTTCAGACCATAATTTATTCCATGCTCTTTGCAAGTTAGTTTTGGTTGAGGTATCCCACGCATCAGAGAACATGTAAATGCTATCCTTAATTTTCATTTTTTTTATACACTGTACCACACTCTCTTCGTCATTTTCTGACAACAAAAGATGACGAAGTAACTGTTTCCTGTAGAATTTTTTCATTTTTATAATCACTCTCTGATCCATTGGCTGCAGAGTGGCTGTAACATTGGCTGGGACGAATTGAACTTCAAAATTGTCGTTGATTGCGTTCAATACTTCAAGAGGGGGATGGGTAGGTGCGTTATCAATGATAAACAAAAACAAAACGTTTCCATGTTTCTTGTTCTCCTCACGATACTTAGTTACATTAGATATAAATTCATTCTTGTACCAATCTAGGAAAATTACAGAAGCCATCTATGCACTCTTCTGTGATGTATAGGAAACAGGAAGAGTATGCACAACACCTAACCAACAATTTTATTTTGTGCTCCCCACGTGCATTAGCACATACCATTGCTGTTAATCTTTCCTTGGACACTTTAAAACCAGGAGCGGATTGTTCACGTCTTGATGCCAGAGACTTGCTTGGAAGGGCCCGCCAAATTATTCCAGTCTCCTCTGCGTTGTAGACGTCATCTCTGGAATAACCTTTTGCAAGTGCATCTTGTTTAAACTTTTCAACGAAAGCACAGCCGGCCACTAAATCCGATGAAAATGTCCTCCTTGAATGTCTAATTCTCTAATATGAGCCATCCAGAAGTGGCTCTAAAGTCTTTTGGTCCATTAAACATTTCATTGAATTGTAGGGCTTTTTCACAGATAAGTGGGCCTGAAATCGGTTCTTCTAAGCTTCTCCTTTGGGCGAACCACATGTACATTGCATCTTCCAATGCCTTGTTGTTTGCAGATCGTGCGGTGTTTCTGCTTAGCGTCCCTTCTTCTGAATCCAGTTTTAAAGCAAACTGTTCGAGCTGAGCTTTCTTAGTCTTAATGTCACTTATAGCGGACGTTCCTACTCCATAAATTTTTGCAAGTGCTGCTCCACTTTCACCTTTTGATAACCGTTCTAAAATTTTTGAATTTGAATTAAGAAACCTGAAGTATACGCTGACTTACCTCTCATTAGCATCCTATGTGTTATGACCAAGATTGTTGAGAATCTTAATCATGACCTACTTATTATTAGATTATCATTAAAGTGACTAGGCCTCAGTAATGATGCATCACCATTAATCAAGTTTTGAATAATAAGATTTCGGATACCCTGCCTGTGCGTAGTGGCGTACCTCAAGGATCTGTTTTGGGACCTCTCTTATTCACTCTTTACACATCGAAGCTGCACAAGTCCCTTAAGCATTGTTCTTATCACCTATAGGCAGATGATACACAAATATATTTCTCATTTAATCGTGAAGACATAGTTGCTTCCAGTGCCACCATAAATTCTGATCTTGCCAACATTGTCAAAATGTCAACCGAACATTTCTTACACATTAATGCTAAGAAAACTGCCGTTATTGTGTTTGTTAAGAAGGCTGACATTGATTTTGCAACAAAAAATTTACATCTTGAAATTAATAATCTACCTCTGCAGTGTACCAGTATGATCAGAAATCTGGGGTTGTATATGGATTCAGAACTTAGATTTAAAGATTGTTTGGCGATGGATACTAAGAAGTTTTTATGCGATGTTGTCTATGGTCGCACTGAGAAGTTGAATTTCTCTTCTTTTCGGTCACGTGCGAGGATGTTACTGTACTCCATGGCCTGGTGAGTACCCCCACGGTTTGGAGCAATACAATTTTGAATTTGGTTCTTGTTAAGCTTTGTGCTGGTTTAGTATCTCAGTTTAACGATAAGATATATATTTTTTTCTGGGCAGCCGAATTCAAAAGCAGATTTATCTGAATTCGGCTATTTGTTGCTCCATTTGCAGATGTTCACCATCATGGTACTTGGATTCTTGACCAAAAAAAGCATCATTGTTATCGATCATCCACCATATTCACCTGATTTGGCTCCGTGCGATTTCTGACTATTTCCCAAACTGAAATTGGCGATGAAAGGAAGTCGTTTCGATACCATCCCAGTCATCTAACGGCCATTCCAGCCGATGAGTATAAAACATGTTTTCTGGGCTGTATTGACTCAGAAGGAGACTATTTTGAATAAACATTTTATTTAGGTTTATCGACCTTTTAGACCGAACATAAATACATTAAACCCCCCTGTATTCAACCGTAATTATCACCGTATAGAGATAATAATATATTTATATGACGTTTTATCCTCCTTTGTTTTCTTATTCGTGTATCTTCCTACGTATCAGAGTACCATTCATTACTCATCACGCGTGTAGCGATCAATAAACAAACAAAACGATTATCTCCAGGAGATGAATACGATTCATGGCGTCCAACATTGAATAAAGGCTTAATTCGATACAATCAAAATTATTACTTTGTCGTCGTACACGAGGCCGCGTTTAACATTATCTGGTGTTCGTCAGGTGGCCTATAACACGGTGACGTCTGGCTGCGATGATAATGGCAAATAATGGAAATGGTGTATAATTATATGTCATGTTTACGTTTTGAATGATTTATGACATCTAGTAAATTCTACATTAAATAGATATGTACCCATGCATACAATATGTACATGTTTATTTACGAAAAATATTATTGTTATGTTTTGTTTGTTTGTGATTTTGTTAGATACCGGAGAAAAATATGCTGGAAAACATGAAATTAGAAGCGTGGCAAGATTAATTTTATTTTTCTTTCTCTTCAATTCAAATAGGAAGCAAGATGTTAAATATAGTCAACAAAACAGCTCATTAAACTATATAACTCGCTGGTGGGGCAGGGTCTCCACTTTGTCTTCTGAAAATCGTTCTCTCTGGAGGCTTACTACGAAGACGCTCAAAAGAAATAAATCAAAATCAAACAGTATTAAACCTTTTCAAAGTCGAAATGGTGTTGCATATGACTAGTTAGTAAATGAATTTAATCGCGTTTGGTTGAAAGAGAGTTGGAAGAGTGATTGCTGTGAAAAATTTTGTAGTATCTAATGATGGATTCTGTTGAAGCTGATAAGTAGACATTCAATTTATGTGCTTATCCTGTTCGAATTTTCCTTCTTATTCCGTTAAATACTTAGTGAAGAAACAATGATTTTGTTACATATTTTTATAGAGCTTTCGAAAACAGAGCTTTTTAAAATTTAACAAAAATGTCATGATATGATGAAATTTTCCAGGAAAGCTTGCAATTTAGATATTCTGAACAGACTTTTATTAAGTTCTGGTTCTCTTTTAACCCGAATGAGACCACTCCTAAGAAAGAAATCATCGCCATTCCTAAAGGAAACGTAAAATATGATGAACTTTTCTTTAATAAGGACACAGGCTCAGAATTATCATCAGAAGAATTATCCTCGGATGCAGAATTTGCTTCTGAGTAATATCTTTATGTGTGAAATTGTAATCATTCATTTACTACTAATGTAAGAATGGCACGTAAAAGTTAATCAAATTAATTAAAATGAATTTATTATAATAATTAAAATATAATAAAAGTATATTATAATGTAATCCTTGTTTATATAACTTTAAAGTTCTAGATAAACAAGGATGTTAACAAACAGGGAATTAGTACCATTACTAATTATGGGGTAAATGAAACTTAATACACTACATAATTATTTTTTTTTCATTTATAATCTTTAACTAATGTAAATTTAAGGATTACAGTTATTGTTTATATAAAATATCTAGTAACTTCTAGTACTTCTTTGGACTATTGTACACATGTTTATTATTACTTATTAGTGAAATTAATTACTTAGATATGTAGGAGATACATTTTGTTTCTTTTCAAACTATTCTTCTATGTTATCCATTATAATATTTTGAAAGCGAGAATCTTCTTTTAAGAGATAAATCATCTCATGAAACGAACCAACCTCCGGAAAGCCCCTGCCTTCGACTCTATTTCCAATTCAGCGTTGCAGAAATCAAGTCCTAAAGCGGTCGATGGATTGGTCAACATCATCAGGGCCATTTTTCAGCTTGGATGTTTTCCACATGTCTGGAAATGCACATATTAAAACCAGAGGAAGATCCGCTGTTCCCGTGAAATTATCGACCTATCTCACTGATCTCCTGTATGGCAAAACTCGCGGAAGCTGTCATCTTAAGAACTGACTGAGGGATGATCTTTTTGTTCATGAAATTCTTCAGGATGAACAGAACAGAAGTGATTCGCAACACACTCGAAGCCAGTGCTTTCGATACAATTTGGCAGCCTTTTCACGAGATGGTGACATTTGGACTAATTCCTAATATTGTAAAGCTTGTGTCGTCTTACCTTGCTAACAAGTCTTTTTCGATAAGACAGGATGATGAAATTTCGTCTCTTAAGCCTCTGGCGACGGGTGTCCCTCAGAGCTCATTGTTAGGACCCAATTTATTATTGATCTACATGACCGATCGATCTACAACTCCTACGAAATGCTGGAATGATCGTCCAAGTGGAGGCTGAACATCAATAGATCCAAATGCCTGAAAGTGGTAAGATTATGGTTTCCCTTCACTTAGGTACCTTTGTACTCCTGAACTACTCCTGAACTCGAAACTTACATTTCACCAGCATGTAAATGGGACTGTCGCCAGATGCAACTCCGCAAAATCCGTGGTTTTGTGTCGCAAAAGCTTGTCGTCGGTGAAGATCAAGTTGCTTGTCTATTTTTCACATATGGTGAATCGCGCACTTCGCTTGATTGCTGATGTTCCTTGGTTTGTGCGCAACAGTCAATTAAGAGGGGACTTCAAACTGCCTTCGAGTAAGAACTCTCTGATACAGCTCTCAACTAAGACAATTGAAAAAATTTGAAGATCTGGGAATCCACTAGTCAACATTGATCTTAACTGGGGGGCGGTCGAGATCGATATCAGCCAGCGATATCGATCTCGACCGCCCCCCGGTTAGGGTCAACGTTCGCAGGGCACTCGCTATCGACGGCCAAATGGTTCTCTTCTAAATTAGGAGGAATTACCACCATCTCTCCGAAGATAAGCTACGACAGAAAACTTTTCAATAGAGGGCATGCAACGTACCCAACATATTCTCAGCTGAAGAGCTGAACACTTAGAAAAAAGAGGCTTGGAGATCTGTGGTCGTCAAGCCTCAGGAAAGCTAAGAATGATCATCTGAGTCTTCGAAACACATGGCCTGAGTAATTAATTAAATGTTGTGCCTTCTGCTACAAATTTACTTTTTTACTTTACTACTGACAAATAGAACATGTTATGTTATGTACAATGGCTATTCATCGAACGAATTTGTGCTTACGTCGGGTGTTCCCCAAGGATCTAACTTAGGACCTCTCTTATTTATACTATTTATTAATCATCTATTACTCCAAATGAATTGTCTAATTTTGCGAATACTGATGATATTAAAATATTTCCTCGAATTAATCTCAATAATCTTGTTGCATGGTGCACTCGATTTAAACTGAAATTGAATGTTGATAAATGTTGTGTTGTCGTACACAAGATCATTACCATTAAACATACTGTCTTATCGCATTGGCGAAAACATATTGTCAGCTAAAATTGAAATTAAGGATCTGGGCGTTACCTTTGATTCTTCCCTTAGCTTTAAGTCACACATTAACATTTGTTCTGAAGCTTGCAGATCACTTGGCTTTATCTTTCACATATCCAAATACTTCAAGAATATCTCCCTTCTGAAGTCACTTTACTTTGCTTATGTCCTCAGCAAACTTGAATATGCTTCCTTGATCTGGTATCCAGTGTGATATGCTGTCATTAGAACGTGTCCATCGTCGATTTTTAAACATTTTTTCATTTAAAATGGACCCGAATATTCTTTGATTTTGTATTATCCTGTCATTGGGGATATTGCCTGTTGGGTAATAAAGCTTATTATTATTACTATTACGATTATTATTATTATTAAATGTTGTGGTTTTGGTGTTACCGATGTTTTTGAAATCACATTAACGTTGCTGTCACTTAAAGAAATGTTTTTGCAACTTTTTAAGTTTCATTTCTTCTGCTTCTTGAATGACGAAGTTTTAACAGAAAATTTCAACGATTTCACAACCTCAATCATACAAGCTATTTCCCCGAAATACATACAAAATACGCGTCCTTGTTTCCTCTTAAAGTAATTCCACGAATTCGAGCGTACTCTAATGTAGAAATCGATAATGTCGGAACACAATTTTCTATATTACACGAAGTGTTTACTCCGTATCGAGTTTTTTTTCCTCCATTTCATTTTACCTATGTATGTAGCTGTTACCACAAACCTTATTCTAATTTTATTCCAATTGATTTCAGGAAACAAGCTATGGCTGCCAGGGCAGAAGCGGAACGCGACGGCATCCAGGTACCCCTAACGCTCGAAGATTATTGCATCAAGACGCAAGTTAAACCGAACACGTCAGATTCTCAGGTCGAGATGACCGATTTTTACGATGACGATTACGATGAAGAATACGACGACCCTTCAGACGGTTCCGATTACGAGGAGGACGAAAACGACAGCGGAAACGGTGAATCGTGATCGCCTTCAACTGTTGTTTCCTTCAATCATCGCTGAACAGCAGCAAATAAAAAAAAATATATTAATAAAAACAAAGAGAACATCAACGCAACAATAATATTAATAACAAAAGCAAATGGAGATATCAACCGCAAAAACATCAAAATAATAACGAAATTTTTTTTATTAGAGGAAAAAAAAACAAACGATAATCGCGATTATTATTATTATAGTACAGATATAAATAAAGCAAGATTTAAGGATATAAATAAAAAGATAAAAAGTTACGTTAATGATACGTTTAATTGTGAAGAAATCAGGATATTATTGTAAAAAAAAAAACATTTTTCAATCTTTTTAATTTTAATTTGTGCCCCCTTTTTGATGTAATTTAGTGATCTTTGATCAGTAATAATTATTGTAAGTTTTATCTTAAATAGAAAACACGAGTTTGTATTGGAATCGTTTCTTTTCCGATGGGATTTGTCGTAAGAAGCAATGATTAATCTGTGTTGCTTGATGCTTTTAACAGGAAGACGACAGGATTTCCTGCTGGCCAAGGTCCTCTCCTGTCAGTCCTTCTTCCCACTTAAATATCTGTTTTTCATATCTAAAATGTGGTGGTGCACCATCATGCTGATCAGTTGCTTCCAATTTTTTCCCAAGTTTGTCGCAAATGAAACAAAGTTCTTCGAGCTGTTCTGGATTTTATCTCATTAAGGACAGGTGATCAAGATCGATAGTCGAACCTGCCACCACCATCTAATTGTTGCTTTTCTAAAAATAGGAACGTGAGGGGATTGTTGAAAATCCGGTGATTTTTATCCCTGCTGTTTCGACATCTTGAACCACACAAGAACATATTTGAATATGTTGGCATTTCTTTGCCTCATTTTGAAATAAACCAGAATAAATTTTCGTTTTGATAATTGTGAAATAGGCTCTACTTTTTCTACCTTTTGTCTATATTTCATCAAATGATTGGTCTCTAAGGGGCTAGTTATTGCTTTGGAGAAGACTTGGATTTTTGGATTTGGAGCCCTAAAAAGGACGATATTGTGCTTTATGATCTCCTGAATCAGCCATGCGAGTTAGGTTGCTTCAGTGTTATAGTTCCTGCATTACAATATTCCAAGACGAGCCATTTTCGGATGTCCAGCGAGCTTGGACAGCAGCAGCTTTAAACAGGATCAGTGGTGATCGGAAACCCATCAATTCTTTTGGCCTTGACATATTCTTCAATTAATTGTCGTACTTCTGTTTTAGTACAAAGAAGACCTAATTTTTTTCAAGTTAAAACTAGAAAAGGTGGCATTTGAGACACCTCCTCCCACCACTCTTACCTTCGGTAGGTGGGGGTGACCAATAAATTTGTTCAGAAGTAGTTCAGAAGTTATTCAGGACAACTTCATTGGCCACCGTTACCTATCGAAGATAGGAGTGGTTGAGGGTGCCTCAAGTACCCCCTTACCTACTGTTAAACTATTAACAAAACCTAGTAACCGGTTCGGGCAAACATGCATCACCAAGAGCTTGATTTACCGAATGCCTCCGACATATCACGACAAATTAATTGGTTAATTGTAGTTTGTTAAATATTAATGAGAGGTTTAACAAAAAATTAGATGCATATAATGCACAGATTAATCATTGTTTCGATTATTAAAATAAATAAACGAAAATTTAATTCAAATTTATTCAGCAATTGTTTTTAGGATGTGTCAATAAATAATTCTTATTTACGGTTAATTAAATTGGTTTTTCTAGAGCGCAAGCATCTCCGACTCATGCTTCATGACTTCCTAAGTAAGTAATGTTTAAAAATATGGAAACAAGAGTATTAAAATTTTGATAATGTTACCTCGTTCAATTTTTTTAAAATTTTTTATTAAGCGAATCATGTTTTACGATCTCAAGATGTATAATATATGCAAGATTTGTGTAATAATTAATATAATTAAAGTTTGGAAAGTTGTATATTTCGATAAATAATAATAATAATAAAAAAAACAAGGGGGATCCGTGGTATGGTGTGTATGCAATTTTGATCATTTTTCAAGAGAAATTAATATTAAAAATTTTTTTTTTTTTTTGAATTTGTTTTGCAATTTATTACAGAATATATCGTGAGATGTTATTCTATTTTTTATTTTATTGTAGGCGAAGCCAGATTAATACAGGAACTGTACTTGTATGTGTGTGCTTTTTTAATTATCCAGTTTAAGACGGTTAAGATTGTTAAAAAACTGTTTTCAATTTTTTTTTTAAGTTTGTGGTAAACAACACAGAATACTAAATTGTTTCGGACATTTTGGGGGTCATCATGGTGGGTGGTTTAACATTACGTAAACCTTCATTGGGAAAACCCATCACCCCTTCTCTCCTCCTCTCCTTCTCTTCACCATCATAGATAATATCTACTGGAATCACCATCATTTCAAACGAATCATTGTTTTCTAAATAGGCTTTGGGGAGTTTCTCTTCTAAAGGAGTTGGTTTTGATCAATTAGATTTCGATTTCCAACCATTTTGGACCCAAATTTCGGCATGTTTCAAATTCTTTGTCTAGCTAAGACTTTGTAAGGCTCGTTGTTGAAAATTCGTCTTTGGAAGTGGAATCTCTACTCTAATTTTAAAGGTATTCCAAACTCCTTTTAAAGGAATGAACACTGTTTTGTCCAATTGTTATATTGTTTACATGAAGAAGACATCGTTGTCAAATGTCATTCTGATTAGATTTGTGAATATGAAAGGCAATCTTGTCCCATTGCAATTTTCTCCTGAGGGTGTACAACTGAGCAAGTCAATTGGTCAAGATTTAAGCCTCCTTACAGCTCTATTGGTGGACTGTGGCATCTTGAGACTGTCTGCTGTTTCTCTTGTCAGTATAGCAGTATTGGTTTTGGTCACAATTTTGAATGATATTTTTGTGTCCTTTTTAGCTGTTACTCTGACTGTATTCGGATCGTGAAAAAAATGCAGCTTTATCACAATTGTAAATGGAATCTAATTTGGATGTTGTATCTGGTGTACTTTACCTCAAAAAATCGTTCATGTGGATAGCACAGACTTCTAAATATATTTTACCAAAGTGTTAAAGTTCTCAGTTAAAGTTTCTTGCTTGGAACAAGCTCCAAATGTTTGTTTAGGATTTTTATCCTTTTTCAACATCAAAAATGTCTCTTTTGGTGTCTTCAGAGCCCAACTTGTATTGAACATGGCTTTTTTTTACTTAATTTATAGTTTATAGGAATTTTGCAAAGTTGTCACTTCAAAAAAATATCACTTTCAATTCAAATATGTTGAATATAAAAAATTACAAATGGGTTAATAGGTAAGCCAAAATTTGTAAATGAAAAAGACACACCTGATGCTTAATGAGTGCACATTGGTCGTAGTAGTTTAGGTTAAATAAAATTTCATAAGAAATGATTTAAAATATTGTTTTTTTCTCAAAAAAATGACTTTAACTTTTGAGTCAAGTTCAAAGACGAGACCTTCTTAAAATGAACAAAAAAAAAATAGAAACTATGAAAACTTTGTGAATAATCATTACCACTGCGTCTCCTATTACCCCAGCTTCACCAATAAAGTCGTATGACATATATTATATACAAGGAGGTATTGAAAAATTCTTAGCATACATTGATTACAACGAATCTGCAATGACTAGATCTTTCAAAAAGAAATTTTTATCTTGCTATGCAATCCAGGCCTCCACAACTTCTATCACCTCTTCGTTGGATGAAAATTTACTACATTTTAAACTTATTTTCAGTTGAGGAAAGACTTGATAGTCGGACGGAACCAGGTTTGATGAATAAGGGGTGTATTCGAGTAATTCGAATCCTAAATCACGAATTGTTTGATTCATTTTTTATTATATTATTTTATTATATTCTTGAAAACAATCAAAATTGCAACTAATCACGCCACTCATCCTCTACCTTAATCGCAATTATAATCAAATAAATAAAATATCTGTGTATGTATATAATTAGGTTTGTTATTATTATTGTTCAAGTAAGAAAAATATTTAAAAAACGATTGAAGAGAATGGCCGTTTATATATATTTAATGTAAGAGATATGGAATTAAAAAAACATTACACGAATTGCAAATGAATTCTGACGAATTATAAGTTCGATTGCAATAGATTGTAATTTAATTAATGAATTAATATAAAAAATAGATATAAAATGGTATAATTACTTATATTTGTACATATATTTTTGTCGTAGAGAAGTTGTGAATTTTTGCTATTATTATTATTTATTTAGGAAAATTTTTATTCTTTTTTTTTGTTCTCTTTTTTCTCTCTGTAATTCTTTTGTTCTCGTTTTTTTTTTTTTTTATATATAAGATTTAAGCTAGTGATGTGAATGTGGATGTATTTTTGTTAATTTTTTGGGTACGTGGAACAATAAAATATCTAAATGTTTTCATTGCAGTGGAGGAATAATGTCGAATTCTACGGCAAAGAAAAAAAAAAAAAGACGTAACTATAAAAAATATAACAAAAAAAGAAAAGAAAACGAAGAAACTGTCATGTCAATATGATAAACGTGGTTGTTTATAATCCAAAAAAGTGTGTCTCGTGTGGGCAACCAAACTTGTTGGTAGTTGTGCTTCTTCAGGTAATACTAAGGAAAAAAAAACACGCAATGGAACGGTTTGTGTAGTGTATCGTACTGTATAATAAATAATAATACAAAAAAAAAATAAAATAAAAATAGAGATAAGTAAGATAGACTTTTTAAGTACACTTTGTTGGATTATCCATTGTGCAAGCGTTCTCATTATACAGAAGCCAGCAATACCGATGTTTTTTGCCTTAACAAACTCTGCCTGTGTTACTATTGTTCTAATGATTATAATATGTGGGATTTCTTATCTTGTATTCATCATCGTATTCCGTAAATAAATGGTTCAGAATAATTTCTACTATGTGATTTTTTTTAATTTATTTTCTTTCCTTAAATTTGATCTAGAGGTAAGGGCTACAAATGAAAAGTAAATACACCATTTATCGAACTTTAATTTCCTGAATATATGATATTTAAGAATGGATATTGAATTTGACATGATGATTAGTCGCGAGTTGCTACAGATATGATCTTTAATGTTAAATAAATATTTTTCCATCTTTAATGTTAATGCAACTTTATGTAAACAAACGTATTATAAATAAAATAACCATCAGGCGCCAAAGTTCGTAATTCTACACAATTTGCTAACTGACTAAAAAATATTTAAGACCACTTCTAGCAGTAATTGTGTTGATGTACTGAGAAAGTTTACATTGGCCAAACAAAAGAACCTAGAAATAAAATTCAGGGAGCATTGCAATCATCTGAAAAGCTAAGAATAATAGAGAAATCCGCGATCACCAGACATTACTTAGTTGCCGGCCACAAAAATCATAATGCAAAAATTCAGAAACGTATTAATGAATCTGTCAGAATCACCGTGTATGTTCGAACGTACATATACAGAGTGAGCCACTTAAAATGATGCATTGAATTTATGGCCAAACTAAATAAGAAATTTAAAATCGGACCAGCTAAAGTTATAGAGTTCTGAGGAAAGCACATTTTAATAAAAATGTACATTTTATACCATTCATCATAACGTCATACCGAAATTAATTCGCATTTATTTAAATGGGATATGGTATTTTTATTGCGAATGTCTTGAACAGCTAATTTTTTTACGTATAACTGTATAAAATATGACCAATTTTAGGCTGTGTTCCGTAAACCGAACATAAAATACCAAGGTCTTGGTTGTGGTTGGTTGCGGTACATTTCGGTGCTAAATATTTACGGGACGATGTTGGTACGACTTTGATCAATTGCATCAGCTGTTTAGACCAGGTTAGAGGTTACAATCAAGTTGAAATGGAAAACAAACCTATATTATTTGTAATTAATGAATTATTGTGGTCGAGTTCCATGTTATTTTATCAGTGTTCTATAACAAAAAGCCAATAGTTAAATATAATCGATAAACGTAGTAGTTTATTTTGTTGTGCTTAACCTCCATATTGTTTTCGTATGTCAAACAAAAACAAACCAGCAGTAACCGTTATTGAACTGCGGTTCGTTTGGTAACAACTGAATTTACCAATTTCAGATAACCGAGTTCCGTAAATGTACGATTTTCAGGATTACCAAAACCACGGTTACAATATTAGATTTTACGGAACACAGCCTTTAATAAGAAATGAAATGAACAACTTCTTGAAATTGCCGCCAATATTTCAAATTTTCAAGCGCGGAAATATGATTGTTTACCTGACGCATATTTGCGTAAAACGCAAAATTTGAATTGGGCGCTTAAATGTCACTTGCTAACTGAGAAACGTTCAAAATTAATTATTTTAATGCTTAACTTATGTAGAAACAATAATTTGGTGTTGAGTGTTTGACTTATTGACCAACTTGCATTAAATCTGCATCGACAAGTGCAAAAGTGTTTGGTATAAATATCATAGTAGATACAACGAGTACAAACAGCAAAATTACGAAAGTGTGTGTTATTGTGGTCACATGTTTACACCATAACAAAGGTGTATGATTGTTCATAGAACCTTGTACGAAATTGATGTTGAACTAAACGAAAAACAAAGTCGTATGTCAAAACAGGGGCGTAGACAGGATTTATGAAGGAGGAGGAGGGAGGGCGATGGAGTTCTAAGAATAATTTTGTATAGGTTTGTTCTTGGGAATCTGGGGAATACTTTGTAGATAAGTGGGGGGTCCGGAAAATTTTCAAGCAGATTATGTCTCAAAACGCATTTTCCGGATATCTGAAAACCCTTAAGTTGTTTTCCAAAACCTGAAATTCTTAGATAAAAATTGCCACTTATGAAAGGTAGATTCTTACACTGGTATTGCTTCTGATTATGTCCTCCTACGTGTTTAAAGATAAGGCTAGTCGCACTCTTTAGTTTTGCAGTGCATATTCAGTGGCAATAAATGGAGCCATACTTTAGTTATTTTAAGCTGGTTAATGAGGTGCGTTATTATTGAAAAAAACAAAACAATGAAATAACATGACTTTAATAAAATTAAAGTAATTAACATTAAATGACAGAAAACCAATCTAAAACTATTATGATTATATAACCCTTTGTCACATCTATACCAAAGTTAATTTTCTAGAATTGACTGAAAACCTTTTTAAAATAATTATGTTCAAAATAATCTTTACTTTCTTTGATAGTTTTCCTGCGGACACTCATAAGACACAGTCCATACAGACGTTGACCTGTCATTGTGGGTCTAACCCACGATTTTACTCTTCTCAGAGTGCCGAATGACCGCTCTACAGTGCATGTTGTACATGGAAGAGAAATGGAAGAGAAACCTTCTTGGCGGGATAAAAATTTCCGTCTCTTTCAAGTTCAACATGAAGTTCTTCTTCTTGCTGCAGGGATAAAACATTTCCGTCAGTCTTTCAGTGGGTTAAATTGTTTAGTGTTCTAGTTCAACATGCTTTTAGAATGCGGTAGATATGATGGCTTAATCGGTAGATCAGTAGAAATGTAAAAAAATCGGTAAATTTTTGCCTTGACACGTCTATCTTTCTAAAATAATCAAAATATGACTAAAAAAGTCTGGTCCTAGAGGGAGGAGGGGGGGGAGGGGCATTGCTCATACCTAGATATATACGCCCTTGTGTCAAAACATACACTTTTGTACTTTGCCAAATTATAATAGAATATCAAAATATCAAAGTTGTATGTGATTCATTAGAATTTTGTTGTCTTGAGTTTTTCTACCCACTGCTGTAACAAATTCATTATGAGGAAGTGCCTTTTTCCAAGATAAAACGTTTAGACTTCTCAAAATGCTTTTTTTAAATCAAATATAAAACTTCTTTTCTTGATTATACTTGATTCAAAGTTCCTAAGTTATATATGACGTTTCTAAAAAAAATTTTCTTAGGACTATCAAAGTTGTATGTTGTTTTTTCAGCAACAATTGCGAGAACCCCTAGTAAATATGTCTTGTTTTTTTGTAAGTTAACATTCTATTTACATCCAATCGAACCAAAAGGCATAAATAAATCAATCAGAAAAGTTGTCCTTTTTAAAATCGTACCTTTAGAATTTTCAAACTCGATTTTCTCAATTCGAATTATGTTGCTTAGAACCTTGTAATATTGGACCAGCGAAATGTCGTACACATGACATACGTTACGTAAAATTTCGGTAAACTAAGCTTGAAAATTCGAAACCGCGTAATTTAAATAATCAAATTTCATTCTTTGATATTGCAAACACAGTTGGATAAAATATTTAATAAGTGATTGTGATTGTTGATTCTTACAGTACAGTGATAAAAAAGATAAAGCTATTCAATAAAATACAAATTGATTTCGGCGTGACGTCATCATGAATATTATAAAATTTATATTGTTATTAAAATGTGCTTCTCATCGATCACTATAAGTTTACCTGGTCGGATTTTAAAATTTTTATTTAGTTTAGCCGTAATTCTAATGCATCATTTTTAGTGGCCCACCCTGTATATTATCTACACCCTCATATATTATTACACAACACAGTTTACCCGATAAAAAAATGTTTTGTTAATAAGTTAATCATGCTGGCGATTTTACGCAGTATGTAACGAAATGGCCATACAATAATTAAAAAATACATTCAAGTGAAGTTGGGTTTTATTTTTTAAATCCGACTGTACGTTAGATACTTCACTAGCTTATTAATCTAAATGTACTTTTTTATTAGACTTTTAAGTTAAAATTTTCATACACAGCTTGTTCTAGTGAAAGAGATGCAGTCTCCAAATATTGTATCTTGTGTAAAAATGCAGAAAAACTACTGCGTAGAAAAACTAGGAGGTTGATAATAAATACTTAATTGACTGAATAGTAAACAAACGTGAATCTAATGTGAACGTAATCTAGCATCTTGCTGTCAAATGTTTAAACATAGAGACCACACAATATCTGAAGCTTTTTATAAACAGCTTACGCCACACTGGGGACTTTGAGGCAACCAACCTCTTTCAGTTGAAATTCCTTGCTCAGACTAACAATTTACATTTTGATATTTAGAATGTTTTAGTACCATGGCGGGGAGAGAAGCAGGTTAAGATGCGAAGACAGGGGGACTGTTAATCAGAAACAGTCTGGTCTTTAGCCGATCGCGATATCTCTTCTAGTTTCTGAAATGTTGTACAAAATGTATTATTAAACTTTGGACCCCCATCACACTCATCTCCAAAACCAAAAACCCGAACGCTAAAAAGTATTGTCGTATTGCCATATATTTATCGTTGTTCTACTTCTCTACCAAATTGTATAAAAATCGCAGCAAGACACTTGAGTGCCATTGCTTGCTAGTATAATGATGTATAAAATGTTATGTATGTGTATAATGTGCTGTAGATGAGATCACTAAAGCCCCCACACTAAAACATGTGACAAACAGTAGACATTTAATCCCATTTTAATTCGAAATTGCAGCGCTTAAAAATTTCCTACTGATAATTTGGTTGCCTATAACTGTTCTTAATTTAACATTTAAAATGAGGAAAATAAATTTTATTATAAATGTATGATTACAAATGATAGATCAACGTAAGAGCAATTAAAGTAGAATGTGTTTTTAGTTTGTTTTAATTCCGAAATTTACCAACAGGTGGCGATATTAAACGAAAATTAAATCTTATAAAAATTAATAAACTAATCTTACTACTTATAGTTATTATTATTATCAAGAATAATATTATTAAATTTTTATTAAACGAGGACATTACCAGTTGACGAAGCAATAGCCAAGGCCTTCATGTCAGCGCTCGAATTAATTTAAATCATCAATATTGAAATCTAAGAAAATGCTGAAGACACACCAGAGTGATGGACTCTTAAGTATCCCATTGACAATACGTCTCTTATAATTGAGATACAGTTGACCAAGAATCAAACTCTCTTCCACAACCAGCCACGGAGGTTGCTACCGCAAGATTTTGTCGTGACTTAAAGGTCAAAATCACAAAGACTCGATTTCAATAAAATTACTAAATGTTGTTGGTGGTCGTCTAGTACCTTGGATCTAAATCCGTAAGATCATAAATTGTGGGCTACAACTGAGTGACGGTAGCATTCCCCAACGCCAATGTTCTATAGCTAAGTCATGAGCGAAACAATCCAAAATATATTCTAATAGTTGAATCCTCATCAATCAATGCAGTTGTCCTCTTAATGGCAAAGATTGCATTATTCAACCTACTACAGAGATTCTCAATTTGTAAAATTTACGAGACAAGCATAGAATTTTTAATTCTCACTGAGAAACTGATAATAAGTTCTTCATTGTATCTTTTGGTGCAGAAGTAGAACACTGATAATGACAGCTTTGCTGTCGAAACGGCAGAATTTTTAAATTTAGTAGTTATTATCAAGCTGAAGAAAAAAGGAATCTATGATAAACGATATTCGACATTTTTTGAAAAAAAAAAAAACGAATAAGCCCGATTTTACCCCTAGCACCATTACTGGGCTTTGGAAAAAAAATTAACAACCAGTTCTCAGGGTCACTTTTTATCTTCTAGCTAATGACATTGTTGAAATCCTTCTATTACGTTTTGTTTCTTTTTTCTGACCATCATCACCTTCCTTATTGTTTATGGGAGCCATGTTGGGCTTCCACACTGTTAGAAAGATCCTTTTTTTTACTTATTTCAGTCATGTATGCCAAATTTAAACCTGCCCTCTCTCTTCCATAATAAGCCAGATCCTAAATAGAGATAATAAATCAAACAGGACCTAGGATGGATCGTTGTGGGACACAGCGTTGTTACTTGTGTTCAATCTGAAACTATGTAGTAGTAAAATTATAATTAATTAAGTGAGACTAGAAAATTTTTAGAACAATGTAATTTCGTTTCACGGTACATCTTATCATTCTAAACGAAATCTAATTGCAAAACCGTACAATTTAATTTATAATCTATAAAACTAAAAGCAAATGAAACTTCAACATACGATAGATATATCTATGATTGAAACAATAGTAAAATTTGGCAATGTTTGACTAACGCAACACTTAAGAGAAACATTTCATTTCATTTGCGTACAATGCACCCTATTAAAAAACAATTCTTTTGTTCTTCGTTATTTGCGCGTACATTAGAGCAGGTTACAGGAAGCGTTTGCTTAGTTCACGTCCTGCGTTATTGAATTAGAGTAACAATTATTATCTGTTAATAGTCAACAGAACAGATAATACATACATATATACATATGAATGCAAACATTAACTACGTAGCGTGCATTGTTAGCATCCGCTAAAACTCGTTATCGTCGTGACAATATTCTTCCTAATTGTAGGGAAAAAAATTGCGAAAGATAACTACATTTTAAAATCTATGTCATAAGTGTATATTCTTGATAAAAATTAAATTAATTCCTAATTAATTTTTTTAATTAAATTTAAAAAAATTTACGAGGTTAATAATAATGGATATAGGTATGTGTTATATATTTATACGCTCACTTTTTTGTGGTTCTAATACCGTGTCTGACAAGTTTTGAGGCATCGGTCAACCGGACTTAAACCGAACACTCATTTCAGATGCATTCTCTTGTAAAATTGTGTTTTAAGGTCAGCGCAGCCAAACACCTGTCCGACTTTTTAATTTATTAGAGAGCAAAAGAGAATCAAAAAGATAAAAAATATATATTTAGCTATAAAAAGAAAGTGATATATTTATTATAAAGTTCTAATGATATTATTTCGGGTAACTTAATTCTAATATCCTTGTGTACCTAGTTTTTCATATACATACATAGGTATAGACAGCCCAGTTCAAAAACTGCCTCACTAATGAGAATATGTTTTCAGCGATAATTTTGTAACTGTATATTAAATAAAGGTGTTAATTTTCTTGGTAATTTAATTATAATCATTGACGCAGATTCTTAGTTAACTAAAAAATGTATATCTGTTTGAAAAATGATTATTTTTAAAATGGTCTATGACTTAATTCAATTTTTCTGATAATATTTGTTTAGAACCACAACAATATTTTGAACGTCAGTTTGTTCGTAAACCAACTACACCGACATTTAGTCTTTCTTTCCCCTTTTCTTTTATATTGGGATGAAGAACATTCCGAAGTTAAAGTCCAACAGTAGTCAGCAAACATCTCCACTAACATCGCCAAGATTCGGGGGAAAGAAGTTCAGGTGCGAATGCAAGAAATGTATTTTAAGACTCATATTACAGCCTAATGCATGGTTCACAAGTTCTTTGTGACACTTTTAAATGCATTCCAAGCACTCCGTTCTAAATCGCTCAAGAGTACGTCAAATTCTCGATCCTGTTGTAACAGATTAATCTGGAGTCCTATAAAAATCCCCTCTTTAAGTTTTGCCTCAGATATATTAGGAAATTTTTGTTTAAGGTATCGAAATCCTGGTTCCTCTTTGTCCAATGCTTTGACGAAATTTGTCATCAGAACTAATTTTATGTATAATGGTGGTGAAAGTATTTTATGAGGCTCCACCCACGAATTATGGACTGCGTTCTTTTCTCCAGGAGTATATTGTATTCTGGTTGGCCATTGCTTAACAGTATAGTGCAAATTTCTCGCTCAACTATCTCATTCACAAAGGAAACAGCAATACTTTGTGAATCCAACTTGTAGACCAAGTAGAATTGCAACTACTTTGTGATCAGCACTGATGTACCATTTATAGGTTTTGTAATTGATTTTATCAAGGAGACGTGTCATATTATCACATATTTCCTTCATGTGCACGGCTTGACCAACAGGAATGGAGGGGTAGATGTTGTCTATATTTAGAAGGACAGCTTTCAAACTCAATTTAGAAGCATCTATAAAAAGACGCCATTCTTCCGGTTGGTGTTTTTGACCTAATTCTCTCGTTAAACCGGCAACATTTTTGCAAAATGAAAGACCTTCTTCAGTTGAAAAATACTGTGACAGTTCTTTCTGGCGATTTCGATATACAGAAATACGCATACTCGGAGCTAACAACTTCCATCCTTGCAGTCTTGATCCTAATATTTCTGCCTGAGTTTTCGATAAATTGAGATCTCGAACTAGGTCATTTAATTCCAATTGATTTATTAAATGAGGCGTGTCCTGTTGAGATGGCGAATATTCTTCATCCGTGTCCGACAACTCTGAAATCTATTCTTCTATCTCGGTTTCAACATGTTCTTGGTTCGAAGCATCCATAGGACTTGGTACTGGCACAGCTTCCGAATGAGGAACTGGACGAGTGGCAGAAGGTAAATTAGGATAGGTAATTTGATCCTTATTTTTACTGGAAAACCCGAAGGTCTTTGTACAGCAAACGTAGCAGTCTGTCGAATGATCCGTTTGTTCTCGCCAAATCATAGGCCTACCAAATGGCATAGCTATGCTCTTACCTTTTATCCAGCTCCTCTGGCATACCGAAAAGCGTATTCTATCGAATTTTGACCGGAGATTTGGGCAAACAGAAGGTCTGTGGGCGCTTTGTGTCACACACCCTGACAGATGACCAAAAAGATTGGAGAGTTCAGCATTGCAAAGACATGTTCAAAATGCCTCAAAGGGATCCGCCAAGCACGTCAGCCATTGTAACTAATTATGATGAAACGTTGTTTCCAATATGAGCCGAAAACAAAACGTCAGAGTGCAGCATGGAAGTCACCAGAAGAGCCAAACGAGAAAAAAATTAAGCTTTCAGAAGAGCAAAATCAAGATGATTCTGACCGTTTTCTTCGATTCAAAGGGAATTGTTCACAGTCAATTCCTCCTAGAAGGTCAGACAGTGAATGCAGATTATTATCTGGCAGTTCTACAACGATTGCGGGCCAGAATTCGACGAGTTCTAGCGGAATATCGAGAGCTAGGCAGTTGGTTTTTGTTGCACGACAATGCACCATCATACAAAGCCATCATGGTATGTGAATTCTTGACCAAAAAAGGCATCATTGTTATCGATCAGCCACCATATTCACCTGATCTGGCTCCGAGCGACTATTTTGAATAAAGTAGAATACAAAATCAAAATAATAAACGCTTTGTATTATTATTAGGCCAGTCTCATTGGATGGGACACACTGTGTAGTATCAAACAAAAACACTTAACTGTATACAAATGAAAATTGCTGCCATATCAAAGTTTTATATTCATAAATAGAGTTATTTCTTCTTTTATGTTGGTTGTTGCCTTCTTTAATGAGAAACCATCAAAATACTAAAACTTTATATTGTTGAGTTAGTTATAAAAATACAATAAAAACAACTAAATCGTAATAATAAGACCAAATATAAAAGAATTGTAGACCGAGGACACCTCATCTACAAAAAAAGAACGCACGATTGCGTAATAAATTCTTTTTCCGGGGACCACTTCATCGCACAGAATGTAGCATCAACAAAAAGAAACATTCTTTTTCTTCTTTTGCATGTATCATCTATACCTGTTACATGAGGCGTGCTGCGAAGCTAGTTCGTCTTAGGTAGGAGGAAAGAAGGTAGGTCGAGTGTAAAACTGAAACGACGTGGTACTCATCGAGCTCGGACCCGCAGACAGTCTCGACCGGTACCCAAAGAGTCGCGTCGGTTATTTGGTGAAGGTAACCCAGCCAGGCAGTTTAGAGAGCACAGGAATGTTGCGGTGATGATTTCTCAACTACGCGCGATTCCCAAGAGTTCTAATATTGTTCTATTATACACTTCTGCATTATAGTCATACGACATTAACTTTGGCGGATGAGAACGATTTTCAAGTGTTGTCTTTCCTGTATTTCACGAGGAAAATGAAGGAAAGAAATTGTAAGAGTAGCGGAAGTTACTCTTCGAGTATAGTGGTGTTTTTGTGGTTAACGATTGTGGTCGGGGTGAGTTTTGGTGATGCGTTACTTGATACGGGATGTGATCCGCGATACGAAGATTGTTTTCTAGGAGGAAGGGAAGGTTTTGGGCATGGTGAGTATATAATTATATAGCGAAGCGCAATAATGTTAAATACGACGTCATAAGAGAAAGCTCTAAATAAAAATTAATAAAAAAGGACAAACATGATTTAGTGGCTTCATATATTTCCAGGAGATAAAATATTCTTTTCGCTAAGACCCTAACAAGTGTTTAATTTGATAGAATTAAGCCTTCAAGATGTTAATGTCAATAAACTGTATTTCGATCAACTTGGTAAATAATTATTTTTTGATTTGTTACTTGATTATGTCATACAATTCATTCAATAATACTGAATGTTATTAAAACTCTATTAAATGTATTTACAGCTTGCTATAGTTTGCAAAGAAGCAGATTCAATGAATGCTCTTAGTAAGCATGAAAAATGGCACTATAATTCCTGGTAATGTTTACAAACAGATTATCAAAAGTCTTAAAGCTGCAATCTCACTGTTCCAACTCAATATTCTTAATGAATCCTACGATTGATTTATTGATATTTTAGAGGACAATGACCAGCTAGAAATCCAGTAAGTGTCTTTAATTCTAGTTTTCTAAGATCAAGTAGGTACCTCCCATTACTGGATTTCCTTTCTGGAAACGTCAAAAAAAAGATTAAAATCCAATGATATGCATTTTGGCTTACCGTTTTGCTAGTTCATCTGCTTTAGCATTGCAGCTCAACGGGTTAATTGGATTTAAATTTGGCGAATGAGCAGCTCGGGACACAAAACCTCAATGTCTTAATCTTGAAGGAAGTTGTGTATAAATTGTGCAATGCTCTCTTGATTTGACTTTTCTGGCATGCCACCCTCCGACCCAGCCAAGCAAGCCCAAACCCAACTTGATATTAAAAATTTACATGATTCTCTGTCCAAACAATTTGTGCAACCTCCATCCTTTGTGAAAGAGGCTGCAATTTAATGGGTTGGTAAAATTATAGACCGCGCTTTCGTATGGTCCTGTTTTATGATATTGCCTTCGGAAAAGATAATCTATCGTGGGGCAGAATTCATTCTTTTTGGGAGGAGAAAGCATGGAACTTTCTTCAATTATAACATTTAATACAAAATTTTGTTTGTACAGTGCCAACAAGATTATTAAACTAGCAATTATCTTATATGGAGGCAATACAGACATATACAAACAATTTTTTTTGTAATTTCCAGCTATATCTCTGTTAAGGGAAGAAATCACTCTATTAAGGGATCAAATCAAAATTTTAAAATTGCATACTGAAATGGTCTCCATGAGATTTAACTCGAAGTAAATCGTTAAATAATATGGAATAAATTGGTATTTAATATTGTTTTATTTATGGAAACGAAGTCAAAAAATACATATATTAATTGTTTGGTCTATAATTTAGAATTATTTTGATGCACAAGATCATAATTTTTATCCCAATAATGTTATCTTAAAGTACTGGACGATATAACTGAATATTAAAAATTTTCTTTTAAATATGTTCTATTTTATTTCACTTTGAAGAAGGGTGCTGATAAGATTCTTTTTAGTTTACACGGATTTAGATGCTCTTACATCAGTAGAATCTTAATCTTGAATATTGTTGAGTGAAAATGTCTAAACTTATATTTCAATTGAATTTTGTGATTTCTATCTCGAAACCAAGAATTAGATATTTGGTACAGTTGGCGTTGATTTCAAATCCAAATTTATTAATTCTTTTTTCAATCAAGGTTGGCAAACACCTTCTGGACTAACACCATCACAAATAAACATCATTTTACAAAAAAGGTTTTTTTTTCGTCCTGTTGTTGCAGTTTGTTCATAGAGTCCCCGATTGATTTTCACGATTATGTCTACAGAATCTTAGATTTTATAACAGTTCCTGTTCCAAACATCTGCCAATCAAACCACGGCGAATGGTTCAACACCCGAAATCCAATACTAATCCTTTGGGAGCCTTCTCTCTTCAACTTCGACTTCTCTTCAACTAGCTATCTCTTTGAATGTGTTCTAGTATAGGCCCAATTTGCCAAAATCCATCATTTTTGACACAACAATTAGCAAAAACCCGATCTATGAGCATTTTTTTCCTTTATACCAGACCCATTGGACCTATGGTCACCGGCAAGGCACCGCAGCCTCCAGGCTTATTCTGCCACGTCTGTATATTCAAGTCACCTACTCTAACACGGTAGTCCCCTCCACTAATCTATACAGATCCCTAACCGAGTGGGTAAGGTATGTCTTTGGGTCTCCTTTCGTTCTCCCAAATAGATTTTGCCTTCTGCGATCTAATGCCTCGCAGTCGCCTAGTATATGATCGGCTGTCTCCGGTTCTACCTCACAAAGTCTACGCTTTGTGTCCTCGTCAAACACTCCGATTTTGTGTAGGTGTTTTTTGACCGCAGTATGTCCGGCCATTAGGCCCGTAATAATACAGAGCTGTTTGCTGCTAAGCTGTAGCAGTTCTCTAGCTATCTTCCTACACGGCTTCCCTATAAAAGTTTTACTATCTTATATCGGGGATAGTTCTCCAGTATTCTTGCTGTGACCCCGAAGAAAGGTTCTGGGCCGTACATTTCCATCTCTGACCCTCTCTTTGCGAGTTCGTCAGTCCTTGCGTTGCGATCGATCCCTTGATGGCCCGGTATCCAAGTCAAGCAGATCTTGTTCAGGTTCGAAAGTTTCACCAATTCGTCGAGGCACTTCGTTCCCAGCCTAGATGACACTTTCCGGTTTAGTAATTTTTGACCAACACATTTTGATTTGGAGATATTTTAGATGAGACATTTTGAGGCACTTTCCTACATCTCAGTGTGATTACTTATCAAAATCTTCTATACAAGAGCAAATTTGGAATTTTTGATTTCACAAACCAATCAACTTATCTTGGTTTTATTCTGAAATAATTTTTTTGAATTGTATGGTACTGAAGATGTAGCAAATTCGTCCCTAACTACATGATATCGTCTTAATCGGGATCCGTTTCATTTTCTTCTGATCTAATAAGGCAATTTAAAGTTAACTCGATATTTTCTGCAAAACCTGTCGGTTGATACTGCACATACATCTTCCTTCTTGGGTCAGAAAGATGAATATGAGAATGCATGGAGATGTACAAGTAAATCCTCTGCTTTCACAAATAAAGTTTGCTGTTTTATTCATACCTTGAAAGTGAGCACAAGTTCTTCATCATCACTATTGATTCTTCTGGCCTCGATTATTCATAAGTCCTCATATATTGGCTGAAAGCTTTGGAACATTTTTGTTGTTAGAATAGTTCGCTATTTTAGTTTGTTTGTTCTGATATCGTTGAAGACTTTCCTCTCTTTGGTGGAAGACCATGTTATTAAGATTGATATAGTTTGGCAGGGGCCATAGATAATTAGGATCAAAAATTGCCTCCACAATTTATTAAGAATTCTTGCAATTAATAAATAACCTCACGGATAATGCGGTTAATTGAATTTTGTATGCATGTAAATGAAGGATTTATAATTGCAATTTCAAGAATTTCTAATTTAAAAATAGTTAAATTCCGCTAAGCGTTTCTTAAAAATATCTACTTTCATTAATTCTACAAATATTTACAAATATTAATTTAACCGTTCAAAATTCTTTATCGCTGTAATACGTATATTAAATCCGAGTTCTATACAATGAATTTTATAAAAACGAAAATGCGAGAAATTTAAATTATTAGTAAAATCTAGTCCTTTCTAGTAGAATAATTACAATAATTATTACAGCATTAATTATAAACAATCTTGAGATCTCTGAGAACTATATGATATAACAATAACAAAGTTTACTTGTCAACTAAATATTGTCATTATACCTCTTCTTCTGTAAACCAGATCTTTAAACTTTACGACTGGCAAGCGCATTTTACAGTAAGGAATTTTGTAGTGTTATTTTTATGGAGCGCTTGCCTGTGCTTCAGTTTGTTTAGTAAATATCCTAGGAATGACGTAATGAAAAAGTATATACATATATGTCTACATAGTATAAACGCAATTCGTCAAATTACCTATCGCTTTATAATTACGTTGTAGTCTCTACGTGAATTTCTAATATGTCGTTAGTGATTTTAATTGTTGTAATATTAATAAATATGTCGTGTTTTACTTTGTTGGAGGATGAGAGTTGGAAGCAGAAAAAGGAGTTTAAATATTTATGATGTTTATAGGTATTATGGGCGATTAAAATGTATGTTTTTCTTGTAATTTTCTGAAAATAATTATTGTTGATTGCTTTTGATGAGACATAGATGGCATTATTGGTATTCTCTTTTATTCTTAAGTTCGGGTAATTATTTTAATAATGCTGGGAGAATTTAGTTATATTTTTTAGGGTGTTATTAATTATTTAGAAATTTTATCTAATTGTCATGATAGTCTTTTTTTGTTGTGGTGGTACATTTGTCCCTGATGTTCGTTTTGAAATGTGACTTTTATATGACCCAAATATAATATGGCGTTTTTTAAATTTTATGGCTAGAAACAATAAATAAGTTTCATATTGACCAAAAAGAAACCAAAAGAAGGAAATCAAAGAGAAGCTAGATCGTATTCATGACTAATTTTTATCATCATGCAAGTATTTTGAGGCAAATGAATTTAAATGTGGTTAAGAGCAGTGTAGATGTACTAAGATCTAGGTTTGATTCTATTTTGATTATATTTTACTCAAACAGGTTAGTTTCCTCGATCAGGTTTAGAAGCCTATTTCGTAAATCTTTCTCCACTGGTAGATCAAACGCGCTTTGCACAGCAACCCTACGTTGACTTAGTGCTACGCATTTGAAGATGATATGAAAAGCTGTTTCCTCCTCCTCATTACAGAGTCTGCATAGAGGTTCATCTTTATCGATCCCCATCTTGTGCAGGTCACCTCTTAGACAGCCGTGTCCTCTTAATAGACATGTTACTGCCCTAAGCTGAGTCCTGTTTAATGCAAGTAAGTCGGCAGTTAATCGTTGTGACGGTCGTTCCATCATTCGTTTGCTGTGCCTTTGTCCAGATACATGGTTCCAATTTAGTTGGTGTTGTTTGATAATCCACTCATTAATTGCACCACGTACTGTTCTCTTTATAATACCTACCACCGCATTTAGCTAGGAAAGAAGCTAAAAGAAGCAGCTAGAAAGAGCAATTGCAACGGCAAAATTTGTGTTTCTAGACATGAAAGATTAACTCAATGGTTATTGGATGAAGAAATGATTGCAGAAGCATGCATTTGATTCTTTGTATTGTAGTGATGGAATTAAGGGAGTTGACCTCTTTTCACAAACAATGAATTTGTCTTAAGAATGGACCAGAATGTAACAGTGAACTTAAAAATGTTGCAAATTATTTTTGGAAAAACTTTGAAGAGAAGTCTAAGAGGTGAAGGACATGATTGCCGAATCATCAATATCCTAATGTTTGTAAGAATTTATTAGTTGTGATTGGATAACCATAATGGAACTAATCAAATTCCCAAAAGTAGCTACCCAATTAGTCCTACCCCAACATAATTTAGATCTTGATGAATAAAAAGATGTTTATAGACCACCAGAACCACATTCTTGGCACTTGACGCAACGCTCATTGGAAGTAGAACCTGAAAAGTCACAACGATATAAATATTCTGCATCATTATCAACATCAAGGTTATCAAATAGATTTTTTGTGTAGCAGTGTTGACTAAGTTATTTGCCGTTTCATAGCTTTTTCTCTTTTCTTTATAAAGGTAGCTTTCTTAGTAGTATTTTCGATCAACAGCTCATTTGATAAAGACTTTCTGACAACATAACTGTATAAACTTTCTCCTCCCACCCTCCCCTTCTTGCTTCTGCATTTTGCTTCAGATATACGAGGCATAGAGGTAATATTCTTAGAATTGGAACTGTTGGAAATGGTATTTCTGTTACTTTCGATGTAGTAAAGACTTTCCTCGAAAATAGTATGTCCATAAATCCGTTTATTGTATTGAGTAAAAACAGCAGCCTTCCACAAAAAGACGATTCACCTTCAGTTCCAGTTCTAGTCACTGTTCGTCCGGAGTTGTTGCTTAAAAATGCTTAGATTGTTTGAACGTAAAAAGTACAAAGAGGCATCATCAACGACACATCCAGGGACTGCAATTTATGGCTCCAGTGAGGTGGTGGGCGCACTAAAGTTGTATGATTAGCTCTGACCAGCATAATGAACTCAATGTTTTTTTTTGGGTGAAATTTTCGTCTAATACCAACAATGCAGAATCATCTTCATTGGGTTTGACATGTATTATAAAATCATCATTCTACAAAAGGCTTTGTCTGGATCCATTCAATAAATAATGAAGATTAGCTCTGACCAGCATAATGAACTCAATGTTTTTTTTGGGTGAAATTTTCGTCTAATACCAACAATGCAGAATCATCTTCATTGGGTTTGACATGTATTATAAAATCATCATTCTACAAAAGGCTTTGTCTGGATCCATTCAATAAATAATGAAGATAAAACGTCTCTTTCAACTGAGATCAGAGACCCAACCTACCGCGAGTCTAGTCTCGTTAACATTGGAAATTCGACTGGGTAATTATGTTGGGCATTTTCCTCTATCAAGATGTCAACAAATTTCTCTTACTGAAGAAGTTAGTTTAGATGGCCTTAATATTAAATTTGGATAGAGTTCTCGGAAGCAGCACCAGCAACTCACCCTTTCCTAGTCATCTTGGTTTCTGTTTTAAAATGATGAAGAAGGTTGTTTTCTCTGCAAGATCAAATGATAAACTTCACAGATCCTTTTGGTCGATACTCTAATCTTGAAAGTAAGAAGTTAAGAACACCATCTTTGATATTGAAATTTTCAAACTCTTGCACCAAAATTTGCCATTTTTTTATTACACCTTATTCTATCAGACCATGAGGAGTAAGAATTGATCAAAACCCCCCTCTTAATTAAGAATTTAAATTATTCCAAATGGTCGAAGACATCGACTTTTGTTAACTACGCTTATACAGTGTAAACTTTAATGTCAAACTTTTTTAAATCTTTAAGAAATCGAAACCTAAAGAAATGATATTTCTTGCATATTGAAGACACTGTATATAATCGATCAGCATATCACGTCAAAAGCAATTTCAGTCTCCTCTTTTTAGAACAGGATATGAATAATGCGTCGCCGTAATAATTACGCCTTAACATACTATCTAACTGTAAAACGTGACGTAGAATTTAAACGGAAAGTGATGGAATATCGACCGCTAGATATCACTGGATTAATAGACTTTTTCCTGGCGGTTATTACGAGCGCGAAATCCGAAAAATTCTCCGCTACAATCGCAACCAATTTAATTCATTTCTACAATTACCCGTTGCAAAGTGACCGTTGTATGAATAAATGGAGCATAGCGTTATTTTGCGGTGAAATTCTTTTCGGAAATGAAGTTCGAAGAGGTATTATTGTACGATTGCATACTGGAAGGTTTGTGTTGTATTCGTTCGTTGATATCTCCAAGTATTAAGTCTGAAATTGTACGGTTAGTTGTAATTTTTAATGGACTGGAGATTGTATATTAACAAAAATAACTTAACCAATATCTGAACAAGTTAAAGATTCAAAAATATCGTTTGTTTGAATATACCTAGTTAACCGTTAAAAAATTATGTTCGCTTAATAATTTGCAAAAAGTCTTTGTAGTCTAATGTTTTGGATGCTTCTTTTAAGCTCTTTGAATGGCAAGTTTGTTCCCATGCTTACATTGAATACATTTATCTCAAATTTGGCAGAACAGGCTTGGTTAGAGCTTCTTTAACGGGGTTTTCTAGTCAGCTAATAAAATATATAGTCCTTTTGAATATATTTACAGGTCAGAATAAAATTTGTTCCTTTTATTTCCATTTTGTTTTTCCGTAATTATCTTCATCATCCTTTTTCTGTCATTTTTGATGCAAAAAGTAGATCATGCTGCATATTTGGTACGATCAAGACTTCAATAGACAGCTTTTGATGTTAACATTCAAATTTTCATCGTCTTCTTTCACGAAATGGTATCTACTTTCCACAATTTTGTGCATGTAATTTCAGCTTTTCATCTAGAAATCTAGCTTTTGCAAAGTTCATGATCAACTGGTCAACAGTTTCTAGAGCTGTTACGATCGTATCATATTTTGAAGGTAATGTTAAAGACAAATTGAACTCTATCACTTTCATCTAAGACAGTTCCGTATTCTTTGAGTTCTCTACCTAATTGTTTTTCAGGTTCTGCGATTTTAGATTTATGAGCCTTCTCCATGTTGACAGTTTTATGAATAAACTTGACTTGGCAAGAACAACTTTTAGAGCTTCTATTTGATTTTGAGCTCTCTTACAATCTTTGATAATTTTCAAATGTTTATCAGACAATCCCTGAACTACAATTCACTGCGTCTACGTCTTTGTGTCTCTTAATTATGCCAATTCTTCTTTTATGCTTCTGTTGCAATTCTACTCAGCTCTGCTTCTAAAATATCTTCGTACTTTGTCTTAGAACCATTGGAATCTTGAACTACCAATTCTTGAAATTGTTTGCTTCCAAAATTGGAAGAAGAAAACGAGATTTTGATGTTTCTTGTCAGTGATTTCGGCATTTTGATTTTGTCCACTGTTAGAATTTGTGTGCTTTATGGTAGCTTTTGTGAAACTAATTTTATTTTAAGTGATAGAACAACGCTTCAATACAATCTTGAATTATACTAGCTCAATTTCTGGATGGAGGACGGAGGGAAGCATCCTACTCCTAGTCATTTTCCTGGCGATCGGATCAGATGCTACAATACTGCATCCATGCAGTGTTCCGATTTTTGGTATTTTTCGGGGCGAAGGAGCCACATTTCCGAATACAAAGCAAACATATTCTGAAAGCTGAGAAAATTTTCCATCGGATAAAGGAATTATGGCGGGATTTCGGCCTTGTTTTGTCCTAAGATGGCATTCAGAAGTTGATGATCAGCTTTATACCATTTCTTGCTTTGATATACCACATCCAAGTTCTGATGGCAGACTCGAATTGTATTACGGTAGCTCTATGGTGATGTCATCCCTCACCTCTTGCTTACCTGGTGCTTGTGTCGTTGTACAACTTTTACCAAAAGCTCTTAACAAGACAAGAATGGTGTTTATCCTCAAAAATTTGAAAAATATAGAGGGCTTTATAGTCCCAAAATTCTTCGAATAAAACTTGAATTATCATCCACCCCTCCCCTCCCACTTTTACCAGAAGCTTTTAGCGAGGGAAGTGCCGCACTTATGCTCAAAAATTTGCAAAAAGTGGGTGCTTATGCAGTTAAAAATTATTTTGAATATCCTTCTTTAATTAATGATCCATCCCCTGCTTAGTGGTGCTTATGCAACGATACAATTTTTACCAGAAGCTCTTAGTAATACAAGGATTCTATTTATCCTAAAAAGTTTGCAAAAATTAAAGGCCTTTGTACTAAAAAAAAATTCTTCCAATGATAGGTTTGAGTTGATCATCCACACATTGCTATGAAGTGTCTATGCTCAAAAATTTGCTAAAAGTAGAGGCCTCCGCAGAATTCTTTGCATTCTATTCTTTAATTAATCATCCACCCCCTGTTTATTAATGCTTTTACAATGACACAATCTTTTTTCAGAAAATTGCAAGAATTGCCAAAAATTGCAAGAATTGCCAAATTGCCAAAAAAATTCTTCTAATGACTGCATTGGGTTAATCATCTACCCATTGCTTGTCGACGCCTGTACTACAATCCAACTTTACCCGAGAGTCTTAGGAAGTGAAGAACTGTGTCTATGCTCAAAAATTTGCAAAAAATAGAGGCTTTCGCAGTTAAAAAATTATTTGAATATTATTCTGTAATTGATCATCCACCTCCTGTTCAGCAGTGCTTATGCAACGATGCAATCGAAAATTTTAAAAAGTAGATGCTTTTGTTGTCATAAAAATTCGTTGAGTGATATGCTTGAACTAATCATTCATCCCTTGCTGATTGATGTTTGTGCCACGATGCACATGTTTTTTTATCAGAAGCTTTTAGCAAGGTAACGACAGTAGCTATGCCAAAAAATTTGCATAAACGATGGGCTTTTGCAGTTGGTTGCGTGTCATTCAAAGAATTGCAGATAAAAATTGCATGTGGCCTTGCTTAGCCAGGTAGGCAAAGTACGATTTGACGCTTACATGATATTGTGAAATGAACTGAAATTCGTTCCTGGAAATCATTGCTAACTTCACTGTGATACATTTAAAAGAATATGCTGTCGTTGGTCCACTTTCTACGAATGTATGATTTCATTTAACATTTGTTAATCAGAATCTTCCACTAAAGTGTTGCGAATTCTACATGTAGTACCGGCTTCACACAATATATATGCAAAATACATGAGAGCTTTCACCGGATTTGTCGGTTTACGCCAAACGTTTCTTCAAAACAATCTCACGTACAAGTAACCGATATTGGAAAATTATAATTATGACACCAACAACTGGATTTTACGTTGGTCACAGCGAAAGTTTCCACGTACCTTTTTAAGGCACTACATGTGCGTATTAAGGACCTTTGTCATCATTAAGTTATTTTCTTCCCACTTGGAAGTTAGTCAAGCTTTATATGTATGTAGGTATGTACCTACAATGTAATTGCAATTAAATGTGGGTTTCATCAAATTAATTTGTATCCGCGTCTGATTTTCCCTTTTTTGCTTAAAGTAATTGGATAAAATAATGTTTTAAAACCTCTTTAATTGGGTATCATAGGTGTTAAAATCATTTGTGCTTGTATATAACAATTTTATTTTTATCATATTGAAGAATTCCTTAGTGTAAATGAAAAATAACAGGCATTATTTTGCCACACATATAATTTAGCACGTATGGAACGACTATTCAGCAATATTACTACCAAATAACAGATTGACGTTTAGAATAGTTATTAGAGACCTTGGATTTTGGTTGAATGTTAATTAGCATCTTCACGACAATAATAAACCTTTGTATTACTATAGGCAATCTCAGATAAATAAATAAAGAAGACAAAGAGAGAACAATTCACGAGTGCGTTTATATGTAGTTTTAATGTACATATATATAATATATACATATATGTAGTAGATACATATACAAAAATGGTAATTATTAATACGGTTGGATAATTGTTTTCATTATACTAATTTATTCCTGAGTTAGGTAGTTATTAATGACAAGATAAATGGTGTAATTATAATACGCACTGGACCAATACAATGGAGAATATAAAGCAATTATGTAGTAATTCAGAATAAAGCGTTAACGCAAATTGGGACATCGATTGGTACATATTTACAAACATATCAAAAAGATAAATTGTACGAATTATGAGTCATATATCCATTGACATTTAAGGAGTGGTGATGTATGGTTTGGTTAAGTTTAAGTGTGTTTTGTAAGATTTTTCTACAGTATCACTCTTACATAATGCCCGTATGAATGTAGATATGTTCTAGCAAACATAATATACATATATAGGTGGCTCATCGGAAAAAAACGAAAAAATGCTGAAAAAGGTCAAATTTGTCTTCTAGGGTACATATGTCATGTGTTCTGCAAGAAAGATTTACCACTACGAACACGAAACTAGAAATTCATACGCACTACCCCCTCGAAACTTTCGTTCGATAGCATCTGCGAGGAAAATCATGGTCACAGTTTTTTGGGATGCCGAAGAAATTATCCCTATAATTGAAACGTGGTGTGCTGTTTCATCAGAACAACGTTCCTACCCACAGGAGCTGAGCTGTGTTTCGATGACCGCAATTCATAATGCAGGCTTCGAAATTTTCCAACAGCCATCCTATTCTCCAAGTTTGACCCCCCTAGTGACTTCAATGTACATATTCCCCAAACTCAAAGAACACCTTCGTGGGATTTATTTTCGACACGATGAGACATTAATGAGAGAGGTTAAACTTATTGGAACTCTCTACGAGTTAGTCAGAAACGCAAGCACAATTCCTTCACATGGCCATAGAAGGACAGTTTAAATGAGTTTCCGAAAGGCAGACTTTGTGTATCATAATATTAGGCTAACACGGCCTAACTGGGCTTCTGGTTCTTGCCTTCCATTTCCTCCAAGATTGCCATTTGGTGTGAGTTCTGTTGCTGGTGAATACTGTTTGCTGTTATATCTTGGTTTATTAACTGGTCTGCCGTCCTCAATGTCTCTCTCACCTTTTTTGTTTGTATCCGAGTTGCCTTTCCTCGTCGCTCCCTCCCCTCTCTTCCCTCCCCCTCGCCATAGAGAATCGTCCGGTTCACCAGGGAGGTAGGCTGAGACAACTATTACCCGTTGCGTACCCTCCTCTAACGGCAGCACCGCCTCAACCGCTACCAGGTCTCTGGAAATAAATTGGGGCAAAGGTAGACAGTTGAAGGACGCCTTTGTGAGCACTGCTGCTCGAGCAGGCAGTGTCTCCTAATAGTATATTAACTTATCCGTTGCTGTCGTTAGTCTTCGGACTAGGCCTCCATAAACATATTGCTCTTGAATCAACGCAATTTATACATTAGGGTTGGAAAATCAGTCCACCAGCACTCCCCTTACGATCCTTGCCCTTGAGAACTTGCTTTCCTTTGCCTAGTTTGTCCTTAGCGTCTGCTCATTTGCTTGGATATGGCTGTGCTTCTTACTTGGCTTGCGCCTGAGGCTTAGGCTTCGGTTTCGAGCTCTTCTGCCTTAGCGTCATTTGGCCAAATTTGTAGCTGATCTTGAAATCAGCTTTCTTAAGGTTTTCATATCAGGGATAGTCTACTGTCATGGTCAGGTGAGCACGAGTGTTCGTTAATCACTTTAGGAGCGCTGCAGATGAAGCATCTTCATAAACTGAGAGTGGTGTGAAAGTAAATATGATGACCAGCCTAAAGCAAGGGTTGTCTATAAAGATTTCTTTCGTGTACCGGATGGGACGTAAATAGCTGGTTGCCTATCATCCAAGATTTCTAAATAAGTATTTGACTTTAAATTGAAAATGGAACTGGTATGGGTTGGGATGACATTTCCGATTTGAGAGTATCCTGCCTGTTTGACTAATCATTAACTTATTGGACTTATGCAAAATATTAATGAAGTGTTTGGCATAATTGAAGAATATGGGAACTTTTGGGACTTTTTGGTATCCAGAAACTTTCACTGACACTGATTTTGCTCCAGAAAACAGAACTAACTTCTTGGCCAAGGTTTTTCATATTCTTCCCTAGTTCTTGAACAGCATCTATCAACAATGTATTTGTTCTGAGACATTTTTGTTGATATGCAGGGCTATATGTGTTAATGCAATTATAAATGCAACTAAAACAGAAATAGCTTCAAATCAAGCAGAAAAATGGTCGCTCTCAAAAAGCCTCTCGAGTACTCTGAAACAATACATGCCCATAAACTGGATAAAATGGCACATCTAGATATGAGCCATGGCCATGTGGTTCTACAGAGTATCTGATTGTTGGAAAAGAGTCACCCTACAAAAGAATTATTTTAGTTGTGTTTAATTCAATAACTTTTTCACTCTCGCTTGACAAAACTGTTGCTGATTCACAGTAAACATACTTTATTTGTTTCCCAAACAGATGAATTAGTTTCATAACACATTTTTATTTTGTACTATTACTATGAATTGCTATTGTGCGTAAATTCTGCGTATAACATCTCATTTTAATAATAATGCGTGGAAACTTTTGTCGGTAGACGTAATTTTACGGAGGTAATTCGATTGTGAAGCAGAATTTCATCAATGCGATTCACCTATTAATTACATCCTGTTCTACTTGTATTCTTTATTTATATGCGACTAAATCATGTAACACTTACGTTATGAAGGTTTTTTTTCCGTTACATAATTATGGGGTGTCCTAGCATTACGTGAACATGCGAAAATATATGTTTATAAAATGCGGTCGAAGATGACTTTAATTTGTGATTATTTATTACATTCTATAATAAAAAAGATTAATTCTACAAACACATTGCACATTTTAGAAATCAGTACCAACAACAGTTCTAGAAACAATAGGATACAACCTCTGAATAGAGTTCGATGGCACATAATTACAAACGCAGCACTCATGCTCCGTTTTGATCGTTGAACATATCATTTACATTCACAATCGGTCACATTAAACGAGTGGAATAGCAGCCGCACGGTGAAACCATATTAGAAAGTAGCGAGAGATCAAATCAAACACTCTTCGAGTGAAATGCGCCTCTTCGTCACACGAATTATACTGCGATTAACTTAACATCCTTTGCAAGGTCACCGTGTCAAACACTTTAATGTTAGTTGGGCGGCAATATTTAACGATTTTCTCGGGGAATCCCACATATAAAATCGAATCTCCAAAACCCACGTTAAATATATATTTTTTTTTACGTTTTCAACGCTGCCATTAACATCTTAATCTCAACTTCGTTACTTGATTTTTTTGTTTATACATCGAGTTTCGTGTAAAGTCACCTACGCATATCCAATGTTATTTTGTCGATACACGCGATGTCCTCAGGGTATAATTTTGCAATTCCCTACTTGCATTAACGGATTCGAATACATCTGTAAGCGTAGGTGATGTAATTATGTTTGTATTGACTTATTTTTGATCAACATACAAGTCATGCAGTTATGTAAATCTGTAGTGCAGCTAACTTGATCAATTTACATTATCTAGTGATAAATCGGTTTTACGTTTTATTTACTTTTGTATTTACACTTAAATAGATGCAAATTGTTTTATTTATAAAATCGAGGAGGAATGCAAAATATCAAAGTAATGATCGAAGTCGTTAATTTGCTTTTGATTCTAGATTGTGAAATGAGTTTTCTTGCACTTTGGAATGAAACTGTTTTTGCGATCGCACCCAAAACGTAAAAACCATTTTGCAATCGAATACTAAACAACATCGTTTCGAAAATTGTGGCCAGAGATTATTACAAAAGTGAAGAAAAGTTTAATGTTCTTCATCATGACATCAATTCTAGTATGTTCTGACCTATATGCCTGCAACTTTTAAAAACAATATCGAAAAGCAAGTCATTTATTTTGGAAGGTCCTTTTGTTGTTAATTTTAGTGGCTAGATTAGATTAGATTAGTCGTGGATTGGAAGAGAGGCAGCATTGCCTACACAATGGTGCCTCTCTTTATGGCAACCTATCACACCTTTTAGTCCCAATTGATCTCCAGACTTCTGAAGAATTTTCTTGGGGACTATGGTTCTAATGTCAGCCGGTTCTACGTTCTTACTATGCTCCGAACGGAATCGGTATTTATCATTTATATTTACCTTGTCCATCTTCTTCAGGTAATACCTCATACAAAGATTTCGGCTTAGTGACTGAGCAAGTAATAAACTTTTTTGATTGTCTTAGTTTTAAGGTCTTAGCCCAATGTAAGATTTTTTGTTCACTTTTCCACTGTTGGAGATGAGCGCTTATATGGCTTTTGGTAAGACCACAGAATCCACCATCGACAGTTTCGTTGATGCTCCCAGTCACCTGGTACGCACATGATTGTAACTGTGTTTTTTTTTGGCCAGAGCATTGAGTAAGGTCGTTTCAGACATTCCTAAGCACAATGTTAGATGGCATATATTTCTGCCTGAAAAATTGTTAGCTAGTATCCAGTACCACCAAAACCTTGTCTCTCTCGTCCGTATACCAGCGTACGGACGGCTCCTGTAGTTTAGGTTTGTTAGTCTCCCATGTTTGGCGGTATTGAATTACCGCTTCGAACTGTTTGTCAAAGTCGAACCTCAGTGATGATGAAAGTTGTATTTCGTTTTTTTTGATCAATTTTTTCTAAATTAAAATCAGCACAAATATACTTTTATTTTGGTCTTGTTGCTTTAATATTTATTATTTATTTAAGATTTGTTAGAAGAAAAACAAAAGATAAATATCAATTAAAAAGGATTGAATTATAAAATTATGAAGCCTACAACAATAAGATGATTCTAATAAAAAATATTTTCAGGAAAACTCAGAAGAAGTGTTTCATGCTCCCTAGAAATCCTAACTTGACTGCTCTTGATTTATAACTCTAGAGTTTAAAAATATTTTTATGTTTTAGGTTTATTTATCATTTTTATTAAAAAAAAAATTTTCAAAATTGCTCATTTTTATGGTCTATTATGTATTAAATCATTTGATATAATTTCTCTTGACGAGTTTGAAATACAGTATGCAAAAACAGTATGGACTACCCCTAATAATTTGGTAGCCTTCAGGTTTTATTAAAAACGCTCGAATACGTCAATTTAGTTTTTCAGTTTGTCATATTTTGACAAAATCATTTTGTTTTTTTATTGACATCTGTCAAAAATATGACGTCGTCGACATTACTGTCTTTATGTTGTATTCGAAAATTCCTTTTTTAATAAACCAAAAATGTCGCTCAATGAAAAAGAAGAAAGAAAGATTGAAATTCTCATGATGGTTTGGTTACGGAGATCGTCGCAGATCTACTAACGAGGTACGTGAACTTTTCAATCAAATTCATCCAGATCGAACGCCAATTTCACAATCCACCGTTTGCAAGATTTTAAGAAAATATGAAGAAGATGACCAGGTAAAAAATTTACGCAAAAGTGGAAGGCCAAAGGTAGATGAAAATGTTCAGCTTGACGTCCTATTAGTTGTTGAGACAATCCCCATAGTACCAGTCGGCAAGTAGCACTTGATATGGGTATAAGTCACACGTCTGTGCAAACAATTTGGCATAATGAAAAATACCACTCGTACAAAGTCTGCCTGGTACAATAGTTAAATGAGGATGATTTGACCGAAGACTGCAGTTCTGTGAAATCATGTGATCACCTTGTAATCAAGATGAGAACTTTGCCGCTAACATTTTATTTTCGGATGAAGCAAGTTTTTACCTGAACGGTACTATAAACAGGCAAAATTGTCGATATTGGTCTCAAGAAAATCCACATTGGATTCAAGAAGCTCATTGTCAATCGCCTCAGAAACTTAAGTATGGGCCGGTATCTTACTAGTGAAGTCTACCTAAATTTAGCTTTAGTCACTTTGTATCTTGACCACAATAATCCTGATTTGCCTAGTCCAGAAATTTGGTTGCAACAAGATGGAGCTCCGCTCCCACTATGCAAAAGAAGTTCTGGAATATCTCAATTTGATGATTTCAGCCAAATGGATTGGGTGAAGGGGTCCCATTGAATGGCCCACCAGGTCACCTGATAGACCCCTTTGGACTTCTTTTTGTGGGGTTATTTAAAATCCAAAGTTTTTTTTTTAAATAGACCAATAAATATTGATGATCTAAAGTGCCGCATTAGAACTGTAACTGTAAGTACTAAAATATTTCACCAGAAATGATACAAAATGTTCAAGAAAAATTTGTTTCTAGACTTGGACACTGCCAAGTTGTCAATTTGGGTGACAATTTAAGATAATTTTCACAATTGAACGGCCGCCATTTTGAAACAGAGCGACAGAATCGCATTAAGGAACATACTAACTGAAGCAAGAGCTTTCAAATGATGTATCGCATACCATACACTGTCATTTAAGAAAAATGTCGACGACGTCGTATTTTTGACAGATGTCAATAAAAAAGCAAAATAATTTTGTCAAAATGTGGGAAACTGAAAAATTAAATTGACGTATTTGAGCGTTTTCCATAAAACCTGATGGCTATCAATTTATTAGGGGTAGTCCATACTTTTTTCCACACTGCACATAACATCGGGCTTGATAATACAGCCGAGAAGGAAAGGTTTTAATTATTAACAATTATTTAGTTTAACTCCCATACATTTCGAACTTTTGCGAGGTTGAATCCTTGCTCGTCTTTATATACACAGATGATGCACAAATCCAAAGACGATTATACGTTTCAAAACGTAAAATTATTAAACCTTTCTGCTGAATAAATCTTATTATTTCCTCGCTACACTGTATAGTCTATAGTTATCGTGTTTTTTTTTCATTTCAATTTATATGTTATCAGGCCCATTGTTCATGTATAAATAAACAAGCTTTATAAACCGTATTTACCATAAAAATATTATTTATCATGTAAACTTTACAACTCCCTTAGAAGTTGAATTAAAAAAAAAGAAAACACCGAAACACGTGTTTCATTAAGTGTGATAAAGAGCATTAATACCAAGTTTTAATTTGTTAAATGTAGAATTTAAAAAAATGCCGAAACACGTGATTGATTAATTGTGACAAAGAGCATCAATAATATAATTCAAGTTTGAAATAAATTTGTTGTTGGGAATGGTAAACGTTTGTCTCTGATTTGGTCGAATGAAGAAATAATTAAAATAATTCTTTTTGTTTATTGTCTGTGGTGCATGATAGTTGCAACGACTTTATAAGCTGTATTGCTTGCCTGACTACCACTACAATTCTTTCTGTATAGTTTGTGTGTATGTAATATGTTCAATGGCCTTGTTACAATACTATCTCGCTCAGCATCGCTGGGTTGTCACAGATATTGAAGGTGCTGAGGACTCAAATGATAAAAAAAACTCTAAGCAACTAGTTTTCTAATTTTTATAGTTATGTTCATCAAGCAATCTATGGTGCTAGAAATTCATGTTAGTTCATAATTAACATTAAAAAACCCCACACAAAACGGGTGTTAAAAGAATTTAGAACTATTCTATTTCGAGGCAATAACTTTCATCAAACTAAATTCTCTCGAAATTTCCACAATCGAACCTCCCATTAATGGTCTAACAAGCTTTCTTTTTTATTATTATTTAACGCATTTTCAAACAGTAGAAAAGGTGAAAAGGAACGGATTGTCCGCAAATAAAAACGTCACTTTTGAGTTCAAGATGGAGCACGTGCTTTCTGTTCTACTGACATTGTATGGAATATTTACACTGGTGATTATCACCTATTCGAAAATCAACCGAGGACGTGGAGCATTTTCCAATTTGCATACTTGTTAGTGCGCGGAATCGTTGAACTTGTGACCATTCTTTGGCCGTCGTCGGTACTATACTATATATCGTTGTTATGCGCGTATGTGTCTAATGTTGTACGTTAGAGTACATACGTGGAATCGAAGCGGGCTTTTGATTTAAGCGTATAAATAATTATGGTCGCTGTACCGTGCATTGTCATTAATTTCAAATATAATGTGACTTGTACGTTAACGTACTCTACTAACCTCCTTTCGATAAAATTTCAAAAGTTGATTGTTTCGATTGTCTATGCGAATGCATGTCATTGTCTGTAATAATAATAATCATAATAATCGATGACATTAATAATATTTTTTAGATTCTAATATACAGGGTGAATAAAAATGATCTTTGAAGCCTTATTGGTTGGTTGCGACGTCATCGACATTATTCATATCAAAATATAAAATACATTTCCAAAAATTTTCAAGGAAATTGTTTTAAAAATCGTGAAGGGAATAATTCTTGCACTTCTCCGATGAAAATTTTGCATAAAGGCCTAGATAGGAAGGCTTACAATGTGTTTTCGAGCTGGAAATCGCTCGGCCGAAGATGAGAACTCATCTTTACAGATGAAGTCCACTTCCACATCGGAGGCTATGTCATTAAGCAAAATTATCGCATTTGGGACTCAGAAAATCCAAACATCATCATTGAGAAGCCGATCCACCCAAAACGAGTTACTGTTAGTAGGTATAGAGTCACTTTCAGACAGCCCTCCCCACCACTCCTACCTTCGTCCTACCTCAACAGGTGCAGGATTTGAACTAGAATATTGGATATCAACAATAAGCCGTTCAGTTTTGATAAAAGCTGTTCCATACCTGATAAAAGCTGTTCCAGTCCTGATAAAAGTCGTTCGATACCTGATAAAAGCTCTTCCATATGATCAGGTATCAAACGGCTTTGATCAGGTATTGAACAACTATGATTAGTTATTGACCAGCTTTAATCAGGTCTGGGAACTGCTTTTATCGGCTACTGAACACTACGTTTATATATATATAATAATAATAATATTATTATTATTATTATTTTATATACGATATTCTAGTTCAAATCCTGTGCCTCTTGAGATAGGCCCCACCCAGTATCTGCCGGAAGGTAGGAGTGGTGGGGGAGGGTGTCCAAAGTGACCCTATACCATAGATATAAAGGTATATAGAACGCTTATCGTATGCGCAGCTTTCTGAGTTGGGACAAAATAGAGGCCGCCATTGTGACACAACTTAGTTACTTTTTAGTTTTATTTTATGTTTTCACTGTGTTAACGTGTTGGAGTTTACGTTTTTGTATGTTTCTATGAGATTTGAGGTTATTATTTACGTGCTTGTAAAGTCTTGTAAAGTTAATATTTTCTGCTACTTTTTATTTTGGACATACATTGTTTTCATTATGTTTAATTTAGAATTTTACATATTGTTACCTTGAATGATTAGACTTATTTCTCACCTTGTGTTATTGTTACAATAAAATATCTCGTAATTTCTGAAATCATGCAACAGTAAATGAGTGTAGCTTCTTTATAAATTATGTAGATTTTTTTGTTTTGAATATTTGAAGTTAGCTTAATTTAACATAATTATGTGATCACTGATAATGAGTTTCAATTTAGGCCAACGGTTACCAAAATTAATTCTTACACAACATGAAAAATCCACTACACTGCTGGAGGCTTTGAAATGGAGCAAAAGGAAAATCTATTGACAAAAAGATAAGAAAAACAATAGTATTGGTTGCAGAAGGGAAAAGAAAAAGAAGCAGAGGTGAAACATAATGCGAAAGGATGATTTCATGCAAATAAGTTTTCAAAATCCACCATAATCCCCACCCTAATGCTGTCACAATGACCTTCAAATCATCTAATTTTTTGCAACCTATTAGCATTCTATATCCTCCTGACATCCGAGAACTTAGCTTTCCATCTCTTCTTATTATGTTTCAAAATTGTTATCAAAACATCTACATCACAGATTTTAATAAATTTTTAACAATTCCTTTGCAATTAAATTGCTTGAAACAATTATTTTTCCCTGTAAGAAGTTAAGTTGGTTCAATCTTGAATGCGGTAACGGTATTGGTGTCCTTAATTACGAACTCAGATACATTTTAAATTCGATAAATTCCATGATGGTTTTATTGCTGTCTCCACTTTTTTTTATAATCATTCCTGTAAAGTATTCAAGAGTTGGCAATTCCAATATCGAACAAGTGCGAAATGATTTTGACTGTCAACTTCTTACTTCTGGCTACCATCCGACAGTAACTTATCATTCTACCAATTAAATCAACTCCCCTCATACATTCATCTTCTGGCTCTATCGGTAAAGAGGTTGGCAAGTTATTCATCAGATCTGACATCCTGCCCCGAGGAACCGCTTCCAAGTCGCGCCATCATCTTATCCTACTAATTTTCAGATACGTCAGCGACAATAACAACTTTAAAATTGCTCCGAATCTGAAAATATCTGTCACGCGTCATGGAGTTGGCAATACTGTTGACTTTAGTAATTTTAGCTAAAACTCGAGGGAGTGGCGGTCGTTAGAAATTAACACGTAGTGGAATAAAAATGTCGGGTGAACACGACCTATGGTTAATAAATTAAACTCGATTTTCACATTGACCAATATTTCGCTTTAATTAAAATCTTCATCAGGGTGTAATAAGGTTAAAGAGATTATCAATATGCACAACTAAATTGAACTGCATTATAGGAGCAGTGATTGATGAATTTTAGCCAAAAACATCTTAATTTGGGCATATTTCAGGCAAGACATCTTACGGTTATGATCGTCGGTAGACTTCTGGAAGTCTCTTTGATTTGAAGTGCATTGTGACCAAAATTCGTTCATCGTCGTCGATCAACAAATTATCACTTTCGGTAAATAAATCCAATCTGAGTTCTCTTGCAATAATTTATACGTCGTTAGGTGTCATAGTTTTATTGTAGCTGAAAAAAATAATATGTTTTGTATGCTTATCGACCTGATGTCCATTTAAATGGAAGAAGACTTTTAGATAAAAAGGACAAAAACATAAGAAAGAATCCTGTTTTACCTTACCCATACGCTCGTAAAAATAAATAATTGTGGTAGCTGTCTATTTTCGTTCATTATCATTACTCGCCAATAAAGGATTTCAAATATGTGTGACTATGACTTGTAAATGTCATTACAAACGTATTGCGTGCTCAAGCATTGACACAACCTCAGGCTTGGACTATAAATATGACCCCTAATGAACTGCCGCGCCCTGGCCTTGTTATTTCAAAAGTTCACTGCGGTGGAGCGTGGGTCTTAGCGCTGAAATTATGGTTTTTGATAAAATAATAATAAAACGTAGATATCCATTGAAATGGACGTCAGGTCTCAGGAGGATATATCCCTATATCTATGTCCTATAGACCTACCACTGTTTATTGCGGATTTTGGGGCGGTGGCATCATTTGGAAATTTTTTGTCGAAAATGAACAAGGAAAAGCAAAAATTGAAGAGGATCACTTGTATGACGTTTGATTTCAACAGGACATCAAATCGATTGGATGACTAAGTATTATTAATATTTTCCAAAAAGCGAATCGCCGCCATCATTGAAAAACGCCTTTTTATAAATATCGAAAAGTGTGAGTTTTACGTTAAAAATTGAATAAAAATTTCATAGAAGATAACATTTTCCGAGAAAAAAGTTTGAAACAAAAAAACGGGAAATATTATCTTCTACAAAAATGGTTCTCACAATTTTTAACGTAAAACTCACCGTTTTCGAGATATTTTTAAAAAGGCGTTTTTCAAGATGGCGGCTAACGCTCGCGGTTTTGGACGACACAAATTTGGTTTTATACTTAGGAGACACCCTCTAACATAATTCAATTGAAAAATCAATTATTAGGATTTTTTCCCGTTTTTGGTGCTAATAATCCAGGACTACACAGCCAACGTAACAATTGAATTTTTGAACACCGTTTTCGAAAATCGAATCAGCCGAAATTCTGATGTCAGTTGACCACTTCGCATCTGTGATTTGAGCCCGTTGGACTATTTTTTTCGGGGAGCCGTTAAGGATAAATGTTACGCTAACTATCCAAAGCTGATTGAAGCCTTGAAACATGAAATTGAAATTGCCATTTCATGAAATTCAAGCCCAAACAATCGAAAAAGTACTTGATAATTGAATTGATCGGATAGGGTACTGTAGGGCCAGCCGTGGCAGTCATTTGAATAATGCTAAATCCATACTTTTGAAAAAAATATTCATTTATTTTTTTATACATTATCGTTTTAAAATGAAATCATTTCATGATATTTCGTCCAATTTCATTCAATTTAATCGCTTTATCTTCAACGAAGTGGTAATATTGTAAATTGAATAGTTATACTGCATTTATAGTACTAACAATATAATGACGCAAATAACCCATGCAAAAAAATAATCTTTATTTGCTTTTATTTTTAACTCTAGTTGCCTTTAATTACAAAATTACTGAAAGATAATAACTTAAACCCGATCGTTAAACAAAAATTAAATTTTCTCGCTAAAGCGCACAAAAAAAAATTGTGCAAACGAGAATGAAGTTATCGTGTTAATAACACCAGTAAATCAAGTCAAATTCATTTCGCGATTGAATGAGAGAAAAAAAACAGCTGTTGAATGCGTGACGTAATGGGACATTATTTAAATTAAATCAAAAGAGTCTATGTATACACGCAATAATCTGAAAGAATATGAAAGAATAGAGGTGAGACCGCATTGTTGTTAGGTACGAATGCGGGTTATAACGAACAATAGCCGGGTGTTTGAGAAAGTCGCTTGGATTGTTTTGAATATGCGCGAATCTGTCCAGCATCCGATGGCGGCGGTGGTAAAACGAGCTGCTATGCTACCAACCTCCTGCAACTTTCACTAATGTTGAACCTTCCTTATTTCATACACCGTACATGTTTGCGTACGTCGTATGTATAGGTATATCGTTCCTTTTTTGTTTTCGTTGCGTTTCTTTTGCGGTCTTTTCCGTTTTGAAATTGGATCTGTAATGCTCTGTTTCTCGCAAAAAAAAAATTGAGTACGTACACGACTTTGTCATAAGCACGTATGGAATTCGTTAGTGTCGGTGACTTCCTTCGCACTTCATGTATTAACACCAGTTTATTCGTGATGTTGGCCTAAATTAAAGAATTGAGGTTATTCTAAATTAAAAATAGATGAGATTAGGCGGATACTTAAGAATTATCATGAAGCAAAGCGATGAGATTATTTCATGACCAACCACCTCCAGCAAATCCATGAATTGCCCATAATACACCGACAGTGATATTTCGCTAGTTGACAAGACAGGGGAATCCCCTTTCTGATTGAAAACGAGATTAAGAGCAAATTGGGAAAAACCCTAAGCTTTAACTTCGTTGCGAGCCTGACGATGAAGCTAATGAAAGAAGTTTTTTTTAGAGCAGCAATACCATCTTTGAAACAGGACACTTTCTATAATAGCGCGACAAAATTCACAAACATTTACCGTAAAGTGAGGTGACTTTGTGACATCCAGACGACTTTGTGACAGCACCACACTCCTTTGAAAAAGTCATAGTTACATCTCTGTTTATTATGTTATTGCAGCAACCTCTCTTACATGCATCGATAGACTTTTTTACATTTACCTGGTTATAATGTTCCAAAATGTCCTCACAGAAAAGTGGCATTGTGTTCTAGTGAAAACCTAATATAATGTATGACAGGTACACATCAAAATTCTGGCTAAACTACTTTTTTTTGTTGTTTCACACCGTCATTGTTTAATAGCTAAATGATGTGATTACTTTATATTATTTACTCGACCTTCCAGCTATAAAACTAGAACCGAAAAAATTACTAAAAGTGTCAAATCTGTCACAAAGTCACCTCGTTTTACGGTGTACAAAACTAGCGCCCTAGCTCTCTCATCTCATGCCTGTCGAAAGTAGCATCTGCTAAGAGAGAAAGAAAACTACTATGCTCAGTAAACCGGAAGCAGATCTTCTATCCAAGATTAAAACTTTGCATTTGGCTTTCGACTCTGTGTGGGATAAGGGACTAACCCATTACAGTCAGTTCCGTCAGTAAGTAACGTCCTCCTACACAACATTATACAGGACGAGCAATTCTTAGGTGTGGTACCGTGAAGGTATTTATAAGATGCCCCCCCTCCCCCACCCCTCCCAAGATCATAAAAATTGTTTAGTCCTATCTACAAGATCGTAACTTTGTGGTCAGAATGAAGAACTCCACGTCATCGCCGAGAATGGGGCGTTCCACAGGTCCCAACGATCTTTTTAATATTCATCCATGATGTTTTCATAGTTCAGAGCTCTTGGTGTGCCGCCATCTCCAGCACAGTCTTAAAATTAAATCTGGCGCTGGAAACCGATCTACGACCACCTTTACGACAACGACTACCCTTGTCTTGGAGTTCCTCGGTTACCTATCTCGAAATGATTCTCAAGAGCGGATTGGCACTGCACCAATATGTTAATAAGGTCATCAATCGCTTCAGCACTGTCAGACTGATCGTCTATTCATCCTTGTGCACGAGGAGTCTTCATCCTCCGAAATTCAAACTATTAACTTATTGCTCCGTCCGGTTCTCATCTACGAAGCGCTATCTTGGGTATGTGCTGCCAAGACTCACCTGAGAAGAATGGAGGTTCAACAGAACAAAATTCTGAGGATGATCGTCATCGACTCGTGGCTCATTCGCAACACAGATATGTGGCGCGCCCTGAGGATTCCATCGCTGCACGAGTACGCTTCTCAGATGACGCTCAAGACTATGGAGAGGGTGGAATCGTGGCGCCGTCAGAGGAGCCCAACAGGTGCTGGTGTAGCAAATTCCAGACTAGCGACTCTCTGGACTTCCCGGAGGCAGTCTCACACTATTAACACCTCACAACCATGCAGCCAGTAAGAGCTGCATCAAAATGCAGAAGAAAAGGCTTAGTAAGAGCCCTAGAAAGAGCAAGCAGGACCTTTGAACATAAAGAACGTGCTAGAAATCATAAGAAGAAGTTTTTAAAACTGTTTAAAGAAATAAAAAAAATAAAATGAAATTCTGTTGGTAACCATGTTATTTATTAGTCTTAAATATACTAAACAACATCTTACTCTTCCATCCGCAACGGTTATATCAACATTTCTCACACGTACTAAAGAGTAAAAGATGCCTCGAAGCGTATAAAACTAGATTTCATTAAGAAACTAGTTTACTAGGCAAGAAGGTAATTACTTGCCTATTCTAATTTTAGATCGTGCAATTAATCGCTAACTAAATTAAAATATCTAAAAGAAAGAAAAAAAAGAGGACAAATCGAAATAAACTTTAATGTGGTGGAATCCTTTCCCTGAACGATCTTTAAATACTATTTAATTTATCGCCAATTATTTCTTGTCAAAATTAATACCCACAAGTGTATAAACAACCTCGAGATTGACAGCTAGATAAAAAAAAAAAAAAAACCAACTCCTTATATTTCGATTCTAATTATACGGTTTGTTGGGTTCGCGTGGAAAATAGCATCTTATTATTGTGGGATCGTCCGATAAAGCATCTCTTATTGGATGGTGCCGCTAACATCGTGGGACAAGTTCGGAACGTGTTTTTAATAGATTTAGCGGAAAATTCGTGTGTAAATCTGACGTACCGTGAAAAATGCGCATTCAAGAGTCGATCGGGCATTCTAGTAGCGGCGAACATGTTGCAGTAGCACAAGTAAGGTCGTTGAACGTGGCACGCTCTAGAAAACGGGTGCACTGTGCCTTTTTTTCATTACCGCAAAAATTATATACTTACGTACCGGTGAGCGAAATTGTCCAAACGGAAAAATGACGAATACTTTTTTTATTACTTCTTCTACAACGTTGGTGACTGTATATCCAGATTTCATCTTTATTATGAACATCACTTAATATGAAAGCATTCTTCTCTTAAGTAAACACCATCGTGTGGTACTGATGGAAACGGAAAACGTTAATTGATACAGTAAATAGTAATAAAAGTTTTACAATAGCTCTGTCGATAATACTTTTTGGTATTTTGTTTTAGCCGAATGTTGTAAAAACAATTTAATGGCTTTCGTACTGCCAATATTGTGTAAAGAAAACCTTGATATTTAACACATTGGTTCGAATAGTTCCAATCCACTTACCTATATTCCATCGTCACCATCTTCTATTTTGAATTAATTTTATTAAATGCAACAGTACCAACCTAACTACTATTACCTAATATATCTGAGAAATTCGCTAGTTATAAACAAATCCATGTTATACACCTTGATGTGATAGAAGCTTTCGACGACATTGATATCTCTTTGCTCATAATTGAGCTCGACGCTATTGGCCTAGATTTAGATTTAAGTAACGGTGATATTACGCTGCAGCCTACTGATGGATTGTGCCCCCTTGCATGACCTGTAAACTGCTGAGGTATGCCCGCTCGGAAAGCTCGCCATCCAGTCTAAGAGCTTTAATAAAGTGCAATAGCTGTGATGGTATTTTTTCTTCGTCTATGACGTCTTTGCCGAGATAACTAGCTCGAATTTCCATGATGGCAGTGCAGTAAGATGTCAAGTGTTCCAAATTTTCATCCTCAACCCCACAGAACCTGCAGTCGCTGTTCAGTTTTAGACCTATCCTTGTCATTGCTCACCAAGATGAGAATTCCCTGTAAGAAAACCTGCGAGGCTGCGTAGTCTATTTCTGCTAAGTTCTAGCAAAGTTTTTGCTCTGTGCTTGTTGTAGCTTCCAAGGAATATCTTGGAGTGTCTCAGACCAGGGAGCTTTTCCCATAAGGAGGTGCTCATTCCTATACCACAAGACGGTTCCGGTCCCAAAAAATAGAGTTGTGACGGCCTTCCTTGCTAATAAATTAGCTTCTTCGTTGCCTCTGATTCCAGTATGTCCTGGTGCTTAACATAATGCAACTCTATTTTCCTTGCCTAGGTTGTTTAATCTGTTAAGACATTCCCAGACTAATTTCGAGCTGATGGTGTTAGAACTCAGCGGCCTTTGTGGCTGCTTGACTATCGTAGAAAAATGAAATGCTCTGCTTCCGATAGTTCTTGTCTAGGTTCAATTAAGCACATCTTCCAATGGACATTGATCTCCGCTTGGAAGACACTCGGGTATATTCCCATTGGCTCAAAATATTTGATTCCTGGCCCAAATATCTCTGATGCTTTTGGCTTATTTCTGTCAGCAGTTACATTCATAAAATCATATCTTACTAATCGTAATAACTATCTAGTTTAGTCTAGTCTAGTTTTAGTCGATGGGTCGATAGCCGCAGTGGTTAGGCGGTTGACTATCGTTGTGAGACGGTGACATTTTTTCGGAGAATTCAAAATCCGGATCGACTTACCATTCGCTGTTGGGAGCAAAGTGGTTAACAGCACGGCATTATAAAAGACAATATGATGCTGTCACAAAGCCATTAGAACACAATTAGACACACACAAAAACTACACCGCGAGAGTTGCAGTGATAGCTAGACTTTATTTAACGTATACAACCACTTAATTACTAGGACATGGACGCGTTTTGCCTTTCAAAGGCTCATCAGGTTATCTATCTGATAGATAGGTAAACATTAGATGCTACTCCGCCAAAAGGCACGTTGATATGAATACAAAAAAAAAAAAACAGATTGGCAGCTATTTACATTACATGTCTCGCTAGAATCGTTTCGTCAACTCATCAAGTGGAGTTTCTCCTTTTTACAGCCACTTATCACACAGCCATGTTATTGAGTTTTCGAAAAGCGAAAACACGTTAATGCTCTTATGGTTGAAATTGGATTTGCATGCTAAGAATTCGAAAAACAAAGCAACGTCCATTGACAGTGGTTTTTGCTTGACCATATATCTCCGCAATATAAATTGAATGATTAGCTTGTTTGTGTAGAATCATGCTGAAGCTTTTTAATTTTTATAAATTCGATGGATTTCTCATCTAATATGAGCGTTCTTACGTACATTTTGTTGTTGAATGTCTTTTCTATAGTGATTAATTGATTGATTGATTACTATCAAGACAGGACAGTCTTTGATTATCCCTAACACTGCGCCCCAGTGGGACTATTCTATTATTCCTACCTTGATTTCATTTTACACAAGTTGAATCAGGTTAGTTCCCTCGATCAGGTTTAAAAGCCTATTTGGTAAATCTTTCTCCACTGGCAAATCAAATGTGCTTTGCATAGCAACCCTACGTTGACTTAGTTCTACGCAATCAAAGATGATCTTGAGAGGTTGTTTCCTCTTCATCATTACAGAATCTGCATAGGGGTTCATCTTTATAGATCTCCATCTTGTGTAGGTGACCTCTTAGACAGACATGTCCTGTTAATAGACATGTTTTAGGCACCAACGCCGGAATTAATACCCGCTCTTGACACATCTGTGAACCAGTTTTGGGTGTGCGGTTTTGTCCCTTCGCCATTTTTCCACTCATCCCAATTCAAAAAAACTTTGAAGGGTTTATCGTAGGAAATCCTGGTGATTTTTCTATAGTGAGGCAAATTCTTCATCGCATATCCAGGTTTGTATAGCATATATTTCTGTATTTACCGTGGTGAATTTAATGTTTGCTCCTGTAAGCATTTGTTTTTCATTATCAAGTTTATTGCGCAAATCTCTTATTATGCTATTGAGATCAAATTTTTCATCTAATTGATCTGTCGACATTTCGCTGCTTTTCGGAGCGGAGAGTCATGATGTCATCGGTGAGGAACTGCTGTGGTTTCTGGTTGAAAAACTGAATCAAGTGATTCTCACAGGCTTCTTTTGAAACCAACTTAATTCCGCTAAGAGAGTTCTGCAGAGATTGGAACAAGTGATACTCAGCCCACGGATTGCCTCACGAATCATCAAAGAAGTGTGTGTGTTCATAATGGAAGATAACACCATTCAAATTATTTAACTCGCGCTGTTTTCTTTCAATTGCCTGGAGTAGTTGTCCACAGTAGACTTGAGAATCAATCGTCTCATCGACTTGAAGTAGCTCCTGGTGAACGATTCCCTTCCAGTTTCACCACGCACCACCTTGTTCGACATTAATTCTGACTTCGAAAACGCTTGTGACGGTTCACTGTCCGTTACCCACGACCTTCGACGCTTCCGATTATCATACGTGATTCATTTTTTATCACCGGTTATGACTTGTTTCAAAAATGGCTCGATTTCGTTACGTTTCATCGAGCTTCTTCTTGCAGCCAGCTTTGTGTAAATGGTTCAAAACAGTTTTGTGACCAATGCCTAGCTCCATACCAATACTTTTTCAAGAATTTCTTCAACTTTTTCGGACTCATCTCACTCAGTCATCAGATAGCAATTTGTCATTACTTTTATTTTTATTTTATACATCATGAACCTAATTTAAAAAAAATTAGACTGGCAGATAGTGGTACAAATTTCGCAGTTTGTTTTGCATATCGTGAAACAAACTCTACTTCATCAAGTTTATTAGCTACATATATGTATATGTAATCTCGCAAGAAATAAAATCACCGTAATGAACGCACTGAAAAATACTGGTTCTTATTTCTCCGAAAGTGTGTCACAACCTTGGATGCCGTAAGATTCGAGATGTTGCAGCGTCTTATACTTACTGTTTCCAAATCTTTCGTCGAGCGAGTTCTTGGTGCGTTTCTTTCGTTCTTGCGCTGCTCTGAATAAGTATAATTGGACGTTTAAAAGCATTTAATAATGAGAATCATTGCAATTTTTTAAATTCGGACTGCATGGTGGGAAGTCTAGTTTAATCAATTAATTTGCGTATAATAAACAACAACAGTAGCTGCAAGTATTTATTGAATAATAAGAAAACTTTACCAAATATTCTTGTGAATTATTATGCTATCTTGATCATTTTAATTTGTTAACCACAATTTACCAAGAAAAGATATTTTTTCTCTTAAGATACCTTCGTAATATTTATTACGATTCTAAAACTTACAGCATTATTTTAGAAGGTCAAATATAATCAACAAAAAGGTAAATAAATGAAACACCAATAATAACCACATAATCACGATAATTATTGTATGATTTTACCTGTTAAGCTTTGATGATCTTTTCATTACATAACATTGATGTATTATAATTTATGCCTATATAAATGCATGGGAGGTCAAGTGAAGCATGACCGCGTAAGCAATTTAACTGATTACAAAACATTTTGTATTAAATAAAATATTTTTCTTTAAGATATTCTGCGAAAAAGACTTGAACCGCACGGTATCGCCACGTACACGTCAAAACCAGTCCAAAATCCCGAAAGCTTAAGCATGATCAACGAAGAAGAAAATCAACATACCCCTTTCTCCCCCACACCAACCACAACGACGCACGATGATCCCAAAGCTCGCGCGATAAACTTCACTCACATGGATGACGATCCGATCCCCAACGAATTAACGAAGAATATGTCGAAGAAAGAGACCAGGAAGAAAGTCTTGGATTTAAGTGATGTTTCCATGGATGATGACGAAGAGGATATGGATATGGAAGATGAAATGTTAAACGCGAGGATTCTAACACCGAATGGTGCTGCAAGTTCATCTAGTAATGGTAAAATTATTAATGACATTAAATTTTTTGTGAATCAGGGATGAGATATTATTCCAGGTTCGTGTCAAAGTGGAGATATGACTTATACGAATGGGGAAAAAGTTTACGTAGATTGTGATTCGATTTGTACTTGCGCTAATGGTAAGATGGATTGCAATGATCGCTGCCCTAATCCTTTCGTTAAAAGGGGTAGAAAAATTGAGGATCCGTTGTGTACACAACATCCTGTAGAAGATATTTGTTGCGCTACGTTGGTTTGTTCAGATACAGGTAAGCATATTAATATGCAACTTGTTTTTTTTTTATAATTATTCGATATACATTTTAGCAACCGAAGCTCTAGAGATATGCTCTTTCAATAATAAAACTTTTAATAGGGGCGAAACGGTAAAAAACGATTGTGAAAGTATATGCTATTGCGGTCCTGGTGGAAAAGTTACATGCAAAGCAAGGTTGGTATGTCATTTTCTAATGGTAGGAATTACGGTTTTAAGATTAATGTTTATTGATGCCTATTATAAAAATGTTTAAATGTGCGTTATTAAAGTGCTTTCACTATGAAATCGATAATTTGCTGAAAATAAAACGTTAGATCTAAATATAATCTAATGTTTTCGCTAATTATATATTTTTTTGTTAGCTTTGCTAACCGACAAAAATATATAACAGAAATAACATTAAAAGACTATATAGTTGTAACATTAAGTAATTCCTTCTGAAATAAATCAAAACTTGCTCTGTGGTAATCACTGTGGCATACAGTCACTGGTAAGAGACAGTATTAGAAGAGTATGGATGGAGTTGATCTCCAAAATTATCAAATCAATGTCAAAACTAAGAAATTGTATAACAGAATTGTTTATCATATGTTAGACATAGTAACTTCATTCCAGAATATTCTAGAAAAAAAGAATAGAACTGTTTAAACATGGTACTTATATAGACAGTAGAAAACTTGGCAACCATAGGGAACTCAATTTGTGTTTTGATCAACAACTTTACAAGGCAACATCTATAGAGCAAAAGATTTGACGTGTTTCAGCTAATTTTGTGTATGTTCCCAAATGGGAACCAACTAAATATCTTCTTTTTCAAACTTCTTTTGTTGCTATCATTAAATGGAAACTTGAAAGCCGTAAGGAAAAAAATTAATATATCAACAGAAATTTAGTTATTATTAGGGGGACCGAAAAGATGTTTATCATGTCACTATTTGATTCAGCTCATTGTGGATATTAAATGGCCGTAAATACCAAAAGGGTAGTAACACTACAGTTGCTATCAAAAACATTTGCGATGTTTATCCACATTCATTGGACGTTCGTAATCGTTGAAAGTTCTAATCCGATAATTTTGATCTTTCCGACTCTTATCGATCAGGAAGACGAAGAACGTTAGATAATGACGTGTTAAGGGCAGAAGTGCAAGCAAATCCGTGTCAGAGAATCGAGGAATTGTCAAATAGTCAACCAACCTTGGTCGAGCATCCAAGAACATTTGCAGCAGATTGAGAAAGTAAGTAGAGGAGATGTTTGGGTCCCCCATAATCTGTCCGAAGAGAACAAAGCTAACCGATCCACCACATACAACTTAATTGCTTTTGATCGCTTAATCACCGGAGATGGAGAATGTGTCCTCTATGATAATCCAAAACGCAAAAGGCAGTAACTCTCTCCAAATGAATCGCCACAAAGTACTGCTAAGCCAGGTTTACACCCCAAAACGGCTCTTTTGTGTGTTTGATGGAGTATTCATGGCGTTGTTCATTTTGAAGTACTGAAACCTGGACAGATTGTGTGTGCTCCTTTACTATGAACAATTGGCTCGTGTAAATAAATCTTTAATTAATTTCATAAAAATGGCTAGCGATTGTCAATAGAAAAAAGGCAACACCATAATGCAAAACCCCACTGCGCAAGATGTACCCTGGAAAAAAATTAATGAATTGGAGTGGGGGGTATTGCGTCACCCATCATACTTGTCTGAGGTTGCACCATCGGATTTCCATTTATTTCGATGGCTTCAACACCTTCTAAGAGGCAAAATATTGATTTTTATCGATCCAGCATTGGCAAATTTGGCAAATGGTTGTTGATAATGAGGGTGATTATATCATAGATTAAAAATAAAAACTCCTTGAAAATTTATGTTCGAATTTAATGTAAGAAAACGACATTACTTTCCGATCCCCTAATATACTTGATAAAATATGAGATGAAAATCCCGAATATCTTTTTGGCCTGTCGAGATATCAAAGGTGGTACTAACCACAAAACATTGATTGGAATTGATTCTTGATTCCCGTCCATCAACAACATCAAATTATCGCACAAATTTTAATAACTCGCAGTCACAATGAAAGTCCAAATCGATGGTCAAATAATCTGACCAATCACTTTGACATTTTACGAAATTTCGACTAAATTTACACGCCGTGTGTTTTAAGTTTTGGAAGCTATTGTAATGCAATGCTTATTATCTGTCAATGTGACAGCAACAATTGACAATCCATATGACAAATCGGAAACCATTCGACAATGCAAGAAATGAGAAGGAGACCGCTAGTTTATCACTATCTTCAATGTATTCGCATTTTCCACTTTTCTCAAACCTCAAAAACCATTTTCCAAATCTCTCTGGACTCAATTCGATCAGAAGCATTGCTTCGAAGTTTCAGAATAAAGAATCATTGACGATCCTAAATCATTCACCTCAATCACTTCAATGAAAGCTTGCTGAAGAGCCGAGACCGAAGGAAGCTGTTTCCACTACTTTTTCGATTCCAATATGGTGAGATATTCATGACGGTACAATAAAGACGACATAAGCAAAACGTTAGCAACATTAGGAATTTCATTCTTTGCTTTAATGTTGGCAATAGACGCTCTTCTATTCTACTTGGCTCAAAGTATTTGTTGCTCTAAATCTTCAAGTTAGTTGAGTACATTAACATGCCGCAATATCATCATTCTTGGTTTTCGATTTACTAAAGTATCGGTCTATGGCGTAAAAATATCAATTCTAACTACAAAGTCACCAATTTCTGATGCCAAATCCACAAATTTTTCAATTATTCCCCATTTTTCGAAAATATTATCACCTTTTATCGAGTATTGTAAAAAAAATGAACTTTTCTGTATATTCAATGAAGTGTTTATGTTGTCGAAGCTGCACTCACCACAAAAAAAAATTGTTACGTATTATTTAAGCATGTTGTTACTTATACAGAATGTTCAGAATACAAATGTAGAAGCAAAATGTTCATCTATTTTAAATAAAACACCGTATCCTGTATAAGACATCTTATTTTGTAAATATTTATATAGAAGTTATTAATTGGTATTGGAATTAATATTTCAGGTGTCCACCAACTAAAAAAGTAAATGAAAAATGCGTCGAAATTCCACACCCCGAAGATAAGTGTTGCAAAACAGTTGTCTGCGATGTTAACGCTGAAGAACACGAGTTGAGGAGTGATATAGAAGCCATGGATAACAAAATTCTTTTTGCTAAGTATACGAACACAACAACGATTAAAATAGACTTCTTACTTCATCAAGTTATCAAACCATTAGTCGATTTAAGTGTTGATAAACGAAATTGGACCACATACGCTTTGTTACCAGACGATTACCTGTACGGTATTGAAAAAATGTTCAAATATATTCGCATAGAAAACGACGAGGACATTATAGACATTCAAAACGTACCCGAAAACGTAGAAAATCAAATCGGCGACAATTACTGCATGTACAAAGGGAGTAAATACGAATTCGAGCAGGAATTCAACGATTCTTGCGAAGCATTATGCGTTTGTAGAATAACAGGTGTGAAATGCTTTAAAGTCGAATGCCCAACATATTCTGGCACTGATATCTTGGACCCCAATTGCGTCCAATGGGAAACCGTACCAGCCAACTTCACACCAGTACCACCGAAATGTTGTCCCGACAAGCTAGAGTGCAAGAGTCACGGCGAATGCGAATATGAAGGCGAAACGTATCAGAATTGGCAACAGATACCTATAAACGTAACTGGATGCGAGAAGAGGTGTTATTGTGAAATGGGTAAAGTGGAATGTCAAGAAGTTTGCGCACCAGTTGTGGCTACACCCCCTAATACACTGCCTTGTTTACCTCACCAAGCTGTTTTGGCGCATCCACCAGATGAAGATTGTTGTTTGAGTTGGATATGCCAAAATGGAGCGCAAGGTTAGTTGTTGAATTTGTGAAATGAGTCTTCAAGTAGTAGTGATGGTTTAAGGTTAGAGTATGCATAAATTTGACGAGTTGTTTGAAAAGTGTTTAGAAATGTATTCCCCCAAAGAGGGCCTTAAAGAAACCAGAAATTCAAGTTGCAAATTTCTAAACAATTTCCAAGCAATTCTTGCAAAAACAAATTGATTGAAATTATTGAGTTTATGCTTCGTATTGAGCTTATTATACAGCTTAAGTAGTCTTGTTTTTTATTTTATTAAATCGCTGTAAAAAAATATATACAATATAATTGGTTGTGAGCTTTTGACTTGAACGGTAACGGACTTGACTAACACATTTCTGTACATATATTTTTGGTTTCTAAAGGTTTTTCTATGTAGTTTTTGCTTCTTCGAATTAAATATATCCACCGAAAAACAATGACCGAATTAATTTGCAGGTGATACTTCTAAGAACGTCGAGAATTCAAATCAGATGGATAAAATTGCGAAACAGAAAAAACCTTTTAATTCCAAAAACGTTACGGATATTGAAGATCCACTCTTGAATAAATTAGATAGTAGACTCCCATCTAAGACGTTAGGTCCGCTTATGATTTACGAAAACCATGGTGATAACACCACTAGTTCCCCTGAGATCTCCCACAAACTCCCTAACATTTCTCCTGATGAAAATCATTATTACACGAAATCGAAACCCAATAAATCTAATAAGATTCCACAGAAAAATGTCGAAGAGTCCCATCTGAATCAAGTCCCTGATAAATTCGTCGGCCAAATTCGTCCAAATTATCCACAATCTAATAAAGGGAAACAACCGGTTAGTAATAAAATTAAAGCTCAAACATCAACGACTAGTAGTGACAACGAAGAGAATTACATCCCAGGAAATGTAATCCAATCATATCATCCTGAAATTTATCAAGAAGATAAAGATGGAGCTACAACGAATGGGCAAATCCACGGTAACGAAACTCCCGAAGAGTTACTCCAGTTGATACATCAATACCCTCAGATTATTAATTATCCAACTGGTTCCGTAGTGGAAATCCATAATATTCCGCAAATTACGCAGGGAAAGCCTTCGCAATATATAACTCCTAACACGATTACACCCGATCAAACTAATGTTCCTTATCTTATCGGGGATCACCATCAGAATAGACCTCCTCATATTAGTCAACCACCCGGTATCACTTTCGAACATATTTTGCATGAAATTACCAAAAATACTAACTTGCCATCATCTTCATCAAATTCATTTGGACAGAACGGACTTTTACAGAACAATGGACAATTATTCTTGCCACAACCAGTTCAATTCAATGCGAATGGTCAAGCTCAAAGAAATGAAACCAAAGGTTGGTTGATTATGTAATAAGTAATATCCATTTAAAACAATTAACAAGAACGAATTATATAAAACTTGTTTTTTTGAATGGGGTACATTCGGTTGCAAAAAAAATGTATATTCTTATAAAGGATACTTCAAAATAATTTTTAATAATTCTTAATTTGGTCCATTTAGGTAACTTCATCCTAGTCTTCCTTTTTATTAGTAGTCAAGCCAAGATTTGTCAGTCACTTAATTCTATTAAACTATCACTTTAATTCGATTAAAAGCATTGCTTCGAAGTTGCAGAATGAAGGATCAATGACGACCCAAACTCATTCTACCAAAGGATCTATTGCTCCAAATCCTTGTGCTTTCAAGTTATTTAGAAAAAAGATGATATGATCGCTGGGCACACTAACATGCTGCAATATCACCATTGTTGGTTTTTGATTTACCACAGTATGTGTCTATGACGCAAAAATATGAATGTTCTAACTAGAAGTCACCAATTTTTGATGCCAAATCTACAAAGTTTGCCTTTAACAAATTGCTTGAGTGAGACCTATTATTGCAATTAATTCTCGATTCCCATTGCTGGCAGTGCTACTGTTTTGTTTAAACAACTTTTTTTCCTCACAAATCAGTACTTCTTCTTCTTTTGTTTAATACAGATAATATGAAAAAAGATCAGATCAGATTTGATCAAAAGATTGGATAGAAATTGCTTATGCTTTTTGATCAAATTGGAAGGTGCTACTCAGTGTTTCCTCCAATTCCAATATAGTGAAATATTCATGACAGCACAACAAGTGCAGCACATTTTTTCCATTCCCATCTCACTCGTTATACCCTACATAACAAAGAAGTTGATAAGGAATTTTTTGGGGATGGTGTCTTGCACAATATCTTGTTGAACACTGATATTATTTCTCGGTGAAATTGTATAGGGATGCTCGTATTTACTGTCGACTTGAGCACCCTCGACGTTTTAAAGTCTCAACAAAACTCTTCCAACTCTTTCTTTCGTCTTTGAATCGTGGCTATAATATTTGGCCATTGCTTCATCAATAGACAAGCCTTGATGCGAAGTGTCTCATCGTTGCAAATTCGCATCTAGCTTATCCTAATAATTTCTTTGTGAAGGTCAGGGTTGATGGTGGACTGCGAGGACTCAGTCTCTCAAGATACTGCACCAACGGATTCTCCGACCAAGCAATCTTTTGCCATAGTACTGCTGATCAGTGTTCCGACTTGAACACCCTTGATCCTTTAAAGTCTCAACAAAACTCTTCCAACAAGGTAGTTCACTAATTTTCTTCTATCCCTTTTGAGTTGGATCGAAACAAAATCTTCATTTCACAAATTTTCTGGCCTAAGTGGAGAACAGGTTTCAGTATCATTTTCTTGATTGCCTTTCCCACTTTGCAGATCAAATTATGATGTAACCAATGAGTCTTTGGTTTCGTAATTTTCGTTTTAAAGACTGATTGGATATCTCTGGTTTCTTTAGTTGAGATTTAGGGGCAATCCATACTTCAGCATCCTTCGAAATTTTTTTCTTCGTTGTGCTACTATTTTTTGGTTTATTTCATCCAATTCTTCTAATTTCTTTTTTTTCTTTCTCCTTTATTGTTGCTCTAAGATTATTGAATCTAAGAGCTTCGAGATTTGTTTGAATCCCAGAAAGCAAAAAGTTCCTGCAGTACTTGTGCTTACCGTGCAGACACTGTTGTCATACTAATGCATCTAAAAGATTTGATTCTTTGCATAAAAATAGCTCTCATTTTTCCCCCATTTCCTTTGGTACTAAAAATGGGCATTTTTCTGTCCTGTTTTCTCCCAAAGGATCTGTTTTTCCTAAATCCTTGTGCTCCCAAATTAGTTAGATAAAAGATGATATTATGATGATTGGGTCCATCGACCCACTGAAATAGTAACAATACAACTTTAGAGCTAATTGAAATTGAATATCATCAAATTGGTCTGTGTCTATGGCGTAGCAATATCCATTTGAACTACAAAATGACAAAAGCCAAACAAAGTTTTTCTTTAATAAATTTGTTGACTGAATCGTGGCCGTCCATGGACAAGTCTTGAGTGCTCCATTGTTGAATAGTCTTAATCTTGTGATGACACGAGATGATAGTATGTTGCGACCCAGCTCCCCAAAATGTTGGACTAACTTGGTTCTCCAATCAAGCAACCTTTTCCATGGTACCTCTGACCAGTGACATTTTATGATCGTGTAGTGGTCGAAAATTGAGATCTCTGTGTATTTGCTCATAAACCAGAAACGATCTGTAAGATATTAGGGATTTGCCAACAGTGGACTAGGTTAGGACTTCGTATGTCAAGTTTGGCCGGAGAAACATTGTACCTATAGATCATTGGCTTGATCTGTGATAGTCTGACGAAAAAGTATAGCAAAAAAGTGTTTTAATTCTTCACCATTTTTCAAAAATATCTTTCTGGATGAGTACTAATCGGGCTTGCACTTTTAAATTTCATATCATCATCAAAAAATGAACATTCTTGCAAGAGACAAAAAATTGCGTTTTAATGCATCAAATGCTGTGCCACTTACAGCAAAGCCAAACACTTTAAATATCATTTCCTCCATTAATTCTTTATCGTCACTGTCCTCAAAAATATTTTCTTTTGCAAAACGTCCATTGGACTAACTGTTTGGTAAAGAGCCATTTTTTAGTAATAACCTAATACTTAGAATATTTGAATTTGAACATGAGGTGTAAAAAGATTATGAATTATTTAACATTTTGTTTTAAACAGAAATGGATATTATTTATATTTTACTCCAAACTAGGTATGATTCGCATCGCAACATAAAAGTATCATTTTAGGAGGTTTCCCATCTGGATATTTCTCCACCTTCCACAATCCTCAGCAACAAGATGAGGTCGTCGTACATACCTTGGAAGCACTCGATGCCCACACCGTCAAATTAGTCTTCAACATTCCCAGAATCATCGTTGGACTGTATGGAAGAGTTGAAGTCCGCTACACCAATAAAGAGTAAGTCAAAACCTCTCCTAAAAAAATTGTTTCTCTTTAAATCTCTTTTGTAGCAATAACGATCCGAGTACTTGGCAGCTTCAAGTTTTCGCACCACCACATGACCTTCTAGCGACACCACAACTAGAATTCCAATTAACCGAGTTGAAAGCTGACACAAACTACCGGATACAAGTGACGGTCACTTTAAGAGATATGCACAATATCCATACAAGCAAAATTTATTCTGTCCGCACGGTGAAGGAATTGCCGACATCCACATTACCTGCCATGATTCCAATCGAACCGGAACTTAGTGTTGGCGAAGTAAACGCAACATGGGCTCGAATCCAATGGAGACCGTTCACGCCAAACGAGATGGAATTCATTGATGGTGTCCAATTACGTTATAAGGAATTAGATGGGAAGATCTACGAAGCAACTCCTCTAATCCACAGAGCAGTTACCAGCTATACCCTCGAAAATTTAAAATACAAATCGACTTACGAAGTCGGCATCTTCTTCATACCATTCCATGATCAACGAACCGAATTACATGCAGAACGTTTGGTTAAATTTACTACAACCGATATTATCGATAGTTATGGTTTTAACGTCACTTTAGAGATCTCTCAGGTCAAATCTACCAGCGTTGAAATTTCGTGGAAGGGTGTACCTTATCCCGAAGATAAATACGTTAATATCTACCGAGCGATTTACCAGAGCGATTCGGGAAAAGGTGATTATAGCACGTTTAAAGTTGCTAAAAGAGATTCACCGTCTAAGAGTATCATTATGGATTTGAAATCCGGAACAAGGTATCGATTATGGTTGGAAGTATATTTGACCAATGGGAAGATCAAGACAAGTAATGTGCAAGATTTTATTACGAAACCAGGTGCTGTACCTGTGTTAGGAGCATCTACACATGGTAAGTCTTGTTACGGATTAAACAACTACACTCTCTCTCTCTCTCTCATCAAAGCCTCTTCTTCATTTTCAGTTATCTGATCAATTTAAATTTGTAAAAATTATTTAAAAAATAACCATTATTGTTATATTTTGACAGATGTCAGAAAGATTATGTCTGTTGTTTATACAATTTGACAGTTAGAAACACGAAAGTCAACTTTCACTTTATATCATGACTTTTCAGGATGTTTAGACACAAGCATACTGAAGAACCTTGATAAAACGCAACTCTGCAGTCTGAAATAACTGTCAAATTTTCAAAAAAAATTGTGTTGCTCTAGGTTATGTCAAACGAATAAGTAGACGAGACAATTTTTCTTCAAAACCAATTTTTTAATAAAGCAAGTCACATACCAGTATCTCCACTGACTATTACCTACCACGAAGATGTGACAGCTGCGCATTGAGGATATTTTACGCAAAAACAGAAGAAATAAGACGTCAAAATGCGTAAGATTACATAAAATGCAAACCTTGAGTTTCTATATCTATTAATAGTTGTTGTTTGCTTCTCCGTGCACAGTATGTTAATAATTACAACTGTCAAATATGTCAAATTTCAGCTATCATGTATGTTTGACTAATCATAATTATCAAACTTACAAACTTTACAAAATAGATAGTATGCCAGTGTAATAAGTGTCTTACGGCACTAAGCAGTTTATTTTTTAACTGCCAGGTAAGTATTAGAGACCTGAGCCAATTAACATCTAGAATACGTTTCAAAATGATGTTTAGAAGACACCGCGTCGTTGGGACGTCAATTTTTTATTTCACCGTGTTGCTGGTGGCCAAATTATGTCAGTCTACTAACTGGGATACGTTTATATGTCAACTGTTCAAAGAAGTTATGTTGCTATAGGTTATGTCAAACGGACAAGTACATGAGACAATTTTTCTTCAAAACTAATCTTTAAATGGAGCAAATCACATACCAGTATCGCCACTGACTATTACCTACGCCGAAGATGTGATAGCTGTGCATTGAGCATATTTTACGAAAAGAAAGAAGAAATAAGACGTCAAAATGTATAAGATTAGATAAAATGCAAGCATTGAGTCAAATCTGTCAAATTTGACAGCTATCAGATATGTTTGACTAATCACAATTATGAAAACCGTACAAAATAGATAGTATGTCAGTGTAATAAGTGTCTTATGACACTAAACAGTTTCTTGTTTTAACTCCCAGATGAGTATTAGAGACGTGAGCAAATTAACATCTAGAATACGTTTCAAAATGATGTTTAGACATTACACGATAACGTTTAGAAGACCTTCCATAAATGATATCTAAAGGACGTTGAGAAATGATGTCGACCGATTATATGTCGGCACTACGTTGTTAGGACGTCAATTTTACATTTCACCGTGTAACTGATGACCAAATTATGTCAGCCTGCTAACTGGGATACGTTTATATGTCACAATTCGACTTAGTCACATGGACCACTTTTGGAAAGTTTACAAATTAAGTTCTCGCCAATTTGAATACTAACCTCAAAAATCTAATATTTTCAAGTTGTCAATTTGACAGATGATCATCTATGAATGACACTTCCAAAATGAATGTCAATTCTCTAAGCTCAGACGTGACTTGTAGTCAAGTTTTTAGTTATTTTTGTCACAAAGTGTCAAACAAGTGCATGAGAGTTACGTGAAACGATTGTTATCATTTGACAGCTGTCACATCAGTCATAATGACGACATTAACACTTCTATAGGAATTATTTGAACGAACTACAATTTTAAATTTATTTTCGTCGTTTCAGATAAACTATCGGGAGATATTTCGGATGAACGGGGTGACTATTATGGCCCACTAGTCATTGTAGCAATCTTAGCCACGATAGCCATCCTTAGCACCCTAGTTTTATTATTAATACTCATTAAACGGCATAGCCAAAATAAGGCTTCCATAACGCAACCACCGAGAGTTAGTCAGTCAGCTTACGACAATCCAACCTATAAAGTAGAGATCCAACAAGAAACTATGAGTAAGTTACTTACCTTCTTACGGATAATATTTGATAATATCCTCCTCCTGTATTTTTCAGATTTATGAAGACCTGAGGACGTATACTTTTTGTACATAATTTATATATTTTATAGTTATAAATATCGATATTTTATTAACAGTATTGTAATTTGTAATATAGTAAATAAAATAAGTAATTTAATATATAAAATGACGTTTTTGTTGTAGAAATAAATACACAAACCGATTTGTTATATTGTATTCACCACCACCGACAACACTTATTTAAAACATGCAATTTATAAACAACATTTAAAGGAGAAAACATCAATTAATGACTAAAACACTTAACACGATAAATATTTATTCCTTCTTTTCTATAACTTCAGCTTTCAATTTATCAACTAAAGCCCTACGAATTGCTAACTCTTGCTTTTCTATTGGAGCAGGTTGTCCGTCCAGAATGGATTCTGCGGCTTTTTTAGCAGATTTTGGCCTGAGAGGTTTATTTTCTTTATTAACATCAATATTGTCGGTCAAAAGATGTTTCTTCCTAACTTCTTTTTTCAAAGCTACCAATTTATCTCTTTGGGCTCGTAAATATTCTTGGCGTTTCTTAATTTCTTCGCTATTTACCTAAAAAAAAAATTTGCTAAATTATGTTTGATTAAATTTTTCGATTTTTAATTACCTCGCTGACGAGAGGGACCGGTTTTGAAGATTCTGGTAACGGTTTAGTTTCATTTTTTTGTTTTTTATCCTCCATTTTGGCAGTCTCCAAAATGGAGTCTTTAGCAGTTGCCGCAATTTCATCTTGAACTTCGTTTCTAGCTTCCTCTTTACAAATTAATTTTTTATTCAATTATAACAAAAAATATGTTGGACAACTTACTAAATGCTTCGTGCAATTTCTCTTCTAAAGTATGTTTCTCTTCCAAAAAATAATTTTTATCCAAAATAGGTTCTTTGGTATTTCCTGTATTGGTATTGGTATCAAATTTCCTGCTTAAAAACAAACATAATTTAATTGCAATGATTTTGGCTTAAATTTTGCCAATACTCACTCTAGAACTTCTTCCATAATCTTATCTTCCAAAGTAACCTTCTTCTTTTCAGGTGTTCTAGTTTGGCTACCATGAGCGACTTCTTTATCTGGCAAAAACACAGCAGGTGTAACTCCGTATTTTTGCTCGATTAACTCTAAAGCTTGCAGTTGTAATTCGACATTTTTCTGCGTCATCATACGTTTGAACATCTCGTAATCGTTTGCCGCCCAAATTTGCTCAAAAATGTTCTGGAAAATTATCATAATAAAAATTGTTAATAATCATAAAAAAAGAAGATGTACTTGGTCAAAACGTAACGTAATTCCACCTTGGGTTCCTTTAGCGCAAGCATCTTCGAATTGTTGAGGAGTAATTCCAATATCGTCCATAAAATTCCCCAGCATAAAATCAACCTAAATATTTAAAAAATGAATTTATTAATTTATAAAATCGGAATTGATTTACCAGATTTTTAAAGTCGTTAAATACTTTTTGATATTCCGAATTTTCCCGGACATTTGGTTCAAAAACTGCAACAAAATTTTGCGCTTAATTAATAAATATATTATTTGTACAATTATATCTATACTATACTTAATGAATTCTCCTCGATGAAACTCTCCAAAGGGGCGTTCCAAACTGGACCGTTTAAGAAACAAACTAAAGAATCGAAAACCCAAGCACTTTCTTCCTCTTCCATTGTTTCATGGAACAATGCACCGTTCAAACTAGACGGTTAGATAAATCTAAAGATTAAAATACTGTAGTTTACTGCAGGTCATGTGTGTATTTCTATCTTTTAGTAACTATGGTAACAGGATCTATAATGTTTGGATTTGCTGCAATGCATTAGCGTAAGTATATTATATAAAAAAAACTATGAGCTTTGCTTAATCGTTTTAATTATTATTCAATTGTTTAATTGTAACATTTAAATATAAATAATGATTCGATAATTAAAGACTTCTATAAATTAGATTTTAAAATAATTGGAATAGTTTCTAAATATTCAAAAGCTTCAACAATACATTTAAATAAAATACGTCATCTATTGGAAATTAAATAAACTACTACGGGAAGTCAAACGCAAATTGAAGAAATCTGCTATCTTCACGGGGAACCCAATAATTCTCAGGACTATTTTCTCGACTTCGCTCAATTAAAAATTAGTTCGATTTAGAAATTCAGGAATATATAATAATATCTAATAATAAATTGTTGTGTTGTATATTTTTAACTTTCACTTTTCTTCCTTTTATGTTGATCATGACTGTACAGAATTGTAGATAAACACAAATGTCAAATGCTGTCAAAAATTTGAGGTGTGTTTAGCAAGGTAATCGTAACATCTTCCGTTATATTAACTTTAATTCGATCGCATTCGACTAAATCAGAATAATAAATGCGGTATAAGTTTACAAATATAATTAAAAAAGAGTTCTAATTTATATCATTTCAGTTGACATTACATAAATGTTAGGTTATGTTAAAGTACCGGTTTGTTTACTTAATTGGCGGTATTTTTAAAATTTATCAGAGAACCTCTAAGTCGATCGTAAATAATGGAAGATGAATCTGTACAGACGTATACTTTCGATAAGGAGTTCCACGAAATAGTGAATAATAAAGAGATCTTAAAACGAACAACGGAGAAATTCCTCAATAACTTAATCGATGATCTTACATTGGGAATCATCTTCGATGCCCATCGAAAATTTAAGACGAAAGCTTTCAATTTGGATAGGGATACCTCGCCTGCGGAAGCGGAAGAGACACCTTCTAATATTGACATATTCGGGCAGCATAATATGAAGAAGACGCAGGAATGCGTTTGTCCCAATTGCGATAGGGCTGTGGCTGCTTCGAGGTATGTTTTGACGTTTTTATTTTATATTAGCATGTCAATTATAAATCCTATTTAATTATAAAACTTATTTGTTACAATAGTAAATGTCCTTCATTTATTAGGCCAAGGTTATACATATATATTGAAATTTGAGCTCTAAATGATCGTAGTTTTGATCTAGAGAAGGTCATGTGTCTATGTTATGTAAACTTTCACAAAATATCTATAGTAAAATATTTTTTTTATTTATGTAATAATAAATGTTCATACCGTACTGAAATAAATGATAAATTAATAATAAATAGTGTTACGAGGGTTGTTGAATAAGTAATTTTGTTCCCGTGCTAACTAGGAGAGGAAGACAGCGACATCTGCAGATGTAGATAAGAATCTGCCATTCTATGAATAAAATATCTATAGTTACACCTTTTTTTGAGACTAGCTCATAGTTTGATAGATACTTGAATACAACCATCTTCAATACAACTCGATAACCGCATAAGTAAGAGGGGCTGGCCACAAGTAAGGCAGTACTTATGATTCGGAGTTCGAATCTTCTCAGTGACGCTTGTAGCAATTTCTAGCTAGATCAACACTCCAGTTGAGCTACTATTCGCTGTTGGAACTTAGGTGACAGTGCAACATTATTTACAACAAGGTAATGTTGTAACAAAGCCATGGAAACACATTTACACACACAATTTATACGGCAAGAGCTGCAGTGGATTCATCTTCCACCAGTTCTTCACTCTCCCCACCCTCCCAAATGATTTAGTCGCATTTCCCAAGCTTAATACAAAACTTAATGACACAAAGTTGCTCCCAATTTTGGCGCTTCATTCTGCATCACACACAGAAAACCATAACTTCACCGACAAGCCTCTCAAAAATCCTGTGATACCAGAAGGAAGTTCAAACTCAGACTAAGCGTCTGGAGCGGATAACGAATACGCCGTTGCCAGATCGCTCGCAATGGTGCCGATTTCATTATATTTCTAACATATCTGGTATAACACACAGAAACGGCTACACTAACGAGTACAGTCCTTTACTCGCAGCTATCGCAACGTACTAAAACCGATCATTAAGCTATGTGTATGGCATTGACTCTGGTGGCACTTTTTTACCTGTTGTAGCGATTCTGAGCTGATTAAAATATTTAACAACAATACCCTGTATAAACTTGATTTAATTTTGCTTGGATTTATTTTAAAATTGTCTAGATTCGCACCACATTTAGAAAGTTGTATGGGAATGGGCAGATTTCGATCGAGAAACGTGAGGAGAGTCGTGAACAACAACAAAGATCGCGATAACTCCTCGTATACTGGCATCGCAAGCGATGACGAAGATGACGCCGATTGGAATTCAGGCGATAAACGCAGTAGAAAGAAGAAAGAGAGGAATGGCGCCAAGAAAGGCAAAGGTATTGGTTTAACAGTGAGATCCTGTTCCAAGCATATTTTAATGATTAATTTCTTTTATTAAGTCTGTAATGGTCTAGGTACACCTAAAAAGAATAGCGAAAACGACTGCATGGATACTGTTGATATTGAAGGAGATGAAGATGGTGATCTTGCTAGTTTAAGGGATATATTACAGGATCACTCTAACGGATCGTCTCCAGTGGATTCTACGACATCATCGAACAGTAGCACCACTAAGAAGCGGGAGAAAAATAAGAATAAGAAGAATCATAAAAGGGATAGGACTTCTCCGAATGTTAACTCAAATGTAGACTGATTTTATATTTATTTTATTCATTAATTATTTTATTAATTCATTTAAGGTCTTTTTATATAAGGAAACTATGTATTGTTTAAATTTCCATTTCTATACTTTTTTAAGTGATTTAATTCTGGTTGTGAGTTGTGATATTGATCTATTCTTTCTGAATGTATATCAATTTAATACTTAATTAAATAAACTTTTATTTAAAATTATAAATATGTTTTCCTGTTACTGATCGTGCACCTATCTCGATGATTGAACTATACTTTGGTATTTTTTTGCGAAACCGTGCTTTGAGCTGGGTGCCATTTGAAATTTTAACATTCGATGCTGAAAGGATGTGGGGAGGAGAGAGGGCATAATTTTGCCTGATTAGTGGGAGTTTCCCCCTTCAGACAAAAGTCTCGGCGTTTATTTGATGTACTTGATGTTTTAGACTTATTTAAGGTGGATTGGTTTCATTAGAATGCCAGATTCATTAGAAAAAACCAAGAAAAAGAGCCAGAAAATGCTTCAAACAATAAAAGTATATGAAAAAAGAACAAAATTGGTACATAAGATCCTTGAGCCTTTTCAACTCTAAGAGATAGTTCTTCTGGCCGTGTAAGTGGAAGTGGCTCGATCTAGCCAAGTGTTAGTAGTCCTCCAGGATGCATCAAGTTTGCACCCTAGATAGAGGCCTGTCCGGATCCAACTCACCAAGATATTTATTGATGAGTCGATTCTCCGACCGTGAAGCTCTTTCTAGATACGTTTAACCAGCGTCTTTGCGTGTTTGCTGATTGTCTGAAATTCAAGATATTTGTGAATGAGGACATTGAACATGAACCAAGGAGTCGCTACGATAATCCGCAGAACTCGATTCTGCAATATATTGAGCCTCTTAACTTGGGACTTAGCAGCGCTGGACCAGATAATAGAAAAACTGAAGCCAACTTTTATCTGAATATACAAACTCAAAACCAAGATAAGAAATAACACAATTGATGGATATAATTAGAGATAGTGTCCTAGTCGATATTTAGGTCATCTAGAGAATTGAAGAAAAGAGTTGCATCAAACGCGAGGTGCTATTATTGACGAAACGGTTGAATTAATTAGGTCGGTAAAAATTCAAAAATTTTTGTAATTGCATTTTGAATAACAATAGGTCTGTAATTGCCTGTCCAGCATCAACAGTTGCTGTCATAGTATTGCTAAAATTATAGAAAGTTTCGGCAAACATTTTACAAAGTGAGTGAGGATTAATTATGACATTACCACCTCCATCATGCAGAGCTAAAAACTTATAGTTATTTGATTAATCACATTCCACGCAGTCTTACTCTTGTTACTAGAATCAATAATTTTATTTTCGTAGAATGACTTTGATTGTTATTCGATGAATTAGTAAGTTTGATTCAAAATCATGGTTCAATTTAATATTTCCGATAGAAAACAAAATCTCCCAAAAAATTTAAACAACGCTCTCTAGAATGCACGTGACTTATTATATTGGTTTGAATTTTAAGATTTGTTTTCGATGAGACTTAAGTTTGCAAAATTCGAACCTGAGTTATAAGCGTCCATTCAAAACAAAGTTTTCCCTCCTCCCCGTCCCTTATTTGACTAAATACAAAACAATTGCCCAGTGCAAAATATGCGAAATTTTCAGAAAATTCTAATTTTCATATTTGTGATAGACCTGAAATTGATAAATTTTGTATACCTAACATAAAAATTTTTGGTGATCGGTTGCGCCATCTAGCGGTCATCCGCCGTTCCTGAGATATAGGTGAGCGTCATTCTTTCGGCCAGCCGGTACAGATAATCTATCCTTTATTTTTTTTTACAAAACTTCAATTTACTTACCTTGATTTTAATATTTTCAATATAAATTTAATTTTCTCATTGTACTCTTTATAATATTCACTCATACCAATTTATGGAAAAGGATATTTTTGTAGTACTAAATTAAAATTAAAAAATTGAAAATAAAACGCCCACATTTCACTTATATTTATTACCTAAATATAACGAATACAATTTTATTTTACAACTTCTCTTTTTAAAAAACATGAATATCATAAGGGAAAACAAAAACGTAGAAAAAAATGTTTCTGAATAATTATATTATACCTGTGTAAAAACAGATGGTTTTTTTTTGTATAAAAAATATGGTAAGGCTGCCATTTTAAAAACATTGTTAATGAACAAGTACGTCCTATTAAAAAAAAATCATACAAGTATCTATTTAAATATTTATATACGTATTATATAGGCTTTATACAAGCTTAAGTACCACCCATCAAGTAGGCGTTCCCAATTTCTAATAGTATAACGAAAATAAATGTATAATTTTTTTAATAGGACGATGGTAAACATGATATTACTTTAGTTTATGTATTATTTATACATTTATCAATATATTCGCTCATTTCTTTTTAAAACGATTTTTTCCTTTTACTCTTATTTCATATACAAAAATGGCGTGTCCTGTTATGTTTTTTTTATACGCATTATATTGCTATTATTATTATTAATGAGAATGTTGAGAGGCGGGGTGTGGAAGGAGATATTTTATTTTTACTCTGGCGTAATATGGAATTTTTTTTTGAGCGAACATATTATAATATAAATTCCTATTAAAATATATGTACAATTTTTTTTGTGTGATATTTTAATTTTTTCTACATTTCTCTTTTAATTGTAATTCTATGTAAAAAATCAATTTTTCCAAAGCATGTTTATCATTATCATCACCGAATTATATAAATTGTGCCAGATAGAAAAGTACAACAATGTAATCGTATAGACTCCTCTATCCAACATACGAATTTGTGTACCTATTTGAAATCGCCTGGCGTTCAAATTAACGCCGCAATTCACAGCAAGACGGGGGGTAAAAACAAAAAAAAAACATTCATTAATACAAGCTGTTAATTTCGCATGTTATTGGTCGTAATTGTGATTAATTCGTAAAAACTATGATGAAGGTGAAAGAAAGAAACAACAAAATAGACTCAAAATACTTTATTACTAATTTAGTTATCAGTTTTATGTGTAGAAAAGAAATTTTAGACACTATTTAGCAGAATAATCTTATTCTTTATATATCCTGTGATATCGGATTAATTTCACTTATTTTTTTTAGTTAAAATCAAGCTTTTAGTTTTATTACATTGGAAAATCGTTCAAACTTCTTCTCGTTGGTATGGTGAATAGTCTTTATAGAAATGAGCAAGTTTTGAAGACGTACCAAATGTCGGAGAGAAAATTGCTTGAAGCAGAGGAAGATTCTGAGACATGCCTATAAAATTGCCTACAAAAAGAGAGGCTGAACAGTTTTTTACTTTTTTCTACCATAACAAAACGTTTTCAGGTCAAAGTTGAAGTTCGTTATTTCAAAACGTAAGCTACAGCAATGGATCATCCAATGAAGAAGATTAGTACACTTTGAAATACAAGCGTGCAAAACTAGATGCAACTTAGATGCAAAACTTGCTAATCACCATATTATTATTAACATATAACACGTTATCTAACAAGTGACAAAGTGAAGTGCACTCCAGAATTGCTCAAAATTATAATTTTGTAATACATTAGAGAAAAAGTGTCGATTCGGATCTTTATGACGCAGTTTTTGTGTTCAAAAACGATAGTCCACAAAGCTATAATTCATTACAGCAGCAATGGGAGCGCTTTGAATAAAAAGAAAGTGCAGGCGTCGAGTACTTCGTGGATGTATAGCAAGCAACTGAAAACATTTAGGTTTTGAGTTGGCCTGCCCAGAATCACGATTTAAACCCTACTAATTTAAGAAACCGGGGATAACCACAAGACAGGTGTTGAGGGAATTGGAGAAAAAAAAACCAGTCGATGAATGATTCCAAAATGTCAAAAGGTACAGGTTATGACAAAATATTTCGATGTAAAGGTGTGTCAAACTTTGCTAAGGAGGTTGCAATGCTCTATTCAAATCGAAGTGCTACCCCAGCTAAACATTAGATTTGAATCAAGATTAAGTGCGAATCTTACGTGCAAGATGTTCATTTTTAAAATATTTCTAAAAAAATTGGTGTACTTTGCAATTTCTAGTAAGGACAGTCCAAAAAACTATGTATTTTATTTTTCCTTGAATTACGAATAAAAGCGACGTATTTTTTAGAATCTATTCTGGAAGCAAATCGTTTGTTTACGATATATTGAAGTACACTGTGTCCAAGATAAGAATGAACTGCATGGGGATCTCGGGAACGGTAAGAGATACAAAGTTGCTTAAATTGGCGAAAAGTTGCATTTTAGCGACCTTTTACATGGCGTTTATTTAATTCAACTGAGTTGTTTAGTTTTTGAGATATTTAGCAAAACGTGTTTTTAAAAAAATTTCGTTTTTATTGTTTTTTGACATTATTTTACAAGTTATCGAAAAATAAAAGTTCTTCATCGGCACTTTTATAGCTCTACAAGACTGTATCTTTATATTCTTTGTTCGACGTTTCGTTTTTTAAGAAACCATCATCAATGTCTTTTTTTTCATATGGACAGAGAAAAAAGTACACACTGTATCTGATGGCATTTTTCGTTACGAATTCAACGATGTATCACACATTATGCATATTTTGGAAATTACTTTTTGGAAATAAGAAGTAAATTTATTTATTTTTAGATTCTTTTATAGTAGGCCTGGTAATATTAACGAACTATGACAGCTAGCATATCGAACCTCTGCTACCTGTCATAGTGCGTTATTATTGAAGAACATTTATTTATTTTTCGATAACTTGTAAAATAAAGTCAGAAAAAAATAAAAACGAAAATTACAAAAAAATACGTTTTGCTAAATACTCAATTGAATTAAATAAACGCCTTGTAAAAGGTCACTAAAATGGTCAACTTTGTATTTACCGTTAGATCCAGTTCATTGTATCTTGAGTGTTGTGCATCGATGCTTGAGCACGCGATTTTGACAGATTTGTAATGACATTTATGTCAAAATCGCGTGCTCAAGCATCGAACTGAGACATCTTCAAGTTTTTCTAAATACGGACTGTTGAAATTAGAAGAAAATATGTTCTTTAAGAAAATGACGCAACTTTGTATCTCTTACCGTTCCCGAGATCTCCTCTCTAAAATCAGGAAATGCTTGCTTCAAGGCGTGATGGTGAAATAATTAAAAATATAAATAAAATAATATTCCTCCATTCAAATAAAGCCATGCATACGAAAGTATCACGTTGAGACAGTTATGTTCCAGCGAAGATGACATAATTTTATGACCGTCGAGGCAATTTGTCCCAAAAGTTATCGGGATATAGGTGTCAGGAAGCACTATACAGAGGTAATTAAAAATTCTTAAGTTTACAGAGGTAATTAAAAATTCTTAAGTTTGTGTCTCAACGTCTCAAACAATAAATTTTCATATTAAAGATATTTTAAATGGAAAAATGTCTCTCGGAGCACTAAATTTTTTTAAGTGAAGTTAATCAAATCTCACAGAGCATACGTACCTAAAAGAAAATGTTTGCGAATTTGCCTTAAATAATAAACTTTAATCAATCAATTGACCTGTACAATTTTAAAACCCAAAACGATCCTCATTCGTAGTTGCCAAACAAAACATATTAAGTAGCACTTTTTATACATACAGGACCAATAACATTAAATAAACATCTTGCATACAAGTCAAAATTGGTGATTATCTCGGAATAGATCACAAAAATTAGTAAATGTTACAGACGAAAGTCGAATAAAAAAAAAGTATTTGAGAATAAAATTGTTTAATCTATTTTTTTTCTTTTTAATGTTGTTCTGTATCCTCGTACTGTTAAATTAGTTTCCAAACTAAAACAAAATCAAATAACCGCATTCAATAAAAAAATAAATAGGGTACGCTCAATATTTAGGGACTATGAAAACAATCGGGTGAGGGCTTTCGAAAAACTTTTTAATTTAACAGTACGAAGCGATTCACACATTTTCTCTAATAAATTCACTTCATCGACACTACACTCATTATTTTTTTTTTTGTTTAATTTATAAGATATATTCGATACTATAAACTATCGACTACCTAAAACATCCTTAACTTATAATTCACAATTTTAAGTTCTCGAGAACCCTTTCATTTCTCTCTCTCTCTCTCTCTTTTCACATTACTTCTCTCTCTTTCTCTCTTATACATATAATAATAATAATAATTATAATTTACTGGATTTACTCATTTCGTTAACCGATTACTTTTATGTAAACAATAAAATTACAAATATGGTGAATAAACAAATCGCTCTTTTCGTATAGGTATTAAAAAAAAAAGGGAAGGGGAAATTTTTACAATTCAAAGAATCCAGGGATCTTACAGAGTTTCCCATGAATTCCCACATTTCTCGTTAAATAAAAAAAAATATGTATATATCGACTGCAACTCAAATTCAAAATTATAAAAGCTCAGGACTGGACGGGGAAAATCAATACAATCCCTGATAATGATAATATTTTTGACGAAACATCAGCGTATGTTACAGGAGTGGCACAAATTACACAGAATTTCATCTAATCGTTGACAAAAAGACAGCTGATATCGTATGAACTTAGCACAATTTTTTTTTAATTCTATAAAGCCGACAAATAAATCTAAAGTTAATCCATCTCCTGTAAGCATAATTTAAATAATAATTAAAAAAAAATACAACGCTGTCTCCCACGCATCTTCAGAATAAAATCTTATAAAATACTCCATTTACTGTACATATTTTTTTTTTTTTCTTTCTTCGCAAATGTCATTTTTACAGGAGAATTAAGGAAGTAAATCTTTGTGCTCATCTTGGTCTATATTTTTCGAATCGAATACCGCAAGACGACCGATAGATTTCAAGTGTTACCTTTAAATGCTCTAACATTTTCTCTTATAAAGCTATTGTCCCAGTACGATTAAAATAAGTTTCTAATTGCGACTCTCCAACTAAAATCTTTTAAATATAAATTTACCGGGACAAAATTATCCCGAAAATTGTGAAATAATTCACTCCTCCTGATTACGCCAAAATCATATTAATGAATTTTCAAAATATACCGGGACAAAATTGTCCCGGGACAGTCATTTGTCTCAGAAAATATAAATTAATTTCCTCGTTATAGCAACGCAAGTAAAATCATATTAACGAGTTTTTTTAAATATCGGGACAAAATTGTCCCGGGCCAGGCAGATGTCCCGGAAGATATAAATTAATTTTTTCATTATAGTTACGAAAGTAAAATTATATTAAGCAGTTTTTATAAAAATATCGGGACTAAATTGTCCCGGCAAACATTCATTGCGACGACCGCAGTAAAATGATGTTAGAGACTCTTTAAAAACATCGGGAAAAAATTTATTGTCGTGGGACAAGTGTCCCAGCAAATATGATACAATATTCCTCGTACTAATCATTGTGATAAAATAATTTCCTGATTTTAAAGCTATTCCCGCGTTGGGACAGTTATGTCCCAGTAAAGATTACATAGATTACGTAGATCTCGGGAAGCACGGGAACAAAATTGTCCCGATTTTAACTGAAATTATTCCGGAACATAATTTCGTAATTGTTACCGGTCAGATAAATTATTTCAATAAATTTAATAAAATGTCCCGGGACAGCGATGTTCTGGTAAAAACAAAATGTGTGAATATTTCGGGACAAATCTTTTTATTTTTTAAATTAGAAAATTTTGAGTTGTAAAAGTTAAGAAGAAAGAACCGGGACATTTTTGTCCCACCGAAAATAACATCTTTCGTCCCACTGGGACACTCTCCCACATTAAATCACGATTTTAAAGGAAATAATTGTAATTAGAGCTTCCGAAAGCTTTTAAGCTGCCAACTTAAAACTAAACGGAAGCTATATCTACATAGATTAAAAATGTTGATTAAATGCGATAACACTTGAAACCTATCGACTATAAATAATGCTCAAAGGATGACACGGATCTCTCCTAACATATACAGAAAAACAAGCAACGAATCAATCTTATTACATTTATATCATTTCGTTATTCTTCTAAAAATCAGCCGGTGATAAAATATTATATTATGTACATCCTTGGTTGCTTTCGTGCTTATGTTAGAAAAATTTCAGTCGTTCGAGTTGTTCGTAGCATGTGTGTTGTCCTATCTCTTCTTTTCTTTGTCTATTTGGTTGGTTTCCATTTATTATTATACCATCTTTCTTTATTTTCATTATAATTATGTAAAAGCTGTCGAAATCCAATCCAACTTAGATATAGGTATTTTTTTTTTGTTTTAAATATAATATTTATATATCGAGAGTCTTATTATCTCAAAAAAACGGTATTATTATGTATATATTTATATAATATGTATATTTTTTTATCTCATCGTAACAAACTGTACTTAATTCTTTTAGTAGTTGTTATACATGAAGTAGTTGTAGCACTAAAAACTCTTGCGTATCGTGTTTTGATGTATTTGTTCTCGTTTGGTTGTTCTGTTTATTTTTGCTTGTTTAAATTTTTTTTTTTTCATTTAATTGACCATTCAGACCGCACACTGCACTATGAGATCACTCCGGTTCCCGCGACACTTGAGTCTTTGAGGAACTTACCTGTGTCGCTGGATAAATCGCATACTATGAAAGCCGAGGTCGTTTTGATGCCTCACCAGACACTTCCTCGTCATCCTCGTCCGAATCACCTTCGTAATCGACGAGACCCTGTATCAGAAATAAATAATAGAAGCTTTAATAAGTAAAAGATCACTGTTGTCAAATTAATCCGCATATTCTACGGTGGAAGAGGAAGAGGAGAGGAGCCAGAGGACATACAGACCGATATATCGTATCGGCAAACATAACACCATCTATTTATACACGGCCGAAGCAAAAACCGCGGAAGTCCCATTTTATAATTTCCTTGCGAGGAAACGTTTGTGATTGGTAGTAGTGAGTGACATTTCGAATTTCGGGAAAGCTCCTTATATTCTGTAGTGCTTTAAAACGCGGCGTTTTAATTTTAAACTTGACTGTTAATTATAAGAGATAAAATAAATAATAAAGTATCACGAACTAATTCAAAAAATGATTGCAGTTAATAACCAGCCATTTTCAATTGTTACTGATATGGGTTTTAAACAGCTCATTGCAAAAGCTGTTCCTAAGTATAAAATGCCTTCAGAAAACTACTTTAATGAAACTGTTTTACTTAATATTTACGAACAATGTAAAGGGATTCTGTAAAGGAATATTGAAGCAAGATCTGGAAAAATATCATTTACTACTGACATATGGGCCAGTAACAGCAATAAACTGGCCTCTAACTGGCCATTGGATCAGCAATAAACGCGATGGTCCTATATTTTAAACACAAAAGGTTTTCCGGGAACTCATCGTGGTGAAACCATTGCCAGTTGTTTAACAGATGGTTTAATGGTTTGAATCTGGCTATAAATGATGTTGATGCCGTAATTGCTGATAATGCAGGCAATATGAAGAAAGCAATGCAAGAAGTCAATATAAACTACGAACCATGTTTTGTTCATACACTTCAACTAATTATTCATGATGACATCAACAGTCAAAGAGCAAAATCTCGGAAAATCGTGGGACATTTCAATCATTCTCAGTTGGCATGTGATAAACTTGAATAAATTCAAAACCAGTTGAATTAAAAAAAAAGAAGCTAATTCAGGATATTTAGACGCGTTGGAATTCTACTTATTATATGCTTGAGCGTATATTGGAACAAAAAGAAGCAATCAGTTTATATATTTTCAACAATGATGGTCTCACCAACCTAACTTACTCTGAATGGGAATTGGTAAAAAGCATCCTCAATATTTTAAGGTCATTTGAAAAAATAACAAAAACCGTAACTAAAGAACAATGTTGCATTTCAGAGTTATTTGGCTTTAAATGTTTCCAAATGTTGGAGCCAGTAACTGTATGTCGACAAAAGTATCTGTACATGTTAATATAGGAAATAGTAAAGCAGTTCAAGACGTATCAATTAGCGCAAACCAAAATTTTCTACCTTTTCTAATTTTGATCCTACAGCTCATTAACCAGAGCGCTGCAATCGCAAAATTTTTGATAAATTATTTATTTTCTTGAAAACAAAAGCACATAGGTCTAGGAAGGTCTTAATAAAAGTTACTTAAAATATCATGTAGAATCTAAAAAAAATAATATATAAGGTGATCCATTTAAAATAATAAAGTTACATACGCCTTTTCTATAATTGGGACAGCCTGTATATTTGAAAATATTTTCTAGCTATGCATCGTATAAATAGGGAGAACTTTTATTTGAAACTTTTTTTTCTCTATACTGTGAAATAACCAAATTATCAAAGAAACTGCATCAGCTGGGACACTCTGTATATTTTGGGGAACTTTTGACAGCATTGCCTCTACTTCGGCTACCGAGATCAGTACCATAAAATACATGAAGCAAGGATGGGAAAACGAAATAATATTATATTTGGCATCTTCAACTCTATTAAAAGATAAATCTCCTTTTGAGTGGTGGGAGGCAGAAAAAAAAATAAATTTCCCAGTTTGTACAACACAGCTTCAGTCCTTTCAAGTCAAGTCAAGAACTTTTTAGTGAATTAGGTAATATTTACGAGCCTAAAAGAAATAGACTAAATGCAAATAGGGGTGAAATGTTGGCGTTTTTGTATCATATCAAGAAATTAAATTTTAAGTATTAAGTACTGTATACAGGATGTCCGAGATTTTATTTTATAGGCTGTAACTCCACACCCGCTTTTGTCTGAATAGTTTTTTAATTACATTTGCAGTTTTTTAAATAAATACTGAGAAACTTGAGCATTGTGCTTGTTAACAATACCATTATTGTGGAAGCGACATTCATCACTCCAGAATATGTAGTTGAAAACATTTAAATTTTCTTCTGCTAAAATATGTAAGCGTGCTATAAAGTCAAGCCTTCTTTGAAAATCGTTGGGCGTCAAACCTTGAACTACATGAATTTTAAATGGATACCTGTGCGCTTTAAAAATTCTGTGTACGATCGTTTTGCTAATTCCAATTTCTGCTGCCAGAACACGAAGAGAAACGTGAGGGTTTATCCCCACGTAGGCCAAAACGTTAATAAGCTTTTCTTCATTTCTAACACTTTGTCGATGGTTCCTATGTTGTATATTATTAGGAAAGGATCCATCAAGAACCATAAAGAAACTGTCATATAAATTTTATTTGTCAAACATAAAGATTGTTAATTTTCCAAAGCCTTCTACTATTAGATGGGTTTTTCAGTAATTATTTCAATAATGGTAAACGTAAAAGGAAAATTCTTCAGAAAAAAGTTATTTGTATCGTTCTGGTTAATATAATGCTGCATTCAAAAATATAGGTTTTCATTAAAAAAAATGAAAAAAGTTGACCTTCAAGACGATAAGCAAATGTAAAACTGACTCTGTCGTTTCGTAGACTTTAAGAGATAAAGCAACTTTTATTTGAAATATTTAATCGTAAATACAGACTGTCCCGTAAAAAACGCCAACAATCATAATTCCGTTATTTATTGTCCGATTTTATTTAAACAAAAACTAAATTTAATGGCATCAATAGTAAATCATCAATCAAAAGTACAGCGTTTTATTTGTTTTCAGTTGTTTTCATTAATGTCAAACGATATTCAATTTTTTTATTTTAAATGGCACCATATATATTTTTGGTTATATTCGGATTGGATTTTTTTTCTGAATTCAACGATGTATAACATGTCTATTTTTGATAAACATTTATTGAAAAAAAATTACATTTAATAAATTTCATCTTTGTGTTCTATTATTTATAAATTTTTGAGTATGCCATGAAGTAACAAAAATGCTATAAACATTGATAAGTGTCAATGTGACTTTATTAAATCTTTTTTATTGTCCTGTTTGAACGTTTTGCTACAACACGTAAAAATGGATAACAATGAGTTAACGGACAAGTGTTCTTTGAATGTAATAAAAACCGTCTTGAAGCTGTTCGTCGCTACAGTGTTCGTTTTCCGGACAGAGAAATTCCAGATTCGAAAATATTTCAGAGAATTGAAACGAATTTATAAAATTATGGATCATTTAAGAAACCAAAAACGCAAAAACGTAAATTCTCCGAAGATAAGGAATTAGATGTTCTTCTTGCAGTACAAGAAAATTCTCAAACTTCGACTCGCGAAATTGCACATAATATTGGAGTATCAAAAACAACAGTTCATGGTATATTAAGAAAACACAAACTTAAATCGTACGTAGCTCGAAAAGTTCATGCATTAGAACAAAATGATCCTGGCCGAAGAATACAGTTTTGTCGTTTTTATTTAAATGCGCTAGAACAAGACCCGAATTTTTACAGAATGATAACCTGGTTTGATGAATGCACTTTTAGCAACAATGGTATTTTCAATAGAAACATACATCGGCAATGGAGCCAAGATAATCCGAGGTTTGTCATTGAAAATAATTTTCAAAGACGTTTCAAATGTAAATGTTTGGTGTGGCATTTTAGGCGATCAATTAATTGGGCCATTTTTCATAGATGGTTGCTTAAATCAAGAAAAATATTACACTTTATTAAACGAAAATCTCCAAAACTTTTTAGATGAATTAGCTTTGGCAAATTAAAATAGAATATTTTATCAACAAGATGGAGCTCCCGCGCACAATGCCAGGGTTAATACTGATTGGTTGAACACTCAATTTGGAAATAGATGGATAGGAACATTTGGTCCTATCGCGTGGCCTGCGCGTTCACCGGATCTTACTCTCCTGGATTTTTGGTTGTGGGCTTATCTACAAGATCGAGTTTATTTAAGAAATCCAGAAAATGTTAACATTTTAAGACAAAGAATTATGAACACTTGTCAAGAAATACCTGCCGTTTGTCTATTAAATGCGAGTCGCGGAGTAATTCGGAGATATGCGATGTGTGTTGAGCAAGGTGGCGGGCAATTTGAACAATTATTGTAAAGTGGTTTGTTTTGTTTCTTATAATAGTTACATTTCCAATGTTTAATGATACATTCGAAAATTTACACGTAATTTATTAAAAACAAAGTTGATTTTGAGAAATGGTTTTTTTCTTTAGTAAACGTTTATGAAAAATAGACATATTATACATCGTTGAATTCAGAAAAAGAAATCCAATCTGAATATAGCCAAAAATATATGTTGCCATTTAAAATAAAAAAATTGACTATCGTTTGACATTAATGAAAACAACTGAAAACAAATAAAACGCTGCTATACTATAGTACTTTTGATGCCATTAAATTTAGTTTTTGTTTAAATAAAATCGAACAATAAATAACGGAATTATGATTGTTGGCGTTTTTTACGGGACAGTCTGTATACCGAGTGTGGAGTTACAGCCTGTAAAATAAAATCTGGGACACCTGTATACTGTATTTAGTACCTTCTACATTAAGTATATTTGTTGTTGTTAGTAGTGTTAGGATTTGTTTTACTTTTTTACTTTAGAATAAAAAAAAATATTTTCTCATTTATGCACGGAAAAGAATGAAAAACGCAAAAAAATTTTTGCCGATTATCCAGCCGACACGATACGATACCGATAATCGGCAACAATTGCCGATATGCCGATATCGATATCGTTCTATCCCTAATATTTACCCTTTTAAACAGCGCAGATTTATTATCCGCAGTCGCTGGAGTGGGCGTTGTCTGTCCCGTAGTGGCGCTATTATTTAGAACGGTAGTTTTCGGGGTCGAATTATTATTCATTCTAGCCTCCGTTTCTTTCTTAACCATCTTCGTTATACTATCCAGGTCGGTATCTAATTTCTTCGCAAGGATATCGGTGGCGGTAGGTACTATCGCTTCGTTATCATCGAATTCGTCGTCTTCGTTGAACCACATCTCCTCTTCGTCCTCCATCTGCCGTTGATCTCGTCGATATCGACTGTTTCGTAATATCGACGGAACACTAAAATTAAAATAATAATAATAAAAAAATCGCGTATGAGCTCGTATAGAGATGTGACACTCACCCTTCTAAAGCATTCCTCTCTCGATCCTTCAATTTATCCTGATGCTGATCGTACCTCGATTTTAACGACTTAAACGTCTGGACGTAACAGATATCGTCCAAGCATTTTCCGTAATTCTCCACGACGTGCGAACACAGCGTTTTAATATCCTCCAATTTGATGAATTCGAACATCTCTATGATGGCTGAATCTAGGAGGTTATATCTCCCGTTGTTTCGCACGAAGGCGTCCACGACGGGAGCAAACAAGTTCCCTTTTATGATGTACCGGTTGTAGAATTCGTCCTTTAAAGCTATCAGCTTGCGCATGAACCGTAACGCGCATAAAACGAGAAATTTATGTGTGGACTTCATCAGGACAAGGATCCGCCTTAACAAGTCCTTATTCAGGATGCAGTTCTTTATGTGATAGGTGTGATGTTCCACGCAGAACGAAAGTAATTCTAAAATTAAGCCTAATAGTTGTACGGTTTGGTAATCTTCCTTCTGTGGTTCCCCGTGGGCGGTATTCTCCAATAATGGCGCTGAGAATAGAAAATCTACTTTCATTTGTCAAGCATAACTTTAATTTCGTTAAATTTGAAATATAGCTTGTGTTGTTTTTTTTTAAATATGAAAAATAAATAATGACAACACGGCACCATTTCTTCTTCTTTTTAAGAGTTCATGGAAGAACAAATTCGTTAGAAGAAGAACAAAAAGCGGAAATAAATATTTTTAGTACCCAGTTCTTACCTATAAGTATTTGTACACTATGTTTATAGAAGAAATTCAAGAAATCCGTCTTCTCCGATTTGTTCACTTGTGCAAGCATATTTTCCGGATCCAACAGCATCCTTAAGACACCCATCAGTTGTACAGCACCGCCTAATTCCGGATCTGAATCGCATATCATCTGTTCGATGATAATGTTTAACAGTATCTGGTCCTATAAAACAAGACAAATTTTGTGTTATAGCCATTAAAACGAAATATAAATAAACAAAATTAAATCGGTTCATTTTTCTATCATAATTTAGCGCATGTAATGACCTCATTATTTTCTTTCTTTATCTTAACAATCTGAGTCATACGCTTACGCAACGAAACTTAAACAAGTGTAAGTTTTCTATGTGATGCATCTCTATTTGCCTATACTCGCTAGATAATTAATTACAATGTGCACGTAGCAATATTATCAGCTATGAACTATTATAACAACATTTCTGTTTACGTAAACGTTAAGGTTAAATAGATAAGATCGAATAGATTGAGCGATAAAACAGTCTGTTTTCTATAAAATCTAAAATACGTACATTTATAAATGTACCGCTTAAAATAGAAGAATTATAAAAGTAAAGGATCAAAAATACCACCCTGAAGTATATCAATTTATATGACATTAATAGAATTAATTTTAATTAATTAGAACGTCATATATTCATTCTAACAACCAATTAGGGAGGCTTTGATGGTTTTTACAAACAGTTTGGTCATCGTTTTAGTCAGGTACTGTTTTCAGAAGTGAGAATTCAGAACTTGCTAAACGATTGGGCAATGGGGTAACAAACTGAAGTGTAAAAAAAACTACAAAACTAGCATAGTCAACAACACCATAACAACAAAGTTTGTGATGGTTTGTCATTTCATTATCATCACAAAGGTTCACCATCCCCTCGAAAGTTTCCTACAACAGCATCTGCGGGGAAGATCGTAGCCACAATTGTTTGGGAATGCCGAAGGAATTATCCTTATAGACGTTTTACCACGTGATCAAAACTACGTGATTCTATCAAAGGGAAAAAGGATGTATTCACCAAACTCAAAGAACGCCTTCGTGGGATTCACTTTCGAGACGATGAGGTTACTGATAACACAGGCTTACAGAAAAAAAAAATGTTTTGGTGCCAGGAGTCTTTGAGCTGGTTTTTACTATATTTGTGGTACTGAATCCAAATATGAAATCTATTTTTATGTATCAGCTTTCCTTTTAGAGATATGAAACATCCTGTAATTAGTTGTTTTAATATTTGACCTATTGAGGAATAGATTACTCGAAGTAAAATAAATTCACAAAGAAACTAGTTCAAACTAATCTTGTTGTTTCCCCTGTATTATGCCTTATTTATACAACAAACTATCAATTAATGTCACGTATATTAAGTACTATTTTGTAATCAAATACCACACCACAAAAAGCAGTTTAAAACTTTTAAAATGAGATATTTCATACTGGTAATCCCATTCAGCCTCCACCTCATAGAAAACCCGGAAAAAATAATGTAATCTCCATACTTCTTTAATATACTTTCAATATTAGTGCTGCTAGCTGTTGATATCCAGATCCAGTAGATAAAATTAGTTCAAAAAGTATCCGCTAGATGGAATACACATTCATGAACAAAGAAAGTGTTGAATCAAATCTTTTCTTAGTATATTGTTAAGTTTAACATGCAAAGATGAGTGGTTCAAGTCGCAGAAGCTGTGTTAATCATCCTGATCTGTTTTGTTACGTTTGTGGAGAGTATACATTAAAGGAAAATAGAAAAATCATTACAGACTTTATCAAACGTGCATATCTTGGATATTTTGGCGTTCGGCTTGGTAATCCAGATAAAACCTCGGCAAGGAAAAAGAAAAAGTATTAAGTTTGGCGTACCAATGGTATGGAGAGAACCCAGAAAGCACATTTATGACTGTTACTTTTGCTTGGTCAATATTTCAGGAATCAATCGAAACAATCGCCAAAAGTGATCATACCCTGATTTGCCGTCAGCTAGACGCCCATTACCCCATTCACATAAAATACCAATTCCAGTATATCCAGATTACAAAGGGATATCAATAAATCCACAACTATTTAATCAAGAAGAACTAAGCAACCTCGTTCGAGATTTAAACTTATCGAAGAAAGCATCCAAACTACTGGCTTCAAGGTTGAATGATAAGAATTTACTGGAACAAGGCATAAAAATTACTTTTTATCGAACAAGGGGAAAGAATCTGCATCTATTCTTTAATCAAGAAGACAATCTTACTTATTGTTTAGACGTTAATGGACTCTTGGAAAAAATTAGACTTCCACAATACGATGCAAATGATTGGCGTAAAATGTGTTCTTTTTCACAATGGTAACAAATTTGGCTCAATACCAATTGCTCATTCAACTGTAATGAAAGAAGAATATGATACAATAGCTTCGGTCTTACAGAAGATAAAATACCACGAAAATCGCTGGGTGATTTGTATAGACTTAAAAATGGTAAACTTTCTTTTGGGCAGCAAAGTGGCTACACAAAATATCCTTATTTCTTGAGCCTCTGGGATAGCAGGGACCGAAAAAACCACTGGATAAAAAGAGAGTGGCCTAAGAGAGAAAACTTGGTTCTTGGGCAAAGTAACATTATATCCGAGTCTTTAGTTGAACGAGAGAAAATCATCTTACCACCCCTTCATATAAAGCTAGGCCTAATGCTGGATAATTTCCAATCTCTTAGTAAGTACCAACATATCACTTACATTTTCTTGAAAACTAGAGCTGACAGGGGGAAACTAATGTCATATTTGGATGCAACACCCCAAATATACTTAAAATCAGCTCTAAAAACTTAGGCCTGTGTAATAGAGCTGAACGAGTGGTTTGCAGCCCAAGACAAAACATTTTCTTCTAAGGGCTTTAAAACTCTTTACCATCGTTATACCAAGTGTGTCAACGTCTTATGGGGGTCTAAAGAGATTATGTTGAAAAATAAAAAAAACACCTTTCCAAGTCGTTTCATTCTATGTCAGGGACGGCATTTAGTACAGTTAATAACATTGGGATATCACTTGAAAATGTCCAGAGATTAGCCGTTGGCAATTTTAGGGGAAAACATTCAGATGACGTTGCTTCCAAAGAAAAATTTGCAACCATGTTGAAAAAGACCCAACACAAACCTACCTAGTGTAGTATTCAATCTTCACATAATTTTGTCATGACTGCTTCAATATTTGAATTTCCACTAAGCATGAGAAGTTTGTTCGTCTTGAAAAATATTGATATCTCGAAGAGGTTAAACTTTAAAAGCACTATTTCAACCACAAAAGACTAACACTTTGTGAATTTGTGTTTAGTGAATCAAACCAGTTTTTCTCGTTTAAATTATTGACTAATTTTATTATTTGTGAACTTGACCTATCCTTTTCGTCTATCTAGTTATCTAATCCAATCTAATCTATCTCTGTTGTTGTTAATAAATTAAAATTGTTAGAAAGAAGAAGGTGGGGGAGGTGGCGACTTGGAGCCGATCTTTTGCTTGAGTGTAATGGTGCACAGCAGCATTGCTATTTATGGGTTCGTTTGAAATTTGCTCTGGTGTAATTAAGATAGAATACGATTAAGATTATCCCAAAAAATCTAAAAGTCTACTGAGATTAATAGTCAAATGACTACCAATTCTGTCAATGACTAAAATAAAAGGAAATGCATCCAATTTCCCAGTAGTCAGAACCAGATATGTTGAGGAAATCGCTTGGTCGTATGGAAACAAACAGAGCTTGGTTAATTTTAATGTTAAAATAGATTTCCAGGCGTGCTAGCATCATCTTTTTTGGCAAGAAAAAACAAGGCAGCAATGAAGGAAGAAGATTGTGCGTTCTCACACCAACATCACTACAACACTTAAAATTCCAAAATCAGAGTTACTTATGTACTTGAAAAATACAATAACTGTTTATCTATAAAATGAGAAGCCGGCAGTGGCGAACAAAAAAAGATTTGTCTCCCAAGCAAAGGCAAAGGAAGTGTTGACTGTTCTGAAGCGAAATCCTGGATTTTCGGTAAGAAATGTGGCCAAAAAAAATTAATATGTTAGCTTCTTATGTGTGTGAATCTGCTCCTTCATTTACAACAGCAAAATATTGGTAGCACAGTTTAAACAAGGCTGTACGAGCTGCCAAGACGAACGTCCCAGTGGTCGACCAAATGAGGTGGGATGTTTCAATCGAGTGTTTGGCGAAGTTTTGCAGCAGTAAACAACAAACAATGAAACAATGGGTCAATCACTTGACAGCTGAGACTAAGCAACAGTCAAAACAATGGACTGAAAGTGGAGAATCGGGTCCAAAAAAGGCGAAGACAGTTCCATTTGCCAGTAAGGTCATGGCGTCAGTTTTCTGGGATAATTCTCGTTGATTATCTTCCGAAAAGAAAAATAATCAACGGCGAGTTTTATGCGAACTTATTGCAGCGTTTGAGTGACGAAATCAAGATAAAACGGCAGCATTTGTTAAAAAAGGAAGTGTTTCATCAAAACAATGCACCAGTTCACGCTTGCATCATCGCAATGGCCAAAATCAATGAATTAAAATTCGAATTGCTTCCTCATGCACCCTAAAAAATGCCTCGGTGGTAAAAGATTTACCAACAATTGCAAGAATTGCGATTCTAGGTAATAATCTGTTACGAAACTTTCTGACAGCTGTATATACATGGGTTACTTTCTGTGAGTAAATTTACGATATGATAAAACGCAGATATCGCAAAAATGATGGAAAATACGTTCTTTTATATAATTTCCATTGGAATAAATAAAATTATGCTTATTTTGTGTAAATTCATAGAACAACATCCTATTCGTAACGAATCATGCAACAACTATGAACTAAATAATATATTAGATTAGATAATGGGAAATTTATCGTTATTATAAAAAGATATGCGACATTTACGTGATTTATTGCAATTAAAATAGCTAAAATAGAAATTAACGAGTTAATATCGGATATTAACACATACATATGTAGCTAATTTAGTTTGGTAGTAGCACGAAACGCGATAGAAGTTACTTCTTGTAATTCACAAAAAAATGGAGCTACTGATCGCTTAATATTATGCTGTATTTGATCATGAAACTACGACGAAAAATAAACACTAATATTTGTGTATTTTGACCGTGATTGAGTGAGTTGGAATATGGTGTTAGAATATTAATTAGCGTGTTACACAATCAATTTGTTATACTGCGTTGAGTGAAAGAAACAATCCATACGAACTGTAATCTTTTACGCAAGTATCAACTTCGTTATTTCAGAATTATTTTTACGTAAATGTCGTTAAAATGATCGTTGGAAATCGTTAAAAGGAAAACATGTTTAATATTTGTCAATATTTCATCTACGGTGGCTAAAATTATGAAACCCGATTTACTTGATTTAATTTTCGAATGGATGTGCATTTATTTTTTATTACATCACTTTAAACACTTTTTGCAACTTACTAGAAGGTATTAATTCTTTAGTGAAAGTCAATCTGCGTTTATTATTTTTATTTTTGGCGTCGAGAATTTAAATATGGTCATCACAAACTTAATAATAACAAAGCATAAATTTGATAAAAAGATGGAGGTATGTCAGGATTCAGTTCGCCGAAATGCTGGATTAAAAGGTCCTCAGACCGATCAACTTTTTCAAGGATATTTCTGACCAGTGTCCTCCTATAATCACTCAAAGTTGGAACATTCAAATATTTCTCAAACGCTGCAACGATCATGCCCAAAACGTGATTTTGTTGGAGAGCATTGAGTCTCTGAACTTGAGACTTGGAGGGGCTGGACTATGTTAATAAGATATACGTTAGTATCGGTCCGAGAGAGATGGTGAAAATGAAGAGCTTGAGCTTCAAATTAAGGGAGACAAACCTCGCACGAATCTCGGACAAACTGCGGTGGCAAAAAGTGCTGTCTAAAGGTGAGACGCGCCAGGTATCTAACGTGGAGATAGTAGATGCTTGCAAACAAGGGTGTCATTCTTCCAAGACGAATACACGGCTATATCATCGTGGTATACTACAACAAGAACAATTCCGGCCCCAGCAGAGAACCTTGAGGGACGCCAGCTTTAATAGGCCTAAAAGTGGAGATGTCCTCAAGATGGAAAAGATCCTATCAGGCAGGTAGGATTGTATCACCGCAATCAGGCAATTCTATGGTGAGAAATATGGAACCCCGTTTTAAAATTGAAGAAATCATTGGTCTACTCAACATCACAGAGAACTGTACGAGATATGTAAAAAATTCTTCAACTTGCTTGAACAACAGAAAGTGAATCACCGCAAAATATTTAGGAAAATTTTCTTGTTAATTAAGTTAATTAATTTTAGTTTAGGACTTTGTTGAGTCGCCCGGTATATTACCAAATTATCATTACAACTTGCGTAAACAAAACAGAAAATCGACGTGTCTGAGCATTTTCCATTAAAATATATTACCTATACATACCTACCTAGTTATTAATTTTGTTTGGAACTTTATTATCCCACTGTATACATACTACACTGAATTTAATATTTTAATTAATTCTACAACCATTCTTATGCTGACGTGTATTCGGGTTAGATTGATACACTCCAACTCCACTACGGCTTACGATACTTAATATGAATCATAGTCGCCAGTATACACGTTTGAACATGTTCGATGTTTAAAAAGTGGAAAATACAACTGCACACAAGGGAAGTAGATATTTGACTTGAAATTCATTGATTTTATATTTTTATTAATTATAAATTAAATATTGGTTGTCATAAATACATTAACATCCGGTATATTCTGATGAAATTTTCAGAAAATGTGAAATTTTTCGTATTGAGAAACGATGAAAATTTCAACAGTATACATTCGCCCTTTCTGTCCTTTCGGAACATAAAATGAGATATTTTCCTTCTAACCTGACTTTCTTGTACAATCAAAGAAGTAGGATATACAAATCTTAAAAATCAGTACAGAACTATGTCACTATTTGACCACAAACCATTGCCAAACTTCTCCAAAAAGCAAGCTTTACTAAACATGAAGCTGATGACTGGGATCACGAAAAATGGCAATGAAAATAGAAGGAATTACATTTGAAGATTACGTTAATGTTTAATTATTATTTTTTAATAGTTGACAAACATAAAAGTGCATATGTATTGTTGAAGATGACAGATACATTTGGCCAAGAGTGTTTTTCTATTGAAGTCTTAAGAAATTTTGTTTTATCCAGAGAGAATGTTTCAGATCCGTACACAAAACAAAACAAATATACAGTTATGGACAGGGTAAAAGAGACACTAACAAGAACACCAAAATTTTGTTAACTTTATTAAGAATATTTGAAAAACAGGATAATGCAATAACAAAAAAAAAAATCAGAACGACAGGCTTGACAATTAAAAGGTTTATGTCTCTGCAATAGATTTGCAGCCTCAAAAGAGTTAGCCCATGAGGTAGAAATATCGTCGGAAACAAAAATCAGTTCGAGAACGGTGCCTTGAAAAATTACAAGCAAGAAGAAACTAGACTGCGGATTAAACTGACTCTTACAGGTCCGCGAAGTTGGTACCACAAAGTGGTCAAAAATCAACAAAAATGCTAGAAAGGATTGACCATTTATTGATCATCAGCGATTTCAATTGACCACCTTTTGTTTAGGCTACAGCCGTCTAATGGCGAAAATGCTAAAATCAGCCAATATAGGTAGCCATTATGTTCATCGGATACGATTGACCATCGTTTGACCACCTTTCACATTTTGACTAAAATTTTGTTGCAGGATAAGATTGACGAACGTTTGACCATGATTGACCACCAAATATTTTTTTGAAAACTTAACAACAGTCGAAAAAAATGAAAAAAAAAACAGGTTCATATCTCCAATGAAATGACATCAAACCCAGAAAATGTCACAACATTTTGCTCCAGGCTACTTAATCATAGCAAATCGCAAACCGTCGACCACCCACCGGTTAAGTTTTATCCGATCTCAAAATCTCATACAACAGAGTTTTCAAAGTTCGTCACACTTTTCGTAAGCTTTGAGAGGTGGTCAAACGCTGAAAATAATAGGACTTATTGCATCGTGTCTCTAGACCACAAAAATCGGGAATCATCGTTTGAGTATCAAAACTGCTCTCAAAACGAATGAAAAAGAGTTATATTTGTAAACGAAACAAAAATTAACCCAAACCAGTCTGATGATGTTTCATACGGTCATTGAAGATTTAATCTGGGGGGCAGTAGGAGGGAGAGTGGGAGGAGGTGAGAGATTGTAGAGAGCTGCCGTTCATTAGCGGCAACTTTGACCCTATTAGATATATTGACATTATTAAGAATTTTGATGCTCTGTTTCCTTTAGCTGTTAACCCCATTTTCCAAAGCAATTCAGCACCATACCATACCCAGAAACCAGCCCGGAATCGAGAACTTTGCCGTTTTGCATTCGAATACTCCCATCACTAGTGACAACGTAAGGGTTTGAAGGTATATGTCGTGGTGAGGTGTTGGTCCTCTTCACCTCATTAACGGTAGAATGGACCAGCATGTTGACAAAAATATTTAGAAGGACATCGTGCTTGCTTACGCTGAAGAATATTAACCGGGAATTTGTAAGTCTGACTTGAACCCGCGTGATAAAAAAAGTGTCCAATTTAAATGAACTTTTTATTCTGGTGCAGAAAATATAGGAAAACATTTCTCCAGCACCTTGTCAAGCACTAATAAAGTTTATGCTAAAATGAGCAAGAATTGTAATGTCCTTATTTACCTGTGCACATACATTTGCAAACATTTTTATTTATTTGTAAAACCATGTATTGCAATATTTTTAAAAGTTAATTTTTGTTAATTACAATTTTGTCAGATTTTTGATTAGAAAACCGCCTAGTAAGGGTTACTAATTAATTAAAACTTTTAATAAACTCCTTGTATCACAATAATTTGTCCGATTATACAATTTTTTTCAATCAAAACCGATAATTATGTAACTTCTCCAGAATATTGTTTTTAAAATCACCGCAACAATTTTATATGTTCAAAAATAAATTCAAATGCAAAAAATGTCTTACCTCATCCGTATTATTAGCCTGCTGTAATGTGTACTCCCTAACGAACGATGGTGAATATTCTACTATATAAGTAAGTATATCAATAGAGGCAGTTTTCGTCTTTTGGTCATCCATAGTTAACGTAATCTCAAGCGCTGGTAATATACCTAAATTGGTCAACGTCTTATAGAAAGTCTCCTTAGCTTGCGGCTGCAAATTCTGCGAATAATTACAGAACTCCTTCAGAAACAAAACTAAGTCCCTCCGTTTAGCATCCGAAGTATTCACATCGGTTAACATACTGAAAAGATCTGTCAGAAACTTCTCGTCTTCCTGAACTAGCGAGACGATCTCTACTTTATTAAAGAATATAAAGCTGCTCAACGTCGACAGCATATTATCCTCGAACACAGACGGCGTTGGCAGCACTACATCCTGTATATATTGTACGCGGAAAGTCTGATGGATTTTCGATAATAATTCGGGATTCCTAATCGGTATCGCTTCCCTGAATTTCGCCTGCTGTTTCAGATACTCGCGATGTTTCTTTCTGGTTAACGACGATGGATCATATTCCAAACACCCGACTACATCGAAGATAACATCGTCACTAAACATTACATCGAAGAGAGCGTTCTTATTTAGCAAAAATATATTCTTGAAGATGTCGTATAGATGATGTAATCCTTCGTAATTCTCCAAATCCTCGCACATATGAAATAGATTTAATAATTTACGAATATAACCTTCACTTTCGATCGCAGCTGCTAATTTCTCTTTCCGCACCGGAGAAGTTAAACAATTACTGATTAATTCACTTATATCTTCCAGCCTACTTAATTCACAGCTTGGTAACTCGATGGGAGGTGCGGACTCGGAGAGATCATCGAATCGTTCATCTTCCGATTCTTCAACGATATCCTGCGTAATTTCTACAGACGGGTCTTTACCTTGCACCTGACAGATTTTCTCCCAGATTTCATCACAACCAGCACGTTCTTGAAAACTTAACGCTAAATCGAAATTATCACCTTCCGACCACACTATTAAAGTGTCCTGTTGTTTCTGATAAGCCGTATCAGGTTGGATTTTTGATTCTAATAATAGCGAACCATCACTTTCCGCCCGAACCAACAAGGAAATACCTTTGAGTCTATCAACGTACGATGACGATACATGACCAGTGCCTCTATCATCCCATTGTCTATCAGCATTTAGTGCGTAAAGCTTTACTCTTCGTCTTGTGTCTGTCATGGTTATAGTTGTGATATTTATGATATGAAATACCAACTAATTTCCCGCATTCCGCCTGAAACAAGGGATTAAAACAATTAAAAGTGGCACACGGATAATTTACACGATCGTTTGGTTTATGTTGAGGATATCTTTCGATGGTGGGACGGTTAAATCGAGTCCGTACACAACCTCTTTATTTATTTGGATAAACAAAAATAAAAATGACAAAAATGTCAACTATAGAAATATAAACAAACGTCAAGAACGGCGAATAACCTCAATTTTGACGATATTTCGGGTGTTTTATGCGTAAAAAATTCCATACTAACCTGTATGTTTACTATATCCGTCAAATTAATTTAGCGATTACAACCTTTGTATATGATTTTAGCTAATTTACTAAATGAATGCAAACACGCTGTATTCGCTATTAATACACTTGCCGGTTGCACTTACGGTGTCACATCGTTGCGCGAATTACATACGTTGAAATTCAGTGCCGTTTCGTACCGTTTATCATTATTTAAATCTAATAAGGGGGCTTACATTGACGTATTTTCACCAAACTAACACACAATACTAATTTTCGCCATATTGGATCACAACAACGCTCAACGGGGTTCACAAGGGCAATCGCAAGGACACGCGCGCCACTGGCGCCAAATTCAATTAGTATAACCAAAAAAATTAAAATTTCCCATTTTTTTAAAACTAATTAAAAAAAAATTAACTCTAATATAAAATTTACAAAAACTAATACTCGGACCTGTTGAATTATCTCATTACATATCCCAAACTTTAATGTATGTTAAGAAATAATAAATAACTCAGAGAATCATGAAGCGCTTTTAGAAAGTTGTCCTGATGATGTATTAATTCCTGAATATTCTCTTCTTAAAAAAGTATTTTGGGGCAATTGATAAATTTTACAACTTAATTAGTATCTGTTTTAACTTCGTAAATGCAGGAATAACTGTATGGAGTGCGATTTAATTGATTTTTTGTTTATACATATTATGAAACTAATCATATACGAGGACCAATCGCGTAACCGCGATATACGGGGTGCGGTAAAATGAAAATTTATCCAATTCGGTCAAAATTTATTATTTGAAACAAAATTGTCAAACCAAATCGGTAAAAAAAATACTTCAAAGAAGACGTTAACTTTGATCTTTATTACCCGTCATCTGGTTTTTTTGTACTAGTTTATTAAAACATATCATTTCCCGGTTCCATTTGCGTGTGGGAAATTGACTTATCTGTCAAAATTTTATCGCTGCAATCCATAAATAACAAAATATATGGGCTGTTTTATTTAACACTAAACTAGACACAACACACCCCACGATCAAAAGCTCATGCTCATGCATGAATTTACTTCAAATCGTTGCAATTATGACGTCATTATTGCAATACAAAAATGTTTTGGTTTAAAAATTTTGTAACTATACAGGGTATCTCAGCGAGGTTCTGAGCAAAATATAAATTTGAAAATTCAGAATTATATGTAGTCGATTATGTTCTCTTCAATGAAAATATTATTAGATTTCTAGCACTTCCAGTTATACCGGAAGTCGCCATCCACCATGTTATTTTTAATGGAACACCCTCCATATTTTTACATATTTGGATTTACCTATCTCTAAGCTTTATAAATATCTTTAGTTTTTTCAATGTAGTTGTTGCGGTTTGTAGTTATTCGGTTTATTTAAAAAAAAAAAAAAAATTACTATAGTGGACATTTATTCAAAAAATCAGAGAACACTCAATTTTTCCGATATCAATTTAGAATTCATAATATGCTTATATAACATGTTGGAGTATATTTTAGTGCTGACAACGACTGTCTACATTGCATGGTTACTTTACTATAGCACGTTAACTTTTCGAAATTTTGAAGAACCCCCATATTTTATTACAGACCTAAAATCGATAGTTTAAGAGACAATTAGATTTTTTTAAGAATGCATTATTATTAACTAACAAGTATCAAACGACGAAGTATGATTTTGACGTTAAACTTTGACAATAAATCTTCGGGAACGCTAATTTTTCATGGCACACTGGATAAGTATCGACGTGTTATGTATGCATTTTTCAAACAAATCGAATTATCTCTTAAACTATTAATTCTAGGTATAGGATATGTGGGACATAAAAGATGTCAAATTGGACGCCGAAGACGACTAAGTAATAAAATATGGGGGGTGCCATTTGAAAATATGTAGTATATTATGCAATGAGCATTTAATGATAGCTATTAAAAGACACAAGTATGACAATTACAGTACGAGGCGAAGCCGAGTATTGTAATGAATACGAGTGAATTCCATCCTTACAAAATTCACTTAGTACAGGAACTTAATGAAGATGGCTACGATCGCCGTTTAGAGTTTTGTGAAGAGATAAGTAATCGCGCAATTAATAATCCAAATTTCCTTTTTAATATTTGCTTTTCTGACGAATGCTCATTTTATTTAAATGGTGTCGTTAACCGTCATAATTCCCGCTATTGGTCAGATGCCAATCCGCAAATATTTCGCGAAGAACATACCCAACATCCACAAAAATTAAACGCTAGAGGCCGGAATTTTTGGCGATAGAATTGTTGGACCTTTCTTCTTGGACGGCAATTTGAATGGAGAAATGTATTTGGAATTGTTAGAAAATAACGTAGATCCGATGTTGACTGATGTTATTGAGAACGATGATCAATATAGTGAAGACCTGTTATTTTTCAACAAGATATGGGGCTCCTCCCCATTACACTCAACCTGTTCGACAGTACTTAAATCAAAGGTTTCCTGGGCAATGGAGTGGAAGGAGAGGCCCTATTGAATGGCCAGCACGATCGCCCGATTTGTCACCCTTGCACTTCTTTTTGTGGGGCCACCTAAAATCTAACATTTACAAAACTCACCAATGAACTGCGACAACGTATTATTGACGAATGCCATCGTATGATTGCCCAAATGCTTCACAGTGTGCGCCGACGTTTTGAGCAGAATTTGTTCCATCGTATGGAAGTTGGCGGTTGTCTGTTCGGACACTTACTAAACTAACAAATCTTTGCTGGGTATTCAATTGTTTTATTTTAATTTTTCCAAGAATAGCTGGACTTTCTTTTCCATTTTACATTTGTACAGCACAAAATAAACGCAAACTGCAAAAACTTCTTTTATTTCTGGATCTTTTTACAAAAAAAGAATTAAATGTTAAATAAACATATTTCGTCACGTGATTATCCGCGGTTTGAGTGAAGTCTAGCAAGTATGGTATCGTTATAAAGAAAATTTAATTTCCTTTCAATTGAGGCATCACTTGACCCCTGTTCCCTATGATGATATGGGAAGGGGTAGCCCCCCTTACGGAGGGGGGGGTAAAGTTAGGAGGTTCAATTTATAACGTACATGTGTCCCCTAGACAACAACTTTAACGTCTTTCAGCATTTCTGAACTTTCATGTTTATATTTTGGCCAGAAACCCATAAACTTCTAATGAACGGTCTCGCTGAGACACCCTGTATATCTACAAACCAATTAAATAAAAAAACGCATTTTAGATTTTACGTTATAATTATATTTATTAAAATTAATATTATCCACGCGTTTAAGTGCTCCAATGTGCATCCACAATCAGTACTTGTGGGCTCTCGTAGAGCTGGCAATCTATTTGGTACATAAGGAGGTAACGTGCAGCGTGCCTTTACACAAATTCCAACTTTCCCTTGGTAAGCGCAGAAACTGTTTATAGGAAATTGCTGGAAATTCAAATGGAAACATGATACATCGTTACAGATCGTCTCCACCTCCCGAATTGTGGTATCGACGAAAGACACTTGAGTTCTCAACGTAAAACTCTGATTACTTTTTATCAATATATCGGATATGATACGAGAATTAAAACATGCCCCGTTAGCATCCATACAACATGTCTCGCAAAATTCACTCATTTCATCTATAGGGCAATGGCATTCTTTAAGACCAAGTCTGGTACATTCGAAGCTGTGACATTCATCACCAATGCAAGTCCCGAACATCCCGCACGTGCATTCTTTTCCCGGACAAGGACATTTGTTTCGGAGATTGGTGCAATTCTGAAAGAAGAAACGAGGTGTGTACAAAAAGTTATACATACGAGGATTGACTATAAAGTTAACTTACTAATCCAACATGGGTTAAATTTTTATATTGGCACGTACTAGTGCAGCAAAGATCTTCAGATGGATGGCATTCGTAAGTATTCCTATTAACTTTACATTGCTGAGTAGAATCTCGTGGATAACAACAAGGATCTTTTATGGAGCAATGATAACTAGATCCACAATCACATTCTTCGCCAGTTTCGACGATTTCTGCAAATAAAAAGGTGTAATTTTCAATAATACCCTCACTTGTATACATTTCACACGATTTCCGCAGAAAGGCTTTACAAAATCCAATAGGCAATCCCCTTGTTTCCTTAAAACCGCGGAAATATCCCTTTTACTACACGGGGAGAATTGAAAGTTAATTAGAGTGGCTGGTATAGCAGTTTTCGGCGACATAATATAACCTTTCAAGCAGTCATGGGAGTCATGATCGCTACCGAAGCTATGAGCTATTTCGTGGACTAAATTGACGTCAACTAGAGGTTGTGGAAGCATATCACCGTTGCCGAATCTAAAAGTGACGACTAAAGCGTTGAGAGCCGGTACGAAATGCTGTTCCCCGCGCAGATTCCAACATGTTTAAACCTATCGAATATATTTTTCGTTGCCGTAAAACTAACTCCTAAATATTGCTCGATGAATGGATGTCCAAGCAATAATATGTTCAAACAAGCATGCCTAGTGATGCTGAGTGCGGCAAACGTTTGGAGCACCTCTAAGGGATTCACGGGTGTGTCTACAGGGAGTAGGGTGATTCCCCCAAGATTAGGATCTGATGAATCTAAAACTGCAATTAATCCTATGGTGACTCCAACATTATCAGGTATCCTATCGTTATCGAAATCAGTCGAACGTAATATCGAGTTAACTTCGTCGAAATTCAAAAGAAATTTTTGTATCGCAAGGTCGATACTTCCTCCACCAACAGCTTTTATGAAGGAATTATCCATAACTACGGATAAGAGGCAGCTCTTTCTAAAATAGGAAATATATTTATATCTTAGGAATTATATCATCGCTATGATCGAACCCTGTAATTTTTTGAGGTCTTCCATAATTCGAACCAATATTCATATTGAAAATTTCAAATCCAAACGAGAAAGTTCCGTTAATCTCGTCAAAAAACGACGAGTGTGGCTTCTTGTAAACGACGGCTTTGCCTGATTTTGGATTAGCGTTTGCCCTATTAAAATTAATCGTCGGTTCCACGTAATACACCTCAGAATTAATCTGTATTGTCCCATAAAAACGACCTTCGTGGATGTACCCTTTAACGAAACTCAAATCTTCAAAATCCATAACATAACCGCCTGCTTTCTTTAAATGTAAGCTGTTAATCTCTACCGAAACATTTCTGCGAGGTAGAAAGATCGGCGTCGTTTCATTTAATAACCCAGGATAAGATAATTTTAAGATTTTTATACATAAATTATAGTTTACGTTTGAAAGATTCAATTTTAAATGGTGACAAACGCTTGCGTTCCAAACGTTCCTCTTTAAATATAAGTTTGGGATATATGTCGATTGTATTGAGTTTTCCGAGAGGATAGTCTCGATATCTGATTTCGAGAATATCATCGAAGTTGAGCCATACCGGTACAATGTGATTAAAATTAAGACAATAAACATTGATAGAGATAAAATGAAAACTTGTAAAACATCATATTGATTGACATTTATGGCAGGTTTTTTGAAGTAATTTCAAAATTTTTGGCAATTTTTAGATATGTTTGTCGATAATTTAAAAACCTACTTTTTTTAAAATTTTTAAACATTTTGCAAAAAAATCGTTTTGAAAAATTGAAATTATTTATGAATTTTTCACTTCATATAGGCAACCAATATTTCGCTTTTAATATTTATTCTGTTTAAAACCAGATGTCGCTACATGCAAACGTCATTTTTAAGATTGCAAAACGTCAAATTAAAATTGAGGTTAATGAGATTGATGTAAATATTTATTTTTTCTATTGATTTTAACTCGAGAAATCACCAACAGAAATAGAAAAAATCAGTTTTTATGCGATTTATCCTAAATTTTAAATTAAAAATGTGTAGCACTAATGGACATTCCATTGAATCTATTTATGAGAATATCAAAGGGCATACTTTACAATTGAAAATGAGTAAATTTGGCAATGTAACGGACGTAACGATTAGAAAGCAGATTAAGTACAGTCTCTACAGTCAATGTCTTTTGCTGCTTTTAATATTATTGACGAATATATTTGCATTTGCCTTCAATATAGTAACGTTAAATTATTTTTTGATACTGTTGGTAGTTACATCATTTTTTGCATACAAAATATTTAATATAATTCAATACGGTAAGATATCTAATCTAGATTAATACAGGAATGGATATACGGTGTGAATCGTTTTAGAGAACATACTATTTATACCAAATTTAGGTTGTCAAATTACTGTAAAGTACTCTTTAGGATATGCAACGAAATTTATCCCACAACATAGTATAGGTGGTGTATTTATAAATGAAGTTTTTTCCATGGTATTTATCAACGTTGTTTTATTAAAAAAACTACTTATCGTAACTGATTATATTATCGTATTTTAGCAAAGGGTTTTGTTCGTGTTAAGTATATTAATTAAAGAACACAATAATAATAAGCATTTAATTCCTTTATTTATGGTAAAGTATTCAGTATAAAATTACAAATCTGTACATACGTTTTATTTTCAGGGTACAAAACCACGCCTAAATTGTATCGAGGTAATTTATCGAGAATTGCAGATGTAAATCGTTAATCGAGTTGTGATGCGATGGAGCATTTTTGTCGCTTCAATAAAGTCCGCATTATGATGATTTCTTCCTTTAATTTAGCCTTTGTTTTCTCTGGTGTATTTTCCGAAAGAAATCGTTCATATTTTTCTAATGGGAATTGTGGTATTTCCAGACTGTCGTATTCAGTATTATAAGTTGTGTTTTCCTTTATATATAAACAAAAAAAAAACGAAAAAAGTAAAATACATTTATTTGATTATAATAAAATATGATTAAAATAATTACCAAGATATCGACTTTTACTTTATTGATTTTCTTCAGATATTTTCTAACAAGATGGGGATATTTTGTACGCATATGTACTACGTCTTGTTTTAATTGCTCTATATCTTCTAAAGAAAATTAAAATTAGCATTATTTTTTAATTGTTTGAGCTAAAATTTACCTAATTTTTCTTCCATTGTAATGAGATTTTTATACAAGCATAGGTAACGTTTTTATAGGTTAGAAATTTGAAATTGAATCTGCATTAATTCAGAAAATCGTCACTTGGTGGCTCTCAATGTAAAACAATCTTAGTTTGGGTGAAGTGCAATAGATGGCGCAAATTTAGAATATTTAAATGTTCTAAGCTCCGACCTATCTAATGTGATCGCTCGGGAATCTCTTGGGTTCAAACTATATTTTTAGGATTTAAAAATAATGTATATTGTCAACATGGCGGTTGATTACGTATTGTTGTACCATGGTTGTACCAGACTCAGAGATATGGGAGAATGGAAGCTCAATGTTAAATCACTCGTTACCGATCTGCGCCAACTGGGCGTAGTTCCCGAAACTAACGTCGCCATATTTATACAGGCGCGAAATTTAAACGTATACATATGTTATATTTCTTATATTGGCATCACTACAAAGTATATATGCGTTCAGCAATTAACATTTTGGCATCATGAATATCTCTTTTTCCTAAAGCGAGATTCGATTTTATATAGTAGTCACACTATCAATAATTTAAAGGATCTTAAGTTATCACTATTACAGATACTAATAATGTCAACAAAAATTAAAAATACGGAAGGTATATTCTGAAATGAAACAAAAACTTTAAATATATACAAAAAAATATACAAAATATATGTTTATACACTAAATACAAAAATGTCTATAAAGTAAAATTGTACGTAAACAAACATCTCGAATAATACACTGCAGTTACTAAAATAATGAAATTAACTAAAAATACAAACGACACGGAACACACACACACTGTATATGATGCAATATGGTTGTGTAAACAAGCAAAATTGAAACTTATCCATATATACAGTATGGGCCACTTAAAATGATGCATTAGAATTATGGCCAAGATAAACAAAAATTTTAAAATCTGACCAGGTAAACTTATAGTGGTTGATGAGGAGCACATTTTAATAATAATGTAAATTTTATAACATTTATGATGACGTCACGCCGAAATCAATTTGTATTTTATTAAATAGCACTGTATTGTAAGAAGATGGTATTTCTAACACATCGCAATCACTTATTAAATATTTTATCCAACTGTGTTTGTAATGACATAAAAAAAATGGATTATTTAAATTTCGCGCAGCCTGTAAAAGTAATTACAGCCCATGCGATGTATGATTGTGGTTCTAACTGGGTCATGGGTGTACTTTTCGTAATAGTCGAGTATAATGGCCAAGGTGGTGAAGGACATAGGGCTCTCTTATAATAGTTCACATATTTTCCGGTCAAATAGAATTGGTCGCACTATAGGCAGGTCGTGAACGACTGAGACAGACATACAAGTCACGTCTGAGCTGAGAGATTTAGAATTGATATTAATTTTCGAAATGTCATTCATAAGTAATCATGTCAAATCAAATAATCTCCCTAATCTATGTGTCAAACTGACAAGTTGAAAATATTGGAATTTTGAGCTTATTTTTCTGTATTTTTTCATTTTAAAACAAGAAGCACTTCAAAGAAATTATTTTACAACAAATCATTATTTGTATTTATACATTTCAACAATCAAAACTTTCAATAACTGTCTTCCCAATGAAATTCAAATTTTTCTGTATTTTTAAATGTTAGGTTAGCTCGATGAATGTCAGTTGGTGCCATTGGTGCTATTTTTACTTACCTAAACGTCAAATTGAATAGGACGTGTAGGTTAAATTGTTGAATCAATCTAAGACATAAGTGACTTATTATTTCTACAGAATCATCATTGTAGAAGATGAAAATGTAAAGACGTTTTTGTTGTTGTATCCTAAAAACTGGACGTAAAGTGAAGCAATTAAATGTATGTGATCTATGGTGTAAGGTTATGTTTTGTTATGTAGGTGATGCAATTACCAAGCATGCGCAAAGCAATGACCTTCACTAGCGACACTAACCGCCATTTTGGGTTCAAAATGTAGGGACTTTCACTGTTATTTAAAAGTCCCTAAGCAACCTGTGTTAGAGAGAGAAGAGTCTATAGGAGTAAAACCGAAAACTTCAAATTTACTAATCTGAGGACTTTATTGTTATTAATTAATATTGTTATTGTTAAAAAATTAATAAATTGAATGAGATTTATTTATTCCATCGGAGTTTGATAGGTGCATTATAAAAATACAATAATACCATTATGAAATGAAAGAAATATTTATTTTTTTTAAATAGACAATTTTATGAATTACATATATGTATGATATAACACATAATATATTATTTACAAATTCTGAATATTTATACTACATTTAATACTACGGAAAAAACGTTTCATTTAAAGAAAAGTTCATCTGAATTATTTATTTTAATTCCGACAAGGCCACTTTTGTAAACATTTTAATTATTCATTTTTATTTATTATTATACATGTACATGCAATTTTTGTTTATTCATCGTTCTTACAGGTTTATAATAACAAAAAAAATAGCAGGGGTAACTAATAATTTAATTTTTATTGTCAATACAATATAATACAATCAATTTTCGGAGGCATCATTTTATGGCAATAAAAACTAATATTTACGTATATTTTTTTATTTAAGGAGGAATATAAAATTAATACTTACAAATTATATTTGTTTAATAATAAGGATATTTCGGCCATTTATAAAATAATTACCTATTTTCATTTTTTTCTTTAGTATTATATTAACAATTATATGTACTTACTTTGAGCAATGTTATATACATATTTACATAAAATTATACGATCTATCATATAAATCGCTTATATTAGTACTTATATTAATATAACGGCTATTATATAACATTTGATTCTCAAAAAATTTCAAGTATATAATTATTTCACGTGTGCATCTTTTTCGATAAAGATTTGGACGGTTTATCCAATATCTTTATAGTTTTCAATATTTTTTTTCAGCATTTTAAGATCGGAAAACATATATAAAGATCTTTTACAATATATTAACATTATTATTTTTTTAAAGTAATAAATGTTATAATTAGGAATTTAAATATATCTAAACCATTAAGAAAAATAACAATGTTGATGGTTTTTATTTTTTTTAGTTATTAAGACAACATGTTTTGGTGTTTATGCAATTTAAGATTACAAAAATTAGATGTGGATTTTGTTTGGTATAAGACGTAATTGTAATTATCTATAAAAATGTAAAATATCATTTATGGTAATTGATTTTATATTCACAGCTATAGAATCGTATATACAGGCCTATTTATATAAATATTTTTTAAATCAAGATTATCGTAGGGTGATACAAATTTATTAATCTGTATTTTATTTTTTAAAATAAAAGCTTTAAATTTGAATTTAGCGCCATTGCCTTACGTCAGAAAGAACGGCGTGAAATTAGGTACGGTGTGAAGTAAGGAGAAAGACTATTATAGTAGTAACATATCAAACAATTTCTCATTATTAGCCAAATATCCTATTTGCTCTCAACGTATGAATCTTATTCTTTCGACAGCCGGTAAGTATGCAAACTCTATATTAGCCAGATTGTACAGAATATCGTATGGATATCCGTTTTACATCTAAAAGTGATCCTAATGTCCCGTAGATGTAAAACGGACATCGTATGGACGTCCGATACCATCCATTCATATGACATCCTTAATAAACATGCTACGGAGATTCGTTTTATATCCTCTCCTAACGTCCACGATGTCAAACGTTCGTTACTGCGGCAACGTCAAGTAATTGCCATCGATCGATAGTGTGTCGGTTATTGATATGTTTTTGTAAGGTGTTTAGTTTATAAAATTGTAAATTTGAGATAAACTTAAATGTAGTACTTAAAACATTCAATATAACATACAAAAACTTTCAATTTTGATTTGAAAACTAAACCAAAACTACTGCAAGATGACAAGCTGCTATTGAAAAGGTACTGACGTATAAAGTCAGGCTATTAACCAAGAAATGTGTCACAAAAATCCCACCTCCCTTTCACGTCTTATAGCTTTATGCCTTTCAATCCAAATTTGTAATCTATTCTAATAGATTGTAATTGCAAGCAGTTTCCCATGATCATGTGTTAACACTACATAGCTGAGATCGTAAACCGGGGCTACTTTCTGGTTAAATCTTTGTTTGATATAATATTTCTTTTTCTTTTGAGATATTATTTGTATCATTTTTTTGCTTCAGAAAACTTTTCAATCAAAATTTCGGGAGGTTACGAAAGAACGGCCGTTTCTAAAATTTATCGAAAGTTCAAGGTCAAAGAATTGGAAAACGGCCTTGAAGCTGTTGAAGTGAGGATGTCGAAAACATGCACGGCTACAACAATAATACGACAGGTCGCGAGGTGTTGTCAACTGAAGGGGGTGACCAGTATATCAGAGATTCTCGGTATTGTTGTTAAGTGGGGGTTTTCTTTTACTTGCTAAGATAATAATAATCTTAGCAAAGAATACTTCCAATATGAATAGATCCACAGCTTCTATTAATGGCGAAGGAGTCGTTATCGCCATTTTCATCCTTTTTGATAACATTAATGATGTGCAGAAAAGGTTGAAAGAGTTTAAAATCACATATTAACATGTTTTAGTCTGAAAATTGGGTAGAGAGGGGTTTGATTGGAATCAAATATGTCAATAACAATCCCACTGGTATGAATTTTAGTCGTGGTTTTTCAAAATTCTTTAAGGAACTCGTAAACGAGACGCTACAGCCATTGTTGTTGGCAATAGTCTTGCCAGCTATTTTTCTGTTCCAGGCATTAAATGTGGAACAATTAATACATGATGTGTGATTTGCAACTTCAACTGGAAAGATAATTAGGGCAATCTAGATTGGATCATGTAGGTATGTATATGTTGAGTGCCTAAAGTGAATTTGTGCTTTTTGTAAATCAAGTACAGATCAATAAGGTAAGGGTTTGCACCAATGAATGTTAACATAATTTATGGCACTCAACGTAAGTATCTAATTCACCTGTAATCAAATATGAAGCGCCAAAAATTGTGTTTTTGTATTGGATTGTTTTTAGTTCAAAATAAAATGGAGTTTAGTAATCAGCTGATTAAACATAAAAAGTACTAATTTTGTATTACCCTACAACAATCAACCCAAACAAAAAACTGTATATAGGTACTAATTTTTTTGATTCTTGTATGGTTGTCCACACATACATTTAAGTATTTTACGATTGTACAAATCGGCTAATAGAAATAAGTTTATCTTTATGAATCGTATAGTGAATGAATATCAGTTTCGTTGTGTTTCAATAAATCTTCAGAGACGGAGATCGAGGATTGATTGTTCTTCTTTCCTGTTCATTGTCCACGTTCCAAATTCCCGCCTAAACATGAAGCACATGAAGACTATATTCGTTATTTACGTTTAAACGTGTTCTATTTTTGTTCGTAAAAAATGTTGTCCTGTATACACTTTTATTAACATTAAAGGGTAACATTCACAAAAAAAATTATTTTAGACTTCCGTTTCGAATCTAGGTTCATACGCGAATGGTTTAAGTCGGTCAAAAACGTGTTGCCGTCACCGAACGAGGTTGTTGGGATGAGGTGATCGTTGGCGTTTTTGTACAACTTGCTTCTAATAACGGTTGAAGTGCCTGCAATATAAAAGAGAACGTAAATAAAATGATCAATATTCGAATTGATTGGTTACTTACACTACTTTCTCTTGGATGCATAAGCGGACTTTCTGAATTGATGGTGTTATCTTGCATCGTCTGCTCTTCTCGTATGGGTCGTGGTATGTACGGCGGTAGGTGAGGGTGATGCATCGCTTGGAACGTCGATGGATGCGGCGGACTTAGCGTTTGCAAACAGGGTGGAATCCTCTTGGTAACGTCGATTTGAGCGTAGACCGTTGCTTCCGGTCGACGTATGACTGTCATTGGTATCGATTGTTGATTATAGATGACGTGGGGCATCTGTTGATTTGTTAGAGACAATTCGGCATAAGTAATTTCATCGTTCTGCTGGAAAAAAAGCCCATGGGAAAGGAAGGGAATTAATTACATAGTTAGTAAGATCAGAGTTAGTAAAGAAAAAAATTCAAATCATGGTAAAATGTACTGAAACTGCACTTTTTACATGGATTTTTTTCAACAATTAACTGGAAGATGTGATATTCAAGAAGGTTCTTGGTAGCTGGATAAGTTTAAATAACATGAAGATTTGCGACTCAGTCTAAAAATGAAAAACTATCCAAATATAATTGTGAAAGATTCCGAGTACGACTACCAAAGTGACAACGATTGAATCCTGTTATGGTTTGAGGATTCTTATCTGGACAAGGAAATGGAATATTCTTAATAGCGCCAAGTTTATAAAAGGCTGAGATGTTGCAAATTTTACATCCTGGAAAAAAGAATTGTTGTTCAATTGTGCTGAATAAATTTATAGAAAACCATTCTGGCGGACAGTGAACGAAAAACTTCCAGACAAGACGAAGAATTCAATCATTGTTCTTGATAATGATTCTATCATATCAAGAAAAGCCAATTAAAGGTTCCAACAGCTGCATGGTGAACCTGTTAAAAAGTGTTGAAGATTAAGTCTCAGGATGACAAAAACAAGATCAATTGTACGACATCAATTTGCATAAAGGTTATGTCCTGATTGGAAAGAAAACCGGAAATACAATTTGGCAACAACGAAGTCAATTGCGACAAGATTCGTACTGCATAATATGATGAGATGGACTATAATCCTTTAATTTGAAATTCTTAATGGACAAGGAACCAAATCAACGCAGATTGGTCGTATCAGCATAAATAATGAACGTCGTAGTGGACGTCTGTTACTCTTACTGTCTTGTCTTGGATGATAAATTGAAGAAAACCATTGCTGACACACAGATAAATGAATTGATTGCAGATATTTGATTGAAGAATTCAATCATTGTTCTTGATGCGATTCCTATCATAGCAGAAAAAAAGGAATCGTTCCAACATTGCATCGTGAACCTGTTGGGTCCAAAGTGTTCAAGATTAAGTCTCAATATGACAAAAACAAGATCCATTGTACGACATCAACGCGCATAAAGGTTATGTCCTGATTAGAAAAAAAAAAACTGGAAATACAATTTGGCAGCAACGAAGTCAAATAAGACAAAAATTTGGATAAATGGACTTTTCTTCTTTAATTTGAACGAGAACACACTGCCACACAAATCAACGCAGATTGTCAATGGCAAAAATTAATGAAGTGACATTTGAATTTTGACCTCATTCGCTTTATTCTTCAGATTTGACTCCTAGCGATTACCATCTCTTTCCAAATCTGAAGAAATGATTGAAGCGGAAATGCGATTTTCGTCTGATTTCGATGGAAAACGCTGCATGGAACAAAAGCTATTTTGAGGTCTTGGATTCTTAGACCTACAAAGAAGGCAGTACTAATCTGGAATATCATTGGAACAATGGACAAAGTAGGTTCTCCACCATCGATTAAGACAAAATATTTCATGTCAGGAAATGTTGTTCTAATGCATTTTGGCAATTGGCTGGAAGGTCTTGATCCATTACATAGAAAAGGATTTTTAAATGCTCGAGGACGAGCCAATTTTTGAATGAAGGGGTTCAAAGAAAAAATTTGGGAAAGAACAATCTGAAACTCATTTTTTTATGTGGACGACGCACACTGATCGCAGATACCGAAGATAAGAATGGCTATCAATTTACGAAGTGGCATTTGAAATCCGACCAGATTATGCATTCAGATCGTTTTGCATCATCATCAAAAGAGCCTCAAAGATGCGTCCTGGAAATATGCAACAAAGTGATGAGATTTGCGTACTTGGCGGTGGAAATATCGAGTGACCGAAATATCTATAGGGAAGCCAGGCAAGAGACAATGAAAGCATAGAGAGTCTCTGGATAATAACTGATGCAGACAACAAAGGAAGGCCCTGGGAAGACGGTTAGAAAGGTGGAAATAAAGGAATCGACTTCAACTGAAACACTATAGCCAAAGTGTGAAGAGGATCAGGTTACGACCTAAATAAGATGACAGATGATATTAAGGTTTTCAAAGTCAGAGAATCTCCGAAAAAGTAATTAATCCGTTAACTCATCAATATTATATACTGGGACAAACAAGCAATAAGGAAGAAGACCTGGAAAAAAGGATAAACATCTAAATCATTAATTTAATAGAACTTGTATTAAGTGGAGCTCCTATAGAGGGGTAGTACATTGAACTCGTAATAATCCTCAAAGAAAAATTTTTGCGTAATTAACACTCCGTTTAATCCGCACTCCTAAATAAAACCCATCTTCCCGTTAAATGTAAAATTAAAACGCAAGACGAGGACATCTACGACCATTTAAAAACGCCTTATTCCCTCCGTTCCTTTTCGAAGAACATCCATTATCTTAATATTTAATGGTAGAATTACGTAGACTGGCTACAAGCAGTACCTACGTTTTAATAAAAATTTATCGCCTTCTTGTTGTCCTAGTTCACGAGGCCAAGTTGGTTATTGTCGCTGGTGCTTCTTGCGCACGCCGTGAAGCATATAGCGAGTTAAACATGCGGATCCTTAGCTCGACGGTATAGTAATTAATAATTCATAAACTCTCTCTCATCTATACCCGTTTTAGTTAGTAGCGTCTGTTATTATTATTATTTTTTCTCATAAAAAAAAGGGAACGAGTTGGCGCTCTTTGGACACAAAAGCAAACATCTGCAATTTAACGGGAACATTACGCTTTGTTAGAGTTTAGTAATCTCTGCGAATGGCTTGTGTTTAAATCCGTACTTTCTTTTAATTATACCGAAGCAGGGTTTATGCACTCTAGAGCGTTCTGTTGATTTATTTTAGAAAAGTGTAAATAAAATGTACTACTAAGAGCTACAGAAATAATAGAAATAATAATAAATATTTGCGACTCCAACGAGGCAAGATGACATCAGCACTCGTCAATAAATGTTGGGTGATTGTGGTTGCACATCTATTGACAGGTACTCACTAAAATGTCAGCCATTTTGGAGGGGCAATTGTTGTTTGACAATCATTTGAGTGAGTCGATGTGTTTTTGTAATAATGGACAAAATCGAGGTATCGAGACGTCATTAAAAATTTGTTTTTGAAAGGCAATACGCCAACGCAAATTAAAGGTGAGCTGGAGGCTGCATACGAGGACTCGGCACCATCATTTACCACAGTGAGATTTTGGGCAGCATAATTTAAACGTGGTCGTACAAGCTTGGAAGACGATGAGCTTTTGGGACGTCCAAAAACTGTAATCACTGACGATAGCATCGCTAAAGTTCACCTGATTAAAGCGAGAGAGATAGTAGAGGTTCTGAACATGTACACAGAACGTGTTTGTCACATATTGAATCAAGATTTAGGCGGATTTAGGAGGAATCGGTTCCAAAAAAAAACAAAAACTGTTTTCTTAGGCTGGACAAGTGGTGGCGACTGTTTTTTGGCATAGCCATGGAGGTATGTTAATCGATTATCTTCAAATACAAAAAAAAAACCATTACACATCATTACTTGACAAGCTAAAGGCAGAAATTACTGAAAAGCGACCACAACATTTGCAGAAAAACAAAAATTAAACAATGGCATCGAATATAAATATATATTCAGAAATCACAAAGTCGGACTTACCGTTTTCGTAAAATCATACGGGCCATTCTTTCCTGCATTATTGGGACTTAACCTCCTGTATAGAGTAGCATTATTCAACCTTTCGAAACCGCGTTCTTCGTCCTGGTAGTCCTCCTCGCCGTTATTCTGCGGTATAATGTCCGGATTTTTCTCCTCCAAACTGTCCACGCTATCGTTCAGATCCTTGTTGAGTGGCTCTGTGCTGGCTTTGTCTCCACCGCCGGCGACGCACCTTCGTCCGCTCGGGGATAAACCTCCATCATCGTAATCCTTGTCGTCACGATCGCCGCTGTTCCTCAAGCGAATCACCACGACGATGATTACGGCAACGAGAATTAAGGCTACTACTACGCCTATCAGTGCGCCTAAGACGGGCGTTATTTGTAGGAAAACTGGCGTTGATGCTGTGTGGAAAGAGAAATTATTTGTTTTAATAATAGCTTGAAAATTATTTTTTAATTACTCAAGTAATTAAAAGGTCGAATGGAATCTAGTTAATATTTGTTACACATGTCGTTTCGATCCAACTTAAAAATCATCAACATCTTTTCCGTCAATTTTTGATCATCTCATGAATTTGGACCACTTTGGTTATAAAACCACCCTTTAGTAATGCTGTGAATATCCTATGTTATCTGAGAATAACCTAGTCGAAAGAGGTGGTTCGATTAGTTGTTGATAAATTGGACTTTAGACGATGATTCTGGTGTTGGGACAAAAAATTGAGATTGCAGAGGATTTAGTTGATAAAGAGATAGAAGAAGAAGAAATTGTGGAAGAATTCCTGAGCAACAATGATGAGGAAGCTGAGTATGTTCTTTGTATTATTGTTATAAGAGAAAATTTGAACGCAACGAAACAAACCTCAGCTCAATTGTTCTGGAAAACCCAATTTTACAGTTCCAAGCTCTGTTGTGCCTGAACAACAAAAAAGTATCTATCCATGAACATACTTTGACAATGAGCTAAAAGGAACTAAAAAAGATAATGTAGAAGACGTCAATGAATCTAGTGAAAGCGATGAGGTAGTTCACATACCTACATATTACAGTATGTGGTGACAAAATAAAAAAGAAATACCACAAATATTGCAACCAACTAAAGACAGAGAAGAAAAATCTTCTATTTTGGTTTTTCATAAGAATATTATGTTAGTTTCCTATGTTCCTAAAAAGGGTAGAGCAGTAATTGTATTGAGCACAGAACATCATGACAGTAGAGTAGAAGGTGAAGATGTAGATTATAAACCAGACATCGTACTACACTATAATCAAACAAAAGGAAATATGGATACTACAGGCAAAATGATGAGGATGATTATTCCACAAATAGAGGATGAAAGAGATGGCCTATGGTATTATTTCAAAATTTTATCGACATTGTAGCCATAAATACATAGTTACATAATATGGACTACTAAAAACCTGGAGTTAGCACAAGACAAAAATTATACATGGAAGTATTTACTTGAACTTGGACGAGAACTTATAAATCCAAATTGCTTAGAGAGGCTACAAAATACTCCCTTGCATAAACGTGTAATAGATACGATCAGGCTTATAGTGCCAAATGAAGATGAAGTGCACCCACCCTCTTAGAGTCTTTTTCAAGTGCACCAAAACGTATTTTGTCCAAGAAAAAATGACAAGACCAAAAAAACCTGAAAGTCCTGTCAAATGTGTAATAAATATGTTAAAAAAAATTGTCTTGGGATACATTTGTATCCCATATTCAAGGATCAGAATGTACTGGGCAAATAAAATAAGAGTTGCAACTGTGATGAATGCAACTTCGAACAGGATTTTTTGCCATAAGAAGTAACTTGGAAAATTGCAGTTGATAATCAGCATCAAAGGTGGCACAAAAGTCTGTCAAATTGTGGGTATGTCCTATCAGAAAAAGAATAAGACGAATGTCCTTGCAGCTATGCATAGAGAAACTTATCAATGTAGATGTGCAGGTTGTACGAGTTACAGACACATGTCAGAATTGTATCAAGGCAAAAGTACTTTTCCTGGTGATACAATTAAAAGTATTGGCTTTGGACCTTCTGCTATCGTTTGGACAGTACTTTCTGGAACTCTCGTGTACTTAACTTTGGACAAAACAATGGCCAAGGTAGATTGGGGCAGCTCGGAATAAATAGTAAAACAAGATGACAAAATAGTGGTTGTGCAATGGTACAATTTGAAGTCTTCATTTTGGCATATAGTGGTATAGGAACACAACCCATCGATGAGTGTAGCAAGTGGTCCAAGGAAGACCTAGGAAGTTCTAGGACAGCATGTTGTTGCAAAATACAATACAAGGGGTTGGTTCGATCGATAGGCTGATCAGTTATTATGGAATTTAGGCTGGCTCAAACAAATAGATTGCCAGGATAATTTTGTATTTCTTTGTCTATCTGCGAAAAATGCAGGATTCTGGGATTTTAAGATCGAAATCGCTATATATCGTTTGATAAGTCGATATACTCCCTACCTGTGTGGAACCAAAACAGACTCTTAAGATAGTGTTTTTGCTGAGTAACTATTACGTACTCAAAGAAAATACGAGGGCGTATTTTTATGTTATCTACCTAGCTATGAAACAAAAAAGTGACGATGTCAAACAAATTATTGAAAAATTGCTGTCACTGTTAGAAGTACATGTGCTAAGTTGTATTTAGTTTACAGAGATTTGAGACGGTCTTCTCGATAAAATGAGTGAAACTAAAGTTGAACATCACAGCGAAATAAAGTTCCTGACAAAAGAAGGCAATGGTCCAAAAGCAATTAATGAAAGAATGGTTGCTGTGTATGGGGAAGATGCACCATCTTATTTTCAAGTAAAATATTGGTCTAAACTCTTTCGATGGGGCCGAGAGTCAATCAATGATGACCCAAAGTCCGGACGACCTGTTCAAGCTCGAACTGAAGCCATTGCGCGAAAAGTCGAAAATTTGGTACTGAAAGATCGGCGTCCAGAGATCTCTGTCATTGCCAATGACTATTTGGCAATAAAGAAGATGTCTGCATGGTGGATACCCAAATTGCTTACACCTGAATAAAAACTGTACAGAAAAGAAGTTTCTCAAGAAAATTTCATCGGGGATGAGACTTGGGTACATCATTGGGACCCTCCTACTAAACAAGAATCCATGCAGTGGGTTCATAAGGGCTCTCCACCACCAAAAAAGACCAAGACACAATTTTCTGGAAAAAAACTGATGGCAACTGTTTTCTGGGATGTTGAAGGAGTCTTGCTTATTGAATATATGCCAAGAGGGTCTACCATAAATGGAGAAGAGGAAACACATTTAAAAATTTAAAACCTACTCATAAGGCAAACAAAGTTCAGCAGATAATCAATGACTGTGGGTTTATAGAGTTGATGAACAAGTCAAAGAAGCTGTGTCAAAATTCTTATTCAAAAATTATCAGCAATTTTTTTCTGAGGGTATGGGGCAACTGGAAAAAAGATGGAATAAGTGTAGTAGTGTTAAAGGGAGTTATCTAGAAAAATTATTTTCTTTTGTTCTCTTATGTGCTTTTTTTCATAGCTAGGTAGATAACATAAAAATACCCCCTCGTAGAACCAATATTTTCCAGGGATTGTCGCTTGTTGGAACAACTCGATAAGATGTAACAATCATAACTGTGACAAAAAGGGAAAGTTCCTCTGTGAGATGTCCAATACAGTCTTGTGCGTGTGAAATCTTTGGAAGGGGTTGTGTCCCAAAATAAAATTAAGATTTAATCAAAATCCTAAGACTTACAATCAAATTATGACGGTTAGTTTCCATCCTTATGCTTAAACTATTTTTGTTGCAGGTTTCAGATAACACTCACCCATATTTATCAAGAGAACCGTACTTATATTTACGAGGAGAGGAACTAACCGTTTAAACATCATTATACCTATGACAAATAAGGGAAGAAACCGTGGAAAAGGGGAGAAAATTTGAACGGGCCGTTACGCACCGAAGGTCCCTCTACTTTCACATAAAAGTTAATGTTGCATGTACTACCTCTATATCGAAGAGGGTCACTGTTTCGGAAACGATAGGGGCGCGAAAAAAGAATGGAAATATCACCGTAATAATTTAATGTTGCCCTCATCGTATCCGATAACCCTCCAGATATAAGCTGTTTTGATGCATGTAGTCTTAGTATATTGTCGTTATTTCCAAGACAGGGAGGGTTAAAAGAATTATCGGCAGCAATAGGATATATGTTCAGAATCCCGAAACGTATGTAGTTGCTTGTTGAGTTTGATATACGCAGGAAATGATTTATTTACGATAAGATCCCATATATGGTAAATAAAGATCACGCCACGACAATTGTCGTTTGTAGATGTCTTGCAAATTGTCCGGAGAGATATATAAACACTTCATTGTCATTTATTACACATGCCTTTTGAGTTTCGAGCGTTTCTCAAGTTTAATTGTCCCTGTGGAATACTGAAACTGCAGTTGTTACCGTTCAAGTTCAAGAGTTCGTTATCTGTTGTGGTAAAGTTCCTTGTAACTCCATCTGTACCAAATGTTTGTCGAAGGCAATTTCAATTTCCTGCATTCTGAGCGTGTATCTTACGGGTTACAGGTAGTGTTAAAGTATTTATATGGCGTCTAGCAAGCTGATTGGGTAATGGTGCATGAATTAAATATGTTGTCCTCGGGTTATATGAATTGTAATTATATTGTGAATTGTAAAATTATGTTGATGTTTGAATCCTCAATTATAGATTTTAGTTTATATTTTTCATCGATATTCATTCTTAAAGTGGCAAAATTACTATTCGATATTTCTTCAGGAAAATCGCAAATCGTTCACGTTGAAACGGGTAGAAGGTTTCCAATAACAGCTTTGCATCATTCGCCCGATATCAACAAAAGTATCTGCCTCAATTTTTAAATCTACACGTAAGGTTGGCGAGGGAACCTGCCATATAGAAAGCCGCGTAAGGGTACTTGGGCTAGAGTCGCAAAAACAAGTGCTATCGGACCCTTGTAATCTTGTAACGGTAGCTATACGTCAAGGGTACTTCTTTCAAAATTTAGAAGTACTGACATAGGAACGATTTCTAACGTCTACTCGCTTGCGAAGGGTTACAATGTGAGACGTTCTCGAAGGAAACAGAAATAGGGTTAAGCATCTTGCGTTGAACGATTTTCTTTTTATAATATCATCGACAAGGGTTTCCGAGAACTTTATTTTTAACTCAGTTTTTTTTCCCCATACTTATTCAGCAGATATATACCTATATCTCCGCTTCAAGAGAAAGACTGCTGATGTCTTAAAAAAATAAATAGTCAGTCGGTTAAACAGAAATACTGCAACATTTACTAACACTAAATACTGTCAATAATACAGGTCAAAATTTAGTACTGCTCATATCAAATTGTTAAAACTAAACCTACATACTACGTGCATACAATAAAACGACACAACTGTCACCACTGCTATTATTATTACTGTATTAAGAAACCACAAACCCAAGCATGATACGAGAGTAAATTTTTAATTAATGTAAACTGTGTTTAATTAATTTATGGTGTAAATTTGTGCAGCTTTATCCTAGAAAGTAAAGCTGATCGGACAATTATTCTAACGCAGTTGATGGAAACACACGTACCTTTTTTCACACGGTGTATTGTCACTTGTTAGGAAGACAAAATTACAAATTTGTTTGCATAAATTTTTGTGGATTCTACAAAATTCCAGCTTCACTATCGACGTGGAAACAGAAGCCAAGATTGATTTCCTAGAAAGTATGTAGAGAGGTAACACATACTCACACTAATCTACACTTAGACTTCAAACCCACCCAAGTCAAATTGAAGTAAGCAGATGCCTACAAGCAGGAGACAGTGATAGCTGAAACAAAACTAGAGAATGTAAAGTAGAGGACAAACAATTGTGCGTGGCAAAACATACAACAAAATCAAAGAACACTTGAGAATGGCTCAATTGATGACAAAAAAAGAATTACACAATCTTAGCCAAGTAGAAAGAAACAGCATACAAGGTCATAAACCTTATCAATACACACAGACTGGAAATAAAAAAAATGTCTGGTATCCATTGAACACATTCTAAGCAGCAGCCACTTGGGCCAGGTTGCACCCGGACAAAGAAGTACGTAATCTGGTCCAGACTTAATTTACGAGGGAGCGTTTTTATATTCGCGGAATGGGGGATAAGGGGTGGAAATAAAAAAACCAAATTATTTTTCTTTTTCAATATATTCACCTGCAAGACGGATACATTTTTCACATCTTTCAATTAATTTATTTATACCCTCATAAAAAAATGATTTCTCTTTATCTGCAAAATACGCCGAAACTGCCTCCTTGACTTCATCATCGGCAGTAAATTTTTTACGCCGCAGCTCTATTTTCATTTTCGGAAACAGGTAATAATCACTCGGGGCCAGGTCTGGGCTGTAGGGTGGGTGATTCACAATTTCGAAGCCCACCTTATGCAGGGCAGCTAACGCAACGCGGCTCTTGTGGACGGGCGCGTTGTCGTGCAAAAGCAGCACACCTTTCGTCAATTTTCCCCGTCTTTTCTCTTTAATGGCTTCTTTTAGTCGCTCTAATATTGAAGCGTAATATTCTCCGGTTATAGAAACACCTTTATCTTTATAATCAATCAACAATATTCCTTCCGAGTCCCAAAATACCGTTGCCATGAGTTTCCCAGCTGATTGTGACACTTTAAATTTCTTGGGAGGTGCTGTGTCCTTTTTATGCCACTGCATGGAGTCTTGTTTCGATTCAGGTTCATAATGATGAACCCAAGTTTCGTCTCCAGTAACAATTCGACTCAATACACCATCCTTGTCTTCATTACAGAGGTCCAAAAATGCACGCGAACACTCTACGCGCTGTTGTTTTTGCGGCGGCGTGAGCATTCTCGGCACCCATCTTGCGCTGACCTTAGACATGCCGAGATGATCGTGTAGGATTTTAAAAATTGTTATATCGGATACTCCAACCATTTCTGCGAGTTGTTTCTTCTTTAGTCGAGCATCTTCGAGTACAATTTTTTCAACGTTTTGGATAAGTGCTGGCGTGGTCACCTCAATGCTCCTGCCCGGCCTCGGGTCGTCTTCAAGGGATTCCCTTCCTTGTTTAAATAAACTATGCCACTTGTACACCATGGTTTTTCCTGGACAAGAGTCGCCGTAAACCAATGACATCTCATTCATTATGGTCGCGACTGATTTTCCTTGCCTGGTAAGGAACTTTATAACGGCACGATATTCGATTTTTTCCATATTTCACTTTTCACTCCTGATTATGTTACTTGGTCGATGATAGCTCAAAGACTAACTGTCTAATAACAATGAAACTTCGTATTTATACTAATTATGAGTCGCTGCACAGGCCACGCCCCCAATGCGCCTAATCACCCCCCTACAACCCGCTCATTCCGCGAATATAAAAACGCTCCCTCGTACATACATACACCGGAATCATCTAATCGATCAACCCCAAAGTATATCCGCCTCTTCCTTTGTTGTTAGGAGTAGCTCAGTAAGGAGATGGATTGGAGTTTTCTCGGCACTCCCTCAGTTTCCAGACAAGGGTGAGTTTATTAGGCCCATGCGATGCATGTGTTTATTCAGCATGCAGTGACCGATTTGTGTGAGTAACCTCAGCTCTGTCCTCTGCCCATAAAGACCACTTTGCAAAGTTTTTTCTCATTTGGACAGATCTAGAGAGTTTTACGGTGCCTCACGCCATCAAGTGCATTCCAGTAGAAGCGAGTTCAGAGCTGACGAAAGCTTTGATGCTGCCATAAGAACAAGTCGGTTCTGGGTCTAGAAATGGTCGTTCCCTCGCATCTCTTGCTAACTCCTCATTTAATTGCCTTTGATCCTACCGTGGTGTGGCACCCATCTCAGCGTAATGCTGTGATGTTCCACCAGTTTTCAAAGTTTATATGGCAGTCAAGTATGACCTCGAAATCAAATCTGTCAGCCGTCAGTGCTTTAACGGCAGCCTGACAGTTACTTTACTATTTAATCCTAAAATTGGACAACATACATTATCAGAATGAAACACTTCCTGAACGCGACTTCTACTTTCGAATAACAGAAATTAAGAATCACACTACAGGATGGTCTAAAATAATAACAAGTTAAGACAATATTTCGGTCACCATATAACATTTTGCTATGGTGGATAGTTGATTTGAATATTGACTGTTAACAAGCTAGTCTTTTGGTATAAAAGAGCTGCAAAACGACCACTGCAGGAAATCAGGTCCTGCAGATTACACTCCAAACTACGACCAAGATGAACCAGCAAGTTCCATGCACAATGCACAATGGGTGCTTTAATAAAGGTATTTTTCCCGACTGGCTGAAGCGTTTTGAAAAGATTGTAAAATCTACACCAGAAGATCCAATTCTGTTAATTTTTAGATAAATACATCTGTCAAACTTACGAAGTCAGCAATCAACAGAAAAATGCATTATGAATAAGATCTACGTGTATATGACTCTAGCAACTGAACTTGAAGTGTTTCTGTTGGGTCCAGTATTACACAACCATTAATCATCAATAATGAAGAAGCTAAGACAAAACAAAGTAAACCGTACGAAATGCTTAGAAATGCATTGAAGAAGTTTTCCTTAATCCCAAATTACACCATTGTTAAAATTGGAGGGAAGAACGTAACTAAACGAAGCAATTGAAAAAAGGGAGAAAAAAATTAAAAGAAAAAAGAAACTGGCGGATGTACAAGTATGTCTTGATAGCAGCATCTAAAGTTTTGGATATCCTCCAACCAAGAAGACCCAGATCAAAAGAAACTTTACACCAGAAGATCCAATTCTGTTAATTTTTAGATAAATATGTATGTCAAACTCACGAAGTCAGTAATCAACAGAAAAATGCATTATGAATAAGATCTATATGACTTTAGCAACTATTGAAGCGTTTTTGTCGGCTCCAGTATTACAACCATTAGTCATCAATAATGAAGAAGCCAAGACAAAACAAATTAAACCGTAAGAAGTGCTTTTATGAAGCGCTATGCGTTTTAAAAGGGAAAACTAACGCGAAAAGAGATATGAAAACTAACCTAAAAATATGAATCAGCTATTCGAAATCCATGATACCATCACGTATGCAAAATATAACCGTAACGATAAAGTCCATTTACCAATGAAAACAGTTTTCTCTCACCACCTTCTTCTTTGTATGGTTTCACCATCAAATTCACTTTCTTTAATATACACATCAACATAATCTAAGGATATCAATTTTTATTTTATTTGCTTGATTTTACTTCCGTTAATATTGTCTTTTGTTGTTTAGTTTGGTTGCTAGATAACTTATAAACAACTATCTGTCAAAAGTATCCATTAAACAAGTACAGTTAATGATAAATCTTAAAATGTTTTGAATTTTAACTTTAGTGTGTTACTTCTCCCACCAGTTCTGCGTTGTTTCACAAAAATTAGTACCCATTGATAAGTGTAAGCATAAATTGCGTTAAAAGCAAACATGAATGAACAAAATAGACGTCGTCATTCAGTGGCGTAGCCAGAATTTTGGTTTGGGAGGGGCCCAAAAGGGTTGAAGAACTAAAAAAGGAACGAAAGTTTTTTTTAACATTTTTAAATCATCCAAATTCTGACAGTTGTCACAGTTGAAGCGCGAAAGACCAACTCCCGACTGAAAATCATGTAATCGATTATAAATTCTTACGGGTATTGTGTGGTAAACACACGTTAGCGAACAAACTTTGTAATATAAAATGTGTACCTAACCGCTACAATAAAAGGTACTAAAATTTCCCTATAACATATAATGTTTTGAGATGTATATTTGTATAGTAAATAATAAAATTAATCAAATTAAGCGCAACCTGAACAATTTGAAATCGCTCAATTTGCGACTTGCGATTTCTACAAAAAAGTTGTCGCAATTTTGTGTCAGAAGTCGCTCAAATTGCGATAAATCGCCCAACCTGGCAACTCTGTGTGAGTATGCACGGTGCACTGTTGCAATAGATACTTATTTTCCTCAGATATATTTAGATTTATCGTTTCTACCGAAAAAATTTTATTTTAATATTTTTGAATAAAATTCGAATTATGGATACAGTACAATTACGCCACTGTCGTCATTTGCATCCTGACGAAATGAAAAGGGCAGTTGGAATGCTGGAAGCTGGAGTAAGACAAGTTGACATAGCGGAGCGGCTAGGTACAACACAGAGAGTAATTAGGCGACTATGGCGACGTTACAGAGATACAGGTAATCCCAGGGAACAACATCTTGGAAGAAGACGCGTCACCACTGTTATTCAGGACCGGTACATCACTCTTCAGGCTCGCCGACAGAGTTCACTAACTGCTACTGAGTTAAAATTGCGTCTCCAGGTAGTGCATAACGTGACAGTCCACAGCCAAATCATCAGGCGTCGTTTAAGAGAAGTCAATCTTCACTCCAGACGCCCCCTTAGGGTTCCACCATTATCCAGGGGAAATCGAGGACATCGAGTAAACTGGGCTCGAGAACACTTGAACTGGACTCAATAACAATGGTTGACTATACTTTTTCTGACGAATCTCGCTTCGGATTAAGACCAGATACTCGCAGATTAAGAGTCTGGTGTCAGCCTGGTAATGCAGCAAGGCTACAGCATGCCCAAGAAGTGCACAGCTACCGAGGTGGTACTGTAATGATATGGGCGGGAATTATGCTGGGTAGGAAAACTGATCTCCTTTTTCTAGATCAATTCTTAAATGCTGAGCAATATATCCAGAATATTCTTGAACCTGTTGTTCAGCAATTTGTAGGAGCGTTGGGCCGAAATTTAACCCTTATGCATGACAATGCACGACCACATGTGGCAAGAGTTGTTACCGATTGGCTCAATGAAGCAAGAATTGAGGTTTTGCCATGGCCAGCTCAATCCCCAGACCTGAATCCCATTGAGCATGCATGGGATATGCTTCAGAGAAGATGCCTGCCACATATGGACGCTATACAAAATCGACGGCAACTGCAAGAACTTCTTTCACAACAGTGGAATCTTCTTCCACAAGAAGACTTGGACAATCTTATTCTGTCTATGCCAAGAAGATGTAGGGCGGTGAGGAGGTCCCACTATTTATTAATTCCTTAATCTTCAAATTTTTGAATTCTATATAAGATTAATTTTGAATTGTTGTTTAGTTCCATTTTGTATAATTTCTAATTAATAAATTATTATTAAAATTGTGTTAAATATTAATTTAAGTTAATTTCACTCATAGCTTACTTTACATTTAACTTTCAAGACAAAAATGGGTAAAAAGATGCACTAAATTATTTTTTTTAAGAAAATAAGATATATCCTTAGATTATGTTGATGTGTGTATTTCTTCCATTCACTACTTCTATTTTCACAAACTATTTCACTCTTTATGCAACGCAGCAAATTCACTTTGATAAACGGTTTAGTAATAATTGTGTAAAATTTACTATCAAGACAGTCGTAGACTTTTCTATAATCCGAGATAATTATTGTGGCACCAAGGCACCAAGAATAAACGTCCTGTCTCCCTTTCGTACTCTCCATAAACCCATTGGCCCTCTACGCGATGCCCTCTCACATATTCTGGTCAATTTTCCAATTTTTTGACATATTCTTTTCAATTTTCCGATTTTGTATTTAATTTTTAGGATTATCAATAAAGAGCGCAAAAAAATAATGACGCTTTCGATTACTATTGTGCCGAAGCGAAAAACAACATTTCGGCTTCGTAAAATAATTCTAATACATAATATGTCTTACAACAGCATATAAAGTTTTGGGTACCCCCTAATTAGAAGAAGATTCAGGTCTAAATAAACTAAGCTAAATAGAAGAATAAGTCTGAAAACATTCCAGGATGTCCAGGAAGACACCAGACATATCGTTTCTTTCAACTGTCAGTTTGACGTTTAACTAGAATGATTCGAAAGTTTGAATAAGAAACAGTTTCTTCTTTTAAGATTCTCAATTTATTAAATTAATATCTTAATTACCATGGAAAAAACATAATCGATAGTTGGGCTTGCATCATCCCAGTAAAGGCACTGTGATCTGTATGTAAAAAAAAAGAATGCATAAGTGCACTGCAAAATTTCGAACGTCTTGTGTTTGTTCTCAAATCCACCAAACTCTACATTAACCTAAAAAGCTACTCTCGTTCTATGTATGTACATATAAAATAGTGCCACCCGCCAACCACCAAAACAAGACCACCAACCAAGTTAGAAGACATTTCAATCTTGCGTTTTGATCGTTTTTATTCTCTTACCGTCGGCTACAAAGGCGCCGATATCGGAAGCAGGTGGGGCGTACAGGATGGCAGCGTCGCTGGTCGCCGTTTTACCCATCGTCCTGACGAACAATAATAAACTGCCGTGGTCTTTGGCTAGCGTAGTGATCGTAATCGCGTCCGGAGTGTGAGAGGTCGCAGTTCCCAATAGTAGACGCGTATTGGCGTCGTACACTTGCAATAAGTACGTGACGGAATCGTCGTCGTCGTCGATATTATCGTGACCTACTAGTACTAGCCTGGCTTGACATCTCACTTGGAGGAAGTGCCGGGTGTGTTGGTTTATCGTACAGTTGTCGGGCGGTAGGGGTTTGCGGTTCCTCAATTTCGCTAATGTAGTATATAGATATATACAGGGTGATTGGTGAGAATGGTCTTTTAGAGTATTACACAAACAAAACCACACAAATTTTGGTTTACAATACAATCGTTTGTATAATACTTATAATAAGGCGTTGTCATCAATTACTCTGTATAAATTATAAAAATAATTCGCTCAATTAAGTTTAATTTTATCATCGTGGATAAGATAAAGATATTTTTAGAAATATCTTTAATCTCTAATGAGGAAATAAATAAATATACAAATCTTTACCGGTATGTTTCTCAGCTGATTTCAAAGTGAAAGCTTGCAGGCGAACTATTTCACTTTTCCCTTTCTTGTTTGCGGCATACAATCCGATATCGAATCCCAATCCGGATTCTAAACCACCAACAGTGAATAACGGCGTCCTGGACGTAACGTTACTGACTAACTTTCGGCTTTGTGCGTCGTATACTTCCATGATGAATTCCTGTTGTAGGCCGCCGTTGAAACCTGCCGAGCACTCAACTTGCAGGGATTCAGCGGTCTCGTTTAGTATCGTGCAATTGGATAGGGGATCCGGTTTTCCTGAGATAAAGAAAAGCACAATTACAAAGATATTTTAACCGGGTGGGTATAGTCGAGGTTACAGTAGTTTTTTTTTCCGTTCCCGTATTTTATTTTAGGTGCCCGCATAGGTTTTCTGTAAAGAAGAAGTTAGGGTATAAAGGAAGTGAAGAGAGATAGGGCTTTGCAGATTCGGTATGCGGGTTTCGAAATAAAAGGTGATCTCGTGGATGTAATTAGTTAAGGTTGGGATGATATCGACCACTCCATACCATTAAAACATAATTAATGTCATGTTAAAATAAAGTTATTCAGAAATACATTCCAAAATATAAGTTTATATCGAATCCTTGCTAAATACTCGAGGAAAGTCGGTGAAACTTCAGATGGAAACTTTATATCTTGAGAAAGCAATATATTTATCAAGTTTTTCGCGAAGCTTCGTCAGATCTGAGTTTCCGTTCTACGCTTATTAAAAAAGTTTTTGGTGAAAATTAGCAAACACGTTTTTTTTTTTTTGTAAAAGAAAAAGCGGGTAAAATATTATTTTCCCTCGAAAACATAACGAGTATTTAAGTTATGAAGTAGAAAGGAAATTGGATCCTTTTTTGTTTTCCCATTCAAGGTCAAACATAAATGTTTCTGTTACTTATGAAATTGAGACATCAGTAGAAAGGGATAGAGATTATAAGGATGAAACAGGTATATCAAGTCTATAAAGCCTATTTACCAACACACACACACAAAATTGACATGACAATTCACCTGCTTCATAGGATATGTTTCTACAGATAGAATCACGATTGAAACTAGTAAGAACATGTAAGATTAAAGTTTAAGAGGGCTGATCATTTAACATAGAATCTCTGAAGAGCAATCCAAGCTGGGCTAGCAACTTTGTCACAAGCAAGTTTAGAATTTAATATTCGGTGCATAAATGCCACAAAAGGTTTAAAAGGACAAAAAAAAGCAACACGCAACAAATTGAAGGCCCCTGTTCTGTGTTTGAATTACTGAAAACGCTTAGGGAAATGAGGATATGGCATGACCAGCTCCGATATATTACCCAAAAAAAGCAATCAATCTAGTGTTCAACTAACCAAGAACCGCTTGATATTTGCCCCAGTCTATCTTATGTTGTCTTTCTTAGAGCATTCCCTGTCATTATCACTTCTTCCTAGTTATCAGTAGGTAGTTGGTAGATGCTATATCGCTATCTACTGGTATGGTTAACGATTGCGTTTGATTGGGCGTGCATTGGACTTGTAGATGCATCTATAGTCGAAGATCTCAACACTTCGAAATTTGCCGTTTATCATGGCCTGGAAACGCTTTCAAGAGATGGGCCTTTAGAAGAGATGAGCTGGACAAGTCCGGAAGCGGAAAACAACTCCTGGCCAAGATCGCTATTTAGACAATTGTGCTTCCCGTCAACGCACATGTACTGTTCGAGACTTAGTAAATAACCTTAGAGTTACTCATAATGTTGATGTATCCGACGAAACCATTAGAAGAAGCCTCAAGGAAAACGGATTACGATCTAGGCGCCCAATCTAAGTCCTTCATTTGACCAGGGAACACAAACAACCGAGATTAAGGTTTGCCACAGATCAAATAAACTGGCAATGTGGATACTGGAGATCTGTCCTCTTCACGGATGAGACCAGGTTTCGCCTGATTCAATGCGATCATATGTTGGGGTTGGATAAATATAGACGGGTGTACTGATTTTTTAGCAATCCTTGGGCGTTTAAACGTCAGAGCCTACATACATAAACATCATTTTCAAGGATCATGTGGCGCCTTTTACAAACGGTATGGACTCCAATTTCGATTTTATGCACAATATTGCTTGTGAACTTCTACAAGAGAATCACATTGATGTCATGGAATGGCCTAAAATGTCAGACCTCAGTCCTACAGAGCAGTTATGCCAAAGCACCAGAGACGCTCCAACAGCTCGGTTAGATGGTTGTCGAAAAATGGCAAGACTTGTGCGATCCATGCCACGCAGATGCCATCGTAGTTCTGGTTATCGCCAGACCCGGTTCAGGTCCGGTGAATATTGTTGCAGAACCTTTTCTTGCTAGCTTGTTTGCTATTTCGTTACCTGGTACCCTTATGCCCCGGCACCCACACCAAAGTTACCTTGTTGTGTTTGGCCAGGGTCCTTAGGTTTTCCAGACACTCCCAAGCTAGCCTCGAGGTTATCTGATAAGCTGCTAGTGACTTTAAGGCCGCTTGGCTATCCGACAGGATATGAATCAGCTGACCCCTTGGTTGACTCTCTGATGCCCTTAAAGCACATGTGTCTATTGCTAGTATTTCCGTTTGGTATACGGTGGTGTATTGCCCTAGTGTCATATATTCTGTATGATTTAGGGTTTCACTATATATACCTGCTCCAGAACAAGTGGTTCTTCTTGACCCATCTGCGTACCAGATTTGGATTTGGCCCCCGGCTTTCTGTTTTCCTCTCCACTTTCCTCTTCACTTATCTCAGTTTACGACGACCTTGAAGGGTTTGTCGAAGGAGAGTTTGGGAATCATTGTATCACTTCCCATCTCAAAGATTGGGTTTGTGATTTCAGTCGTTATGCTGGCGCGTCCTCTCCAGTTTCCACCACATTTCAGTCTATATGCCCCCATTCTTGCTTCCCCCCTTATGTAAATGTCCAAGGGGGGTAAGTTTAGCATGGTTTCCATAGCAGCTGGTGGCGTGCTTTTTGTCGCCCCAGTGATACACAGGCAGGCCACCTCTGTATCTTTGCGAGTTTTGCACTTGCTTGCTTCTGTGTAGTTTTGGTCCACCATATCAGACAGCAATAGGTTAGCATAGGTCTTCTGCAGTGTACAGCTAGTACATCATGCGTGACTTTAATCCCCATGTTTTCCCAATTGTTCTGCGGGTGGTCATTAGTGCTCGTTTGCACTTTTCTAACCATGGCAATAAAGTTATTCCTGTCACTAGTTGTCATTTATGTTCACTGAGCTCTAACAATTTATTATGGCTAAATATTCGCCCCAAGAACGTTTGGTTATTGTCCAAACATTTCACGAAAACCGTCGTTCTTCTGTGCTTGTCATTCGTCGGATCGTTAAGAAATTTGAAAGTAATTTTACTCTTCACGATAGATATAAAAAAAGTAAGACGCCGAAATGCCAGAACTGTTGAGATTATTGCTGCTGTAAGAGCTAGTCTTGCAGAAGATCCAAATTTATCAATTCCTCGTCGTGCTCAAGAGTTAGGTTTTAAAAAAACAACAACTTGGTGAATTTTGCGAGAAGATTTAAATTTACATCCGTATAAGATTGTTTTGACCCAAGAACTTAAGCCACTGGACCATCGTCGGCGCCGCGAATTTGCTGCTTGGAGTTTAGAACGACTTGAAAGGGATCGCAATTTTGCAGAAAAAATTATCTTTTCAGATGGAGCTCATTTTTGGTTAAGTGGTTACGTAAATAAGCATAATTGCCGTTTTTGGTGTGAAAACAATCCACAACAGATTCACGAGAAGCCTTTGCATCCCCTGAAGTTAACTGTATGGTGTGGTATCGTTGGACCATTTTTTTTTTCCAAAATGAGGTTGTAGATTCAGTTACAGTGAATGGTGAACGATACCGATAGATGTAGACAAATTTTTGATGTCCAAATTTAGATGCGCTTGATTTAGAAGAAATGTGGTTCCAGCAAGACGGCGCCAAATGTCACACTGCTCATGAAGCTATCGCCATACTGCAAGAAAAGCTTGGACAAAGGATAATTTCAAGGAATTCAACTGTTCCCTGGCCTCCAAGAAGCTGTGATTTGTCTTCTTTAGATTACTTTTTGTGAGGTTATTTAAAATCTAAGGTTTATGCAAACAGGCCACAAACACTTGATGCTTTGAGATTGAACATTGAACGCTGCATTCGTGAGATTACGCCAGATTTATTGTACAAAGTCGTTGAAGATTGGATTCGCAGAATTTACTCGCGTACACGAAGCCGAGAGCCGAGATGGAAGATGAAAACTATTATATTTCTAAGTAGTGTTCCTCTAATTAAGTAGAGTAGTTTATATCCCGGTCTTAAGTGATGCCTTCGGCAAAAATGAAAAATTCTACAATATTTAAAGATTGGTATCTTATCGACCCTTTCAAAGATGACCTACTTATCCAACAGGATCTAGTTTGTGTAGCTGACAAAATCCTGCCTTTAAGCTTTTTCAGAAATTATAAATAGAAGATTTCTTGCTTTCTTTTTTTATGAATTAGGATAACAGCTGAAGTCTTGAAGCAGTCTCAGGAGACATCCGTTGGAATCGAATTATACACTAGATATGGTAGTGGTTTAACCAGTAGATCCAAAAAGTGTTGTGGCAGAGATGTTATCAAGGCCATAGGTGTCTTTGTTTCTGGAAATAATTCTAAACACACCTGTCTTTGTGAGAGGAAACTTGAAGGTTATATGAGCATTATCAGGAATCTTGGAATCACATGCACATCAGAAATAGGTTCTTTACAGATTTCAATTCCCGAATCAACCATTAAGCTATGATATTATCGATTATTTATAACAGAAGAAAATAACCGAATATGTGTAGTAATGGTATGGTTAATATATTTTTTTAATTTATAATAATTATAACTTAATATTTAAGAATAACAAAGAGGTGAAACTAAATCATTACCTGCTGGATTAATGTAGTAAACGCAGGGGTCTTTCTGTACACCAATCTCATTCCTACCCCAACACAGTAAAGTCCCGTAATCGAGTTCTGTCATTGGAATGTAGAGGGCATGGCTGTTTGCGCCGTCAGTGAATATATGAGATGCAGGAATATCGATAGCTTCCGCGCTATTGTTGAATTTCCACGTAAACGCCAAACCCGACACAGGATTCGCCTCCAATTCACACGGTATCCTAGCTCTCTCTTGTCTGGCGATTCCGTACGATTTCTGCTGACCTGGTCTGCATACCGGAGAAACTGTATTAAACAAAGAGAAAAAATTATACATTAAATTATCTCTGGTCTGAAATTTAAACGGAATAAAGATCTTAAAACTACATACAACAACATACTCGCGGAAGCAACTTTAAACAAAACAAGCAAAGATTGAAATTTTGGCCGTATTCAGTTGTGTACAATGTGGTCAGGCGGAGACGAAATATGAACTCGAAAGGTGGCCTTAAAGATAAAGCCCTTAGTCTATGTAACGATAACCTTCGTAAAAGAATGCCACTTCCTTATTTATTTTATTGCTGCTTGAAGTTTCCCCGAGCGGTTAATTTCGCTCCGAAATTTCTTGTTTAAATTATTGCGCAAAGTTTTAGTCGTAAATCAACATATAAAGTTTATAATCGTGGTAAACAGCTGCAAGGCAATATAACTATATATATGTATAATATAATGGAAGAGGATTAGATGCGTTGACTATCAACGTGAATAATGAATTTTTCATGTGTATTAACGGCGAAGGAAATTTATTTTTCTTTTCAAAAAAGTTATTAAAACACTAAAGCTTCCATGTGATAAAGAGTGTTGTGGTGAAATAGATATTTCATTCGGGGATTCCTCCTGAAACCTTCCTGAAAACCGGAGAAAAGCACAGCGAATAAAATAAGATGCACTCCAGTTCGAGAAATCCCGGATTCAACGCCACAAAGACAAGACAACATTCGTATCCTTTATGTACCCATAAAAGCTCGACGTCTTCACATACACTGAAGGAATGGTATTACCGCGAATTCCAAGAACTACATATACATACATGCATAGATATAATATGTTGTACGTAAATGTATCACATCCGAAAAAAAAAACGAGGATGATGAATGTGTTTGTGTATGCTTTTGCGGTCTAGTTTTTCTCCTCTCCAGGTATTTTATTCACTTTTCGGTGATTTATTTTTCTTGTTCGAAACGATATTAAACTTTTTCCTCGATATACACTTTTCGTTCTTCACGAATAAGAAGATGAAGAAAAGAAAAACTGGACGAGATTGTTGTTGGGTCGGTTTCTGCTCTCGATTCTTTACGTTTAAATGAAACGTCGTCCCTATCACGGAATGTTTATATAACGCATAAATAACGTAGGATGTTTGACGTTCGATTAGATCGGGCATATATCGACTGCCTACTTATTACAAGAAACGTATGATTTATGGGAAATAAGTTTTCCAAATTCGAAAACTAAGTTTTATCGATAAGAGAGCAAGAGCTTTATTCATTGTATGCATCACAGCATAAGCTTCAATTTATATAATATATTTACTACATATATGGAAGAAATTGTACATCAAAAACATGTAAAATTGTATCTCTAGAGGTATGTCTAATTAGCATGATAGGGTACAGCGCAGTCTATCAAAAACTCGCCGAAAGATGGCATTGAGGACTCGAAGTAGAACTTCGACCGATTATCCAAAAATATGAAAAAGACAGTGTACATGTGAGCTTCTACTGAAGGCAACCAAACCATAGATACTGTCGTTCATTTTGATGAGTTGATTTTTTATTTACAGCTAAAATTTAGGTTCGCGAAGTTGGTATCACAATGCAGTCAAAAATCCACAAAAATGACAGAAACGATTGACCATTTCTTGATCACTATTGGTCATCAACGATGCCGATAGAAATTTTGTTTATCGAATACAATTGATCATCGTTCGACCATGGTTTTTTCTCCATTGCACGGGTGGGATGAAGGCAAGCTTGGCCAAAGGATAGACCCCAAAGTATTTTGGTCTCTCTCCGTCCGCTGTTGAACAGTAAGCAAGGTAACTCTAGTCCATCAGGTGATGGAGTGGAGTTGCTTTCGCACTCCCACAGTTTCTACATAAGGGAGAGTTTACTATGACCATCCGATGCATGTGTTTATTCAGTGCACAGTGACCAGTTAAGATCCCTGTGAGGAACCTCAGCCCATAAAGACCTCCTTGCAAAGTTTTTTCTCATTTGGACAGATCTAGATAGCTTTACAGTGCCTCACGCCAGCAAGTGCATTCCAGTAGAACCAACGCCTATCAACGAGTTCGGATCTGATAAAAGTTTTGATGCTGCCATAAGAGCTCTCACACGTTGGTTCTGGACCTATAAATGGTCGTTTGCTGGCTCATCTTGCTAACTTGTCAGCCACAGCCTGTAGTGCTCCTAGGAGAGCCTGGGTGTTAGCCAACATTTTTGGGCGCAAGTCTGGATGGCAATTATTTCGGCTTGGAAGATGGACTAATTCCAGTTCCCGTGCCGTTCAGCGTTTTAGAAGCATCCACAAACCAGTGGGAGAATCCTAGTCTGGATTTGCGGTAGAAACTTTTACGGTCTCTTTCCTGGACATGTTTACATTGTATCTCCTATTGAAGCTGAATTGGGCGAGATCTTGTCCGCCCTCATAGCCAGTGGCGCCCTCTTTTCGATGTAGGTGAAGATGCTGAGGTGATCTCCCGTTTTACCGGAGAAGCCCACTGCATTTTGCTCTATAGGCCTCTAGACCTGCCTCCGACCACAATACAAAGTCCAACGGAGGAAGCCCAAGTCTTAATAAATCATTTCTCTAGTTTTTTGGTTGTGGCAGTTGCTCGGTAGTTCCTATTTTGGAGTTATTTGGTTTGATACCCTTAGTAGTTAGTACATAATAAAAAAAACAGAGTCCAAAATGTAATTTGAGTGTTTCTTTTTAACCAAGAGAATAGTGTTGATCCAATCACTATGATCATTTTGTTAAGTGATGTTTTCTTCCTCAAGTCATGGATGTTTTTCGAAGTTTCTAAATTGTTGATTCTACACTTTGATCAAGCTTTAGTTTAGATTTTTTTTAATATTGTATAACTTTCAAATATCTTCAAAAAATATCTACTGGCTGAGTAACTTCAAAGGAAAGGGGTTGGCATAAGAGAGGTGAATCTTTCTGTTAAATAATTAAATATACTGACTATACAGTGTCTTAGACTTTCAATCAAAAAGTTGTGGTACAGTAGGGATTTTGGTGTAACCAACCTCCTTTAGTTCAAATTCTTACTGATCCAATAGTAATACATGCAGAAAATAATAAGATCTCGCCATTAAAGTTTCCTGTATTCTTTGATTCTTTTTGGAAGATATTCTGTATAGCCACAATCCTCATATGTTAGAAAAATTGAGTATCTTCAACTTCTATATTATTTTCAAAATATTAAGAAAAAAGAAGTAAGATATTGAAGCATTAAATACAACATTTGTAAAAATCGAAAAAATTGTGACCATGAAAAAAAAAAAAAATATAACAAAAAAAGAACAGCTTCTTCTTACATTTCACATCCAGTTGAACGGCGTTGCTTTCCCCATCGCCTTCTTGATTGCTACCGACGCAAGTGTACAGGCCTGCGCGACTTCTCGTGACAGATTGAAGTACTAAACTTTGATTGCTGACAATTGTTCCAGCTGCCGCGTTGTTGTAAAGAATTTTACCCTGGAATAGACGAATTTATTAGTGGAACGTTTTAGCTCGAGCGAAAAAAAGAAGTAGGACGGATTTGTCGGCCTTGATAAAATAAAGTGTCACACGGTGAATAAATATATTGCCGAAATAAATTTTTGGAGATAGGTTTTATTGAGAAAAAAATATATATTTAAAAAATTCTTACAATTGAATAGGAGATACTCACATTATGTCTCCAACTAACTTTATAAACCCATGGATTTGATTTGATGTTGCATTCGAAGTAAACATCGACTCCTTCCTTAATAACGCTTCCATTAAGATTACTGCCTAGCTCTAACGAAACCAGAGGAACATCTGCAAAAAAGAAACATAAACACATTTTACCAATAAACATTCAAGCGTAAAATTGAGTCTGGGCGTAAGTGACATTGAACTACTACACATAAGGGATCATTATTAGCCTGTAAAATTTATTATAGCCGTAGTTATCGGCGAATGGGGATCGTCCCATTTGCCGCAATTATAATTATATTGCCGAAAATGTAATACTAATTTTATTGGTGGTGGCGGATAAACGAGGTCGTGTGTGTAAAGCAGAAAATTACGTCCATATTGAGTGTTTTACTGTCAACTGTAAAACGATGAAGTCGTTACGAGATAATCTGATTTCTGTATCCAATTCCAGGCACCTGTTAGATTAGCTTGGATTTTGCTTTCGATCTTGTAATGAAAGCTAGATCGAGTCGTGATCAAATTTAAAATTTAAAAAGTAGCTTTATAAGCGCGGATTAACTAATTACGTTTTCAACATAAAGGATGGTGTGTGATGTTTTTTTTTGTATTCTTCCATGAATTATCACATCAATACTTTGGGCTAAATGAAGATAATACGCTTAAATTAAAGTTGTTAAGATTAAAAGGCTTTTAAAAAGCGGTTGCTTTATTTTTTTGTTGTCTTTCGAATGGAACTTTAATTCAGAAATTTGAAAAAACTTGCCACGGTAGTCTGCCAGCGATTGAAACAAGGCATCATAGAAAAATTTTAAGTCAGCTATCATTGGTGCAGGTTATCACATGGACACCCAGTTGCTACTGCTATCAACCGGTTTGACTAGATATTTTCGGCCTTGCACCCCCACCAAGCCATCGATGTTTAACTCCAAAAGAAATCAAATCTGTGGCATATGAACTTTGCAACTTTTATTAAATGTTTCGGATCTTGACAGAACCAGTCATATCTGGTACATTAGCACACAAGACACAAAACTCTTTTCTCTCTGGGCTTGTAGCTGCGAAATCCGTTTTCAATAATTCATAAACAGTTCATGGAAGAAACTTTATAGATACTACACCTGCAGATTTGAGTGAAACTGCAAATATATCTGAGTGGATGCAAAAATCCGATTCTGCTTCATAAGCAAGGCACTCATCTTACCATACAAAGGTTAAATTTTGCTAGATACATCGGAATCGTTTCTCTAAAGGAGCTTCAGCATCTTGATCACAATAACCGTTGAAGCAATTCTTCAACTTAATTTGTGACGATTAGATCATTAATAACCCTGGGAGAACGATTACAATAATTAAATTGTGACATATTCAGAAATGCGGATTTTGCATCAATATATGTGACCAATAGAGCGGAACTTACGCATCAGCTTCCAGGACAGCTAAGTAAAAGCTAAGGAAAGATTGGATGTAAGAAGTGGATCTATGAATTACGTACTTCTGTGCCAAATAACTTTTATAATTGTTCAAAATTGTGAAACTGGGCTAAAAAGTGATCAATCTGAATTGGGAGCAAATCATCAAAGAAATTTACTCAGACAGAACTTTTTTTTGAAAGTCCAAAAGATCAAATTTGTCGAAAAATATAGCCAATTATAGAGGGATTGAGAGATACATTTAAAAAAATAAATATCGGTTATGCAGGAAAACATTACTGCTGTGTCGACAATGTTCAATGAAGACAGGTGAGTGACCTACCAGCAGATAGAGGACACTTTAGGCCTAAATGCATCGGCAATTCATTCGATTCTGTGTGATCATTTGCATGTGAAGAAACTCTATTGTCTTTGGGTGCCGCATATACTAAGTGAAGAGCAGATGACACGCCGTGTGACTTGGTTATGATGCGCCGACTAAGACTCAAAACAAAGTTGGGACGTTTGATGACGAGGAGACTCCCGTAGTTGTCAGAAGATCACTATCAAATTGACTGCAATTACAGAGCACGAAATCGATGAAGAATTAGCGTCCAAAGTCAAAAATAGAAACTTGGTTTCTCCATCATGATACCGCCAAAGTTTTCAACGAATATTTGAACACTACAGGAATGAAACTTCTTCACCACCCTCCTCACACTCGCAAGGGGTTTCTGGCACTCCTAAGAGGCACCAGCTGCCGACCGACCGTGAGATATGCGGCTTATCAGGGGATGCTCACATTCCTCAGGACAAAGAGGGCGAAAACCAGCTGCCCGCACGAGACCTACACCTGTCGGAGAGGACCGGTGAACTGGCGGGCTCCTTCCTCCCGTGCTACCCATGTTAGACAAGTTCCCTTGTCAGCGTTTGACGGAGACGCTTTAGCGAACTCCTACCTCACATCTAAACCCCAAGGGGCCTAGACCTCCTTGCGGATGGCGACTATCGGCCAAGCGTGGGAAACGGAATCTGGCCGTGAGGTACAACCAGGCCGCCCGTGAATTAAGTCTGTACTACGGGGACGGCCGGGCCGAAGCCCTACCCCGAAATGCCAACCGCGAAGCTCTTTCTCCCAACCGGGATAGAGATAGCGCAGCAGCTACAATGAAACCGTAGGGTCCCAGAGTCACCGAGAACGCAATAGGGTAAACGCCTCCCCGAACCACCCTCCTCACAGTCCAGACCTTTCTGACAGCGATTTTGCGCTGTTCCAGAATGTAAAAGTGAAGCTGAAAGGGAAGCGGTTTTATTGTCTTTGGTTGCCGCATAGACTAGCTGAAGAGCAGATGACACGATGTATGATTTGATGCCAGCAGGTGCTAATAATGTTAGGTAAGAAACTATTTCGATTTGTGAACAATATCGTGACGGGCGACGAGACTTGCTTATACTATTATGGTGTGTTGACCAAGACTACAAACAAAGTTTGGGTCTTTGATGATGAGAATACTTCTGCAGCTTTCTGTAAAGAAAAAAACTATAGCCGTATTTTTCAAATCGACTGGAATTGTGGAGGGTATCGTCTTGGCCATATAAAAGATAGTCACAGCTAAGTGATACCTAGAACAGTGGCTGCCTGAAGTCATCAAATCGGTGAAGAACTTACGGTCGAAGCCAAGAACGGATACTTGGTTTCTGCATCATGACAAAGCTCCAGCTCACCGCGCCAAAGCTTGCAACGAATCAAGATACAACCCAGACCTTACTCCATGCGATTTTGCGCTGTTATCATTATTATCACAAAAATTTTGATTCGAACCATTGTACATACATATACTTAACTTTTAAATTTAATCTAATTTTTTAACAGACAATTATTACGGTGTTGATTCAGTTTTCAGTCTTACACAAATTCAGTGTCGCTTTAAAACGAACAATAAATTAGAACTACATTATTTTAGTATGTCTGCAGTGACATGACCGCAGTGCCATCTTGATTATGTATACAAGAACCCTTTGTACTATATCTCTTTGTAACAAACCCCATCGGCTTAATACGAAAGAGTTTCTGGGATACAATTAAACCATGACTGCTTTATAGGACGCGACAAAACGTAATAAACCATTTTCAAAGGGAAATCTCGTCGTGTGACGATAAATTATTATTTATTAAATCGTAATTATTGTTGAGCGCTAATATAGTACCCCTATTATGCGACTGTAGCGTGCGCCAATTCTATAAATAAATCCTATACAACACGTAACCATTATATCGAGTGCAATAAAGCCGGATTATTTTTTATTTTATTTGTTATTTATACGGTGCAGTAATTATTTTGTAATTTCGTTAGGTATTCGATGGAAATTAACGTTTTATTATGCGAATAATAATGATGTAACAATGGGTGTAATATCAATGTTCTTTTTAAATATTTCATACACCAATTTCTGTTTAATAATTTTATTATGAAAACTGTAGTGGCTATTGTTGTTATAAAGTTTTGATTTACACAGATTTGTATTCAATCAAATTAAATTTGCATGTCTACATGTATACATCCACTAGTTTGAATATTGCGAATTTTAATGGAATTAAAAATAAATAAATCGTGTTCGATAAAAATGTAATTTTTGCATGCTATGACAAAATTTGAACCCTCAGGAAGTATTCTGGGAAAGGTTTGCTAGATAATGCATCCTCTCTGAGCACGTCTTCAATGATATCTACTCCAGGCTGTCTTAAACGCTATTGTAAGCCTTAGAAGCTTCCTTCTACTTATGGACTGATAAGTCTAAAATCTTTCAAAAATAGTCATATCTAAGCTTCAAATTGTTGACATCACTGGATCATTAAACTCGAGGCTTCTTTAACTCAGCCAACAACGATACCTTTACTTGTAAGCGTTTTCAAACGTTTCCTTCTAAAATCCTGAAATATCTTTCACTAGGAGCGCCACACCCCTTGTCTGGAATTCTGCCCATCTTTCTTTACCGTTTTGGAAAATATAGATTTTAAATTAATTTGCTTCGAATAAATTTTTCAGCCATATTTGATTGTGATGAAGATTGTGAAGTTTTCAACGGATTTTGATTAAAGCCCCGATATCATTTTAAATAGATTTGTGACGAGCTGGCTTATGGTACTTTGGAAAGAATATCAAAGTCGTATCAAGACACCTTTTTAGAAAAACATTTATTTCTACAATCCTGTGATTAGACGAACCACTATCCTTCAGATCAAAAGACTAAGGGATGTCTACCCCAGATGTGATTGAAGGGTTGGATTGTCGATTAAACGGGTTTCTCTTGCTTGATTGGGTCAAATTAATTCATCATGGCAAGAGAAATTCAGATGAAACAATTGATTTGATCATGGACACATGGAAAAAGTGACATATAATAGAATACTTTCACAAAGAAGAATTAGAATCAGAAAAAAAATGTGTATTCGTCATCAACATAGGAATGAAGGAAACAAAGAGCAAAATAGCAAGCACAAAAGTGGATAGAAATGCAAAAAAAATGTGCTCTGATCATGCTAGAGTGATGAGTGCTATGATGAATTTGAAACTAGGTCTATTGTATTGGAGGTTGGAACTTATGCGTGGAGAGTAAGAAGTGGACTTGTACTATTTCTGCTAGTGTCTATAGAGATGGTTCCTGTTGATTTACATGCCATTGTAGCACTTTAGAAAGATGCAAAATAATCTTAAAAAGTGGCTGCAATAAAAAAAAAACAGGAAAATTGAAAATTTCAACCTTATTCTAGACTGGTGTAGTTGTTCTGAAGATTTTACAAACTCGGCTATTTTATGAGCCATGCATGATAGACGAGGCAAGCTTTGCAACAATGGTTAGAGAACAAGAAAACCTCAGTGATTGGGTTGACCAAATTAAACACCAACATGATCTTGGGCTAGGCAGGTCCAATATTATCCGGGCTTCTTGTTCAGAATTCAGATTCCAACGACTACAATTATACTTCCACTCAGCGGTGTAGCGGTGTAGACGTTTGTGGGCTTGTGCGCCACTGGGATTTTGGGGCTCTTCCTTACTCCTTGTATTAATCAAAATATTAATGTTCTTTTGACTCATTTCAAGTTCAAAACGTCATTTTAATTTTTTTAATTTGTGTCTGTTTGTGCCTTATTCGAAAGAATGCTTCAAAAAATTGTTTTATTTTTATGATACTTAATCAAAATCATTTTTTTTGTTAAAATGCAAACTGTATTTTGAAAATTAATAAGTTAAAGTGAAATGCTCAAAGAAACAACTTGCCAGGAAAAAGTTATCCGATTATCAATTATAATTCAAGCGATAAGTGAATAACCGGCTTATATAGAAGTTTTTTTGCAAAGGACGATTTCAGTAATCAGATTAATTTAGTTTCTGTTTGGTGCTTTTATGAAAGGTACTTATAATGGACTTCATAGAGAATGAATTCTTAATGTTGCACCAAATCCATTGCGCTCATAATTTAAATTTGGTGCTTAATGATGCGGCGTCCAATATTATAGAAGGTTTTTTTCCATTTTTTGGATGTAGAAAATGTTTATACATTCTTTGCTAATAATATTAAAAGGTGGGCTTTATTAATGTCTAAGACAGAACTAAAGTTAAAAAATTTACACTGAAAACATTAAATTCAACTCGCTGGTCTTTCAGAAACGATGCTTTGTTGGTTCTTAAATTTAATTTTTATGATATAATTCGGATACTAACAGAATTAATACTTACTAACAATAACGTAAGAGTCCTGGAAAAAGAATGATGAAGTAAATTTAAAAAAGAAAACGATTTGAAATGGTATTTTACATTGTCATGATGCGATAAATCAAATTGTATAACATCAATTAGTGTTGATTAATTAAGTTCCATTGCAGCAGAACTGAAAAATTTTTATTTGCAATAAGCATTAATTATTTTAAATATAGGATATGACAATGTGATTACTTTCAGAAACAATTTTTTAAATTGCAAAACTAGTTCTGAGCTTTTAGCAAAAAAATAGAAAATAGAGCCTGTATTTGAAAATAGACGCTTCCGAAAAATAAAAACAATTTTGATGAAATTTTTTCAATTCCAAACAGTTCAGAAGATAATTTTGGGATACACGTTTGTAATACGTTTTAATTAAGAGATAGATTTTCAAGTGTTATGGAAATAAATAAATTATTTGGAGTAATTTTCCCAGAAAATTTAAAACAATTATTTGATAATGAAATAATTGATTTATGCCAAACTTTACTAGCCAAATATAGTGACCATTTAACCGCAGATTTTAAGTGCATAGATACTTAATTGTTTTTTTCAGGAAAACCTTTAAAAAAACATTTTGAAAATTATTAATTCGGTATGCTTGAATTAATAAGAATTAAATTTATTCAAGAATAATTATATTCTTAGACCGAAAGATCATTTTTTAAAAATTCAAACATATTTAATGAAACTCTATGGGGCAGTAAGATTTATTACGTAAATTATATTTAAGTGAAATAGTGTTTAGCATCTTTGCTTAAAAATGAAAGTCAAGAAAAGTTAAAATTAGTTAAATTAAATCAACTATGTTTGTAAACTTTGTTGGTTCTAAACTTTGATATTTGATTTGTAGTGTATAAATTTAAAAAAAGAAAACGATTTGAAATGTTTGTCATAAACTTAAAAGAGTCAATTAAGAAAATGTATTTAATCCTATGAATGGTATTTTTTTCCTTTTCTCTGTCCTTTATTTATCACAAAAAAATTAAAATAAACAAATAAAAATGGTAAGTATTAAATAAGGCCAAATTGTGTGCATCGCACTCCTCGCACCCCCGGTTGCTACGCCGCTGCTTCCACTCAAAATTCATGTAGTAACAAATTCTTTCGGTTTGGCTAATTTTCCTCAATGGCACATAAAAGTTTCTTGATGCAACTTCTTCTAGCATAAACAGAAGATGTTAACCAGATAATTAATCGACGCGCCAAAGCAACAAAATAAAATTTAAGAACAAAGAAGAATCGTGTATTACTTTAGACATATACAAATGTAATATTTTCATTTTGCTTCTCCCATTATTGTAACAGGAATTGTAACCAACAGATACACAACATTAACATCCCACGCTCACATCCAACGGAACATCAGCAATATAGAGAAAAGAGAAAACACATTATTGGTGAAATTTAGAAAACATATTATGCGACGGCAATTTCTAAAAATAAATATCTATTGCCTGCAGTTGGTAGGAAGAGTTGGTTTGGGGCTACTGTGGGAGTAAGAGAATGGTGGGAGAGGGTAAAAGGAGGGAATGCGAACAACGGCGAGGAAACGTTATGTCAATTGCTTTTTCCATTCGATTGAGGCGATATTGTCTGTCTTCTTAGTTATTCGGGACATATTCGGAATTCTCCCGGAGACCGTTCGATGGCTGGTGGAGTATAAATCTCCATCTGTGTGTGTATGTTATATGTTTGTGCGGAAAGCTAAACGATTCCAGATCTCGCTTTGAGGAGATGCCGACGACGTATTCGAAATTTATTTCTATTTTTGAAAACGCCGTTTTGGTGACCGTATTTTGGTTCGTTCCTCGAAGAATAGAATCGCGTTTATATTGTTTTTATATTGCGATATGTGTTTTCAATTGTTCATACGTAAGTTGTATAGTCTAGTGGTATGGAGCTTGGGAGTACACTTCATTAACATGAAGGCATATTCTGGTTTCATTCGAGAAGTCCTGCTAGTCACTTCTCGGACATTACGAAGCAAAATTACTTTCTAGATATCTCAAAGTAGTAACTTTAACTGCACTACCTCACTCATAAAACATCAAGCACTCAGTATCTCTTAGCACCTTCGCTCTTGAAGGGGGCGACCTTTGCGTTGAGTCTTGATTGTTTGGTGGGTGAAATAGTGCTTTAGTGTCTGTTCATGAAGCAGTAGTTAAGCATGGACTGCAATGTACGATATATCGATGTACGCTCGCTCTGGCTAGACGTGTTGTCTGCCCGCTCGATATAACTATTTCTCCGTCACCTATTATAAATTTATTAATCGCTAGTGTAGAGACAGTGAGGGTAGAGTTACAAGATCTAAAAGTAATGATGCTGATGAAAATCTAATACAGAAAGTAGTGGAAAAGTGTTATCTAACAAACAATTCTTGAACAAACTTATCGAAACCATAAAAGATATTCTACGAGTACACGAAACACGTTTAACAAGTCTGGAAGATGATATCGTATCTACAAATAATAAAATTAGTAACATCTTGGACAATCTCGAGTATCGGGAACAGTATTCCCGGTCTAACAATCTCCGTTTGTTTGGTCTACCTGAAACGCCTGCCGAAAACGTCGAAAATATAATAGTCTAACTATGTGAAAAAAAGCTGGATGTTAAAATTACTGCAAACGATATTAATTGTTGTCATTCATTATCTGGCAAAGAAGGATCTCATTGTCCTATCATAATGAAATTTTGTCGACGATCGGTAAGAAATATTATATTCAAATCTAAGGATCTACAATTATCATTAGAGAAGATTTGACAAAAAGAAGATTTGCAGTTTTGCAAGATTTAGTTAAGAAGTTTGGCAGAAAATCCGTTTTTACAAGCAGTGGTAATATATTTGTTGTTATATCTGGCATTGTCAAAAAAATAACATATTTAAGCGACCTTGATCAAGTCATGTTAATTCCTCGAAGATGCGGTGGGACATCAACGTATATTTATATTGCATCTAATACTTTTTCGTTCGTTACATTTTTCTTATATAGTGCTTCTTTTTGTTTACTAGAATTTTTGCATTTAATATAGCTTCGCTATTTCTTTCACTTCTTGTATTTGAATGTACTGCGCCTGATATTTTGTTTTTATCGATTTGCTTTTGTCCAGTATGAATCATATAAATGATTCTTCAAAATATTAAACTAGCACATTTAAATACAAGATCTCTGCGTCCGAAGCTTAACGACCTAGTTGCTTATTTGGCATTACATGAAATAGACATTTTAACGCTGTCAGAAACTTGGCTTAATAGTATTATATTAGAAACACAATTGGGGCATCAATAGTTTCTGTGTCGGATACTATCGAACAATTCCGGTTGAACCTCAAGGTCAATAATTTTGGATTCATTGTTGGGATTGTTTATAGACTTCGCTATACTGATTATCATTCCTTTTTTATTGGATTTAGCTTACCTGGATCAAACGGGGCAACCGTATCTAAGAATAGGCCTCAGGAATGTAGTGCAGATCAAAAGTTTCAGCTTTAAGGTAGGTCGGCTTTCTTTGCAGATCAGCTGGGACACAATCGATTACGCTGCCATGAAACGTTGGGTTATTTCAGAAAAATGCGAGGTTATCGTAGGTTTGGAATCCAGCGTCATCCCGAGATATTTAGATTTTTTTTTGTAGAATCTTACTGCTATACATTTACAGGACTGATCGACAGCCGCCAATTTCAAAACCACTTCACCGCCCCCTGCAATCTTGTGCAGACCTCGAAGTAGTGAATGTAGACGTATTATCGGCATATAATGCTTTGTATTTTGTAGCTGGAGTCTTTGGGAGATCAAACATAAAGAGTGTGAACAGGATCGGACCGAGTAGGGATTCCTGAGGGATCTATCTGCTAAGTAAGATGCCACTAAGTTAATAATGTTGTGGTTGAGGCCAGTCCCATTCATTTTATATAGCAGGCCGGTGTACTAAACAGACTCGAATGCGCTTGCCACGTCTGATGATTCACGCCTTTCCAGAGCATTTCTAGTCTCCTCAGCTAATCTTAGGAGCTGAAATTCAGTCGAGAGTCCCCTCCATGAAACCGAATTGTTCGTCTTGTATGTGTGGTGTTCTCAAATACGTCGCCCTTTAAAAGGTTAGATAGTAGGCTTATGGGCCTAAAATGTTGTGGAAAAAGGATGACTTTGCCCTTTTTTGGGATAACCCTAACGTAGGCGAGTTCCCAGATGGAAGGAAAGCGTTTCAGAGATATGATAGCATTTATGATATTAACGGGTCGATGGCCGCAGTGGTTAGGCGGCTGACTATTGTTGTGAGAGGACGATAGGCGCCGGGGTTCAATTCTCTGGAGGGACGGTGACATTTTTTCAGAGAGTTTAATCCCGGATCGACTTGCCATTCGCTGTTGGGAGCAAAGTGATTAACAGTGCGGCATCATAAAAGGCGATATGATGCTGTCACAAAGCCAATTGAACACAACATACACACAAAACTACACCGCGAGAGTTGCAGTGATAGCCAGACAAGTGATACAGCTTACGGAGTCACTGCAACTAAGCACCCACCACATAAAAAAAAACCATACTTTGGATGACTCGGTCAGGCAGCTTTTTTAAAACGGTGTTAGAGATCAAATCTAGCCTAGGAGCTTTTACATTTCTACTAATCCTAATCCGAGCCTCGGACCGCCTCTATGTTGGTCGGTGAGAAGAGGTCGCCTACCAGATCTACTCCGGAGATCGTTCAGGAACGAGTCAACCTTATCGCTGAGATGGTCAAAACTGCCATCAGGCTCTATATCCCCAAAGATGGTTCCCAGATGATCAGTGAATACCTCAGACTTCCACAAGTCATCGTATACCAGACCATTCGACTCATGGACAGAGCAATTTGCAGCTGGAGCTTTAGATGCTTTGAGTACCTTGGCCAATTTCTATACAGATTCGTCCTCAACGGAAGAACACTTCGCAGGTTGAACATTGCTTTATATGGAGAGTGTCCAAGGATCCATAGGAATATTTGTGTAAGTTAAGTGTAGAAGTGTATTATCTATTTAACAGCAAGAAGGAGAGAAACTGCCAGAACAATTGCATGAATTGGAAACACCATTTGATTTTTTCTGTTATTTCATCAGTGAGGGTGTGGTACTTACTGGAGATGTACTGATCCGGCAGAGTCTTAAAAGGGCTCTTGCAGAATGACTCACAGGATTGAAAGTTTCCTATTTTAAGTAGAAAAATATTTAGCTGAGTGATAGTAAAGCTGCATTCTGATTGTAAACAGCCTTGACTACAGAATAGGACTGTATAAACTGTAAATTGTGCACCAGTTTCGCTTTATTTACGAGTAGCTTACTACATTCACACTTTCCCTGGTTTTTTCATCTCCTTTAGTCCTATTGCGTTGAACAACACCCTGGTTCGTTTTCCCCTTTTTCGGATACGTATTTTTCTGTATCCCCCCACTAGTTAAATTGACCATAAACATACGGAGGCGCGCGACATCGTCAGCTCAACGTCGGTCGTTTCACGCGAAATGAGACCAGGCGCCAACCGTTTACACTTGCTCCTATTTTGTTTATGCAAATTTCGGGGCGTCGGTCTTCGCTGCTCTCGATATATATATGTATATACACTCTCCCCATCAAAAATGGGATATTAGAAAAGTGATTTACCTCTCAGGCGCAGATGTCACACCTCTACATCTATTACGTTATGCTTCAGTCAAGTCGGCGAGCAAAGGTGGGAGAGCAAGTTAGCGTAAATCGGGGGAACCACCTCCGTAAGCCAGCCGGTTTTATGAAGGAAACGACTTGAACGTCATTATATGGAGGGATTGTGTGTATTTCACTTTTCGCATGGGTGGAATTGATAGCTGACTGTGCAAACATGTTTCGTATTTTCGAAAATTTCGAAGGAAGTTGTGATAATATTTTTAGCGACAGGATAATTGCATTATCGTAGATGAAGCATGATCGTATGTATGTATGATGAATTTGTATTGCAAATATGTGAGCTGCGGTTGATTTTTGGTCTAGTTAATAGCACGACTTATACTACTAATACATTCCATAGTTTCTGTTCATCAGTTTGTAAATCATCTTACAAATTGTTATGCAAATTTAATTTCACTTTGTTGGTTGATATTATTAGCCAAAATTTGGGTATTTCTGAACGAAATTTATTTTAAGTATTAAGCCCAAGTTTTTTTAATAGTTCCATCTTAGGCCTAGAATGCATATTTGGTACCTAACCTTAACCATCAAGACACTCTAAAGGCATGTTTATCAATTCAGCAGATCCACAAAACACATCACTGCAGTTGACAATATTCTTTTGTTTGCGAAGGTATTCTATTCTGTATCTGACAGAAGATAATAATTTTCACCAAGATTAAAAACAAAAGAGTTTGCTTAAGAATTCAGGCTAAGCAAATAGTTTTAAACGTTTACAATAACTTAAAAGCAGAAAATGACGAATTTAACGTATGGTGAATGAAATCCGAACAAATTTAAAATACGCGCGCAAAAATACTGTTGTGACTTTTTTTGAAACGTACAAATTAACGTAGATGGCGTTGTATTTTATAGATATCATCAATCTGTTTGAAGTTTGTAATGACGGGTTTAGTTGTCAAAATGTCACTGAACGAAGCACAACGTCGGCAATCAATAAGTAAATTTTACCAAGATAATCCGAACAAGAAGAAAAATGAAATTTTTCACCACTTTAAAGAAATGGGATTTAAAAAAACATTTATATATAATACAATTAAAGTGTTGGAGAGTTCGGGAAGCATAGAATTCTGGGAAAAAATGTGTATTAAGTGACTCCAAAGTTCGTACTCTCTTGAAAACAGAAACAGTGGGACGGAGTGCTAAAAGTTTTAGACAGTTAGGAAGAAAATATGGAGTTGATAAAAATACAATAAAAAAGTATTTACAATTAATGGACATTCAACGTAGGACGAAAAAAAAGCGCCAAAAACTACAGAAAAAAAAAAAAACTATCAAATTAAGACTGCGCAACCTTTCAAACTCTTATTTTGCACGGAATTCGTCGTATATTTGTGTGATGGATGACGAGTCATATTTTACCGTCGAAGGCAACGAATGGCAACAAAAATATTATTATGAATCTCCTTGTATAAAAGCCCCAGAAATAAACAAATTTATACATAAAACTAAGTTTCCAGAAAAGGTTCTGTTGTGGCTGGCCATCAGCGAACGTGGGATCAGCAACCCCGTATTTTTTAAAGGTGGCTTGGCGGTGAGCTCGCAGACTTATATACAAAAATGTCTTCCGGTGCTTAAAGAATTCATTAATAAGTATCATCGCAATGATAAAATAATTTTTTGGCCAGATCTGGCGTCTGCACATTACGCTAGATCAACTCTAACCACCTTGGACGAACTGGGAATTGAATATCTACCGAAAGACTGTAACCCACCAAATGTTCAATTGAGACCAATTGAAACTTTTTGAGCTAATCTAAAGAGAAATGTTTATAGAAATGGATATAGGCCAAAAAGTATCCATTGTTTGATTGTTAAAATTTAGAAGGAACTAAAAATTATTAACACAAGTGGAATTCTAAAGTCGATGAAGGAAGTGCCTTTAAAAATCCGCAAATAAACTATAGCAATAATTAAATATCAAGCGTTATATCTTTCTATACCCAATTTGGATTTGTCCGGATTTCATTCACCATACGTTACAGCCGAATCAGATATTATAAAAAGAACTTCGAAGTTAACTGAAGTACCTTGTGGAACTATTTACAAAATTGTCAAGTGTGGTGTCCAAACAAGGAAAAAGAGAAGCTATAAGGGATCTTCGAGAAGAGTTTCAATTTGACAAGTTGAAAGTATTTGCCAAAAAAATTCTAATATGTATAAACTAAACCAATTTCCTACTTTATCAACGTTATGGGAGAAGCTTAGTGAAGACGATGTGGAAATGCAGTTCTCTATCATAATGTCGTGGAGAACATTAGCCATAGAATTAAAATTACTCCTTAATACTCCTCTGCTCTACATAACGATATTATAATAGGTGTTTGTATTTGCTAGACCCTCACAGCAGGGTGTCTCATTAAAGTGTTTAAACACTCTTAAGCAATTTTCCTTATAATGTGCAACAAACTATACATGACATTCATAGGAAGCATCCTCCACCACCTCACCCCTTCCCGGATATTGGTTGGTGATGGAAATATTACGAAATCAATTTGACAATATTAAAATTAAATCCAATTATTAACAGAGCTTGAGATGACAGATGCCAAATTGTATCGAAGACGCTTTGCACGTTCAAACAAAAATGCCTCGGTAGTACCTATCTGAACCGCCGAAAATCTCGTGAATGCTCTGGACTGAACTTCAGATTGGATATCTCCATCCAAAAACTCCCGGAGGCGAGCTTGGTGTCCAATTTTCTAGTTTTTTGGAAGAAAATGAGGAATTAAGGAATTATTTAATTTCAGAAATTTTCAATATTTCAAAGACTGTGGGTTGATCGTTGGAGAACTTGAGAAGAACGCTACCCTCCAGAATAAGGGATCTCACTCTGGAGACCAACTAACTAGTCAAATTAGGTTTTAAAACTTTCTCTTTCGGTTTCTTTATCCAGTTTTATCTGTACCACCTGCCACTTTGGCGATTATGTACCCATGATGTGACCCATGTTCCTAGTAACGCAAAAAGACAAAATGGTGGCTGTTACTGAGAAGTCTACGTCTGTTTTCCTGTTTTTAAAGCCCTCGTGTCTTCCTGGAATAGCCCGTGCTGGCTATGGGGTGTTGCTGAATCTTATGGTAAGCTGTTGTAGGTTGCTAATCGGCCTTCTTCATCGCGATCACGTGCCGAGTCCTCTTCAAAACAATACGTGGAGCTGGCTTGTCCGGATCGAACCCAGCTGTCTTCGCCATGACTGGGTTGGACGAAGTGGTGATCCTGTCCGAACTTTTGGCTGCCAGCTGAAGGGCGTTTTGGTGAATGGAGGAAATCCTGAAATGGCGTCGAAGATCTGCATTTTGGAGCCGATTCGTCCTTCACAATCCGCTATTTTGACTGTATTTTTGTTTCGGGCATATAATCGTGTATCCAAGTTTTATCTACAGTAATTAAACGGCGCCAAAACTGTGATTTATTGCGCCTAAACGAAAACAAAATAATTTATGAGAGCACTTTGTTTTAATTTGAAATAATTGAGATTAAACTTCTTCTTGTACGTCTATCATGTAGTATTTTTAAATCTATTATTGTAGTGTCTGTATTTATTGTTTATCAATTCAACAGATCCACAAAATACACCACCACAACAGTTACACCAGTTGTAATAGAATTTTCTTCCTGGTTTCGTTGTGTAGTCGCAATTTCAATCGACGTTTCGCTATGCATGCTGCTAGCTTCTTCAGGATCCGCTATCGGCCGTCAAAGCCTACGGAATTACAGTTACATCACTTTTTGTTTATTTTTTTACGTTGGCGTATCACTATCATCATCGCTACTGGATCCAGAGGAAGGATCACGATTTGCTTCGAAACCACTGCCTGATATGTCTTGCAGTTTAATAAATCTTTTGCCTGCTTCGCCTTCGTGTCTCTGTCCGTGGTATTGTTGGGCGTTGGCAAAAATGACTGGTTTTTAGATGGTAAAGTATTTTTCGGGCAACCGAATTTTTATCAAGTATTAAGCTCAAGTACATGACCTTCCAACCAAGCATTCTACATTCCCCCTCCCCCGGATATATATTTAAATGGATTATTGTAGTGTCGGTATTGCGGAGCAGTTAATAATTGACAGATTACTAAAATAACATTTTAGAAAAAGGCGCCAAATTTAAAAATATAAGAATTAATTTAACAAATTTAAACTTTATAGCTGTATATCAACAAATTTTGTATAAACGTCAAAACTCTCAGACAGCATATAGCTAATTCTGCACAAGTAAATAATGATATTTAATTCGAGCTTGCAATATTTTCTAAACGGAAATAATTAACGATACTGCCATTAAAACAAATAAACCGTTTGAATCGCCACTTCACCACATCACACGAGCATCTCATCCGGATTTCCCTTCAGTACGAAATCGTAAACTAATCCATATCTACCGCAAACAACGCCAAGTAAATTAACGATCTTCCATCCGCTTTCCAGTTCCTCTTACACTATAACCGTGTTTGCGGTTAGTTATTTGTTAGTTACTGCGATATCCGCGGCTAAATTACTTTCGCTGATGGCTGTACTACGCCAGTATCTATCGGATAACTTAGACGATGATAATCACGCTAGGAAGCGGAGGGAAGGGGGTAGAAGTGAGGAGATGTGGGCCGAAGCTCCTCGGGATAAAAGCAAAAGGGTTCCGTTCTCGTAGCGTATTTGTTTGCTTCTGGCGTTGCGTGGATGTCAGTCGAGAGAAGCTTTTAAAAGATATGAGATTCGATGAGGTTGTATAGTGAAAGGAAAGGAGTAGAAGAGCTTTTGACAGGTAGAAGGATAAGTGAGGTTTTGGCGATCGATTAAAAATGCTTCGCTGGAAGATTCCCTGCGAGAACTATTACTGTATCTACGGGGATAAGAACGAGTAGGGGAGAACGGTGATATTTTAAGTGCGCCCGGAATAATAATGACACGGCTGACGTTAAGCGTAGGCCGCCACTAAGTGCCTAATATTATTGAGTGTTTGCTTTTGATAATTTTGGATGAAATTGATAACGGTAGAAATCTAGATCTAAAATAAAATTTGAAACAACAAATTATATTAGCTTCTTTGCATATTTATATAATTAATGAATTGTTTAAAAAAAGCTACAAAATATTTACTTAGCTTTTGCATAAAAAAATTCAGAAGACTGAGATGCATTTGTTTACTTCAGAATCGTTCGATAACTGATATTAGTTTTCGAACACAATTCAAATAGCTAAAAAAGATCCAGTAATCACTAGAATCTAAAAAAAATACAGAAACTTAATCACCCTGAATTTGAAAATCCTGAAAATTCGAAAGCTCCAAACCAACAATTCGAATCCTGAAACAAATTAATAGTTTCTTGGACAGAACATTTCTGCTGTCAGTTTATTATTCTCTTGCTGACTCTATACAAACAAATACAACATAATTGCGTGGGGCACAGTTTTTCACATTACATAATAATGGGCTAAAATGCGGACCTTGTGGTACCCTGAATTTCAGCCGTGGTCTACTGCAAATTAGATGAGTTGACCATCATGAGAGGGGCAAACCTGGGTTGTCAGATCGAATTTTAACTGCTAAAAAGAAATTTAGCCGGCGCGAAAACCCTACCTTGGACTTCACATGAGCGGGGATGCAACTCCGTCCTGTGGGCAGTCCCTGGTTGTACTGATTGAAATAGTTTCTTGACCTAATGCAGTTTCTGCTATTCTAGTATAGAGAGTAGCTGCGAGAGCATTATCGATTTCTCTATTTTCTAGTGCTTCATTGAGCGACTCGTAGAGTGTTGTCAAAAGGACCTTCTATGTCCAGGGAGGCACAAACTGCTGTTTCTTTATTCTCAAGAGCGTCTTGAGTCGCTGTTGTCAGCTGCACCAGTACAATCTCTGTGGATTTGCCTGTATGGTACGCATGCTGATTGGGATGCAATGGCATTTGATTCCGGATTTCTGTTCTAATATAATTATCAATGGCCTTTTCAATACTTTTTAAAACAAACGATGTGGAGCTGATCCATTTGAAGGATTTCAGGTGGCTCCAACTTTAGGTATAAAGGTGACTTTGGTCTTGCCCCATTTTATCAGGAATACACCCCAGCTCTAGGCTGCTTCAACATATTCGAACTACATGTCGTAGGATATCCTTTTGTCTCTTTTGGTGTCACGAAAGGTTGAAATGTGTTCGTGTCCCATTTCACTCTCTCAGTGCTACATAAATGCTTGGCTATCGCAGTCTTGCTGCTCCATGTATTCGCAAAATCTCCTGAAGCTAATCCTTTCAGCTTTCCTTGGCTCTTTGTTGTAGGAGGTAAGTTTCTTGGTGTAGTCCTGCCAACCTCCGATGCGTTTGGTTCTGTTAAATAGAGTAAGTGCTTCAGATCTTAATTTTGACAGTTGGAAATTCCACCAAGAAACGTTTTTATTTTTGTTGCTTTCGCCAATGCGGCAGCTCGATTCGTAAGGATCAAGTAGTGCTTCATTGATTTCCGTAAGATCGTCTTCCAATTCTAGGTGGTGGTTTGGATACGACTTGATACTTGTTCACTTTGTAGAATGATGTTATACAGTCGGTCTCAGACGGTTTCATTAGGATTTCTCTCTTTTAAGATACTTATGGATGTAACAGAAAACCACGAGTTGTCTGGGTGCAATCTGGTTAAAAGGACTAAAACTGCATGAAGGTACAATAGGTCTCTCTTGTGGCTGTGCTTGCCTTTACCGCGTCACTCTGCTCGTACAGTCGAAAAAAAAAACAGAAAACCAGAAACTCTGTATAAATTTGTTCAAGCAGGAAAACTAGAAATCCTACCCCAGTTAGTACCTTTGCCTGAGAGAATATCTTGCTAGGACTCAGCATAAAGTCAGTTACTCATTAATATGTAATCAATTTGAATATTGAAGACAAATAATAAGGTAAGAGTACGAAAGAAGCGAAAATATTCACTGAACAGCCTTGATTACATCGAATCGCAAAGTTTGGCCAGTAACATGGACTCGCACAAGGTCTGAAATAGATTGGGCTTTAACACCTAAACTGCAGTTACAGAAGCGATAGTTCTGTCCTCTTAAAAAAACAAAAAGATATCGTCACCGAACTCAGTGAAACAAATGCTTCGGGTGTGCAAAGAACTCCCAACATAACTGCTAATGAACAGAGCATAACAATTTTAGCAAAATCCCTACTGGATCTACTTCCAAGAAACTGACCACAAAAACAAATATATCGACAAAATTGACTCTAACATTAACAAGATGACAAACACCATCGCCTCACTCCAGGGCTAAACGCCGATGCCTCTCCGAAAATGTTGACTAAAACATTTGAACAAAAAACTTACTAAACATACTACACAATCACCAGTTACAGTAGACTCCCTGTACTGCCCCTCTCCGGCTACCTTTTAACCAGCATCCGCGTCAACCGGCAGCAACGAGTTTGAGGCGATGATAGCTTAGAAATCTGTCCCGATATGTTTCTAGGCGGTAGCCTATTGAGTTCAGTTGAGTCGTTGATTTATTCTGGTGCTGACCTGTTTCTTGCTTATCCTGTGCAAATACTGTAACTGTATGTTGAGGAGATGAGTGAGAAAAGGAAACGTAAAGTAGTGACAAAGGAACAACAACTAAATGCTCTGGAGCGTTTGGATAAAGGAGAGTCAGTCAAGCTAATTTGTGACGAATTAGATGTTGAAAAAAGTACAGTAAACGACTGGCAGAAGAATCATTCAGAATTCAGGATTGTTGCACTCAAATAGAATCGAGTAAAACACTATCAAAAAACCTGGAAACGAGTTGATCGACGATTCTCTTTGGCTATGGTTTCAACAAGAACATCGGAGGGGTACTCCACTAAGTGGTCCCATTTTAAAAGAGAAGGCACTTTTGCTTCATTCGAAAATTAAAGATGGTGGCCAATTTTCCGCAAATGAAGGGTGGCTCACTCATTGGAAGGAATGGCATTGAATTTATGTTATAGGGGTATTCACCGATGGGAGGGAGAGGGAGGGGTTGTCCGGTCTGGGTCCCGGTCCCGAAGTGGCCGGTTAAGAGGGAGTCCACTATAGATGTGGTAGAAATGTATGTAAAAAAATTGCAATTATTTTGAAGGAAACATTTTTTAAGATGATGGCATCATCTAACAAATTCTTTATAATTACGTATAGAAGCTTGAAACGGTGACTGTTCAACCTACCTGTATATAGTTCGCCACGTCCTGAATGCATATTATGTTAATCCTCTTATCATTCGCTCCTATGAGCACAAACGCAACTGATAAAAGTAACGTTCGCCACTTTGAAGTATATCCGAGCAAAGTACAGAGCGTAAAGCGCGTCGAGTTAAGAGCAAAGCGATGAAATCAAACACGTTTCTGCACGTAGGAACGTGCACGGCAAGCGAACGACATATTTCGACCGTCTATTCCTACATTCACACCCTTAGAACATGCCCGAACATGCAGATATGTATTTAATTTTATCGCTTAGCTCGCTTAACTCTTCGCGATTCGCTTATTCGGAAAATATTGGATTAGTGTTTTATGCGTACTGCGTACAAGCATCGGTGAATATCGTTTCTTGTAGTTTGAGGTAGATTTATAATAAATTTTCTTTGATATTAAGTTTTTTTTTTAATATTAATTCACTGCGTCTGCTACTTACGATGAATATCCAGTTTCCATCCATCTTCTCTACCGCTGTCCGGTATCATTTGTAACTGGCCGCGACAAGATAAATATTTTCCTCCGTCGTCCACTGTTGGGGTAAATGTGAGGACGCTGGTTGTCGTATTACCGTCGGGACTGGTCTGTAAAGAAAAAAAAAACAACATTTATTAGTCGAGGATGACGTTTAAAATGAATAATGAATCCTGTCTGGATTTTATTAAGAAATATTTTAAATTTGCGGCATCCTATTGACTGCGCCACATTATTATTTTCTAAATATTATCGTTAGCGTCCAATCAGTGTAAACCAAACATTACGGTCGAACAAAAACAGTGTTAATAATAATAATAATGGATGCGATGAGCTCTTAATTGATTACATATTCATGAATTTGTAAGCACTTCCTGATATGCAGTAGTGTAGTAGTCCTGTGTATCTACAGTTATGCATGTAGCCGTGTAGATCGTGATAGTTCGATAATGGGGCCCGTTATGCATACTAAAATGCTACTTGATATGTCCATAAGTGCATTGCTATTCTATTCCTGATATAACCTGGATAAATAGAGCCATATTGCAGGATAAATCGATTAGTAAGCCGTGAAATTACTGGAATTGTATTACAAGTTAGGAGAATTGATTTACCTATATTACACGTCTACTTGATGCAAGAAAATTTATTGTGTGGCTTTAAAATTGATCTGATGAAGTAAGTTCTCCAAACATCAAAGAAAAAAACACACAACATTAACGAATGAAAATAATGAGTGAGTTAAGTACATTTACTTTTCAATTAGGCAGATTTGTTACGGATTGCATTATTTTCGTCGGTAAAATATTAAGAATAAAGATAAATCTCGAACAAATAAAGAGAAACAACAACTTGTTACAACAGAAACTTCGTCTTTTATAACTTCTCGAGGGGGCAAGGCGATTCGTTGTTAATAACTCGAGTGAAACTTCGCCGGAATTAGTTGGAAGTTCTTAACAGAACATTGGAGGTTAAACCCAAACCGAACAAATCCGATACAACATTACACGCTTGTCGCGACATTGTGCCGCCGGTAATTGCAAACAACTCGACTTACTTCGTATTGTTTTGTGTATGTTGACATATTTTTGTTTGAGGAAACAGCAATTCGTAAATCGCGCCTATCTTTGCGTTTCCGTTTAAAGTTTCGACCTGAAAATAGCATGTTACGGCTTAAGAAACTTCTTCATTATATTTGAAGCTGTTTAGAACTGCTGCAATTACACAACTTCCCAATTAAATGTAATAAGAAGTTTATTTTTATTAAATTTCATGTAGCTTCATAAGCTACCACCATATCTTGTAATGGCAAATAAGAAAAAGGCAGGAAACCTACCACTAGCTGGTACAGTGTGGTTGTAAGACGATAACATGCAAAGTATCTGACACAAATGTGTCGTATTCTAATTAATAAAACCATGCTGTGACGTTGTTGACGTTTAGATCGAGTCTGTAAGAGGACAATACTGGAATTAATTGCTTTATTTTCTGGTACAGATGACGACCTGGTATTCTTAGAGGTTATGTTATCTTATGTTGTTACCTTGTAAGCTACCTTGTAGATTCAAAATATTTAAATGTTCAAACACATCAGCTAAGTGGGCAATTACGTAGAGCCAAAAAAAAAGTCAGTGAGACAATTTGTATACTTGGTGTCAAGAAGGAAGATTCTAATCTCATCTTTAATCCTTTATAGGACAAATTTTGTACTACTAACAGTAGTATGATCACTTAACGTTACTTACGAGGGAGCGTTTTTATATTCGCGGAATGGGGGATAAGGGGTGGAAATAAAAAAACCAAATTATTTTTCTTTTTCAATATATTCGCCTGCAAGACGGATACATTTTTCACATCTTTCAATTAATTTATTTATACCCTCATAAAAAATTATTTCTCTTTATCTGCAAAATACGCCGAAACCGCCTCCTTGACTTCATCATCGGCAGTAAATTTTTTACCCCGCAGCTCTTTTTTCATTTTCGGAAACAGATAATAATCACTCTGGGCCAGGTCTGGGCTGTAGGGTGGGTGATTCACAATTTCGAAGCCCACCTTATGCAGGGCAGCTAACGCAACGTGGCTCTTGTGGACAGGCGCGTTGTCGTGCAAAAGCAGCGCAGCTTTCGTAAATTTTCCCCGTCTTTTCTCTTTAATGGCTTCTTTTAGTCACTCTAATATTGAAGCATAATATTCTCCGGTTATAGAAACACCTTTATCTTTATAATCAATCAACAATATTCCTTTCGAGTCCCAAAATACCGTTGCCATGAGTTTCCCAGATGATTGTGACACTTTAAATTTCTTGGGAGGTGCTGTGCCCTTTTTATGCCACTGCATGGAGTCTTGTTTGGACTCAGGTTCATAATGATGAACCCAAGTTTCGTCTCCAGTAACAATTCGACTCAATACACCATTCTTGTCTTCATTACAGAGGTCCAAAAATGCACGCGAACACTCTACGCGCTGTTGTTTATGCGGCGGCGTGAGCATCCTCGGCACCCATCTTGCGCTGACCTTAGACATACCGAGATGATCGTGTAGGATTTTAAAAATTGTTGTATCGGATACTCCAACCATTTCTGCGAGTTGTTTCTTCTTTAGTCGAGCATCTTCGAGTACAATTTTTTCAACTTTTTGGATAAGTGCTGGCGTGGTCACCTCAATGCTCCTCCCTGGCCTCGGGTCGTCTTCAAGGGATTCCCTTCCTTGTTTAAATAAACTATGCCACTTGTACACCATGGTTTCTCCTGGACAAGAGTCGCCGTAAACCAATGACATCTCATTCATTATGGTCGCGACTGATTTTCCTTGCCTGGTAAGGAACTTTATAACGGCACGATCTTCGATTTTTTCCATATTTCACTTTTCACTCCTGATTATGTTACTTGGTTGACGATAGCTCAAAGACTAACTATCTAATAATAATGAAACTTCGTATTTATACTAATTATGAGTCGCTGCACAGGCCACGCCCCCAATGCGCCTAATCACCCCCTACAACACGCTCATTCCGCGAATATAAAAACGCTCCCTCGTATCTACTGTTATTTTCAAAAAAAGAAATTTGACTTTGATATTTTGGGTGGCATATATACATACTATCCACCAACCATCTACAACTACAAAGTTTTGATTTGTTTGACGGCTGGTATAGAAGCCACAAAGGTACCATACAAAATAAACATTTTGTGAAATTTATGGTTTATTTGTTGAAAACTTATTTCTATGTATTACAAGCAATACTCTTAAGAACATCCTTATTTGTGGAATGGTTCACTTTTCACATGTTAGTCTTGATAGTTTCACCTGTCTTTTGGTCCTTGAATTGCCATATGGCAACCTACATTTGTTGTTCTAAGGCAAGTTTCTATCGAAACAGCTCGACCGTTAAGATGAGCTTAATTTTGATAAAATGTATAGGTAGAATCAGACCCCTAGTAAATTATCTCAATCGCAAATTCTTCTGGCTAGACAGTTATCTGCAGATAAAAGTATGGTAGGCTTCAAGGGGCGTTCATCTTTGAAGCAATATACGTCGATGGAGTCCACCAAGCGTGGATTTAAAGTTTGGGATTGCGTGCACTGGAACAGGCTACATATTTTCTTTTAGAAGATTTACCAAAAAGAACACAATAAACAGAAGGAACATTTGGGAAACGTACAGTTCCATCTCCAGCTGAAGACTTTTTCAATAAAGACTATTGCCTCTTTTTTGATAATTATTTTTCGACATTCAATTTCACACTTACTTCTACAAAAAAGCTCATTTCCGTATGGAACATTTCGTTCAAATCGAAAGAAGAACGGTTTTTCTGTGTTGAAATGGCATGACATATCAGTGTAATTGAGAAGCTCCTCATACTCACTGCCCATCTCTTTGCACAACAAAGAAGACAACCTGGATTGCAAAGGTCGAGTTTTAATGTAGTTAATAATTCAAACTAATTCATTAAGAGGTTTCAATATTTCAGACAATCTTTTGGAAACTAAAACCTTTTTTTGCGAAGACCTGTTTTGTACCCAGCCACGATTTTGCCCATATACTTCCTCCAAAATCTCATATTTATTTACTAAAAAAGTCAATCAATGCCGGAAAAATAACATCTACTGTCATGTGGAGTAGTTCACATGAAAAAAGAGAATGTTCAAACAACTGGTCTTCCCATAAATAACGAACAAACATCAATATAACTGAACATCATCTTCAATCATCTTCTCATCCAATTAACGAGCAAACATGTCACACATGCAAAGTCTAGATTAGATTAGGAATGGGGTGGATATGCGAACCTGTTTGACCGCGATGTTTGCAGGTCTATTGTGATCCCCTTTTACCCTAGAGGACGCTCTCAAATTTTGCCTTTTTAATTAGGCTTATCATTTTTGAGAGCGGCTCTTTTATGTAGCCGTTAGCTGTGTGGTTCGCCACGCCCATTGATAGAAACTTTGTCCTCGCTAGGCCATCGCAGTGGCACAAAACATGAACTTGGGTTTCTTCTTCCTCTTGACAGAATCTGTAGAGAGCATCATCTGCCTGGCCGATGTTAAACATAATATGCCTAATCAGTCTGTAATGACCGGTCAACAGAGCTACTATCACTTTGACAGTCTTCCTGTCTTTACTCAGTAGGTCTTCAGTAAACTCGGGCCTGTGTTCCCTTAGGAACTCCTTTCCCTGTCTTTGTCCTGGTAATCTTTTCCACCATTCCTTGGACCTGCTATATATCCATTCGTAGATGGACGTTTCAGTTTGCGATTTGGTCATGCCGAAGAAAGGGCCAGCTCAGAGCAGCTATGAAAGGCCCTGACGAATCTCGTCTGGGCAGCTCATCAGCTGCCTCGTTTTCCTCCACGCCCTTGTGGCTGAAGGCCCAGGCCACAAGGATGTCATATCATTGATGAAAACTTGCGATGTGAAATAAATCAACTGAAGGTTCTAATATTGTTTAATATGTAAATTACTGTTTTTATTGAAAAACTAGAATTTGGGTTTGTTAAATAAAAGACGTATTTAGCCTCGTGACGTTTCGGAAATATGTCCTTCATCAGACATGCTAAGTCTTACACCATTTTCACATGGAATGGCCTTATAACTGATATCCATCATCTAGATCACCTTGACGATTTAAAAATTTTGTTTTCCGACACATTTTTGTTAATAAATGAAAACTGTAAAACGTTTAAGATATCAAACCGAATGCAATGCAAGATGTAGCATGATCAATGCGGGAAAGAGAGCAAAACAGACACAGCCAAGTCTATGTTTACGATAAGGATCTGTTTTCTGAGAACAAACGCTCATTCATAAACTGGGCCTGTTTTTGAAATTAGGCTTATCATCTTTTTTGTTTGACCTAGTACCGTTGACAATCTTTTCCCATGATGGTGCTGATCTTGTATTGATTTTCCTAAACATTTTTTTGATTTTGTAGGGTATGGCCATCTGTTTGGCAGGTTGTGTGTTGGTAGAAGGGACAAGTGGCATAAAAGTCTTTTAGTTAGATCATAAATTGCCATAGATCTTTGTAACAATAGGGTGGCTAATTTTCTATTTTTTCCTTTGACAGAATACTTCTGAATTTCTTCTGTGTGGTGTCTGCCTGTTTCCGATGTTAAACATATTCTAGGGTGTACTGAGAGCAAGCCAAAACTTTAGAGAAAACCAGGGTGTTTTGATCTCTTAATATTGTCATGAATAGTCTTAAAAGAAGATAATCGATGACTTGGCTTGCTCCTTACAGAACAAATTTCTAGAATTGGCATTACCTGACAGAAAGCAATGAAATTTACATCATTTAGTTTTCCACTTTACTCAAAGTAGACTATAACTCACAATGCCCCACTAAATCTTCAGTACAGAAAAACTCGGGACTGTGTTCAAAGATCTATACAAGCACATCCAATAACCACTTTCATATCTAACTGTCTTTATTTTCTAATACTAATCTTTTCCACCATTCCTTTAAAAACCTCAATATATACAAATGTTTTCCCAAGATGAATCGTGGACTGATTTCAGAAGTCAAACCAAACAAGTAAATCGGATTTGTTGTTTCTATCTTAATGTCAATTTGACAATCCAATATTTTTATTTAATCAAAATAATTATAATAAGCGTTTGTTCTTAGAGAATCTCGCCATCAGTAAACCACTAACAATCTTAATACTAAAGAGCAAACAGCGTCCTTATCTAATATCTATTCTGGTATAAAAAATTACATTAATATTAAATTGCCCTGACCTGTGTTCTGAATTTCACATGCATAAATTTCGACCGGCAGTGTTTTTGCTCTTTCCCGCATTGAACTCATAATTGACGATCTTGCATTGCATTCGGTTTGTGTCTTAAACGTTTTACAGTTTTCATTTAAAATTGCTTAAAGTTTTTAATGTGTTAATTAGTGTAAAGCTCAATTCAGTCAAGAAAATTTCACTGCATCATTGTTTTTGGTTTATGCTAAGATGTTGCAGTGTGCTCAAACATTGTGAAAATTTAACTGCCGGCCAACTGTAAGGCCCAGACTTTAGCGCAAATTTTATAATTTGATTTCTCCGTAATGCAGGTCTGATGAAGGAATAAATCATATTTCCGAAACGTCACGAGGCTAAATACGTCTTTTATTTAACAAACCCAAATTCTGTAATTTACATCATTAAACTATATATATATATATATAAATAAAAGCGGTCCCAAGACAGTTTCTTGGGGTACACCATACTGAGTGCCAACCTCATTAGATACCACATTTCTAAACTTTACAGTTTGTGTTCTAGCTGAGAGATAAGTCGTGTACCATTTCAAGGCATTACCTGACAAATCAATTTTATTTAGTTTACACAACAGCAAGTTTTTGTTAATAGTCTCAAACGCTCGTCTAAAGTCCAAAAATACAGTCAATACTACATTTCCTTTATCAATCTCTTTAACCCAAAGAATGTTTCTCCCTGAATCGTGACTGATTAGGTACAAGTATGTTGTTTCTATCGCAGTATTGAATTAGTTGTTCTTTCACACACAATTCCAAAACTTTCTCATAAAGCGCAACAGAAGTAATAGGTCTGAATTCAGTGCAGGGTTTTGCTTTTGGAACATACTGCAGACGACGACGTTTCTGTTGTTGTTGCTGTTTCTTTCACTGTTGAGTCTTCACTAAACAATCAATTCATAAATAAAAAGTAAAGAACCGTCATCTTTGAAACAAGTAATCGATTTGCACTAAGGCTGGACTGTGTGTCCCTAAGCCTTCTAAAACTCTGCTACATGGCTTCCGTTCTAGCCACAGGGATTGCTTTCTGGTGTTCCTTCTATGTCTTATAGTATTAGAGGCCCTTTCATGGTGGTGCCATCGCATAGTCCTTCAGAGTCAGAGTTTGGAGGTCTTTGTGAAGTTGTTTGTTGGTCATGAACCAGGGTACATTGACGATAACATGTAGCACCCTGTTTTGTAAAACATTGAGCTTCTTGACTTGCGATGAACAAATTAGGGGAACCAAAGATTTTAAGTTGAAGATTATATTCCAGATTTATAAAACTAGCGATTTATTTATTTCAAAATTATGTTTTTATATCTATTTCAAACTAAGCAATTAGTCGTTTGAGTGTAAACTCGTGCTGATTAGATCTGTATTAAGTAGATTTAAATACTAACCAGTATAAGAAAGTATTGACAACATAGGCAATGTTACTTTAACTCGTCCGGGAAAAAGTTAGCTTCATAAACTTTCTTTCGTGACATCTCTGAGCGTGTCTGTATTAGTCAACGTGTACTACTTTTTCATCTCAATTTCCCAGAACTTCAAGAGTTCAAACAGAACCAATATTTTCCCTACAGATCTCCGGTTACACGGAATAAATATGTCGATATATAGCGGTCTCAGTTTGTGACAACCCCAAAGGGAGCAATCGATAAATAAATACAGAATTGTAAAATGTATACAAGCGAGGCGGCCCATCGTTTCTATTTGGAATGGGGAGGGAGTTTAACCGACGCAAGTTTGAGGTTATGATAATTCAAAAAAGTTATTTTAAATTTTAATTAATTCCATAGCGAATTGGGGATTTAACTCTAATAGTTTTGGTCGCATTAACATCTGCAACCGATGAAAATTTAATACCCCATCCATGGGTATCGATCGGTTTTGATTAACTTCGAGGCGAACTTTAATGGATTCGGTTAAAATCGATAGATTAGGGTCCTAAATAGATTACTAGCGTACACCATCTCAGAAGGATATAAACTTCAAGGCTGGGGAATAAATTATAGATAAGTTAAGAGATATTTCGAGAGAGAACTATATGATGGTATCTACTAACGGTTCTAGTTACATAAATAATAAGATATATGCATCCCATTGGATTACTGAATTATCGAGATCGTAATTCTCCTGCCGAAATACAGAGACGATCACGTCTAGTATTGATTTAATTTCGGAATGCGTGACAATAAGATAATTGTGCTGAGTTTCAGGTATAATCCGCTGAAGAAATTAAAATTTATAACTAGTTAAACAGTTTCTATCGTTATGTATGTTTGAAGATATCTAACATACAATTTAATTGCATCTTCATCGGTAAATAATGTTTATTCGGAGGAAACTAAATGTATCGATGGATGTTAATAGTTAGTGACTCCCCCTCAGTACGGTCCCAAAGGACTGCAGATCGGTCCGAAAGTAATTAATAGCGTTTGTTTCCCGGTATATCAGAGACTGTATACCCGAGAGGGAGGAGTTTAGTTCCGTCGTATCATCACCGTCTTGGGAAATAGACTGTCGTAGTAATTCGTAGAATAAAGAGGGAACTTGTGTAATATACGCTGCTTGCTCTTACTCATACACAGAATCCGCAGGGTCTTTGTTCGTTTGTAATAAGATTTGTTGACTTGATTTTTGCTGAAATGGTTTTCTATTTGCTTTGTTATATTCTGTTACATTCTTAGAAATTACTAAAGATTGTATTCGGTTACCGGAGATTCAAGTTCTACCTTGAAGATTATTTTAAATGAGATATAAATTGTGTTTATAATCGAAAAAAAAAATGTTGTTTTAAACCAGCTTATAATTTTAATAAGAAATTGTAAGTTCAAAATATTATTTTTAGTCGACAGTGGAATGTAGTTATATAATCCAAAATTCTATTTTCTAGAAAGAGTTGTTCGCTGTCTTGAGTAAAATCTTCCACTTTATCGTCGAGTTGAACAAAAAACATAGAGAGAATGTTTAGCTTCGTGTCACTGCGAGATGAAATATGGTGAAGGGTGGAATTCCAGGAAAATTTGTTCTTGAGATTATAACGTAATAAGAATGTTGTTCTCTAGGAATTGATTTATGAATTGCGTTTGTTATATGCGGAAAAGGATTTGTAATATCTAGTTTACCTTGTCGTTCTTTAATATCTATATAGAGTCTGTACACTTCTAAACCCTTTCGCTACTAATGGGTCAGATATTTTCCATTAGATTCATTATTTATAAAATACGAATGACAATGAATGTAGGTCAATATTCGCCTCTATTTAGCAAACAACCAAAAAATATGAAGGACAATGTTGATCTGCCATACGAGTTTCTTGCAGGTAATTCAAGCGTTAACAGCAGTAGTCAAAAGTAGTTTGTAGAAGAGTTCCTTCCACCATTTTCCCACCGATTTCCTATCAATTTCATATAATCCAGTAAGTTGATTCGACAAATTCACACCCCCCCCTTGTAAGAATTATAAAACTTTATAGCTTCAGGGCATGGTAAATTAATCTTAGATCCATCTTTTCCTGTTCGACTAATCCCAACAGTTTTATTCTCATGACAATTGTTGAAAACCATGATTTCCTTGGTGTTTTTCCAGAGATATCCTATGGTGCCATTATTATTTTCAAGCTTTCGATATCACCCCGGTTTTCAAACTTAAGAAAATGTTTTCTTGTGGAGATGCATGTTCCGATTGCTGAGAATGGTAGGGTGTCTATCAAATTCTCCGCTGTAAAGAATTGATCAAAACACAAGGATATGTTCGATTCTCTCATCGTCTCAGCAAGTTTTTTGACAACCCGTTCACCTACTATTCCTTCAACAGCTTCGTTTTCTCTTCCAAAATATGTGTTGAAGTCATAAGCCTAATCGCTTACCGAGACACAGCACTCCAAGATTTTTACTCCTCTTCTGATGGGCTGCAAAGGTAGATACTGTTTTAGGAATGATCTACCCTCAAATTTAGCCATAGATTCATCCATGGATTGGTGAGTACTTTTAGATCTTGCACGAGAAAAGATATTTTTCAGACAGGATACAACATTTTCAATGTAATATATCTCACTGCAATCACTGGGTTTATTTGGTTCATTGAAATAAAGTTTGCTTGTTATAAGTTGAAACCTGTCTCTTGAAATAGGGCGTTATTATAGGCCATAATTAGAAAGCAATCCAATACAATGATTATTTCATGTGCATCTGTAGGTTTTATTTTTCGTCCAGTGGTCTGTGTTAGAATTACTAAGCTTTGGTTTGTACGCTGCGCAATATACTGAAAGAAGCTCTTTAGAAATAGTTTCAAAAAAATTTCTAACTCTGAAGATGCTCTTGTCAAATCGGTGGAACGAATTATTCATCTGCATCATTCCACTCTACTAACTGAACTGCTACGTGAGAAGGATTTGACAAAGAAGTAGGATGTCGTGCATCGTCATCGCCATTCTTTGATATACTTAGAATCACTCTTAGAGTCTTGATCTACGTGAGGATGTACAAACACATTTTTCTTTATTTTTTTCTTTCAAGATCACGTTTGCTGATGTCAAAATCAGAATTGCTACTAGAGAGTTCAGACTCAATATATTCTGAACCACTATCTTGATACGGCTCTTCATCTGAGTCAACATCGTCATAATAATTTGTTGCTAACCACAAAAACTACAAAATGCTAGTGGAACGTATGAGTCCCAAAGTTCTAAAACATACATTTTTGGTCGATAAATGGTATCAAAATACAATCAACCCAGTCATATCAGCATTAAGTGTGAAAAATCTGTTCAACTTCTATAACTCTAATAACAGCACAAGAACGGTACTACGAGACGGATTATTTGTCTAAAAGTGAGGTTAACTATACGACTGAGACAGCACTAAATCCAATTTATAATCAAATATCATATTGGTATGATATTTTTTGAAGATATGGTGGGACAAATGTAACACAATAGTATTTTTGAAGAAAAATGTATGAAATAAAGTCGTAGCGAAAGGGTTAAACAGGTCATATTACTTCGAAAATTATCGGAAATAAATACCAACATTCAAGTCATAGATAGGATATCAGATTAATAATCTATCTCTAAAGATTTTCTAAATCTGGACCATCCATAAAGAGTTAGTGATTAAAGCAACTACAAATGCTTTTGTTTGAAGAGGGCAAGTTTGGTTTCAATGTCCAAAATGAACTGTTGAAATTGGAGGTATTGGTGGTGATTAAATAGTCATTGGTTGGTTGAAGCACATACCCATCATCCACAGAAATTAAATGAGTGGCTTGGAATGGTAGAGCCTTTCTGTTTTGAAAAAATCGCGGTAAGGGAGAACTGTTTTACAATACTTGCAAATTAACTTTGTTCTAGTGGTTTTAGCAATATTTCCAAAGGACAGTAATTCTAATCTTACAGATAATACCACGATTGCTTTCCTAGAAAAGTGACGTCTTATAGAATGGCTGCGATCTTCCTTGGATGTAACAATGACTTTGATGGTCTTGCACTAGAGCTTGGATTGCTTGAATAGCTCTGCACTATGGTATTGATGATCCATAAATACTATAGTACTATATTTTCACATTTATTTCCACTCAACACTCCATTTAAACACCTGCAAATTCAGATATCTTATAATTTGTGTTATTAGAAAATGTCCTAAAAAAATCTAAGATGGGTTCAAAGACTAAGCAATCATATCGGAAAAATAAGAAGTATCTGCTTTTAATTTTTGTCTATATCTTAGTTTTGAAAGTTTTCAAAATAAGAAGGATTTTGTTAAGCCAAATGTGCTGGAAATGCTATCCAAAGAAAATTAAGCGATTTAAAGAGAGCATAAACGAAATAAGTTATTAAGAAAAATGGATTTCAACTTGGCTGAGCGTTTCTGAAATGTTGAAATAAAAATAAACATTTGGTTCAAGAAGTTACCCAAAACAAGCGCTTTTTGTTTTTTAAAAATTTCAAAGCTGTATTAGATATAAATAAAAATTAAAAATTTTAAGACTAAAATTTAATCACTTTGCCAAATTTAAACCAATAGTGTAACTTTTATAATAAGCGAGACTCTCATAGCGAATGGAAAATTTGAACCAGCCCCTACATTATATACACAACATCTCGAAATTATTTGGAGAAGTGTAGCATGACTGCTAGATGGCGGAACTGAAACAAAAAATTTAAATTCTTACTTTATACAAAATTTACCAACTTAAGGTCTATCAGAAATATGAAAATTGGAATTTTTTGTATTTTGTCAAATAAGGGCAGGGTTGGAGAGGAAACGCAGGAACGCTTATAACTCCGGTTCTGTTGAACCGAATTTTGCAGACTTAGTCTCGTTGGAAACAGAATTACTTCTCCAATCTAATGCTAACCAATTCGAATAAATATAATAAGTGACGTGTACGCTAGAGGGCGTTGTTTAATTTTTTTCGGACATTTTTGACTACAGATTAGAAAAATAGTATTGGATAGTATTCTGAATTCAAACCAATTCTGTTTTCATAAAAAAATATAGCAGAACAACAGCAGGCAGTATTGTTTTAGACTTGAATGTTACTGGAAAAACCTATGTCGGTATGATGTTAGAGGTAGTGGTTTAAAATATATTTTCAGAACAGAACTTAATTGGTGGTGGTTGAAAATATAACATTAAAGAATTTGAGTTTAATGAAGGGGTGTTCCGCAGGATAGTATCTTAGGGCCACTCGCATAAATAATAGATCCTAAAGATTTGAATAATAATAATATTGTCATCTTTGTTGATGAAGCAGCTAATAATGCGAGAGGTAAAAACCGTTTTTTATAGAATTTAAAGGTTTAGAAAGACAATTTATTGTTAAGAGGGTGGTCTGGCAAGTTTCCGACCAAACAAAATTTATTTTGATTTTTCTACCTAGTCTCCTTGTAAGTGTATACACCTCCCAGCAATGCTCCCATCTCTACAATCCCCTCTAGTAGTGCTCGACGTCTTTCTCTGCAAAACAACTGTTTACGAAGGTGATGGCCTCCTCATTTCGCGAAAATTTCAGCTCTCTGAGCGCAATTTTTAGATTAAGGAACAAAAAGAAGTCTGTAGAACTAGATCTTGTGAGTAATGGAGGGGAGGTGGAGGCATATTAGGCAGTTCAAACCGTAATTCATGAATTTTAGACATGGCAACCGCTGAAGTGTGAGACGGCAAATTGTCTTGGTGAAACAATTTTTTTTTACCGTTTTTCAGCAATTTCTACCTTTAGCTTGTCAAGTAATGATGCGTAGTATGCTCCCGTAATGGCCTTTTTCCCATTTGAAGATAATCGATTGAGATAACTCCATGACTATTCCAATAAAAACAGTCACCATCACTTTTCCAGCCGAAAAAACAGTTTCCTTTTTGCAGTCCATTAATTTAACCGTATTTTTGTTTCGGGTTATCCAAGTTTCATCTACAGTAATTAATCGGCGCCAAAACTTTGATCTATCGAAGTCAAAGCCAATTCCATGTGAATTAGAAATGGAGATGTTAATTAAATAACACAAAATTTTCCTAAGTGAATACCAGATACCTTCGAGAAAATAATGTATAATCTTATATACAAAACGCAAAAGTAACAAAAAATTCTTAGTGTTATTGGAAAACGGATTCAGATTAGAATTTCCCAATAAACTCGCGCAAATCTAAATAGTCATCGCTAACATCAATATAGGTGTCGATTATCGCTCACAACTACTTAATTAACAATTCTTAATTACATCTATTACATGTAAAACGGGAAGACGTACCAGAATTGAAATGGTAACGTCTTCCGAGCGCGAATCGATAACATTATTGCTTCATACTATGTCGTTGTTGTTGCTTTAGTTGCCTGTTTCCTTCGCGAAATCCACTAAGGACTCCGCGAAGTGCCCTAGTCGTGGATTTCAGGAGGAAATTATTTTCTCTAACCAAACAAGGCGACACGGAGTGTTCACTTAGAAACATGTAATGTAGAGAGTTTGGAATACAAACGAACTCTAGCACGAATTGGATGTGTGCGTGTATGCATGTATGGTAACATACAAAAATAATGTCCCTCTTCGAAGTTATAATCTAGTAGAAATATTATTTCCTGCAAATCTCTATAGGGAAACCACACATCTTAACATCAATTTTATACTTGTTTGAGTTTGAGTTAATTAAATAGGAATTAATAATAGTAATTATTATTTTAACATATAAAGGGACACAAATTTAATATGTTACTATACAAACATTTACTAAGTAGACCGTGGCAGAGAGTGCCGGTATTTATTCCCCTTGTAGTGGCATATTTTCAGTATGAGGGCGCTAATTTCGCCTCGGAGGCGAAATTAGATTTGCAGGGAAGACGATGGCAATTCCGCTTTACACGTTTCAATTTTCACGGTGCGCGTGAAGGCTGCAAGTTGACAGCCGACGCTCCGGGTCGTCGGGAACCTCAACGGCAACAGCATCACGGTTAAACCTTAGCTTCGTTCGAGAGAGGTAAGTAATTCGAACACAAAGGCGCGAAATTAGTTTATGCGGATGGAATAAAAACAAGCGTCGAAGAAGAAATTCTATCGGACCCGCGGAGATGTTTGAAGGAGGTGCTATATTAGGTGTGTTGAAGTGCGTTCTCGAGGATAAAAGAAATGAAGAAAGTGAAGGAGGAATAGATGAATGTCGGGAATAATAACGGTTATTATTCTAACACTAGTAATGAATAACGTTCATGATAATGATATTGTCGAATTATGTAATCAGTTGGAAGTCGTAACCGTTAAAATTGTCGTTCTTTGCTTCTTGAGGGAAGGAGTATCAACACAGCAAAGCTGCTATTTGGAAACAATATTTTTAAATGAAAAAGAACTGGTATGTTCCAATAAAATGGAATTGGATGGCTCGAAATACAAAGCTTAGAGATCCTAGAGTTATTCATGACTATCTTTTAAACTGCCTGATTACAAGCATTAAATGAGGAGGGGTCAGATCGTAGGTCGAAATGCTCAGGCAGATCTAAAAATGTTGATTCAACGTTACTAAATTGGCAATAAGAAGCAGTGTGTTTTAGATATGGGAAAATGATACATGTAGTTCTAAACAAAGAGCCAATATGCATTTTGAGGGTTGGAATGTATCTTTGGTAACCTTAAGCTTCCCATTCTAACCTTTTCGTTACATTTTTGATTTCCTTACTAGTTATTGCCAGGACAGTGACACCCTCCGCATATGTCAAACACGGAAGACTTTTATTCAATATGCTTCTCGTTGTATTTATTATACTCTTTTGAATCACCATCTCTAAAACCACATTGACTAATATTGTTGACAACGGGTCCTCCTGCCTTAATCCTACCCTAGTTTGGATAGACTCAGATATTGGGTTATTAACTTTTATTCTATTGATGGCATCTTCAATTGTCATTCTTACCAATCGTATAATCTTATTAGGGACTTGTAGTCTCTTCAAGGCTTCATAAATTAGTGGTCTAGCTATCGAATCGTACGCCTGTTCGAAGTCTATGAATAGCGCATCTAATTCCATCCCACGCCACATCTTTTCTTCCCTCCACACATCCTCCATTAGCTTGTATACTTCTTCTTTCAGCCGCATTCCTCCACATTTAATCAACTCAGCCACTACCCCCCCATTCATCCTGTACTTTTTCCATTCTTTAATTGTCCTATAATCCCTTCTATTTTCTCTTTCATTGGGGTTAAAATTTCTCTCTCATCACTTTCGGCGTATTTCTCCTCTACTTCTGCTGCGTATAACTTATCTTTGGGGTTAAAAATATCTTCGAAATGACCTTTCCACCGTTAGACTGCTAGCACATCGAGTCCAGCGATATCCCCAGAAACTTCACTTGATCAATGCTGGTGAATAATTCATTTTTATATAATATGTTTTTTGGATGTTATTTAAAGTAGATGAAAGTCATCATGTTGGTCTTTTTGACATTAAGCTCCAGGTTATGTGTCGCGAACCAATACTCACACTCCTTTAAGGTTGCTATCACCTCTGTTATTAACGACCCGTCAGTTTTTACTATCACAGAACAGTCATTCGCGAACAGGACCATCTTGTACGTTGTGGCTGCAGGGAGGTCATTTATGCAGACCAGGAACAATAATGGTCCTAGGATCGAACCTTGTGGCACCCCACGTTGCAGAGCCTGCCATTCAGAGTAAGTAATATCTTCTGATTTATGATCTCTCGCGCCCACCCTGTGTTGGCGATTGGTCAGATAGGACTCCACGAGACGAAGAGCTGTACTCCTTAATCTGGAAAAAAAGTCAGCGTTTGGTGCAAAGAATTTGAAGATGGACGAACGGGCTTGATTGATGATCTGAAGAAGAACAGAGGCAGACCAAGGACCTTACGCACGGATGAAGGCGGCCCAACAGTTGAAGGTTTGACTAGGGAACATCGTCGCATTAAAGTTTGCTCTAGGTTGGAACTATTGTTCCTTGTTCTCTCTTGGATGCGTGGTGCGATGCCACGTGAAGTAATTGGTGATATTGTCCCCCTATATGTATGGTTCGGCTGCTGTCGGGGCTACTACGCCATTTACAAGACGCGTCTTGTTATGACCCGCGCAGAGGAGTGGATAGAGGACAGACCCCGCCCGCAAGAACCTAAATAAAATATTTGTGAAATGCTGCCTGAAGAACAGCTTTGTGTCCAACGTCTGGACAGCAGTTGGCAACAGTTTGTGAAACTGCGGAAATGATTGGCATTCCCAAGAGTTGTGTCGATGAAATCATATGCGACCCAAGCTTCAAGTTTCATCTCACTGGGGGCGGAAAATGCACCAATCGAATGAGTACGGCATTACAACATCTCACCTGATACCAAAAGGAAAGGGATTCTTTCATTGAAAGCATCATTACCGGGGATAAAACCTGGGTTTACGAGTTCATCTCAGAGTCCAAACAACAAACCATGATGAGACATCCAGATTCCCCAGTTCACAAAAAATTCAAAACTCAACCATCATTGTCGGAGCTGAACAAAAGAGATCTTAGCACCATCATGACCCGATTCATAGCCTACGGTCTTTTGAGGCATCACCTGAAGAAGATGAGCAAGGGGGAGAGTAACAAAGGGCGATTTTGTTTTGAAGAGGTGCACTTAGAACCAGCTGACGTCCTAAACCTCCTTAGAAGTTTGGAGAGATCAATTGGTACTAAAAAATTAAGGATATCCACAACAGATCTTATTGATTGCCAACCCATCACTAATCTAATATAATCTAATCTAACCTGACTTGAACTTCATACTCTGAAAAATATTTGCACAAAAATCGGATATCGTGATTATCAACTAGCTGTAAAAGGTGTCATAAATCTTGTTAGTGTTATTATTTTGGCTTACAATTAGTTTTAACTTCAATGCATAATTTTTTATTTATCTATATCTATGAATACTAGATAGAAATTTCTATTGGAGGTATCCAATAAAAGTAATAAAACGGCTCAGCGCTCTGTAGTAACTCGACAACTGAATTTATTAGAAGTGCAGATTTATATTTATGATGTACCTACTTCGTCTGACTTCCATTTGCATTTCTCATCTTTACAATGACGTTCGTACATATTATGCTAAGGGCGCCTAGCTTCCATGAATCAAATAGTAGTTTATTGTATACAGCGCTGATTTTTCGTTTGCTGCTGCGTTTGCATTGCTATTCGGTTCGTATTTATTACATTGAAAAATTCAAACTTTATTATAAATTAAATCAACATATGTAATATCTAATCCTAAATACTCCCCCATCAATAACAAACATTAAATTATAACAGCTTTCAGTTCCGGACAAGCAGACAATGTATTACTTAAGTCGCTCGACTAACTTACTGTCCGGAGATCTTACTATTATCCAGCCTGCAGGTCCGGCGAACACAATGCGCGTTCGACCCCCGGTGCATTTGAATAATGTTACGACTATCCGGTTATTCTAGTTAGTAATAGCGAGTCCGGGAATTGGAATATACTACCGGAACAGATAGATTCGGTCAATCATAAAACTTTACGAGCTTATGTACTGTCTAGCCGGTGGTTTTATGAAAGTTCAAAATTGCAATTGGGCAGTAAATGCATTATGGCTGTTTACAATCGTACTGGCAGATGCTGATTTGGTGTTTAAAGTAGTTTCCTTTCTCTAATATTGTATTCGATTTATAGTTATTGCATTATCTGTAAAACTTTCTTCTTTTATTTCCCACATAGAATAGATTTGAAATGAAAAGTGGAATAGGTGTGTGGGTGGAGTCTTTATTTATTTCCTTTTTTATCATTAGTGATCCCATTATCTTCTTTCCCTTCCTTTTTCCTTTTACACCATTTCAGCGTTTTCCTTCTGTCTTTCTAGTCTACTTTATACTTTTGTCTCTTTTGCATGCTGTATTTTCTAGGGGGTCCCTGTAACAAGCCTCAGGATACCATTTTGGAGGTTTTCCAGCTTTGCCAAATGAGATCTAGCCATGTTCGAAAGCGACAGGGTGTTATAGGTGATGACAGTTGTGAAGCAAACTGCAACACTGAGCGGAGAATGTTTTGCCCTATCTCTCTACTCTTAGTCTTATCAAGTTGGCATTTATGTCCTTGGTTGTCATTTTATAGATGAAGCCATCATGCCAGACGGTATCGAATTCCCAGTGTTTCACAGGGCTCTAAAGTATCGCAGATGGTCTCTGTTAATGGAAACAACTGAAATTCTGTTGACAGTCCCTCTCTAAATCCAAACTGTTCATTTTGTATGAGTTCTTTTACGGATAGTTCTTTCTTGAGGTGAGCCAGGATGATGGCTACTAATATCTTGACGAGAGAGGAGGTTAAGGAAATTGGCCTGCTATTTTGGAGAAACTTCTGGTCCTTATTCGGTTTTCCAATCGATACCACTATGGAGTATTTCTATAATTTAGGAAAATATCCCAAGAACAAGAAAGCATTCGTAATTTTGGTGAGATGACTGGGAAATATGTGATTTAGCAGAGCATCGATAGCACTGTGATTTCAGTTACTGTATAGATTCATATAATACAGACAATAACCGGTAACACCAGACACTACAACGCTTAATCAAGTCGGAACATGAGTTTCGACGACTCAATGATCATCATAACCTGTGTCACGAGTTATCGATCACTATCTGTATTTCAGAAGATTCTGCGTTCCTTTTTAATTTCTACTCAGATAACCCGGCATTTTGAGTTCATTTGGGCCATTTCAAGGGTTTTGTGTTGATGTTATTTATGCAATCGAGGGTGGTGGCAGAATAATTCTTTCTTGGGATTATCTGCGGGTGAATAATGAGATTGTCTCCTTCTAAAAGACTTAATGTGCAGCTAAATAAGATTCAAAATCACATCTGGTGTTCTGGAAGGCCTATTGTCATGTTTTCCATGCTTGTCACAAGGAGCTAATCCATAAGTTTTGATGGAATCTTGTATGCTTCGCAATCGACCTCTGGTAATCCCATGCAAGCTTAAGAACACAGTATGGCATAAGTCTAATTTTACAATAAAAAGCTACAGAATGGTCGAAAGATGGACCGTCATCATCGTCGTTTTGATTAAGGTCTTCTTTGTTTTAAATTTTTGAATGATATGAGACCCACTAGGTAGCTGTCCTGTTCGTTCTTTGAAGAGATTTGAACGAATTGAATGTTTGCAATATGTTTTGACGATCGTTAAATTCAATCTTTTCAAAGCATTTGTAGCGTTTGCATCTGCATCAAAAAATATTAATTAGAGAGTATTATTATCTTGGAATCAATGTAAATTTACCTACAGTTTACCCCTGTAGACCTTAGCCAGTTTAGCAGCACTTTTATGATTTATATGATACTCTCCAGATACTTTCTGCTCACTTTTTCTCACTTTGCGTTTTCTTTTAGCAATGTTCGATGACACTATAGAGTCTGTGACGTTTATTTTACGCGACAACAATAAAAAGAATAAAAGACACTGCAAAATAACAAGCATGTTGCAAGGTGAACTTTTTAAACTGATTTTAAAATCTAGACAAAACCAACCAATATCATATTGTGACATTGGGTGATTTAGCTAAAACGTCATATTTTTCTACCACTGTATCTCACTGACTTCGGTAGTTTTTGACACACAAGTTTATAGACATATGCACATGTCATTTCTGCAGCAAGTAGTACCAATAGCTAAAATTTAACAAAAAATAACATTGGCTGCTTTTGATAAATTGATCAATTGATTCGGTCTCTTTTACGATTCGAACGCTTTAGTGTAGATATAAAATTTTTGTCTGTTGTGGAATATTCTGGGAAGATACACATTTTTATAATTTACACTAATTAACGTTCATATTAAGTATGCTATTTAGACAATAATATGCGAAAGGTGACAATATTTTTGTACACCATTGCACATTAAATATCTATACGTATTTACTACTGCAGTGCCACGCGACCCAATTCAGACAATGCTAGCAAAGCAAATCGGGATCAGTAAAGTGTCACACAAGTCTTACACGTCTAACAGCAAAGACAGTAAAGTCTCGAGAGAAGCCGTAGCGATAACAAGGAAGTAAAACGGATCCAGAATGGAGGTAACCGTAGAGTGTGAAAGGGGTCGGACATTTATTACCTGTACACCGGTGACAAGCTTTATGACTTATCGAGAGAAGGGAAGCGTGCTGATGCACGCGGACTAAAGCTCCAGCGTTCGTGTAATCGGGCGATATCTCGAAAGCTTAAGAGAGGAAGCAATGCGTCACAGATGGACACGGCTATAGGCCTCCATCAGGTAGGTGTAGGCTCCCTTACGCGACCCAGATAAGGCACAATCATCGATTTAGTGTGTCTTCCTTTATTTAGAGGGTATCGTCAATGGATCTTGTATTTTATTCTCGGAAGGAAATTCCTTTTTTCTTCTCTTTTTTTTTCTAGTCGATAGTTGCAATATTTCCTACATTTTAATTAAAAATTTCGTATATTTACAAACGAGATATATTAGGTAGATTTGGCTCATCGCCTATTTCACACGGAAGATAATGTCGACAAACTGAACAAAATTCAATTAAAACGCGACCATTTTCCAGGTGGAATCTGTACAGATTTGTGCTGACGCAATCACGTTAGCATCCGTCAAAACAAAAATTTGATTAGCGCGAAATCATCGGCAGAATAACAGTAGAAGTGCGAAATACGCGGAAAAACATCCGACAGTCGTTTTTCCAATCGCAACGTTGATATTTTGGTCGTTTCGCGAGTTCCGTTTACATACGAGCGCGTCGTCTCGTTGGATGGCGGTATTTTCCCCTCGTTTTTTGGGGAAAATAAACGACGAAACGGAATGAGGTTGGAAAGAGGTTTTTTTTCCTGACCGTTAGAAATGTTTTTTTTTTGGGGGATTTTCTGGGCGGAGTGGGAGCAAGTTACGGTAGAGCTGATATGGTGCGTTTAAGGGTAGAAAGTTAACGCTTAACCACCACCTACCGTTGCAAAAAAAAACTAATAATGTTGAAATGGTTTCGGTCCAACGCAGAATGTGTTCCGGACAAGAATCAGTAAACGCTGCTGCCAGTTCGACGTGAAATTTTTCCGGTGAAATTACTACGAAAATACCGGTAGAATTATTCTGAATCTAGTATTTTTTTAGGTGGAAATGTGTGCAAGTACAGCACACTTTATTACAGGCATGATTATACAAGCATGTGTGCGTTTTTATACAAAAATTTAGCCGCTATTTTAACGGCATTAGTTTCTGTATTTTGGCAGTGAATACCTCATCAGGTTCGATTTGAGGCTTCAGCAGTTTGATTTTATTGTTTTTAAAGTGTTCATGTTGGCTCATCTAATCTATCTAGTCTGGGGTTTTCCTACAAAAAATATGGGCCTCGCCAAAACGAGTCTTAAAAAATTAGTTCTGCAGAACAAAATGCTGGGACTAAACGTGAGTGCGTCCTGGTTCGTCAGGAATGTTCAACTCCTGGCGGACCTGGGCGTCACCGCACTCAAGGACCACCTCACAGCGGTTGCCACCAAGACCTTTGAGAGATCGACCAGGATAGGCTTCCGCCCAGGGTGATTACCTCAAGGGCTCTTGATGTTGTTGATCTGTATACATCTTTCTCAAATTAGCTAAGTAAAATCAAAAATAAATGCATGTTTCAGTATATTTTAGGTCGTTTCTTTTGTTTTTAATTTATAGAAAATAAAAAATTAATTAGAGTCCGATTCGAATAATGATTCTCCTTCGTCACTGCTATCCTCATCATCACTATAATCTTCATCACTTTCTCGCATGGTTTTTATTAAATCAGCTGGATAGATGTCAGAAGAAGTTATTTCTATGCCTGAAATATACATACTTTCGAAGGTCGTCATCAATTAAAGTTTTTTTGTTGGTTTTGTTCTTCCGCTTGATAAACGTGGATCGGATGTAAGGAGCAAAACTGTCATTAAATCTTTGTTTGTGTTTAAACGCGACGATTTTCTAATGTGATTTAGACGATGTGAGTCCAGCAGATGCAAAAGTGTGTATATGATGTCCAAATTCATTCTTAGATAATTGCGAAAAACTGTTTGCTGTTGAACTATCTGGAGTTCTGTCATGATTGTTTTATTGAAGATAGTATTGGACTCCCCTAACAAATCTGTGCAATAACCTTCATCATATCATTCAGATTTACGAAAATATTGTAATGAGAAAAACTCATATTCACACTTTTGCAGTCGACGTAATATATTTGGGTGCTTTTTGCCATAAAAACATTAATACATTCATGTAGTTTAAATAAATTTTTAATGTTAGTACAAAAATAAACAAGAAATACTGATAGAAATGTAACAAATTTATAATAGCATTAAATTCTCATGTCATTATCTTCTTTACTAGAGTTATGATCGGACACCTCTTCAGTTTCTTCAGTTGCTGAACTACGTTGATCAATAATCTCATAGAACTCCAATTGAGGGTCTTGTCTCCAATCATCCCCATAGTGCCTCTTCAACAAAGAATGTATGCTGGATTTGTCTCCTTTGAGCCTGTTTTGAATATTCATCCGTTTTGGCTGGAATTGTTTAAATTTCTTGTTTTTTTCAGAAAGCCTTGGCTTACACACAGATAGGACTGATAATGTACCTCACCTCTTACTCTAATAGAAGTTTTTGAGAAAATGAATCTTTTCGACGGATTAAATTTGAAGTGCCATTGTCCAGGAATTTTGGTAAACTTCTTACTTTCTATTTTCCAATCAAATATTCTCCAATCTCTGCCTATCTTTTTTATAGTTGAGTGCTGTTGCTTATCTCCTTTTCAATGAGGCCAAAAATTCTATCCGGTGGAATAAAGGAATGCCCCACAATTGGAAAGACAAATTCGACAGTTGTTATATAGACAGGAGCTTCCAAAGCCGATAATGGACATCTCAACAGAATTTTTGTTTTGTCCTCCACAACCATGCGAAGGGGCGCACTGTATCTCTAATTTCCGAAAAGCTAGAATTCGTCAATAGATGATGAACAGTGCAATTGCATTTGAATCTTTTGGGGAATCTGTTTCTGCCCAAAGGTATGAAAACACATTATTTAGAGTAAGTGTACTTTTGGAACTTCCTTTGACTACAGTTAAATTGTAGTAATTAATTTGCTTACTGAAATAGGTAGCCTGATCTGGAAGCTTTGGAAGAGAGAGGTTTCTTTCGGACATCAGATTTCAGCATATTTTGCTTTTGATTTTAATGTATGAACTCTCTGCTTTGCTATAATTTGGATTTTTTCTTCTAATGTAACCGCCTTCTTTATCTCTTCCTTTGCTTTAAACATCAGTCATTGGTGTTCCAAAACCGATATTATAATGGGAATTAACGTAATATGTAAAATATCCGAGTTTCACAGGTTCATTGAGGATTTTATAGAGCTTTGTACAACTTAGAGTGCATGGTAAATACATTCGGGAAGAGCTCTTGCGTCTACAATAATGAGAATGAATACAAACAAAAAATTTAAGGCGTTGCATTTACTTTGATAATTTTTGAACGTTTCGTTTCCATTTCTCTTTTTGAATTGGTCTCTTCTTGCATTTTTCGTTTGCACAAGAGATAATATTAACACTCAATTCCGTGATATTATTAGCAAAGAGTATTTATTTTAGTGAACAATATAAACAATAACTACAAACATCCGTCACCGAGTTCATTCTAACATGGTTCTAACCTAAGAAAAATAATTTTATTACATGGCTACATCATGTGACTATTCACGTCATTGTGATTGGCTGAACAACATATACATACTTTTGCAACAAAATTTCTATAACATAAACAGAGTTTTGCATCTACTATCGATATTCAGGACGCCAAAACGCCTCAAATACGTGCTTTCGCGTCTAGCTGGTAAAGCTTATGATATGAGAACACATTTTCTCTTCAAAATGGTATGCAAAACTTGGTTTTTGAATATATGGCAAATACACACTTAGTGGACTAATTTGTGCACTTCTTTTGTGCTTCAAAGCTTTCTCTGATAATTGGCCAATAGGTAAATCAAAAGAAGGAATAATGTCGGAGCCATGAATCAGCAGTTTATGCACACTACTACGCATGTAGTACCAACTATATAATTTCAAATATAAATCCTTGGTTTCATTCAGAAGAGATTTAAATACGTCCAAATTAATATTATAACCACTAGCAAGTATCCTCAAAATTCCGCTTATTTCAGCACTGAGGCGAGGCAGAAAAGTCTAATTCTAATGAAAGTGGCAGAGCCTGCAGTGGAGTCAATGTTTTGCATCCATGTTTAGGGATGTCCTACTAGGTGCTGAGCGTTCGGAAATATCGGCAGGAAAATGTAATTCCTCGGTAGACCTTGTATGCAAAAGATTTTAATTTTGGCACACTTACTTGATCAGAATTCATGTTTCACGTTAAATATTTCATTGGGAGATAAAATTACTTTCAGTCGATTTAAAAATTTAAATAAAACTATAGAGTGATTCAAAAAACGACGTAATTGAATAAATTTACATTAAGAAAGGTCTCAAAATTTCCCTTTAATCTATTCCTTCGCTTCAATTAATATCGATTCATCAGCAGCTCAGACGTAAAACCTGCAATCAATCGCTACGATGCGACGACACGCCGAACAAATTCTGTTGTAAAACAGCGAAGGGCTGTTCATTTGTTACAATAATTGTTTGCGACCGGTTCGGATATTGATTCGCGGGGGAACGAAGTACGTTCCGAACTGAAAAGCGACCGGATGATTGAAGAATAGAACTATCGAGCGAGATCTGTACTTATAACAAAAGAGGTGAAACGAGAAATCTAGATTACGCCGATGAAAAGAGCCATTTATTTTATTACATCTTCGAATGAAATCTGTTAAATTTCATTACTGAATTAGAAAATTGTACACCTGACGATGACGTTAGGAAACCTTCTTGTACTCGTACAAGCTTTACATTCACTTGAGGGTTTACCTTGAGTGATATCCTCCGCCTTTAATGTATTGCGTTTACGAAACTTTTAGTAAATAACACGAGAGGCGTTGCAACTCCAATCGGAAACTCGCTCCAATAACACAGCGAACAGGTCGATATACTTAGTGGAACCAAACACAACTAACTATATAGGAGGAAAAAAAACGAGGAGTAGGTGGAAGTCGAAGCAAAGAGAAGTGAAGAAGAAACGAAGTTATCGAACGTGTGATGCGAATACGAAACCGACTTGAGCATCTCTACGTTTCAATTAGGAGGCCTTGATTCCCTTCTAACTGGTGAAATCGAATCAGGCGTAAATAGAAATGTACAAGGGCCCACAAAAACACCACTCGAAGTAGCGGTTATATCGCTTCTAGTAATGTAATAATTAAAAACGTGAGATATCTACCTATAAATAATATTCGCTCAAATGATCGGACGGTATTACGTGAAGCTTTTCTGAAATCACTATCGAGCTACGGTTAATGAAAAAACGATACTTTTACGTACCTAATAACCTGAACAGCTCTCCAATAATTCGTTGTTAAACACTTGACTATACTAATTATATAATCAATTTCCGTTACCTATTCAGTCGATTAATTAAAGCTAGAAATTAGTTTTTCAAAACGTGAACTAAAGTTTTGACCTGCAATTTAGACGACGCTGTATCCCATGAGCGTCGCTTAGGTTCTCCTACTCAATCCTGACTCTCACCTCCACGTGGTGCACTCTGGTAACCTGAACAACCCTGTGGAAGATCGGGTAACCAACCCCGGTTGGAAGCAGTGTCAGGGCTGACGAGAGTGGGAGAAATGGCCTTCCAAAGAATAGGGGGTTGGACAGCGGGCTAACTACTCACTTCCGGAAAAAAAAACAGATAGTCATGAAACCCAAAGGAAATGTGGACAAAAAATCGGAAACGACTTAGGCAACGGAATATGGATTTTGAATTTGGCACATAGAACGTAAGAACACTCTCACAACCCAGGAGCACAGGTCAACTTACTGAAGGAAATCAGCAGATACAATCTTAAAATAATAGCTATCCACTAAACTAGGTGGACAGGCCAAGGAATCAAGGACACCAAAACGCACACAATCATGTACAGTGGAAAACAGAATGGAGAAAGAAAACTAGGTGCATCCTTTATCGTCGACAAAGAAATAAGACAGAACATCCTGGATTTCCGATCGATCAGCGAAAGAATCTGCAAACTAAGAATAAAAGCTAAATTTTTTAACATAACGTCCATCAATGTGCACTGCCCAACAGAAGAGAAGGATAGGGACACCAAAGAAACATTCTACCAAGAACTCGAACAAGCATATGACAGCTTCCCCCACAATGATATCAAAATAGTATAAGGCGACATGAATGCGAAAATTGGCAGAGAAGGCAACTATGATGGGACAATAGGAAAACACAGCCTCCACAAGAAAACTAACGAAAATTGAGAAATGGCGATAGATTTTGCCACAAGCAGAAACATTCATAAAGCAACATGGCTGTCGCAGATGGACTCACCATCAACCAAATATGTACTTATAGACAAGCGCGAGGTAACAAGTGTTCTAGAGATCAGGAGTAGAAGGGGCGCGTCATGCCGTTCAGATCACTTTCTGGTGCAGATAAGATTTAGAAATAAAATTAGCAGAAACAGACCCAATAGAAGTACACGACAAATTAAACTTAACCTAGAAGATCTAAAAGACACCCAAACAAAGGAAAAATATGAAGAAGAAACCAATAAATGCCTAGACAATAGAACCGAAGAAGAAAGGGAGGAGCACATCGAGGAACAATGGAACAAAATAAAAATTACCACGTTGAATTCGGTGGAAAAAATCTTGGGTAGCCGGAAGCAGCAACGTAGAGAGACATGGTTTGACGATACTTGCGCCAGAGCAGTGGACGGAAGGGACGAGCTGTATAGAAGATACGTACAAAGACGAACACGAGAAAGAAGAGAAGAGAGAGAGAGAGCCGCACTTCTTAAACCAGCAAGTTGCAGAAATGAAAAATAACTTCAAAAACGACAACCCGAGAGAAGCCTATAAACACATAAGAAAATTGCGTACAGGCCACAAAGCCCACACCACCTTAATGAGAGACAAAGAAGGAAATACTGTGGCAGATGCAGATGAAGTCAAGACACTATGGACAAGATACTTCGAAGAGCTCCTGGGAGGCGAAAATCAACAAGACAAGGAAAACGCACCACAGCAACCGGACAAAACCACTTTAAAAGAACCCTCTGAAGAACCACCAACCATAGATGAAATTAGTCAGGCCATATAGGTACAAAAAAGTAACAAATCTCCTGGCTACGATAGCATCCCTACGATGCAATACAAAGGATCAGGGCACAGACTCATAGAACAATAATTGCACCTATTAATAGCCAATGTTTGGAAATTAGAGAACTGGCAATAAAGCGTGATCATTCCCATCCACAAAAAAGGAGACAAACTAAGATGTAACATGCATCTTGTATGCACCGCATACAAGATATTTACCTACATACTAAACAAAAGAATGTCCAAATACGCGGAAAACATTGTGGGAGAGTACCAACCCGGATTTAGACCGGGCAGATCCATCATAGACCAGCTATTCACTGTAAAGGAAATCCTTCGCCGCACATGGCAGTTTGACGTTGACGTACACCAAATATTCGTAGATTTCCGACAAGCGTACGATTCTATTAAAAGAAATAAGCTGTACGAAATAATGAAGGAACTCGGAGTACCAGCAAAGTTAATATAAGGCGAACCAAGACAATCATGACAGAGACGACAGCATAGGTGAGAATACGAAAGCAGCTGATGGACCCATTCATAATAACCATAGGCTTGAAACAAGGAGATTACCTGGCCCCTACCATATTCAACATAGCCCTGGAGTATGTGGTCAGAAAAATATCAATAACAACATGTTAAACAACAAGTCATCACAAATAGCAGCATACGCTGACGACATTAACATAATGGGCAGATCAATAAACACAGTAACAGAGATATACCGGGTGTCCCAACAAGGGTAACGAGGTACGGTATTAGGCAAACGGATGTACCTAGAAATTTGAAACAAAAAAATTATTGAGTAAATCGGCTAAGAGAAAATGCTGGAAATTATTTTCGAGTTTCTGAAATGCCCTCCAGGCGGCGTAATTGCCATCCTGAATTTTAAACGCTGTTTTCTGCAATATTTTTTGTTAAATGCTTTTTGCTCTATCTCTGAAAAGAAAGTGGTGGGGGGAGGGGGGGCTAGAATATTTTCGGAAATAAATGTCGATAACTCTAAAAAGGTTTAACGTATCTTAATAAACTTGGAGTCGTCAAAAAGGGAGTTTCCTAGACTATCAATTGAACTGTGAGTGAAGTGATTATGTTTGCTTACCTTGCCGCTAGATGGCGTTTTTTGACATAATCGCAAAAAAAATAACTTTCTGCAAAAAAATTAAATGCAATGATATCACTCTTTTTACGTCATTATATAGTCAATCAAGAGCCTAACAAGCCAGTGAAAACCGCATCTCAATATCTTTATCTTAACCAAAGATATGAATAAAGAAATTTATACAAAAAAAAATTACATTTTGGGAAGCAATTCCGCTTTAAGGTTTGTTATTAATGCCTAATTATTATTCCTAATTTACCAAATAAAATGCTAATTTATTATTTGGGATGCCAAACGATATTTTAAATTGAAATAAAATTTTGTTATTTATCTTTGTTACTTTTTTTTTACAATACCTTCGAAAGCCAACAGGCCAAAACAATTATAAAATAATAAGTGTGGGAACAGTAAGGAAACTAACTTAAAGTCCAACGAGCCGCAATTCTTATAAAATAATAATAAATTCTAGAATCTATGAAACTAATAACTTGAGAACGATAGAACACAACAAGGTTGATTGAAAGGAAAATCAAAAAGTGTTTATGAATGTTCAAAGTGGCTTCATTTTCTATACAGGAATTTATCCTGCGTCATGTATTTAATACGGCTGTGCTAGTTTCAGCTCTTGAAATATTGGTTACAGCATTTCGGATACGATTAATCATGTTTTCTGGGGTAGTAGGGCGAGTCTGATAAACAATATCTTTTATTCTACCCCAAAGGTAAAAGTCAAGGACAGTAAGGTCTGGAGATCTGGCAGGCCATGGAAACAAACTGCCCCTTGCTATCCAACGGTTTGGATAAACTTGGTCTAAAAAATTCCTGACTTGTTGAGAAAAGTGTGCAGGGCATCCGTCGTCTTGCAGCCACATATCTCTTCTTGTTTGTAAAGGCACGTTTTCTAATAAAATTAGCAAGTGATTTCTTAAAAAGTCCAAATAAGTTTCGCCATTAACATTATTATTAAAAAAAAAGGTGCTGTAATTCGATCGCCTAAGATACCACACCAGACGTGCACACTCCAATTTCCAGCATTTTCTCTTAGCCGATTTACTCAATAATTTTTTTGTTTCAAATTTCTAGGTACATCCGTTTCCTTAATACCGTACCTCGTTACGCTTGTTGGAACACCCGGTACAGGAGGCTAGACAACGAAGTCAGGAAAATCGGCTTAACAATAAATACAGAAAAAACAAAAATCCTGACACAAACACGTTCAAAGAGAATATTACAAAACGTCACGATAGGAGATGACAACCTAGAAAGAGTTTCAGATTTTACGTACCTGGGAGTAAACCTAGCGAAGGACGGAAACGAAGAAACTGAAATAAAAAGAAGGGTCACCCAGAAGGCCAATAAACCATACTTTGCCATACTCCATCTATTAAAAACTAGGGATGTCAACCTAGATAATAAAATGAGGCTGTATAAAAGTATCATAAGACCAATAACCACATATGGATGCGAAATATGGGTACCAACACAAAAAATGACCTTACACATCGAAGCATTCGAAAGAAAAATCTTAACAAAAATATTTGGCCCTAAGAACCACAGTGGCACGTGGAGAATTAGATAAAATTTCGAAATCTACCAACAATTTAAAGAACCGCCCATATCACAATTCGTAAAGCTGCAAAGACTACGCTGGGCAGGACACGTGGTTAGAATGGAAGAACATAGGATGCAGAGAAGGGTATTAGAGGTAAATGTAACAGGAACAAGACCGGTAGGAAGACCGTGGAAAGGGTGACAGGATAAGGTTGCCGCAAACGCAAAACGCTTAATGCACTCCAGGAATTGGAAGAGATACGCCAAAGATAGAGACAGATGGAGAGGAAAACTGAGGGAGGTCAAGGCCCGAATCGGGCTGTAGCGTCCTATGAGAGAGGGAGAGAGTCAGCCCTTCCTCCAAAACAAACATTTATTTATACTCAGAAGTATCGCATTTATATAAACACAAAATACTTTGACAAAGAGAACTTTGAAGTTTTAAAAGATCCAATTAGTCACTATTACCAACGCGATATGTAACCAATACTACACATATCACCTGGCTTCTCGACAATTTACGAAGCCACTGTGTATCTTGCGTTATAGTTTTATATTTCGTGGCATTGTTAAACGAGTGAAAATCATCCTTTCCGTTGAAAAAATTAATTAAAAATCGCCCGCGGAAGCGCATAAATAATCAAGATAAACGTCATAAATAACAAGGCATTAGCGGGGACTCGGAAAAGCTCGCGAAATGGATGCTGCCTGAGTTATTATGCATGTGTATCTATTCCGTGCATTCGCCTTTTATGAATGTGGAACCGAATTCGAGCGCCATTCACCCGCCCTCGCCGAATGCAACTGGAAAATACGCAAAATGACCGCAACAATAAATCTTTTACCGCATCGGTACACGGTTACCACTGGCATAGTTCTGCTAAAGGGTATCAGCGGGACTGCAGTCATGATTTACTCCGCCGCTATATGTTATCGATACCAGCGTCGAAATACAATGTATTTTAGTCATTTAATTTAATTAAGATGAAGTTTATGTGTCCGAGAACTTTCATCGGTAAAAAGGGCTATTATGGAACTAATAAATATTTCAATATTTGTTTAAAATAAGTCAAACGTACACTCGACACGACTTCTCTTCGAACGGCCACAGCGTGTTGTCTTTGTCAGTCCATCCCCTCCACAATTAATGTGAACGTTTCTTCGATAATCGTAATGTTAAATTACGAAGAATACGCTTATCGAAGAAACGGTCACGTTAAATGTGGAAGGGATGGACTGATAAAGACAGCACACTGTGGCCGTTCGAAGACTAAGTCGTGTCGCGTGTACCTTCACTTGGGGAATTAGGGTAAACCAAACTATCACATGTTGAATACAAACATTTCATTGTTACTAATTTGGGAAAAAAGTGGGTCAAATAACTTTAGATCATCTGTAGGTGTAGGCCAGTCATCAAATTCTCCAGTAATAGGCACAGTTTCAGAATTATAATCTGGAAGAATAAGAGTCTTTCGTTTTGCCATTTTGTTTTTGATGTACTCAGTATATTACTTAGATAGTAGTAGTACTTGGGATTCCTAAGTCTCCCCTGGTCAAGCAAGTAGAGAATTGGTCTTAAAATGTTACCTTGGGGGACTCCAGTTGAAATATTAGTTTGATCTCCAGACCTAGTTGTAATTTAAAACTACGATTTTTAAGGTAAAAACTCTCTATTCAGCCCAGCACTGATCCTCTAATACCGCACGACTCTAGCACACTAAGTAGTGTGTTATGGTTTATTAAATCAAAAGCTTTAGAGAAATCGATGAAACGACACAAAACATGTTTGAAGTGCACCAAGTGAGTAGTAGTACTTTTTTTATGTGTGGTGGTTGCTTAGTTGCAGTCACTCCGTAAGCTAATAAAACGGTGCATGGTTGATGATGATTGAGGAAGGTCATCTTCTTCACGACTTTCAGAATTATGAACTCTAAAATGTTAGTTTTGTACTGTGTTTAGTTCATGACACAATAAAAGACGTTTGAATTTTTCTATCTATCTCCCTTTTTTATCTGAAAATCGAACTTTTGACAGTTGTTCCAAGTTGTTATGCTGAACGATTTGAAAATGGAATTTTCGTCAGTTTGTACCCAAAATTGTTTCAAAATCTAAACAGGTGATGGTTGGCAAACATATTGGTTTCAAATCAATAAGCTTTCGCTAGATTTCTTTTATATTGGTCCAAAATTTTAGCCTTGTACTATGTATAAGTTCTTGAAAACAAAATTGGATTTTCAAAGAATCCAATTTTGTTATTCCAAACTGTGCTGGTTGTTGATCGTTTCTCCGAGCCTTCTACTTCTGGTATGTGGACCAGAATTGCGCTCTCAAACTTCTCTTCAAGTTTCTAACGTAATGGTGCAACATCTCTTAGTTTGATTTCGGCTAATTTTTTATGTGTGGAGGGTGTTTAGTTGCAGTGACTCCGTAAGCTGTATTACTTGTCTGGCTATCAATGCAACCCTCGCGGTGTAGTTTTGTGTGTGTAAATTGTGCTCAAATGGCTTTGTGACAGCACTTTGCTCCCAACAGCAAATGGTAAGTCGATCCGGATTTCAACCCTTTGAAAAAATGTCACCGTCCTCCCAGAGAATTGAAGGCTGCCACAACGATAGTCAGCCGTCTAACCACTGCGGCTATCAACCCGCTGTTGACAAGCGTATTGCTGTCTGTCTAGGATATTGTACTCGTTTAGACAAGAAATAATTCGATTGGCAACATATTTTTTTTTCCTATTCCTATTTATGATGACATCGAAATAGGTCTAAAATTTTTGCAATCTTCAAGGGAACTTTTTTTTATGAAGAGGTTTAATTAGGGCTACCTTTAGATGACTAGGGATAATACCACTTTCTATGGACAGATTTAGGAGTTTTTGAAGAGGTTTGCAGAAAATATGGTCAAAGGTAACAATATGCTTTAAATCTACTCCATCATGGCCTGGTGATTGTTACGGATCATCTTAAGTAAGATGTCCATCTACGAATGGACACAAAATAGGTTCAAGGAATGGTGGAAAAGATTACTAGGACAAAGACAGGCAAAGTAGTTCCTAACGGAACAGAGGCCTAAGACCTACTGAGTAAAGACAGGAAGACTGTCAAAGTGATAGCAAGTCTGATGACCGGTCATTGTACAGACTGAATAGGCATATGTTTAACATCGGCGTGGCAGAGGATGCTCTCTGCAGATTCTGTCAAGCGGAAGAAGAAACCCCAGTTCATGTTTTGTGCCACTGCGATGGGCTAACGATGGCAATTCAGTATCACACTGCAAAATGTTATGATTTGTCTAATTGGCAAGAGAGAATTCTCGTTAAAACCCATCGAGTAGGCCTCCCACAGGTGCTTTCTCCTTTTCTAACAATGAAAAGAAAGAGGGGTTGACAGTCTTTCGGCCTAACACAGAATTGATGGTAAGCCATGTTGATCTCATATCATCCTCCTCGGTGTCGTCCTCTAAAGGAGAACCGTATCCTAAAATTTTCTTTCCTCCATGGATTTTGAAATATTTTTATTTATCCATGATAGAATAGGAAGCCTTTTAGAGAAGTAATTGACGCAGCATAACATCTGGAGCAAGATTTCGTAATATAAATGTCTTACGTCAGATCCATCATTAGATACTGTTCCATGCTCCTGAACATTGATCTACACCTCTATAAAAAATATGATGAATAGAAGATCGTCTAATTGAGTTCAGCCTTTCTTCCTCCCTAGTATATAATTGAGGAGAGAGTATGTAAACCTCTAAGCGAATTATTCTTAGACACCACTTAAAATTCAAAACGCATTCTGTTATTAGCAAACACACCCTTCACGGGTATAGCAATGTAAACAAAACCTTCAAACTTAACAGTGAACTTTCGTTATACATACAGTCAATTCCTAGCGAACACAAAACTTTGTTTTAGGTCTACGGCGCGGCGGTAACATCAACTTTGAAGAAAATGCCAAGTTCGTTTATATTACAACGAAAGTAAAACATCAACTATAAAATACATATAAATTAGTCACACTAGGGGTATATATCTATATATATGTGTTTGCAATGTGTACGGCAAGTCAAATGCGGTCGTTGTGATTACGAGATAAATATTTGAGGAAGCTGTGGGATCAATCCGGGACTACGCAGTTCGGAAACTTTCGAATATGCTGCGGATGTAGATAAATTTTAAATAGGATTTAGTTCCGATGATGTAACATGATTTATTTCATTTGCGTGAATTTTTTACAACCGAAACTCATCTTTAATATTTCGAAATCAAAATTTAATTTTAGAAAATTGAAATGTTCAAACCTGTTTCAGAGTGTACTCATTAGGTATTCTAAAGTTCTCTTCCTTGTCCAGGAAATAATCGAGACACAAAAAACAATGCCTATAATAGGCACTCATGGTATATTGTTGGAATTTACCCTGCGAATGAATGCAATGAAAATAGATCAAGCATTAGAAGCGGACCACGTGGTTTCGACCTTCTAGGTCTCGTCAGCGCAACTACGAATGCTAGATCTAATTTCATCGCCATTCACATCACAACTTTAACTGTATAATACCTTGGACAATAGACTAATTCTAACCCAATGCCATCTAGTGGGCAGAGTGGGAAGTAAAACGCTGCAAGGCACTACACAACACAAGTCGGTACAGCAGATACTGATCTAGCTCGCACAATTCGTAAATTGTCATTCCCGCTAGATGTCTCGATTTGGTAAGTAGTCAATGGTGAATTCCTAAACACGGCTTACCATGACGAAACGTATGAAAACGTCGAGGAATGCAAATCATAGTTGCCACGTTGACGAGACCCCTTCTAGAGGGTCTAGAAGGGGGTTTGTATTTTATTTGAAAGTTTCGAATGACAAAATAAATGCAGGTAATTTATTTCTTGTTTGCACTTCACAAGAAAGTAACTATAAAATTGATTAATTATTTGGCGGTTTCTTTTTCAATCACATCAGAAGAATAAACAACATATCTCATGCTGCAAGCGACTGTTTAATAACAGGATTAAACTACATGTGCGTGTATATTTCTACCCTGTAGTAATGTCCAGCGGAGATAAAACAACTTCTGTACGATAAGCGCGCTGAAGAATTACCGAGCGTGAAATAGAAAGAATTGTATCATCATATTAGTATTATCTTTTATGCTAGGGCGGATTTACGAGCTGAGTACGCTTCTGTACGCCGGCGGCAGAGGGAGAATTTAATCAGTGGACAATTTTTTCGGTCGACTTGCTCTCCGAGATTAAACACAGCAGAAGTAGAAAGGAAGGGATGGGATATAAAGATAAAAGGGAGAGACGCCCTAAGAAACGAGGGGGAGGGAAAGGAAAAAAAATAGTAGCGGTTTGCTGTGGCGACGAGAGCTTACGATCTGTAATTGAGTTTAATTGAATATTGTAATCCCTTTCTGAGGCGGTGGAACCATCATCAGCGTTGGAATGGTGTTATAGGAGGGGCGAAGGACGTAATATTAAAATTAACTAGGTGTACCCTCATCAAATTTATCCGACGACTGACTTCATTCGGATTGGGGTTAATTAAAAAATTAGACGGGTTGCGAGGTTGTTGTTAATTTTCGGTGTACTTTCCAAGGCGGTTTGTAATCATTGTCGAATTTTTGAGGAAAATGAGGACTTGGTTTTGTGTTTTTTTGTTTTTGAGATTCAATGGTAAGTATTTGATAGACGCAATGTCGTTTTTTCCGAAATGTAATGGAACTTGAGGAGTGGGGAACACAATTAATTTTGGAATTGCTTCTGAGGGTTTTGTTTGAAACCGCATCGTTACAAATATGATCACTAGAAGCTGTTGACCTTTTTAGTCTTACAAACCGATTCTAGTAAAACAGTAAGTGTCAGTAATCAAGTTTAAAGTCTTGTTTCTTGTCAAGCACGGGATCTTATATGCCCGTCGCGATGACACCTCCAAAATTATCACCGTCGCTTGCGAAGAGGACCTCAAGCGTATCATATACATATGTAGATAGTGTGGTGCACTGATTTTTTTCCGTTATGGAATTATCAAGGATATTATGGCCTCTGCGTTGTCCGAGCTTCACAGTGATGCTGAGAATGTGTTTCAGTGCGAAGTTCTGGAGTGCGTCTTTTGGTGTGCTGTGTTTATTTACCATCTGGTGATGAGGTTGCTGGCCAGTGTTTTTTGTCTAGTCTTGTACGCGTTAGTGAGAACTATCCTGATGACCCACTACTACCGCATATTACATGGCTTACCTCTAAGCATAAGTACATGGCGCCCTCCTCCTATGGTGTCGCTGACGCAGTCTTTATTGATACTATTGAATATTGTAATCTATTGCAGTTTAATTCTCTCGACTGGGCTGCAATTTTTGAAAACTTAGATTTGGAGGAAACCATGAGCACTTTCTATAGCCACCTTCACTCTATTATTGGTTTATGGTACATGTTCCATCGGAAACTGTTAAGCGTACTGGTTTCTTAACTGTGAAGGTAATAAAAGAAAAACTTAAGTACCACAGGAAATGGAAGTTATATAAAATAATTTAGATTATGTTACATTTAATATTCTCAGAGCACGCTCTAAATATCTCATTTCTTGCGATCTGAAACGTTATAACCCACAATCTTGAAGCTGGATTACATGAGGATCCTAAGCGATTCTGGTCTTTTGTAAAAACAAAAAAGAAGGGTGTGTCGCTCAGTTCTTTGTCATTTTGAAAATCACCTGAAAATAACCCAGGATAATCCAGTGGTTTCTAATACTGGATAACCACGAATCCCATATAACGATTGGTGCAATTGAATATGCTAAACAAAAGGGCATTATAATTGTGACATTACCGCCTCATGCAAACTACAAAATCCGTTGGACAAAACGAATTATAATATTGCTTGTAATGAATGGATGATTGGGAACCCTGGAAAAACGATATCAATTTATTAATTAACGTTTCTGCGCTATTTGGGAAAGCATATTCAAAAGCTTTTTCAATCAATAATATAACTAATGGTTTCTTATCTACTGGAATATGGCCTCACAATTCTGAAATTTTTACCGATGATGATTTTTTGTGCTCAACTCAAACCGTTAATTGTGACCAACAGTTAGCCTTAAACAATGATGATACAGCACCACTGCTACAAACACCACCACATCCACGAACACCACCAAACTCCGGAAATCTTACAGTCGTACCTGTACATCCACAAATAGGTGATAATACAGTGGAATATACAGCATCATATAGTTTTGCAAGTACTTCTACAAATATTGTCACTAAAAGAAGATGATGTTAGACCGTTTTCCTAACCGAGTAGTTCCTATTAAAGATTAAATTATAGCTGAACTGTATAGAAGATGCGAGAAAAAAAAACGCGAAAGAAGAGAAGGTAATAAGGAAGGTTTGGGCGGAGCCAAATAAAAAAAAAATGCAGGAGGATATGTCAGGGAGTGACACCTCAGAAAATGTGCCCTATGCAGAAAGCAGTGATAATGCTTTAGAGGTCGAAGCTGAGATCGACTTTTTAACAATCTCATTTGACGATTTTGTTCTAATCGATGAGGAAAATAGATCGATAAAAAATTCGATCGGGAAAATAATCCAGGAAATGGATAAAGAATATTTGATTCTATATTTTAAGAGAATTTTTCCTCTACTTAAATTTACACAAACAGAGAAGAATTTTTGCAAAACATTGTGTCATAACAAGGCTTCCACCCCCTCGCCCACTTGGAGGAACTTCAAGAAGGACAGAAATGTTTGTTTTTGATGTGAGTTTAACAAAATATGAGAATTGTCTTGTTTAAACTTCGTAACATGATTAGGATTTTTCATACATTCAAGTTCCTTTACTTTTTACTTTTTTGTTTATAAGAATTTGAAGAAAAACTCAATCTTATATCGTTTGTTATTTGAAATAAAGAGCATTTTGCTATAAATATCGTGTTAGTATGACAAACCTAAGCGTGTAATCGATTTTTTTGATTGCTCGTATCGTTCATTTAAAAAAAAAAAAAAGTGATGCTAATTTTGTTAATACATACATATTAATAACTTCCCTTATTTTGTTTTTCTTTTATTTTCTTTACTGGTCAAACTATTGTGGTATTTTTTTTATTACAGCTATTGTTCATATTGAATCTGTTTATTGGTTTTTCTTTTTTTCTCTTCTTTTTACCTAATAATTCTCTATTTATACATATATATTATGTATAAATTCACCGAGTTATGGTATCTCATCTTATATTGCTTCAATTCTAGGGGATGTGCTTAAAAACAACCCTTGTGTTTATGATGTACAGGATTCCTTTTCCTTCGTTGAGAAGGTTAACAATATTCAACTCCCCGATGGTTTTGTTCTTGCGTCTTTTGACGTTGTATCCTTATTTACCAATATCCCCACAGATTTGGCACTACATATAATAGAGAATGAATGGGAAAGTATAGAGATGTCTGCTTCACTAACAAAAGACTCCTTTATTAAATTACTACAATTAATTTTAAACAATAGTTATTTTTCCTTCAACAACAGGTTCTACATACAAATCAAAGGTGTTCCTATGGGACTTCCAAATTTGGTAATGAATTACTGTCTCCAAAAGATTGTCCATACTCTCGAATTTCAACCCCCCATTCTTAACAAATACGTTGATGACCTCATTATAGCTTTACCAATAGACTTAATTGATAATACATTACAAAAATTCAACTCATTCAATTCACAATAGAGTTTGAAAACGAGAGAAGTGTGCCATTTCTTGACACCAAATTGATTAGAGATAGCAATAATAAAATTATGACAGATTGGTACAGGAAACCTACACATTCGGGTAGATTTATTAATTATAATTCTAATCATCCCATTAAACAAAAGGTCTATGTTATTGTTGCTATAAAAAACAGAGTCACTAAACTATGTCACCCTTCCTAACCATCCTTTCAAGGATGTTTACAAATAATGGGTACCCCAAGTCTTTAGTTAACAAACTTCTGTTCAGTACTTCATCCCCTAAAAACCAACGTAATACTTCACATCACCTGCCACCTCCCCCCGAACTACCGACACCAACAATTTATTGTAAGATTAAGATATTGTAACATTAAATTTGGATTCTATAACATGATTACCCTTAATACCTTTTTCTCTAGTATGAAAGATGCAGTTCCAAATATGTTCAGATCTAATGTAGTTTACTCTGTACCCTGTAAAAATTGTAATCAGGTATATGTATATAGGTAACACTTCCACTTGGTTAAAGACTCGTCTAGTCAATCATAAAAGCGATATTAAAACCAAAAAAACTAGATGTGCGTTGGCTGAATATATGATCAGACTGCAACACGAACCTAATTTCGATAATACTAGAGTATTACTACTACTACTGAATCTATTAAAAAAAGTAGGGAATTTTTGGAAATGATTGAGATAAATAAAAATACAAATAATATGAATTTCAGGTCCGATGTAGATAATTTAAGCAAAATTTATTCATATACAGGGCAATCCAAATTAAGTGTTCACCATTGATAACTTTGTTATTATTCAAGATACAAGACTGTTTAAATTAGCAAACTTCTACTACTTTTAACGCTCTGTAAGATGGAAGAATAAATAAATCAAATGCGCAGCGCGTTTTCGAGTTTTGCCGAAAAATATGTTTTTTTCTCAAATGGAAACCCCTGTATATTATATCATTTTCTGCTAGAACTTTAATTTTTAAACAAAAAATCATATAAGACATTTTTTACTGCGATTAAAAATACTTGAGTTATAATGAATAAACGAAAACAGCTAAATAAGTTTTATAAACTTTATATTATACATAAATTTATCATTAAAAGAAAAAAAAAATTACTGATTTTTTCATAGAAGATGTTCAAAAATACCACCTTGTTGTTCAATACATTTTCGTACACGCTTCCGAACTTCTCGAATTGCTTAGCTGTTTTTATTTAGTCATTATAACTCAAGTATTTTTAATCCCACTAAAAAATTTCTTATAAGATTTTCTGTTTAAATATTAAAGTTCTAGCAGAAAATGATATAATATACAGGGGTTTCCATTTGAAAAAAAAGATTTTCGGCAAAACTCGAAAACGCGCTGCGCATTTGTTTTTTTTATTCTTCCATCTTAAAGAGCGTTAAAAGTACTATAAGTTTGCTAATTTAAACAGTCTTGTATCTTTAATAATAACGAAGTTACCAATGGTGAACACTTAATTTGGATTGCCCTGTATATTAACTCTTAACAATAATAGTCGAGCGATCCAGTAATTAATTACCATTTTTCAATCTATTGCTTCACCTTTCAATGTGATTTCTCCCTTTTACTTAACAACCCCTATGTTCTAAATATAGACTAGGGATATCACGTGGTGGATTGTCATCGTTTTAAAAATTCTTATAATTAATGTGCCACCTTACATTTTGTCTTTACGGTTGGCTTTTCGCTGTTGCCCATTACAAGATACTTAAAGTTTTCATAACTATTGTAGGGAACTGTTTAGTAACATTCACCATTTCATCTGTCGTGCAACTTTCACGGTCATCCTAGGTTTTAATGTAGTTTATGTCACATATTTTTCTCTCACTGAGTTTAAGAATTGTAAGTAACAATGTTAAACTAATATTTTAATGTATTGACCATGGTTTAGTCCTTTAGTGTGCCCTGATGAAGCATTGAATACAGTGCGAAATATTGGCTACAAAAATAGAAAACTTGATTTAAAGAATTGGTTTTATTTGCTGGATTCCCCGATATTCCTTTATTTTGGTATTGAGTTCGAACGGCAAAGACTCCTTGTCTGTTATATTATGTATATATGTATAAACATGTCAGAATAGTTAGTATGTTGTGTATGTACATGCAATTGTTATCTCGTGGATACTGCTACTGGGTTCGTACTGTTTGTATCCCAACTACTATAAATAAATAAATAAATAAATAATAGGATTTGATATATTTTTTTGAACTTAAAAAAAATTTCACCGCAAAATTCGAATAATAAACAGGACACCGAACAGATGCACTTCAACACTTCTACTTCAACATCGCTGCAATGCGTCAAAATCATGCAGGTAAAATATTTCATCAGTCATAAAGCAAGTTGGTTAAAAACTCTTCATTACAACGTATACATGTAACGGTGTAATAACGTTTTCCTCTATTTACGATTTCTTGCGCGAGAGAGCAAATGTGGTCGTTGTACAACTGCTACGTGTTACGAGTTGCATAATACTTTCCCAGCGTTAAAGGTCATAATTTTTCATTTACTTTATACACAGAGGAAACATGCTAGTCTAGATGAAACGTTCTATGAAGCAAAAGCACATTTACTAACGTAGCGACGATGTAAAACAGTGTAGAATGTTCTAGTTATCTTTTCTAAAAGAATCATGACGTATGATTGTAGTAATATCATGGCGAATTTAAGTTTAGAATTGTAGGTAATATTTCTTAAAGATTGCTACGATTTAGATATGACAGTAGCATATTTCGACATATCGAATAAAATTCTTACCTGATCTCTTGTCTCCTTCATCTGAATGCTACCCTTCCACCACGTTATCGTCGGCGTAGGCCTGGATCCTACCACTTCGCAGGTCAACTCGTAGGTATTGTCCGCTGATAGGGGTCGATTCTCCCCCATTAGTTTCACCCAGAGGGGTCGTACTGGAAAAGAAGAGGAAAAAAATCGGTCACCATTAGTTATCGGACAGGGTTTTCGAGGTCGTGTGTGTATGTGTGGGCGAGCACGTGAGCGATGCACGTGATAAATCGACGCGATAAATTTTCCCCCTATCTCTAGCGGTCGTTTTAATTGAAAACTAATTATAGGAAAGTTACAGGAATAATTAGGTAGATATGCTACGTGTAGAGGAGGGATGTTATCAAGATATGCTCAATGTTCAAGTCGATTAATTAATTCAGGTTAGATTAAGTTGAAGGGGATATATTGTTGGAGGTAGACTAAGACTACAAGTTTTAGATTTCATATATAATGAATGAACGATTTCATTGAAACTTCTCTGTATACGTATTACTCGAGTTTCCACAATGATTATATCGAAAATATATTCTGTTTAGTTTCTCTCTGTTTTCCCATTTTCTTGTATCCTACCGAAGATGAGATCGTATTTTCATCCATCATTGGTGGGGTTTTATTTTTTTTCCGCGATAGCAACTTCGACCGACAACCGAGGGGCTATTGAATAGCAGGCAGCTTCTCTGAACAATCCGCAATGACAACTAGGGAAAACCAATTGCGGTTTCTGGGGGCATTACATAGTTCGTGGCGTACGACAGGCAATATATGAGCGGAAAATATGCGAAAATGGAAACTCGAAACGTACTCTCGCCGGCGATAAGAAACTTTCTCGAATAGTTTATCGGCCACGCGGCCCAGAAATGTTTTTTTTACGGCCCGAAGCCCGAACAAACTAACATTTCGCCCTGGTTAAGAGGGTTTTGTGTACCAGTCGAGCTTTGGCAATTTGTCTAAAACAAAGTTATAGACGCGTCTAAGTTTATATACACTGGGTATCGTGAGAATTATGACATTCAGAGGCTTCATTCGAGAAGCTATAGATTCAATTAGTTTTAACATCTTTTATATTGTAAAACAAAATTTAATACAAAAATATGAGGGAGGCTACCCTAGTATGTACTTCTGGTCAAGACTACCACCAACAAAATTTAATCTTTTTCTATCTTTAATGTCTTACTCCACTTTCCAAGTTTCAAATCTTTGAATCCCTAGTCGCTTCAGCACTGGGATTTGGCCCATTTTGCCGAATGGTGTCATTAATTGGAAATCGTTAGGTAATTAGTTATAAACAATGTCATGATCGATGTCCAAGCTTTCCTTCTCTTTGATCTTGGGTGATGGCTCATCTAGGATAGTAGATGATTACCGGTTCTTGGCATTTTCTCCACCACCCAAAGAATCGTTGACGGATTGCAAGAAATTGGTCATGATTTTGGCTGTTTTGGGACCTGATGGCGATTTCTTGATTTCTCGGGCGTCATCAAGTCTTTGTAATGAAAATTTCACTTTGGGCGCTGAGTACTTTAACTGAGCATAGCCAAGTTGTTGACACTCATAGTATTGTTTGATTTCAGCACTTTGTGCTCTTCGTGCAAATGAAAAATTGTGTCTTATTCCTCAGCTTCTTTTCTGTAACTTTGATGAAAACAGCTAATTGCCCTTAAAAGCATATGCATCTAACGTCTTCTTGTTCAATCCATTTTTCCAGTTTTTTGTAGATGTTCCAAACATGTCAACGCAAGTGTTTCCCATATTTTTCCATTATAATCGTTTTAAAGAATTGAGGACATTATGCAAATCTCTTATAATTGATGCTTACGAGAATTATATCCAAAGTAAGGAGAATCAAGTCCTTAGTGATCCTTAGCAACTATGGAGATTTATAAGTAGCAAAAGAGGGCATTCCAGAACATCTGGTGTAATGAACTACAATGATATTCAACTTGGTATTATTTTAGTAGTGTTTATCTTCAATCTGATGAAATCTATTGTGATCAGTTAAGTTTTAAGTTATTGTAACCATCTACGATCCATCTATCCTCTATATCCGAAGATGAAATACTATTCCATTTAAAGAGATCGAAAAATAGCTTAATAAGTGGTACTGATCTGGTACCCAGCTTTATTTTACGTGACCTTGCAACGATATTTGTGAAACCTCTACACTATTTGTTCAACAAGATTTTATTATCTTCTGAATTTCCGGCAATATGGAAGACCTCTCGAGTATGTCCAGGATTGAAAAGTGGTAGTGCAGAGGATGTCCATAATTACAGGCCTATTTCTATTTTATGTAACTTTCTTTGCCAAGGTATTTGAATCAATCCTATGCGGCCATATTCAGAGATCTACAAAATCCATTATTTTACCAACTCAGCACGGTTTTCTCGCTATGCGTTCTACGGTAACAGATTTGAGTTGCTTTACACAATATGTGTCACAGAGTTTGGATAAGCGGAAGCAAGTGCGTGTGAGGTCTGCTACGTTTTGTCCTTTTTGTGGATTACCGCAAGGATCAAACCTTGGTCCTCTCCTGTTTCTTCTTTTTATTAACGATATCGTTGATGTTATTGAAAGTGGTCACCTGATATTTGCAGATGATTTAAAAGTGTTTCGTGAAATAAGATCTACAAACGATTGTGTTGTGTTACAAAACGATTTATTAGCCATTTGCAATTGGTGTGAGCATTATCATTTGTCTCTTAATATAAACAGATGTAAAGTAGTTTCCTATACCTGTAAACCTAATTATGTTATAAATATGTGATTACATTTTGAATAATTAAATACGTCGTCACCGTATTTGAAAAGATCTGGGTGTCACTTTTGATTCTAAACTCAGTTAACAATATGGAAGCTGCGCAAAGACGTTTTTAAAATATCTATTTTTTAAATTAGATGATATTTACACGGAGAGAAATTTAGACTACATTATATTGAATAGATTTAACTTTTTGTCACTGTATAAGAGACATCTTATAATCAAATGTAAAACTTTTATACAAATTGTTAAATAATGGTCTTGACTGTTTTTGGTTATTGAGCAAGATCAACTTTAGTGTACGCAGACTAGAAACTCGGAAGCAAGCTTTATATTATTGTAGCAGTAATAGAATTAATATTTTAGTTAAATCTCCCGTGTCGACAATGCGTAGCACATATAACAGTAATGCACATCTATGTGATTTACATTTTGATTCTTTTAATATAATTTCAGATGTCATAAGTGCTTTATAATGAATATTCTTTTTTTTCTTTTCTTCTTCTATATTTATGTATCTTAGTTAATATTTCTATTACTCGCTTGTAAACCATTTAAATTTATAGCATTTCCTAGTTTTGGGTGTGACCTGTAGGAAATAAATGAATTATTATTATATGTGTAGCTAACCCCCCTCCCTCTCCCTCCCAAGATCCATTCCGGAGGAGTCCCTCTAAAGATATTTTCTTGTTGTTTTTGTTGTGCAGGTTTAGAGCAGGTAAAATAGTTTTAAACGAGATCTAAAGCAAGTCGAAATTAGGTATAAACCAGTTGGAGACCATCTCTTAACTAGATAAACTGTTTTATAAACTAGATAGTAGAGGAAATCTAAGAGCTCTCTGGTCACCTTCATTATTTGGAAAACATGAGCTTTGGTCTCCTATGCAATATGATACTGCTTGTGTGCGACTAGCATTCTACCAAAGATTAATTAATTGTTTTATCAACTGCATAGCCACGCTAGACTATATCGTTCCTGGTTTGAAGTCCTACTATACAGCTTTGACCTGGTGAGTGCTTCTGAATTTCTACCTATTATTTTTGAACGGTAACAGGTAGCCGTTTAAAGTTCAGCAGGTGACCCGCCAGGATCTGCAATTGGACCTTTTCTGCTGTCAATTTATGCGTAGGTTTTCCCAGAAGAAAAATTTTCTGAAAATAAAGTGATCGTCACAGTTGTTGGTAAAAAAAGTTTACATTGATTGGTATGGAGATAACTATAGAGTGTGAGTGAATACCTCGACTAGATCCTGCTTTGTAATCTCCTAGTTTTGTTATTCAGAAACTAAAATATGCATAAAGCGTAAAGAAAGAATCGTCCATTGAAGAAAATAGGGAGGGGTGAGGGAGGAGGGAGTTTTAAATTTTTCAAGATGCTTATTATACTCGTAGTTGTTATTACGATCGATTTAAAGAAGGTCCTCAGTTGTTATTATTCTGAAAAGCTGTTGTTCACTTTTTTTGGTTATTCTGAACATGTAACTCTAACAAAAACATTCATGCTTTAGGATCTTAATAAAGAGAATTTCGTATAGCTGCCGCACAATTAAACCTCAACATCTTACCAGCAGCAGCAGGAAAGCTTTCTTAATCTATCAACTATCTTGAATGATCATGCACTCCACAAACACAAATATATCCGAAAAACATAACGTCACTCTCTCTTGATTTCCCGAAAGAAAAAAGAAAGCTTCCATACTTCCAAAATATAAATACGAGCGCTGCACACACAGGAAAAAGCTTGTATCGCCGCCGGAGCTTTGCGAAAGCGGCAATAGCTCGTAAATCATAACCGCGATCGCATTTATCAAAATACATGACAAATACATTTGCCGGCACCCTAGCGGCTCGCGCAATCAATACGACTTCTTTCATCGTTCGGAGAACCGTGCAATGCAGGCTAGTCGGCTGGTCATCGCCGGAATTGACTTTTTACTATCGGTCGTGGCTCGTAAAAAGTTTATTTGTTTCGACGTGGAGCGCAGCGGCATATCCCAGATTAAAACATTACGTTGGTGGTCTCGTAGTTCGCCGATGCGTATTGAAGAAATAGCGATGAATAGTCGAAAATGGTGGAGGCGCCGGTGTTAGGGTATGTTGGGCGGTTTTTTCCCCGGCGTGTTGGGCGCCAAAACAGTGGATGGATGTAAGTGTCGGTGGTACTGATGCGTTTTTGATTTTAACCGAGGGTAACGACCCTAGTGTGCGCAAATAAGAGTATTGTGTTAGAACTTATAACTAACTTATAACTAACACCTCAGTGGTGGATTGATTTCCTCTTAAATTTGTTTTGTCAACTTAAGGTTTGGACTTCGAACTTGAAACATTAATTATTGATTAATTTATTTAAAAGATAACATTTACACGATTTCTTTTTCTTAATATTGTCAGGTCCCTAAGTAAAATCTGAAGAGAAAGTGCCGCTACTTTTCTTCAATGCAGATGTGAATCTCTGGATCGCATGTAAACACATCGTAGCAATTTGTCTCGGCATAAATATTTTATCGACGAGGAATACACTTTAACCGTGATTGATATCCGGATATCACGACCGAAGCCGGAGAAGTAACACCAGTCGCTAGCCGAGAGAATGTTATTCGGGACTATCATAGCAGGCAAAGCGGGGTATCCCTTGTACGGGAATGGGTCGAAGATTTATGACAACACGTATGAAACAGATATCGCTTTTTAAGATCCGCTCGCAAAATATGAAAATCATACGTTACGTGATCGAATACTACAGTGGAAGGAGAGTGTGGGGAAACCCGGAACGAGATGGGTGAAAAACGCTCGTTGGGATGGAAGGAAATTACCACACACGCTAACATATATGAAACGATATACGTGAAAATGTTGAAAGGAGAAGGTACGAGATAAAGGTAACAGCGTGGAAAATGATAGAATAGAATATTCGTCCACCAAACGTGTGTGTCTTCGTATTCTGAAGGAAAGAGATGAGACGATTACGTGATCGTCGTCATGGACTTCCTCACGTCTCTTCAGCTCCCTGTCATAATTCGAAACTGGCTGTAATAATGGCGGACTTGACGCCGGGACTGAATATAACAAGAAAACTGTCACTGGAATTTATACAAACGACCTGTACAATCTTTAATGTATTCGAGAAAGGAGGTGACATAAAATCAATAGAACAGGTTATTGTAACACCCGTACTATAAAAATAGCGTACATAAAGGAACGGGACATCTTTCAATATTGTTGCAGTAGTTCATTCACAATTTTTTTTATATTATGAATCGCAACGGCAGCGAGTTAGCTATTAATTTACCGCATATACATAAAAGAGACTTCAAATGTAGACGACATAAAGTTGAAGTTATCTTCTACTAGCACTAATTTAATCTGCAAATTCTTCTACTTCAGTTAGAAATAGATGACATCGAAGTGATTTGTTAAGTGAAAAAAAAAAACACAAACAAATGTTTAAGGTTTACACTATATTTAATAACAACGACAGCTGTTTCGCTACACTGTAGCTACGTTAGCTTGACATATACAATAATAACTATCTACATACCCTTGACTCTTATATACAGGGTTTTCAAACTTAAGTCGCCACTATTGCTAACTTTGTTATTATTGGAGCTACAAAGTTGGTTAAATAGGCAAACTAGTGTAGTTTTTCAAGCAAATTACAATGGCATTTAAAAAAAAATAATTGACGTACTGGGTCACGTGATATTGTGAAAAATGTAATGTTTTTAATGGGACACTCAGTATACAGTTCCCACGGTCGACAGAAAATTTAATTCTGAACAAAAACTTTCCTATGAACTTTTATCCTAAAGTCAATAATAACAGAGTTATTGATGATTTTTCAAATTTGCCAAGGTGGCTGTTATTTCATAAACAAAATTCGATTGTTTTGCAAATGTCATCAACATTGAAATATTGCATTAAACCTCTGTCAGTAAATAATTAACATTTTGTGTTTATTGATGAAAAAATGCCTTTCACGCATTTAGGAAAATGTGATATGATGGAATGTTACATCGTTTGTAATTAAAATTCCCTGCAAGGTCGTGAACGTTACGGTGTTTTATTTCCTACGCGCAACTTGCCAGATCGAAGGTACTTTTTACTTTTGTACCGTAAGTTTCGATCAAATGAAAATGTGTTCAAGAAAACTGGAACCAAAAAACAATTTATAATAAGTGAAGCAACTGAAATTAACGTCTTAGCTTTCTTTGAAGCTAATCCTAATAATGCAATTAATGATTTAAAGGAAGAAAGTGGACTATCTTTGGGAACTATTCACAATATTCTAACAAAACATAAGTTTGTGCCGTTCAGATACAGACCTATTCAGACGCTGGTACCGGGAGATCAAGAAAGACGGACTCAGTTTTGTCAGGGGTGCATTAATCAAGTTAGACTTCACCATAATTTTTGGCGTTTGGTTCTTTGGAGTGACGAATCAAATTTCTCCAACAGGGGTATGTATAACAGGAAGAATAGCCACTATTGGAGTCGAGAAAACCCGATGCTTTTCCGTCCTTGTAATCCGCAGAGACGCTTTAGTGTTAATGTTTGGTGTTGCTTGATTGATTCAAGAATTGTAGGCCCCGTATTTTATCAAGGTGCATTAACTGGCGAGAGGTATGTCGAAATGTTAACCGCTACCCTTGGAGAATTCTTGGATGACCTGAATTTAATGGATAGACAACAGATATTCTTTCAACAAGATGGCGCTCCTGCCCATAATGTTCGCCAAATTCATAACTTATTACATGACCTTTTTGATGGCCGATATCTATCAACTAACGGGCCTATTCGTATGCCTCCCCGATCACCGGACATCACACCTTTGGATTTCTTCTTTTGGGGATTTGTGAAAAGTGCAGTGTATGAAAGACGGTATGATACTCTTGAAGATCTCCAGCAAAGCATCAGCCATGCTATTAATAATATTGATGGTAGAATCATTGCTAAGGCTACTAGAAGCGTTAACAGGCGGGTTCAAAAGTGCTTGGAGCAAGAGGGTGATGTTTTTGAGCATCTGATCTGAATTTAAAATTTCTTGTTTTTTTTTTTATTTTCGAAACTAATAAAATAACTTAAAATAAACAATACTGTTTTTAGTTTCTGTAAAAACAATCATCAATAACTCTGTTATTATTGACTTTAGGATAAAAGTTCATAGGAAGGTTTTTGTTCAGAATTAAATTTTCTGTCGACCGTGAGAATTGTATACTGGGTGTCCCATTTAAAAAAATTACGTTTTTCACAATATCACGTGACCCAGTACGTCAATTATTTTTTTTTAAATGCCATTGTAATTTGCTTGAAAAACTACACTAGTTTGCCTATTTAACCAACTTTGTAGCTCCAATAGTAACAAAGTTAGCAATAGTGCCGACTTAAGTTTGAAAACCCTTATAGTGTGTAGTTATCAGGAGTTCTAAGAACTAAAATATATAAAGAACAATTTCTTGTTTAAAAGTGTCAGGTCTGTACAGAAAGTACGTGCCAGTAATACAGTTTCCCTAATTTCTGTTAGCAGTATATTTAGTTACACGTACTTTCTGTACAGACCTGACACGTTTAAACAAGAAATTGTTCTTTATATATTTTAGTTCTTAGAATTTCTAATAACCACACACTATATATAAGAGTCAAGGGTATCTAGATAGTTATTATTGTATATGTCAACCTGACGAAGCTACAGTGTAGCGAAACAGCTGTCGTTGTTATTAAATATAGTGTAAATCTTAAAAATTTGTTTGATTTATTTCACATTGAAAATGGATTTACATCAAGTAAAGACTAACTCGATCCATGATTTGTTAAGAACGAACGCCCTGTCTAGGGGTAGAATTCGCCCCTTCTACTCCTCTTAAAAATAACTGTCTTTAAAACTTGACAAAATAAGAAACTAAGGATGCAAGTCTGTGTTTTCAGAGGAAATAGAATCTGAGTTAAGAGAGTACATTTTAATGCTAGCAAAGCTATTTTATGGGCTAACACCTAGGTGTCTTAAACACACTTCGGTGTGCTGAGCAACATAGATTAGATTAGGTTAGGGATGGGTTGGCTATGCGAACCTGTTTCACCGCGACCTTTGCAGGTGTATTGTGATCCACTTTTATCCTAGAGGACGCTCTCTACTTTTGCTCCTTTATGTAGCCGTTAGCTGTGGGGTTCTCTACGCCCATTGCTAGAAACCTTGTCCTCGTTAGATCATCGCAGTGGCAACAAAACATGAACTGGGGTTTCTTCTTCCTCTTGACAGAATCTGCAGAGAGCTTCATCTGCCAGGCCAATGTTAAACAAATGCCTATTCAGTCTGCAATGACCGGTCATCAGACCTACTATCAGTTTGACAATCTTCCTGTCTTTACTCAGTAGGTCTTTAGTAGACTCCATTAGAAACTCCTGGTGATCTTTTCCACCATTCCTTGGACCTGTTATATATCCATTTGTAGATGGATTTTTTAATTTGCGATTTGGTGATGCCGAATCGAAGGAAGGGGGAGCTCCTATGAAATGCCTTGACGAACCTCATCTGGCCAGCTTATCCGCAGCCTCGTTTCCCTTCACGTCCGTGTAGCTGGGGCCCAGGCCACCGTTAATTTCCTTTGGGTGCCCACCTCATTTAGGGCTCTTACGCAACCCAAACCGGCTTTGAGTCAGTACTTGTGGAACTGATCGTCTGACTGTCAGTTCATCTATCTACTTCTCTGACACAATGGTGAATCGCTGCAACCTCAGCCTGGAATATTATCGAGTCCTTGCTGAAGCTCAGTAAAACGACCCTGCATAAATCACTGGTATGTCGTCAGTATCTCGAAATGGAAAAAAAGCACGAACAGGAACGCGAAAAAGATGATTCAAAATATGTATATACATATATATTATTTAATATTTTTTATTAGCATAACGGGAACATAAAATATTTTAAAAATATGTAACAAAACGTTAATACTAAAAAACTTTTAAGATTTCTTAATTTAATAAATCTTCAGCATTGAAAAAAAGGATTGATACACTTATAAAAGGTTCCATAGTTCTTGATACCGTGTATCCTCTTTGTGTGTCCTTTTCCTGCTATCGGTATCACTCGCAGAATGATGACCTAGTCATAGAAAACAATATTCGCCCAGTCACAGATTATCACACACTTACCTTTGGCTAGCCAAGATCGCACGTACTTCTCCGGATAAAACTTTACTAGTGGTGGTCCAACAGAATTAATAAATAACAATGAAGCTATTGTTTTCATCGCCAAACAATTTCTTAACGATGCCACAATTTCGTTCATCGCGCTGACAAATTCAACTTACGTTATCATATTTTGAAGGCCATTATATTTACTCCTCTCTTTTCCATCTCTTCCTAAATCTTCTGAAGCACTTTTAAAATGCTCACAAAGTCACAAATAATTTTGTAGGACAGCGTTGACAGTACGCCTACTAGAAGCTATCCAACGAACTGAGAATATTTGACCAATTTTTAAAAATTGTGTTTCCAAGGAAGCTGCCACCTGTTTCAGTTCTCTTTGATTTTTAGGCGACTGATGGTATAAGGTGTAAATTTTGTCTATAAAAATTTTGAAATAATTTATACTAACCACTTGGCGATCACATCACTGATTGCCAATTCTAGACTTTTCCCGAACATTACTTTTTTTCTGTTATGTACAAATAAATAAATAAATTACAGAAGCTCCATCACATTCAAAACCAATGACACATTCTTGAAGAAAGTTCTCGTCAAATCCATTTTCATTTAAATAAATTAGTAATTGTTTTGTAAGATTCTCTGCAGATGTGTCTGAAAGCTCTATTAAATCCAAGTTGAAAACATAACCTTCTCTAAGAATATCTTCATAAAAGGCCCTAATAACAACTACCAAAGCCGTTTTTCTACTAAGCGTGGTAGATTCGTCGATTAAGATCGACATGTTTCTCTATGAAGAAACTATTTCCCGACAAATTTTTTTCGCAATGCGAATGGCAATTTCAGCACATGTTTTATCCGAATGTAGTATTTTTCCCATTGATATTCCATTTAAAGTTTGAAGATCCTTTGAAGATCCCTTTCAGTTGTAAAAATTCTATTTTATTCATTTCATCAACTACAGTTTCAATTTCTTCTTTTACAGATTTGTTCAAGTGCTTTGGTATGAGCTTCAGATTTTTTGTGTTGTGTGATTTTTTCGTAAACTAGACTATTGAGTATTTTTAGTCATGCCATTTTCTGTAATTGTGCATTCCTGCCATGCCTTTGAAATTCTTAGGTTTTTCTCACTAGTTACCTAAAAGCCTCCATTTTCTTACACACTAAACAACCTAAAGCTTTCTTCTTTACTATCAACCATTCGTTACCGGTTTTAAACATTTCCCATTGACTAACAGACCAACATGCGGGAATATCTTCAGTTAATATTGTGGACTGAGGCATATTAGTCGACACTGTCAACTCTTGTTTATGGATAAAAGTCATTGCTGCCTTTTCTTGATTTTCTTTTCGCTTCGTCGAGGTTGAACATCTCGCTTTTTCTCAGGACAGTCATCCGGTTGATCCGGTCGTTTATTCAGCCAATTTAATAAACTCATATTGATATTAAATAGTCACCTAATAACACGTTTGAAACACACTTTAGTTAATTTTGGAAAGGAAGAAACACTACAGTTCACACACATCACTAATCAGCTGATCACTAATCACTCTTTCTTTCTTTCTTTCTTTCTCTCTCTTTCTCAAATATGAAGAAAAGTCTGCTCCTGACTTATAGATGGCCGAATGGTAGTTGGTTTGGAATGGTAGTTGGTTTGGAAACTATACCTACAAACGAATTCGACGAACGACTGGGAGCGACATTTGACAATTTTTTACGATACTGATATTTCCTATCTAGGTTGAATTTCTGAACCATAGCATTGCTTGGCATCCCCTGTTAGGGTCGCTATCTTGAGTTCATCTAGTAGTATTTGATATTCAGCACCGTGCGATTTATTTATCGGTGCTTGACTGTGCATGAGTCTGTATGCTGCAAATCTAGCACTTCCTTGTATAAAAATTTGTAGCGGTGGCAGGTTTAGAATGACTTCCATTGCGGCGTTGGGGATCGATCTTATTGCCCCCGTGGAGCTGAGCAACATAACATTATCCATAAATTCGACAAGAAAAAGGGATTATCTGAGAAGGACTAAATGGATTTTTAAGGAGATCACCTGATCTAAAGCTACGGCAGCCTGTTTAAGGTTTTAAGGTTTAAGTTTGAACCCAAGAGTGTTTACAATACGTGCCCGCACGTAGAAATAACATTAACTTCCGCTTATGTACTATGTATGTAATTCAACCAAATATTGGCCTACATTTGTAAATTAAATAAGCGCAACCAATACTCGACAACTTTATTTTTTTATTTCAATTTACTCCAGTTCTATCTTTGAGTATACTTCCACCATAATATACACAGTTCTTTCTCAACCATTTTTCCAATATTTCCATAACGGTATCCCAGTTCGCGGAGTCGAAACACAAATTAAACACACACGGAATTCTCTCTCATCCAATAAGGCGCAGTGAAATACAAATGCACAAACACGCCGGGCACACACACAATAACGCCCTCTACATATACGACCCAGAAAGCAAAACAAAAACTGAATAAATTCAATAAAGCGACGGGGAAAATGGAACGTATTTCCCACTAGTTTAAATGTAAACGTTTAAGTTATGTAAAGTTCATAGCCAGTAATATTCGTTATACGGACATTTCGGAAAACTCCCCGCAAACTTTCCACCGAACTTCCATAAATGTTACGGTCAGTTTCTGAACTAACAAGGCCGAGAAAGAGCACTAGGGGAGTGTGTTTTATGACTTCGTAAAGGCGGCCAACTCTCGAGGAAACTTTTCATATTTTCTATAAGAGAGAAAAAATATCTATCGGGCTGTATGATTTGTGTGGCATGAAATAAGTGCGGGGGCAGATACGCAAATACCGGGAAAACATTTTTTTCTTCTTCTCCGTCTCGCCCGGCGAGATTTCAGGGCCGCCAACCTTAAATCTATCGCTTGATGTGCTATTGATTTAAACATTTCGCGATTATTTATTGAGATAATCGGCAGTTACTGGTGAGTTTTTTTTTCTTCCTTTTTTTTTTTTTGGAAACAGGAGAAAAAGTTCAGCGTCACCCCTGATTACGAAATAAAGTTTTATGATTCACGATATTTGGTCTTAGTTGGTTCTTTTATGGTTTGAAAAGAAAGTTTAGTTTGATTTAGTATTGTTCAAAATTAATGCTAATAACAGGTAATTCTACTGTTTTAGAGGAGACCTTTTTCCAACAAAAAAGATGTGTAGGGGAAACTAACTGCCCCAAGTAAGATAAATTCAGATTGGAGAGGGAATTCACTTAACGGAAGTTATTGATATTGCAAGAATATATCTCTTTCTTCTGAAGGAATATAATTGCTGCAGCTGAGTGTTTGTTAATTTATTTTTGCACCTTGTGTCAAAATGTGGCAATTGTAGTTTGGAAAGTTGGTAGTCCAAGCTACGAGGGAGCGTTTTTATATTCGCGGAATGAGCGGGTTGTAGGGGAGTGATTAGGCGCATTGGGGGCGTGGCCTGTGCAGCGACTCATAATTAGTATAAATATGAAGTTTCATTGTTATTAGACAGTTAGTCTTTGAGCTATCGTCAACCAAGTAACATAATCAGGAGTGAAAAGTGAAATATGGAAAAAATAGAGAGTTCGCGCGCATTTTTGGACCTCTGTAATGAAGACAAGGATGGTGTATTGAGTCGAGTTGTTACTAGAGACGAAACTTGGGTTCATCATTATGAACTTGAGTCCAAACAAGACTCCCTGCAGTGGCATAAAAAGGGCATAGCACCTCCCAAGAAATTTAAAGTGTCACAATCAGCTGGGAAACTCATGGCAACGGTATTTTGGGACTCGGAAGGAATATTGTTGATTGATTATAAAGATAAAGGTGTTTCTATAACCGGAGAATATTACGCTTCAATATTAGAGCGACTAAAAGAAGCCATTAAAGAGAAAAGACGGGGAAAATTGACGAAAGGTGTGCTGCTTTTGCACGACAACGCGCCCGTCCACAAGAGCCGCGTTGCGTTAGCTGCCCTGCATAAGGTGGGCTTCGAAATTGTGAATCACCCACCCTACAGCCCAGACCTGGCCCCGAGTGATTATTACCTGATTCCGAAAATGAAAAAAGAGCTGCGGGGTAAAAAATTTACTGCTGATGATGAATTCAAGGAGGCAGTTCCGGCGTATTTTGCAGATAAAGAGAAATCATTTTTTTATGAGGGTATAAATAAATTAATTGAAAGATGTGAAAAATGTATCCGTCTTGCAGGTGAATATATTGAAAAAGAAAAATAATTTGTTTTTTTTATTTCCACCCCTTATCCCCCATTCCGCGAATATAAAAACGCTCCCTCGTATGACATGATTCAAATTTATTAGTTGCACATCATTTTTTGATTGAAGCAATAATATTCGTATGTGATTTATTTAATACGAATGAGTGTTTGAAAATGTTTGGGAGGTGGTGACGGCTGAATTTTGGCAAGGAATGAACGAGACAATATTTACATATCAGTGCTGCACTCTTTCTTGTCTACTGTAGATCACTGACGCCAGATGCTGAGAAATTATTTATGGAAAACCAATTCTCTCACATACGGCAGAAGATTTACAAAACGTATTATTTGAGATAAGAAAAGAGGATAGAAAAATAAGGACGCAAGAAGGGTCTCAAATATTCCTGAATCGACACTCAGGAAGAAACTGTCAGAAAATCAGCCGAAGCCACCTCGTTTAGGCTGGAAGTCTGTGTTTCCAGAGGAAAGAATCTGAGTTTCAGCACTATCAAAGCTATTTTATGGACTAACGTGCAGGTGTCTTAGACGACTAGTTTTCAGTATGCTGACCAACATAACACTAGTCAAAAATTCCACAAGAAAATGTCATTACCTGGGAAGGACTAGATGAACAAATGCCCTAAAGTTTATTAGTTGTAAGGGAGCAAAAAATGCCTATAATAGGCGATCATGGTATATTGTTGACAACCCTGCGAATGAATGCAATGAAAATAGATCAAGCATTAGAAGCGGACCACGTGGTTTCGACCTTCTAGGTCTCGTCAGCGCAACTGCGAATGCAAGATCTAGTTTCATAGCCCTTCATCACAACTTTAACTGTATAATGCCTTCGACAATAGACTAATTCCAACCAAATGCACTCTAGTGGGGAGGGTGGGAAGTAGCACATCCCGAAATACATCAAATTTAAATTATAAATTGACGTTCTTTAACGTGAAAATGCGATCCCTACCTTCAACCCCCTTCGAATGACAGGTACAACCCCCGTTGTTTTAAATGGGAAGTATAGGCTTGTTATATATCGTTTGAAAGGTCTCTTTATTCTCTATTCAAAAATGTTTTTAACAATTAAGATAGAATAAAATAAAATCACGTTGTTATCGAAATTCGCTACAATATACTCAAAACAAAATCTAATGAAAAATGTAAAGAAAAATGTAAAACACCAAAAAGAACTATGAATGTCAATGAAGTACATAGATATTCAAAATAGTCACCATGAACGTCTTGGCAACATTCTAATCCAAAATAAAACTGTCTAATCGCAAGCGTTATTCGTTCTCTTAAGTCATTTAAATCAAAAGGTTTAGTTTTGTACAAAATGCTCTTTATATATCCCCATAAAAAGAAATCTAATAAGGTCAGACCCAGCGATTGGGAAATATTGCGAGGTACTGTCGGACATTGCGTTGGTAATGTGGTGGTGCTCCATCCTGCTGAAACCATATCGTATTCATTGGAACTTGAGGGTTTCCTGGATTAGAATATAAATTTACCAAAGTTGGAATAACATCATTTTGAATCGCCATTCAAATTGCCCTCAATGAAAAAGTGACCAATGATTAGAAACATTAGCTTTTTCTGGGTATTGTGTGTGTTCTTATCTCAACCAGTGAGGATTTTCCATAGACTGGTAACGGCAATTTTGCCGTAAGCTTATGCATGCTTACTGTTACTGATGCTGTCCTTCTGATCCTAAATAATCATTCCCGTCACATATCAATTGCAGTTTTTAATTTCTGTAAAGAAAATAACATCCATGGCCTCTCTTCCTCCATACACATCTGATCACCTTCAACTTTTGAATCAGACATCTTCTAGTCCTCTGAGAAATGTACTATTCAGGGAATATGATCTTTTCTTGTCAAGTACCGGTCATCAAAAAATAACTGAATACAAAGTAGCTAAACTTTTGAACAAAGCCTTCATGATAGTGGCTACAATGGAAGAAGCAATTTCAGGGTTTCGAATGTTTAGAATATTGTCATTGAATCCCAATGCTAATTAATTTTCTGATTAAAGTCGTTACGACATATTTAAATGAAATAAATTTTTTTCTAGCTTTCAATTATAACATCCATAATAGAAATCCTTTCTTAACCTAATTTACCTTTAATTCTGTTGCAACATCTTGATAAATTACCATACAACCAAACAATTAGCGTAAACTTACTGAAAAGCACGCAACAAGTATTCAACTACCGTTATCAGTCACCGCGAAAGTTTTCGTAAACTCCCCCGCATTCATCAGCTGCACACCCCGTCACTGAATTACTACCCCTTATTCGACCATATCAACGCGTTTACAAATTGGCCCATGTCATGTTCTTACGCGCTAAATAATTGGCGTTTGTATATGTCGAGATGCAATCCGAAATGTTGTGAGTTTTACAGTTGATAAAAATCCCCGAAATTTTACGAGCTAACGCAAATTTATCGTGTGTCGTTTGTTTACATCGGTGATCCAACAACCCTTGGATTTTTCTCGTGTTCGTTTTAGTTAATTACGTAGATTTGATTGAAAAATATTGCAGTCGTTTTGTTTGATGTAGTGTACATTTATGAAGGGAGGATATTTTTAGGTGTTATGAGAAACTTATATATTGGAGCTAATTAATTTTTGGGTAATCCTGGCAATACTTAGTACTATTTCAAATTACTCAATCGTTGTTTTTCTGGCTGTCACCCGATTTAAATTTGTAAAGGTCTATTTTATTAATCGTCCTTTTTTGCACTCTATACGTTACCGATTAAAATCGTATTATAACTCGAATTTAAAATACAATATCACCTATTCACAATAAATCCTAACCCAATAAACGCAGTTGAAACGGTTAGGATGTTATCCGTCGTGAATTCTGGGAAAAATCAGGAATCTTAATGGGAAAAAGTCAGGATCAATCATCGCTATTCGTTAGAAAACGACGAAAAAAAAAATGCCCCTATCGAAAAGCACGTCCTCGACCATTATGTCGATAATCCGTTTTGCTCGTAATGAAATTTCGTCCGGGACAAGGTACGTTCGTATTCACGGTTCGCAGAAATATGAAAACAGATTCGTTTAATTCCCGAGTTCATTATTTTTGTTCATTGGACGCTGGAGCGTTAGCACTGCTGTTGCTAAAACGATATCGATGTTGAAGGGATTTCTATTTATCGCTTCGATCATGAGATGGATATTTGGATTTGTCTCGTTTTAGAAATCACCTTAGTATCGATGTTTATTAATTATCAGGATATAAAACACGTCAGTTCAAGCAGAGAGAAGTTGCAGTTTATTAAAGCTCTTAGACTGGATGGGGAGTTCTGAGAGCGGCCAAACCTCAGCAGGTTACAGCTCAAGCAAGGGAGCACACTTAATGTTGGCAGTGCAAGTCAAGTTTCATCATTTCTTGGAGCCAGCCTTTTTGGCTGGAGAGGTTGGTAGAGAACTTGAAGCCCACTCTGGTCTTAATATGTGCTCTATCGTTAGTAGCCGGTTTTGTGATAATCAGGGAGCAGGATCGTTTGCTATAAACAGGTATAGATAGATTACTGATCTTGCGTATGGTGCTATAAACATGTTACTGCAGGATTGATTTGAATTTTTCACTGAAATGACCAACCCCAAATCGAATCAGTTCTATGTTGTAATCTTTGTTCCATCAGGTTATCATTTTTGGAGGATGGTGTCACCGTCGGTGTAGATGATTATCTCTTCATTTGGAGTTCTGGACAAGTCACGTATAAAAATCAGAAACAGAAGAGACTACTGAGAAACATCATCTAGAAGAGGTCTTGTGTAGGATAGAGAGCCATGCCGTACCACCGAGACGGAGGCATTGATTCTAATGTTGTTGGGGGTAATTCGAGCTCTTGTCATTGTGTAGATTAGCCTTTGATGCCACCTCGTATTGAAGGCATCTACAAATACTGCTCCCATAGTGTTTCCGACTTCATAGGAGTTGAAAATGGCCTGCATAACTCTATGGAGTTGAAAACTTGTTGAAGCACTTTCGCAAAACCTTGCTGGACAATTTGAAGGATAAATAGATCCTGCTTCAGTCTGTTGAACATCTTCAGCTATTTTGGCAAGATTTGAGACTTGGTAAGCTAAGACATCGTCGGTGGAAAGCGAAGAGCACCATCTGTTGTTCTTGAATTCTTTAAGAAAGTGTTGCAGTTTATTGGGAAGGGCATTGGTAACAGTAACATATCTATAATAGTGTAATCTCACAATATCAAGTAGCTTTCTTCTATACATTAATGTCAGCTTCGCCCCTGCGACAAAAAGTAATTGGATTGTGATAAGAAGACTTTTTTTTGTCATAACTAAGTTAAGGATGCATACAGCAATACGGTTGGAGGATTTAGTGTTGACATTTAGTTCTTATATACATACAATAAACTCTATCTATATTCTATTTATAACTTAACATTGTTATTAAAGCAGAACTATAGCACATTCTCTACAACTATTAAGACTATAAATCGTATTTCTACCAGCATATCGATAGTACCTCCTCAACCTAGGCCTATTTCTACCATATATTATGGATATATAAGATAATAGCTAGACATGTGAGACACTGTAAAACCCCTAGGAAGCGCCGTAAAAGCAAAAACCTATAGACGAATTAATTAAACCAGAGTTCGGACCATAAATTCCGGGAGAAAAATGCCTAGATCACGCAAGCGTGTGAAATATTTCTTCCGGTAATTCTTTTATCGGTCGAAATGCGCCCTTTGGACCGCGAATATAGCCTCGCATCGGTGAAATCCTTCCCCGAGAAAACCGCACGAAGACTACGATGGCTCCGATAAGATATCGCCCGAGCAATTTCGGTCGGTTAAGGTGGCATTCCTACTAAAGCCGATATATATATATATATAGAAATGAACAGCCATTAGATAAACCATCTATGTGTGTGGATGCAATTCGAACTTAACCCGATATATACAAAATCAGTGTGGATATACACAATAAAGGGAAAGAAAAACAGAGAAAAAGGAAGATATAGTACTTCAATTCTATATCCTTCTCGGCAATTGGAATATCGAATGAGGTACGAAACTTTTACGAGGAGAAAACCAATCCTGTTGTCGCTAAACATAATTGGAACGCATTCGGGATTTTATATTCCCAATTGAGGATGCATTCGATACTGGCGTTTTGAGAATCGGGATTTTCGTCTTCTCCTATGTTGTATAGCTCTGTAGATAATGTTTGTTTAGCAACTATAGATAGAAATATAGAAAATTTTATGGTATAGTTTTGGAATCCTTTTTTTGCCTAATGTTGGACAACGTTCCAAGCTGTCGTGTCTCTCCTGATTGGATGTATAAAATAATAGATGTGCTACAGATGTTAATTTTCTGTGATCTTTACCTGACGACTATGTCATTGGTAATATTAGACAATATTAGTCTTAAATATGTACCTGCCCAAAAACAATCGCAATTTGTCACCACTCCCCAATATTTGCCCGGATATCCGGTAAAATTATTTAGAAGACCTCCACGAAGCGCTCGAAAACAGAAGGTTGGCAACACGAATTGACTAAACTAAGTATAATAACTAGTCATAACCTACAAAAAAGCAACACAAAGCACAAAGAGCAATGCGATTCAGATGTAATTGTTAGTGATTAACATCAACGTTATAGTAGGATCAAATATTATTGACATTTCAGAGACACACTATTGGGGGAGCAGTCAAATAAAACTAGTAATTCCTTATTACTGTCTAAGCTTTCGTAAAATTTATTTACTTCATCAGAGACAAAATAAAGAAAATATAAGACAAGTCATCAAAGTAAATCGATGATCATCCTCACAGTAAAACGGTTAACGCTCAGTTTTGCATGAATACACAGTTGATGAATTGTCTAGGAAGTGATTTATAAAATAACTTTACGATTAACACAACAATTTAAAATTTTTCTCTTCACCTTAACGTCTTAAGACAGATAGGTGTCTCTGAAACCTAACGTTGTACAGCCAGTACTTCCACACCTCTCCTATTATTGACATTGGTTAGCAAGACAGCTATGGAAGATGTGACAGAGATGTAAAGGCCTGTATACAAGTGTCCAGGCAGGAGGCGATAAAACTGTATAATGGATCGTATGGGCAACTAACGATCATATATAAGACCTAGAAAATAGATGATCAGAATGATAACACATGCAATAGCTCTTGTACTGGTAAAAAACATGAACTGGAGTTTCTTCTTCCTCTTGACAGAATCAACAGAGAGCATTATCTGCCAGGCCGATGTTAAAAATATGCCTATTCAGTCTGCAATGACCGGTCAGTAAACTTAAGCCTGTGTTCCCTTAGGAACTCCTTTGCCTGTCTTTGTACTCGTGATCTTGTCCACCATTCCTTGGACCTGTTATGTATCCATTCGTAGATGGACTTTTTAGTTTGCGATTTGGTAATGCTGAAGAAAGGGCCAGCTCCTATGAAAGGCCTCGACGAACCTCGTCTGGCCAGCTCATCCGCCGCCCCATTTGCCTTCACGCCCATGTGGCTGGGGGCCTAGGCCAAAGTTAATTTCCATTGGGTGCCCATCTCATTTAGGACTCTTACGAAATCCCAAACCAGCTTTGAGTCAGCACTTGTACTGATCGCTTTAAGTGCTGCCACAGACAAACCAGTCTTTGTACGCCACCCAGCGTTTTGGCTACCCCGCCTGTCGCATCTTTGCCCACCATACTACCGTTCCGTATGCTATCATGGGTCTAATTACCCTAATATATAGCCAGAGAGTCATTTTGGGGCTAAGGCCCCAATTCTTTCCACATAACCTCCTGCACCTGCCTAGGGCAGTAATGGCTTTGTTGGTTGTTTTTGGATGAGAAAAGATCTAACAGATCTTCTTGTAGTTTGTCAGGCTGTGGCAGAAAACTCGACACTATTCAAAAACCCTTCAATCAAGACGAAGCAATCCTTCAACCAGCATGAATTTTTCTTGGACATTTAAAAAGAACGTGCAATGAACAAAGATGCTATAAAAAATAAGTTTTGATGGCTGTAATCATTTCTCTGATGATGTAAGGCTGTACGCTAGCGACATATTTATATTGCACTAAATGTGAAAACGCAGAACTTGTTTCTATAGATTCCATTTACATGAATACGAGGGGCATCCTGCGAAGTTCGGTCGGTGATAAAGTTCCTCAGTGCACAAAACACAGCTCCGATCGAAATTCATCCTCAGCTCCATCAGGTCTATGGGTCGAACATCATGAGTGAAGAGATGGTGCGTCGCTGGTGTGTGCCAATGATTGTTTTATATACTAATATACTTGTCCATGTACTCAACTTAGTACTAATCCTATCTAAAAAGCCAATTTTCTTAGCTACTTTCTTAACTATGAAATCTACATGACTCTTGAATGATAGACTATTATCTATTACTACTCCTAAGTATTTGATCTCTTTCACAAAGTCGATAGGTACTTACGTCATCAATAGAAATACCACAATCTATCACACTAGTCCCAATTACCATAGCTTTAGTCTTTGAAGTATTGAGCTTTAACTTTAATCATTTTCAGCCATTTTGAAATATTTTTTAGTTCATGATTCATTTTCCTAACAGCCCTCTCAATCTCACTATCATACATACTCACGAGTGTATCATCCGCAAAAAGCTTGATATTACATTCGTGTGAAACCGTACCTAGGTCATTAATATACAAAATAAACAATAGTGGACCCAAAATCGTACCCTACGGGACCTCCTGAGAAATTTCTTCAAGTTCTGATGTTCCATCTTTGTATTTAGTTACTTGCGACCTTCCGGTTGAATAGTCTCTAGATGTCGTCCAAATTCTCGGAACGACCCCTGTTCTGAAGGACTCATTATGCATTCTGCAGCAGCAAGAACATATTTTCCGAAATACCATCATGTTTAATAGTTTTTGCGATAAATCTGCATATATTGTGTCAACTTGCGATCGATTATCCATAGCCAAGTTAAAAAAAATTAGTGAAGTTTATTTTCAGACAATTTGAGCACTGATACGTCATGATTTATATAGTAGTTTAGTCATTGTATCAACCTTGCTTGTTGCTTCGAAAGCAGTTTATGATCATATCCAGCATACTTGACTTATCTCCCAAGATATAGCTTCTCTTTTTTTTATCGAAGAAACGAGACATCCTCAATAAAGAACTAACCAAACACAGTTCGACAAATAGGAATTTGAACGAAGTATTAAAATGCGAAAACTATACTTCTAGCTCGGCAGTCGAATCTATCTCTATCTTACACCACCAGCGGTGTCAGTCACATAGTTTCTAGTTATTGATTTGCGATTGAGTGACGTAGCAGTACCAACGCCGAAGAGCGTCATTAGGATTTATTGTGAGAGAGAAGAGCGAACAAAACAAGGAATTCCACGCGCCCAGTCGTCTCATAAACGTTCAAAACTATAGCGAGTTTCGGCACATAAAATCGAACCAGCGAAACCGATAAAGAGGCCTCTTATATATACATACACTACCGCTCAGAAATACATCTCCTGTTTTATACAAGCAAATTAAATACGTAAACAGTTATTTTATGATAATAACAAAACTATGTAGAACAGATGCGAACTCTTTGAAAGAGACATAAAGCAGAACTAAATTTATTACTCTATTCTCTACGCTTAGTTGCCGGACATGACAGGCGAATTATTAGCGAAGCTACGGGAATAAAGTAGGTAGTAAACGTTATTAAAATTTCCACCAGCCAACTATTACACATGACGTACATATAACAGCGGCTCTTCGTTATACATACAAACGCTTTTATTAAAGTCTCTATTGTCCGGCGCGCCCTCTCGCGCTAGTACCACGAACTGTTTACTACCACTACCACTACCGTTAGTCAGGGTGTAATTTCGCGAGCACAGTGACTCACTGGCCCCGAAATTACTGCGAACAAACAAACCTATGTGTATGGCGTAATATGGTTCACGCGGGCGCAAACTTTCATCTGTATGACTTTGTATGCCCACCAGGATTGAACTATTGAACTAATTTTAACCAATTGGAAAGAGGAAACATCGATATCTATCAATTTTACATTATGATACCATTATGATTATTTGCTCAAAGTTGAAGCTCCATTCGTTCCATACAAACGGATGCTATTGGATAATTTAGAGTAAAAGTATCTAACTATGTACTGTGCATACAACCAATAGAAATTGATTTAGTCGTGTTTTGTTCCCGATTATTATCAATATTTGTTTCCTCGTACGATGAGACAGGATAATCTTTTAAGTTTTTTGCAATAGGTCATAATGCAAGGTTTGATATTCATAAAAAGAAGGAGCTAACTATCAGTGCTACCTACGCTGAAAGAAATGCAGGATGATTTGTCTAGGATAATAAAGAATTTCGGTGGTCTTCTGAGAAGGCCACAACAGCACTTCCGAATTGCTGTCGTTTGTTTGGTAAAATCTGGAGATTGAAGCTTAAAATGATCCATCGGATCTAGTCAGGTTACACTAGTAGGGTGGTCAAAAATAAGCTAGGGCAAACATGTGAAGAAGGAATCAATGATGGGAACCATCACATTCGAATGAGGAGACCTAGTTGGTTATATTTAGATCCTACAAGGAATAGAGAAGGTGTAGTTTCGACAAGTAGTTTTTTGATAGTAATCCAAAATCATCAAACGTGAAAGTGAGATAGACAGTGTGCTGAAAACCCACTCAGGATGCAAACCCTTGAAGAGGAAGCCATGATGGGGACTATCAGTTTGGAGCAAGATACAGTCTTCAAACGAGGAGACTCCCAGCTTCTACAAAAAATATCCAAAACTGAAGGAAAAAATTGCTTCAAGACAAGTCCAAGTCCATCAAATGTGAGAGTAGGGTGGAGGGTCAGATGAAAACCCAGAAGAAGAGCATATTTTTTTGATAAAAATTTAACGTGAAACTCACACATAATAGATTAGTTCCTGATTAGATGCAGTTTCAGAAATCTCTCTATAAATACACCTTAACTTTAACGAAAATACCTTCTTGGAATCAGTTCACCGAAGAACGATTAAAAATAAAAAATGTAAAATACAAGTTGCATTTAAAAAATTGACTTCATAATTCCCAGCATGCTCGCATCTATGTTGAGGCCAATCTAAGTTGAGACTATCTACTAACCCTTAAAACTATGTCCCAAGAACACATTCTTTGCCGATTTGGGTACCAGATCATTGGGGACATGAAAATATTGCGACTACAAGTGGTCTTCCAAACAAAGTAGCGCAGTCATGACTTTTTTGGAGTCTTTTTGTAGTTTCCACCTTCAAGTGTTGGCAGAGTGCATAAAGATTAATGCACATCATGTGCCAATGCTTTGCAGTGGTCCGACATAGATGTCATCATCTCAAAGAGAGCTTGCCACTGCCAGAAGAATGTATTATTACTCTGATCCAATCTACCTTTTAGGGCTCTACAATAGTCCTAAGGTTGGAATATTGCAAAGAACTGGATAACTGAAGTGGAGAAGAGATTAGTGGCAGTCGTCTCAGGGGTGTCGGTCCAGTCTTGAGCTTCTAAAATGTCACAACAAAATTTATAGCTCTGCTGTAGCCTTGATAAGAAATACACCTTAGGAAGCCAATATGTTGCAGCCAAAAATTATTTGAAATTTTATAGCATCTTAAGTCATCTTCTATGGCCATCATAGACAAACATTTTTGGACAAATTGACGCATGTGGTGTTGTCAGCCTACATTTAAGGTGTAGATCTCGTTAGAGGGTGCAAATTTATCCTTATATTGGCCTCTTCCTGCCACAACTAAACTGACAGAGTTGACGTTTGATGATAATCATATCTACAAAATTACGTTCACCTTCATTTGATGATGGCCTACTACATATTACAAGATGCGTACTAATAGAACGTAATCCCATCAGTTTCTTTTTTAAAAACTTAGTCAAATAAATTTGATAAAAAAAATTAAGCAATTACTAGTCAGAACTGGCAGAAGGCTGACATGCAACAAACTATAACAGCCACTGCAAATAAGGAGTTGTTAAGGATAGATGCTGATCTGAAGCTAAAACTGAATTAGTCAAACATTTTGTGAATCTAGAATCTAAATACAGTTTAGCTAATTTAGTTTCGTAGTGGACATATCAAGATGTCTTTCAGATTTCTTGAACTTAGTCCAGAAGTCTTACCATGGAAGGAGAAAATGTTCATAGTAATAGACTGCATAACATATACAAGTCTGATCATTTTTGTGGTAGGTATTGAAACCCACACCTGCTACTGCATTCATACTATATTACGTTCTCCCATAAAAATCATCATCAGTAGAATCAATTGATGACCAGGATCATCAAATCATCAAAAAGTAAAAAGTTATTCTGATTTTGGATGGTCATTCAAAACATTCCTAGTACTATGCTTTGGTGAAGACTAAAGAGGACGGTATAGAAATGATATGTCTCTCTTCCTGTACCACACATTGTATGCAGCCGTTAGATATTGCTCTATTTGGTCCTCTAAATAAACTCAAAGTTTTGGTGATAATGAAATAATGGGTTGTTAGAGACTCTTTGAGTAGTAACATATTGTTGTACACTTCCTTCACCATTAGATTTACATACTTGGTTATATTCACTATATAACCATATAATTCTTATCGCTGATAGTGTCCGGAATAAAACCTTAATTTACTTTCTCCAGAATCATTGCTTCACATAACCATAACATATTTTACCTGCCGTCACTAGCGAATGATACCTCCAAACATGTTTCTTTGTCACGTTTCCGAACGAGATCATAATTATTCATGAACTCCCTTTCTCCTACACTCCACCATTGCCGTATTTTTCCCCCTGTTTCTTCATGGGGGCGCCTTCCTTTTATGCGATTGCACCGGCAAAAAAGAGGCCATCGGTCACGCGATAAATTATCCCCATCAATCAGCCTAAAAAAAGACACCGCGTCCTACATAAGTAATGAGAATGTCTTTAACCCAGTTTCGGTAATACATTAAACGTCATCTTAAAACCTCATGTCATCATCGCCCGGCTTGTTCGACGTCATTCGACGTTACGCCTTATCGAACAGCTGCCGTATCGGTTGGTAGAAATGCGTGGCGGAAGGACTCCGCGCGACGTAGCCTCGCGTCGTCGTCTTCCTCAAAAGAAAGCGACACCTATCGTTCGGTTTCTTTCGAAGCGTGGAGGCGGATCCGTGCTTTTAAATATTAATCTTCATTCTGTCTCGGAACATATTGCGGGTTTGATCCCGTTAAAATTAAAAGGGGAAAAATGTTGGTGTTTATGTCACGTGAATGAAAGATGCGACAAGGAACATGATATGGGTTTGTTCCGTTAATGGTGTTTTGTTAGTTGTCAATTTTGATGTTCGATTTTGGTTCGCAGAGCATTTTAAAAAGGAAAAAGATTTTACGGCGGCACAAAATTTATTTGTGCATTGAGGTGGCGGAGAAAAGTCGGCCGAGTCTTTTGGATGGTATCGAAACGATTACCTTTCATCGCAAATTCCAGTTTGGGAAATAGCCAGAAGTCGCAAGGAGCCAAATCAGGTGGATGGTCGATAACAATGATGCCTTTTTTCGTCAAGAAGTCATTACCATGACGGCTTTCTGCGATGGTGCATTGTCGTGTTACAAAAACCAACTGCCTGGCTCTCGATACGTCGAACTCGTCGAATTCTGGCCTAAATCGTTGTAGAACTCCCAGGTAATATACTGCGCTCACCGTCTAGCTTTCTGGGACGAATTTACTGTGAACAATTCCCTTTGAATCGAAGCAAACGGTCAGTATTGTCTTGATTTTGCTCTTCTCTTTTGGCTCTTCTGGTGACTTCAATCCTGCACTTTAACATTTTGTTTTTGCCTCGTTTTGAAAACACCACGTTCTTTCTGTTTGCCCAAATTTTCAATCATCCCAGTTTCCTCTGCGATTAGCCTCTCAGACTCATCCCAATTACTTGGCGTATAAATATCTTTTGCAATCGCTCCCTAGCTAGACTAAAATTACTACTAGAACGATTTCCTCGATATCTCATGCAATATCTTCACAAATATTTGCTTTTGTATCCCATACATTTAAAGCATAATTAGCGTAGCAACTTCATATACCGTCCAGCGCTGTATAATTATGTATTTCACTTCGACGTTCAGCGAATCTAATTAAATCAGGCCTCTCTACGGAAGAGCAATAAACCGCAATTACACTTCGCTGGTTACTGGGGTGGAATATACTACTAGTTCCGCCACAAATGCCACGTAAGAGGGGTGTAGTTCAGATGGGGTAACACGCGATGGTCTTGTTCTACCATAGTCGTGGCCCTCGCATAATATCTGAAACGGGCCCGCATGCATTATTCATTTTATTCGGGAAAATTGTAAGAAACCCCGATTTGGAATTGGCCACGGATGATTACGTACGAGAACTTGGATATGTAGCTTTTGTAATATATAGATATACATATATAGTGTGCTTCGAAAGTAATATAATTGAAGTCGTAATATTTGCATGTAACGGTTATATATACAGTGTTTCCCAAAAATTTTTATGCAAACGGAGAAAAAGTTTATATTACATTTCACAAAAAAAAATCTTGATAAAAAGCTCTGCGTGACTTGCAGATCCATAATCAAGAACAATATTTTTAAAACATTGTCTGGAATACAGGGAAAATGAAAATTATATGTACAGACTGTAGTTATTTTTCAAGATAAAATTCACTTCGTAGATTAATGCGCTTTAGAATATGTTATAACTGTCAACAAATGTCAAGTGCTACATCAGTATGTGTTTACAATAATTACATTATTTATTGATTAAAGACGGATTTAGAAGCTATAATAATAATGATCAAACTTCAAACGACATCTGAGTTTACGACTAACACGAAAAGTTCCCCTTCCCACATCGATACATCGATATTTTAAATTTAGTTGCACTTTCAATAACAGTTGAAATAAGGCAATCGCCAATCCTCACACTACCGTATTTCCGGTCGATTATTCCGCATCCGGTGTAGGAAACCTTACGCTTATTCGGTCTTTCATATTGATCCTTTTCTCCTAAAGAGAATTTAGGAAATATGTACCAATATTTTTTAATAAAATTCTTGCTTCAGTCCTGGATTTACATTTTCTTCTATTGCTTTTAAACTTATACTACATAGTAAAGTAGATTAAGAGTAAGGTGGAAATAAGGTTCGTGTTAGACAAAAATAGCTCGAGTTAATTTATTGTATTTCCAACTGTTTTATCGGGAAATCTCTTAAGTCCTTTTAAGCTTTGAGGTCCGCTAAATTATCTAGATTTATTTTGTCGTGTAAGCTAAGATACCCGCGTGTCTCTAAAATTAAAATACTTGCAAAAAAATTCTGTTCTAACTCGAACTAACCAAGTTTATGTTGGCTGTAAAATTCTGCTTAAATGAAATCTATTTTCAGTATAATATCAAAATAAACGTTTTAAACAATATCTCGGTTGATTTGAACAGTTGGCACAAAATTTTGTGACTTTCTTCACTTTATATTTGGAAATTTCATTTTTATTTTTGTTCTTAGAGCAACCATTGCAGTAACGTTTTCAAATTTACGAAGATCCCGGTAATTTCTATATAATTTTACAGTTCGGCGCAAACAGGAGGCACAACTTGATTGATCTGAAAGATCGACGGATGAGTTTCCTTGGTTGTAACCAATTAATACCAATTATTTTTGGTTTCTTAATTTCTGCGTTTCTTCTCTCTATAGTCACCATTTCACCTAAATGTTTTGTTGACAACACCAGAGCATTTCTTTTATTGTGCCATTTAAAAATTGTGATACCATCTTCCAACAAAAAATATCTAATGGATTATTTTTTATATTTTTATGTAAAGCTCCTATAAGATGGGCTTGTCTATTCAGTGGTTTTCTTTTGCTAAATTCATGGTGGTATAATAATTATCCATAAACACTGTTCTGCCAGCATGCAACAGCAAGTTGTAAAACTATGTTTGTTGGCATTGAGCCGCCAATATCGGGCTGCCTACCTTCATAAATGTTGATATTCCAGATATATCCCTTATTCGAACACAACTTGAATAGTTTGACTCCGTAGCGACGCATTTTCTGTGGAATATACTGTTTGGGGCTTCCATCAATACAGTACACGTCTTCTGATGTATATAAAAATTGACAGTTAACAAGAGATTTAATGAAGATTCTAAAGACTAAAAAGCGATTCATTTATACCACATTGTTAACCGAATTCGAAGTCTCGTTACATTGATATTTTTCTATCGTTTACCATTTTTTTTTCATTTTCATTTCCATTTTCTTCTACTCTATTCTCATTTTCGCTTATTTCACTTTCTTCTATTCTCTTTTCATTTGCGTCAACGATAGCGAAATAGAGGACAAGATTTTGTTTAAATTCCAAACATAACCTCATCTCATGTAAATTTTAGATCCTTTCAAACCGAGTGATGATCCATAGTATCATCTCAGCTTGTCAGAAGATAGCAGTTTAGATTATTCTTCACAAATAAAACAGTGCAAAAGAAATGTTAAATGTGCAGGAACCACTGCACTGTAAACTACGTATTTTTTGCAAGGTCAGTGGTACGTACTAATTTGCAATTTAAGGTTCGGTTATTCACACGGCTAGCTACCGATCGCAAACCCAATAACGCTTACAATATCTCCGGCTATGTATCTGGCATCAATATGCCAGCTCTAAACATTAGTCTTAAGAAACCTTCTGAACAAGCTGACAACATTATCAGCAAAAAGTAAAGTGCAAACTTATCTTATACGCACAACTAACCTGGATAGTCAAAAATTTGTAAACGCATGTTTTACATTACTAATGTAAGCTATTGATATATGAAATGTAATTTAAAGTGTTTTAATTGTAGTCAAACTTCTGTTAAGCAAATGATAACTTACAGCATTTATAAAGTAGTAGAAATATGTGTCTTACAATCTATAGATACCCAGACGTAAAGACTTTTTGGATTTTTTTTATATGTGGTGGATGCTTAGCCCAGATACGCCTACTGCATGTTTAAACATACACCGTTCAACTTACTGTAATACGCAAATTCTGCTATTCTTCGGTAGATGTCGGTATCATTATTATTTCTAACAATAAATTTCAAACCCTATTATAACCGTTTTTATGCTCTGAAATACCCACGTGTTACGGAAAGTGTTTTACGAATTTTGATTTTTCTCTCGAGTAAAGAAGAGTATTCTTTTAAAGTTTTTAAACATTTTTATTGCATAATTACATTTTTATAACGGGAATATATTATAATTTACTGTAGTGAGTCAAGTATTTGTTAATTTTTGCCAGTGTGTGCTACATACAAAGCGTCGGTTATAACAGGCGGTAGCATAATAGGGTATAAAGTGCATATTTTCTATTGTTTTGCAGTTATTGGAAGAAATCACTGCAATTACATGAGCTCTTCGAAGAAATCGAAAATATAGAGAACATTTCCAGGATTCCGGATGGAATTGTTATTTTTCCACCGTGTGAGGCAAATGGTTGCAACACTGATGAAGACTCTGGGGATGAAAATACGGTCAGCATAAATAATCTCCTTGAAGCCAACTAAGAGCTGAAGTTGAAATTATTTTTGATGAAGATGCTACTCCTATTGTTGATGAAGGTTCCACTCCTGGTAACGTCAGTCCTGCAGAAGAAATAGCTTCCGAAGAGCCATCATCATTTCAAAATGACGATTTTGACAGTGAAGCTGATCTTCCATTATCAACGTACCAGGCCCCAAAGCGTCGGAAGCGACTAACTTCGAAGAACGCAAAAATACAAACTATCGGTGGAAGACAATGAATACAACCCCTAATTTTCCGAATTGGAAAGAAGTCTCCGGACCAAAAAACTCTTTAACACCTTTAGAGCTATTCTCTTTATTTATAGATGACGAGGTGATTTATTTGATTACAAATTTTAGTAATATATATGCAACACAACACAATCGCACTGGAGACATCTCCACAAATGAAATAAGGTGTTTTATTCAAGTGTTGCTACTTTCTGGGTATAACCAATTTTCCAGACGGTCAATGTACTGGGAAAATGCAAATGATTCTGGAAATAAACTGGTCTACTCAGCTGTATCAAGGAACCGATTTAACTTCATAATGCAAAACATTCACCTGAATGATAACACTACTTTAGATAAATCGGATAAGTTTTCCAAAATGCGTCCGCTATTTGACGCTCTGAACAAAAAATTTCATTTATTCGCTCCCTTTCAAGAGTGCCACAGCGTGGACGAATCAGTGGTTCCGTATTCTGGTGGTCATGGGTCGAAACAATTCATTAGGAGTAAACCCATCCGATGGGGTTATAAAATATGGGTAGGCACCACAAGACACGGTTATATCGAATGGTCAACTACCTACTCAGCTGCCCGATAAATATCGGGAGTTTGGTTTAGGAGCCAGCGTAGTCTTACAATTTGCAGATGTACTACAATCCAGAAATAATGAAGTGCCTTACCATATATTTTGCGATATTTTTTTTACATCCTTAAATTTATTGGACCTGTTGTCGCAAAGGGGCTTGAAATGTACAGGAACGTTACGGGAAAACAGAATTTGTACCTGCCCACTAGAGCACGCCAAAGTTCTCAAAAAGGAAGCAAGAGGCACTTTTGTGTATTTCCTCATTCAAAAGGAAAACATTTTAGTTTGTAAATGGAACGATAACAATGTTGTCACAATTGCTTCCAATGTCATTTCGGTATTTCCTACTCAGCAAGTAAAAGGAGAAGAAACACATAAACATTGAACAACCCCTTCTTATCAAAAAATATAATGAGAATATGGGGGGAGCTGATCGAGCGGATCAGAACATAAGCTTATATCGCGTTTCGATCAGGGGTAAAAAATGGTATTTTTCTTTATTTTCGCAGTGCATTGACATGGCCGAGCAGAATGCTTGGCAACTTCATAAATATAACGGTGGAAAGATGGACCATTTATCTTTTCGAAGATGCATTGCTTCGGGGCTACTAGAGACATTTAAGAAGACAACGAAGCGAGGACCCTCCAAGCAAAGTAAATATCACAATATGGAATCGAAATTCGACAGACTTGACCATCTAGTGGCCTATCAAGAAAAGCAAACAAGTTGTGCTTTTTGTCACAAACAGGCAGCATTCAGATGTCAAAAATGTGATGTTGCATAACATCCCAAGTTATGTTTCATTAATTATCACACTATAGAATAAAATTTTGTTTGTAATATTTTCAAAAATGTAATAAATTGTTAGTTTTGTTCTTATCATAGTACATGGTTGTTTAAATTGCTACTGTCTGTTTAAACATACGCCTCTTATCTCGGAAACTATTGCTCAAAAAAAGAAATGATATTACAAAAAAGTGTTTATAATCAACTAACAAACACATCCTCAAAATTTGGTGAAAAAACAATTCAAAACAAGTTTCAGGTGTATCTGGGTTAGTTGCAGTGACTCCGTAAGCTTTATTACTTGTCTGGTTATCATGCAACTGTCGCGGTGTAGTTTTGTGTGTGTAAATTGTGTATAATATGTTTACATATGATACATGTATACAAAAATTAAAAGAGGAGTTTTTCAAGAAAAGCCTCGCAGCGGCCAATTTTTATTTTTAGTTTAGAGTTTTTTATGTGAGACTGAAATATACAGGATATGTCAAAAAGCAAATATGACGTCATCGTTTAAAAAAAAATAGCTCTCCTAACTTTTTATCGCAGATTTTGAAAGGACAGTGTATTGTATGCGTTGACCAATAATTTCCCTGAAGTTTTACACGATATAATTACCGTGGTATCAGCTGCAAATTGGTAGAGATATAATTAACCAAATCGTTGTCGTAGACTAAAAATAACAGGGGAACAATCGTTGATCTCTCTCTCCTATGTCAAAACATACACTTTTGTCCTTCGCCAAATTATAATACATCAGAACATGAAAGTTGTTTGTGATTCATAGAATTTTGTTGTATTGAGTTTTTCTACACACTGCACTGGTGTAACAAATGAATAATAAAGAAGTGGCTTTTTCCAAGATAAAACATTTAGACTTCTCAAAATGCTTTTTTGAATCAAATATAAAACTTCTTTTCTTGATTCTACTTGATTCAAAGTTTCAAAGTTGTATGATACACGTTTCTACATCCAATCGAACCAAAAGGCATAAATAAATCAATCAGAAAAGTTGTCCTTAAAACCGTACCTTTAGAATTTTCAAGCTCCATTTTCTCAATTCGAACATTATGTTGATTAGAACCTTGAAATATTGGACGAGCGTAGTACGACAAGTCTTTGTTAAGGTACTTGCTACATCAAGATGCGATGGCTCTCACAATCATTTTATCCATTTCTCTGACGTGGATGCGCCAAAGGAACCAGCCAATTACAGTCAGTACAATAAATACTGTGAATGTTCCGAGGAGATTCCAACCACTTCTTTGAACTCGAATTTATCCTTGATTAATGCTGGACCATTCATTCTTGATCGACGATTACTTCTTCCTTTGTATTTGAAGCTCAATTTTTGTTTGGATATCACCATACTATCATATTGCCAGAGTTGGCAGGATTACCATGTAGTGCAACCAGAGTAAGCCGTTTCATGGTTACCCTGGTTGCACTACAGTGTCATCAGCGGCTTCAAGTAATGTCATCTATAAATTAGACTGCAAAGACTGTAACCGATGCTATATAGGTCAAACTAAATAATATTTAACACTCTCGTCGCAAAGCATTTTTTTATCATAGGCCACATCCTCCCAGCTTAGAAATAAGCGGTGTATCTCTGCCGATAGACGCCATTCTGTTAATAGTTTTGTTTCTACTATTTTGGTATAGGTTAGAACAAATTGACAAGACAAGTGAAAAAGTTATAATATTATAATAACAACAGTGTAATACAAACGTTGTGCAATTAATGCAAAAAAATAGTGTAAAAGCATGGAGGTTGCACCCAACAAAAAATAAAACCATGAAGATGAATTACCTGAAATACTTCAAGATAAGAGTGATATAGATGAGTCAGACTTGGATCAAAATTATGAATCTGAAAGTTCTGTTTCGATTTTTAGTGATGATCAATTGCCGAAAAAAAGACCCAGGGTATTCCAACAAATAAATTCTTCTCCTGTGATGTTGATTATTAGAATATATTCTGTGGTAACTCGATCGGAAATTTCTATTCAATAGATTATTTCTCTTTATTGATTACCAATGATATGATGGCGATTATGCTTGACGAAACGAATCTGTACGCAAAACAATAATTTATTGGAAAATTACGACAATATAGGGCCCAAGTCTCGTCTACACAAATGAGAACCTATAGATGCTTCGGAAATGAAACGAGAACTAGTAGAAGTACCCAAACTCGCTGATTGTTGGAGTATAAATGATTTATATGTATTTTTTAATTTAATTAATTACTGTTTTATTTTTATTTGAACTACAAGTGGAAATATATCTGAGATTAAAATAAGTACATAGTTACAGGTCATAATATAGATATATTAAATCTAAAGGAAAGGAAAATTTTAGATAATTCAAGATACCGTAATAATAAACCGTCTACGACTTCTCGAAAACCATCTCTACACAGTCATCGAAACTTTTAATTCCAGCGAATTTCCCCAGTCGTTTCCGCGTATTTACATATCCAAACAAGAAACAATGAAACAAACGGAAACAAACGGGAAGCGAAGTAAAGATGAAGAAACAAAAAAAGAAAAACAATTCGACAAGCGCGCGATATTAAAGTATCCGCTTGTGTAGTTATTAACCTTCGTGGTTCTTGAGGTGAATTTGCGATCCGAAAGCCGCAACTGTTTCCCGTATTACTTTTTTCTCATTTTTTTTCTGATGCCCTTCCACCCCTTGTATTATATTTCGCTGAACAAGTCTCGAGATGCTAATACAGCGTTTCGGACCGAGGCAATGAGGTGGGTTTACTCGTCTTACGCTTCAATTGGATTTCAGATAGCGCTACTGTATAAATATGATGCTTGTCCCTACGAAAGTTCATTCCTAACTCACCTGATGAAATATCTTTTAGTTGATTATGAATTTTGTAATCATCAAGACGGGATATTGTTTAATTAACAAGAGCTATACATGTGCTTGTTAAATGAATGATACCCTTGTAGTAAACTATACTAATTAGAGGAAAATTTTAGCTCATATCCTTTGTAATACTGTGCGATTATTCGAATCTGTTAATTATGTTTTTCGTTTACACGAGAAATACCTTCTAAAACGAATATGAAATAACTATATTGCTGAATCCGAGTTATGAATCCTTGCTTATTTCATTTCATTTGAAATGCTCGTGCATATTGTATTATATCAAGTGGGCGAGCATGCCAACGTGCATATATTCTAGTTGAAGTGAATGCATTATTTTTACGCGGAAACTTTAATATATGGATTTTAGCTTCGCTGGTTTAAAGTAGCGCAGTTTCGAATTTAAAATTATTACGAATTCCTGATTTCAAAATGCTAAAGAACAATAATACTAACGCACAGTTTTAAAACATGCGAGCAAATACCATCAGCTCCTGTAGATCTTGAATTTTTTAGGTTTAAAATAGCATTATATGTGCAAAGTTCTTCACTGGATCTCTTGGTGCAGAAGTAGAACACTAAACACTTTAACCCACTAAACCCAAACAAAAAGTTTTAACTAAAACACCGACGCGTTTCAACAGCAATGCTGTCATTATCAAGGCGATAATAAAACTAAATTAAAATAAAATCTACAAAACCAGGCACCGACTTATAAAGTTTCCAAATGGTTGACCAATGAATTTAATAATTTGCCAATACAGCAACCTAGTTTTGCAGTAAAAAATCCGTTAGAATTTATTAAAGAAATTCAAAATATTCAGTTGCTGGAGGGTGAAATATTGATTTCATTTGATGTTAGTTCTCTCTTTCCTAGTGTACCGATTCCAGACACCTTGACATACCTCGAGGACTTGTTGCTTCAAAATAGTTTGAGTCAACAATGTGTCCAGGAATATATTCGCTTAACTGACATCTGTATGAAACAGAACATTTTTCAATTCAATGGGAGTTTTTATGAACAGCTGGAAGGAACGGCAATGGGTAACTCCTTGTCGCCCTTTTTGGCTAACCTTTTCATGAGCCGTTTTGAAAAGGACTTAGAATCTGAGAGCGAATACTTTCCTAGGGTATGGTTGAGGTATGCGGATGATATTTTCGCTATATTTGGCACTAAAAAATGTAATATTGACGATTTTCTCAGTAGATTATATAATCGGTTCGAAACCATAAAGTTCACCTGTGAAATAGAAGAAAACGGTCAGCTACCCTTTCTAGATACTTTAGTAATTAGAAATAACAATAGATTAGAGTTTGACGTTATAGAAAGGAAACCAGTACACTTCGCTACATTCCTTCAGATTCCCATCATTGTGTTCAACACAAAATGGCAAGCCTGAAGTTTTTTGTCCACAGATTTCTCACTTTTCCCTTGAACAAGGCGAGGTATGAAAAGAGCTTAAAATTATAAAAGATGCGGCTAAGTGTAATGGTTTCCAGCCTCAGCATATCTATAAGTTAATGCGGAAGTTTAATTATAAGAAAACTGTGAAAGAATCTACGACTTTTCGAGAGGATGTTAAAGCTGCACCCGTTGTGACCCTCCCTTACGCTCCCTTTATCACTAAAGGTTTGAGTAAAATCTTCAAAGAGCTAGATCTCAGAATAGTTTACAGTTCTGGGACTAGTTTACGAAGTCTCATCGGTAACCCTAAAGATAAAATACAACCTCTAGAAAAGTCAAGTATTTACGAAATCAATTGTAAAGATTGTAATCAAAAATATATTGGGCAAACCAGGAGAGCAGTCTCAACTAGATTCAAAGAGCATATGGCTAATCTTAGATAGATAGAATTGAGAAATCGAGCGTTGCCCAACACTTTTTTGAAACAGATCACAACATCGGTCATACGAATGTCAAATTAATTAGACAAATAAACAATTGTAAGTTTCTAAATGTTTTCGAAAGTTTAGAAATATATAAAAATAAGTCATGTGTAATGAACTGTACCAATGGACCTATACCGCATTCGTCATTGTTTACGTTAATCGGAAATTAATGATGCGTATCGGTTTGACCGTGCATAACATTTACGTTACCTGTTTTTGTAGATTTTATTTTAATTTAGTTTTATTATCTCCGTGATAATGACAGCATTCCTGTTGAAACGCGTCGGTGTTTTAGTTCAAACTTTTTTGGTGTTTAGTGTTATTATATGTGCAGTTTTCGATAACAGGAGTAAAATACATGGTCGGATAGTGTTTGCCTTTAATGTTATACGTAGAAATAAAATTTGAAGAATTTGTAATGTTGCTAGTAGGCGAAAAATTACTACAATGTTTACCAAATGCATCGGCTATTGTTTGTGAATTTTCTAGAACTACATTATTATATTTTATTCGATTTATTTTGTGATTTTGACTTCTCTTATATACATAGTTATTTATGATATTCAGGCACTTTTAGATTTATTACTAGAATTCATAAAAGTATGATAATTATGAAGTTGCTTAGCAGCATATAACATTTTTTGATATATTCTTTTATAGTTTGTACTGCCAGTCCGACTTATCTCTAGAGTTTAGAGCAAGTACATATAAATTTCTAAGGCTGACAGATGATATTCTAATACCTCTTGTCAACCATGAACTGCAATTTTAAATCTTTTCACTCTAAACTAAACCATAGATCTACATATACAGGGTGTTCCAACTAAGCGGGATTCTTCTCTAACTCTGTAGTTGTAAATTTAACAAAAAAATGTTTTTAATAAAAGTTGTCTAGAATCATGTGGGCCAAGTAAGGAATATATTTTTAGCTTCACAAAGTGTTCCATTTCCCGGGGGCACTACACAACTTTGTTATTTTAAATAGAACACCTTATATATTATTATCTTTTTTGGATTCCTCTGTTAATTTTAGGTAGAATTTATTAACTACATATGGTGCTTAAAACCGACCGTTTTCGAAATATTGAGATGTTTTTGAAAAAATCACGATTTCAGCTCTCTCAATGAGGCTAAATAGCATCTAAACCGTAAAAGTGAGAAACCTGCGGTTTTGAAGGTTTGTTTTGGCATGAATTACTCTATCTTTTCATTATTGAACAAAATGTGTAGGTGATTCGTAGTCGGAAAAATACGGAGGCCTACCTTTAACAATCTTAAAAGTTGAAAACCTTTTTTTTCAAATGGAATGACCCATATTAATTATCATAGGTGGATGCAAAATTGAGTGGCCTTTCGATTGATATAAGGTTGCCTATACTTATCTCTAACAGTTTTCCAGAAAAATCTAGTTCTTTTCTGAAGTCCGAAAAATCGCGATATACAGGGCGGTTCACCGGGAACTGCATCGATCGATTGTGAGGAAACTATAACTAGGACTGATCTGAAATTTTGGCACTACACTAAAGTCGATGGGGGCCACTCGCCTAAAATATTTTTAAGATGCCGGCGCTTCGGGATATACCGGAAGTAAGCACCAACCTTCGTTATTTTCAGTAGAATACCTTGTATATTGACACGTTTTTAGATTCTACGTGAAATTGTTAATATATTTCATGTATAATGTCATATACCTAAGTCTAACCCTTTTTGACTTATTTACATTCTTTTGCTAAATTTGACGTTTGCAGGCAGATAATAAATTGCACTTTTTCCACATAAGGATTAGTTTATTATTTATTTTGAAGTAAGGTTGCTCAAGTAGATGACCTAATTAAATACTATTTGTATAAAATTGTTACAATTATTCATACAGTATTCGAAATATACGTCTGAAAATGAAATTGGAAAAATTACCGAAAGTCAATTTTTTTAAATGGAAAGTGGCAATTTTTGTAATTTTATCTTGTTCGGCATTAAAAATAAGGGTAACTTTGTATAAGCAGGTCTATTACAAAAATGAGTAGTTTCGAAATATTGGCAAGTTAGTATTTTTATCTTCTACAATATATACTATTTGCATTAGTTCTTTTTTAATTATGTAGTTAACCATGAAGTATTATAAATTGCTAGTTGTCGAATAAAAATCATTTACTTTATAATAATTACAATAAGTTATGCTGCCGTACTTGGAGTAATTCTGGCTGGCTTATTTAATAGTAATCTTATGTTATAAACATTAAATAAATCACGCAAAGTATCATTAATATCCAGATCTGATAAGAAAATCAATATTCATTTTACCATTTGGAGATCTATACATTGTAATTATAGCTAATGACGCTTCCCTCAGAATCAATTTTACATCACAAACATCATCACAACAAATGCTTTTCAATAGAAAACCTATCTAACTCATCCATACTATCAACGTTGTATCTACATTTAGAGTGCATATAAATTGAAACCCCGACACTCTGTGAGTCCTTTCCAGTGAAATAGCTACAGAGAATATTTGTCTAGTACAGTGTTAAATATTTCATCTTCTTTTAGCCTATGTTCTGAAAAGCACGCTATATCGATATTATCTGTAGTTAAAGAAATTTCTAATGAGGCAATTTTATTTTTAAAACTCTGGACATTCTCATGAAATATGAGATATTGTGAGATCTACGACTTACATTCCTTCATTTGGCACATACTTAATTTTTTGCCTTTCAAGATTAATATGTCTATAAAAAGCTGGGCAATTATTATCAAAAATAAAATGATTCACATTCATAATGAACTAATGATTTACATGTAGAACACTTCACATATACTTGGCAGTCAGCAGCTTTATGGTTAAAGCCACCACAAGAAAAACAAAGGAAAATTCTTACATGCTCATACCAGGGAGCGTTTTTATATTCGCGGAATGAGCGGGGTTGTAGGGGGGTGATTAGGCGCATTGGGGGCGTGGCCTGTGCAGCGACTCATAATTAGTATAAATACGAAGTTTCATTGTTATTAGACAGTTAGTCTTTGACCTATCGTCAACTAAGTAACATAATCAGGAGTGAAAAGTGAAATATGGAAAAAATCGAATATCGTGCCGTTATAAAGTTCCTTACCAGGCAAGGAAAATCAGTCGCGACCATAATGAATGAGATGTCATTGGTTTACGGCGACTCTTGTCCAGGAAAACCCATGGTCTACAAGTGGCATAGTTTATTTAAACAAGGAAGGGAATTCCTTGAAGAAGACCCGAGGCCGGGCATTGAGGTGACCACGCCAGCACTTATCCAAAAAGTTTAAAAATTGTACTCGAAGATGTTCGACTAAAGAAGAAACAACTCGCAGAAATGGAGTATCCGATACAACAATTTTTAAAATCCTACACGATCATCTCGGCATGTCTAAGGTTAGCGCAAGATGGGTGCCGAGGATGCTCACGCCGCCGCAAAAACAACAACGCGTAGAGTGTTCGCGTGCATTTTTGGACCTCTCTAATGAAGACAAGGATGGTGTATTGAGTCGAATTGTTACTGGAGACGCAACTTGGGTTCATCATTATGAACCTGAGTCCAAACAAGACTCCATGCAGTGGCATAAACACGGCACAGCACCTCCCAAGAAATTTAAAGAGTCACAATCAGCTGGGAAACTCATGGCAACGGTATTTTGGGACTCGGAAGGAATATTGTTGATTGATTATAAAGATAAATGTGTTTCTATAACCGGAGAATATTACGCTTCAATATTAGAGCGACTAAAGGAAGCCATTAAAGAGAAAAGACGGGGAAAATTGACGAAAGGTGTGCTGCTTTTGCACGACAACGCGTCCGTCCACAAGAGCCGCGTTGCGTTAGCTGCCCTGCATAAGGTAAAAAATTTATTGCCGATGATGAAGTCAAGGAGGCAGTTTCGACGTATTTTGCAGATAAAGAGAAATCATTTTTTTATGAGGGTATAAATAAATTAATTGAACGATGTGAAAAATGTATCCGTCTTGCAGGTGAATATATTGAAAAATAAAAATAATTTGGTTTTTTTATTTCCACCCTTATCCCCATTCCACGAATATAAAAACGCTCCCTCGTATGTTTACCTGTTTTGCAAAGTAATAGCTAATCCATTTTCTTTCATATTACGTAGGTACTCCTAAGTTCTAACTCAGTTGGATTTAGTTTTTTAATTATATCATTTCTTGTGATTTTGGTGTCTTGATTAGTTTGAGGCTTAATTATAACAATATTTGCCGTTACTTCAGCAAAAGTTTTCTGAGTGATTTTGGATCAGGTAGACTTCCTTTTATTGTTACACAAATTTTATTCATACCTGTGCTAATGCATTTTTTTTCATATCCTCAACTTTCATATTTATTTGAATATAATTATCAAAAAATAATAAACAATTTTCGCAAAACCATTTCAAATTTTTGAGACTCGGTATAAATTGGCAATCTTTAGATGTTACAGTTATACATCGGTTATGATAAGGTTTACGGCATAATTCTGAACACATAACAACGCACACATTCTTCGAGCATTTTATAAATCCAAAAAAGACGGATAAGTTTTCAGGAAAAGTACGTTTTTGCCAGGCAACAAGCACTCAATTTACGACCGTGTTCTTACACTATATAGCAATAGTTTTTGTTAAATTATTCAATTAAAGTAAAAAAAGTTAGTGCAGAGTTCATACCTCTAAAGACGTGCTAAAATAAATAGATAATAAAATGGGAGTACCAAATTCGTTGTACTATATTCATCAACCGTGTAGTATACAATCTATATACAAACAGTACGAGCTGTATTATGTACTAATTCCTAGTACGTTAATACTTTTAACGAGAGAAATAATTGGTCATTTTTATGTTTACAACTTTATTTTAAGTTATTAAATTTGTAATCATAAAATTCAGTATACAGCTGATAAATAATCTCCTATGACAAACATTTATACACGTATCAACTTCCATTATTTAAAATTGTTCCTTGAAACAAGAGTAAGCCTGTTTACGGTATGAATTCTTTCATATTTCAGCTCGTCCTTGTAGGATAGTCTTAGTGCAATACAGAAATGCAAAGATATTTTCCGCAGTATGATTTTAATAAGCGGAAATGACAAGGTCGCGGACGCAAAGGAGAGATTTTC